>CM045463.1:3915121-4515342 GCA_024666655.1 Dascyllus trimaculatus | reverse complement strand
TGAGATTGAAAACTTCAGTTTACTTTTGTTTAATGCCGTAGCGAATGAAGGAGGTGGTCACTTGGACTACAGGCAGTTCAAGCCGCGAGTTTTGTTGGGGTGTAGCTAGCAACGGGCACCATGACAGCAACTTTGGTGGCGGTTAATGACGTCCGACCAGAGCCCACATATTTAAAATGATTTAAAGTTCACCACAGTGAATGGTCAATGCATCCACGCCACTTCAATGGCAAATGCTATGTGTTCGTTGGTAAAAACAGTTAATCAGCATATGGAAAAATGTTCACTGTACTTCATTCATCTGAACAATTAATGGATTATTTATCGATAATGCTGCCAACTATCGGTTAAGAAATTTGCAGTCCAAATAAGAACATACTAAATCTTTTCTTCTGGCATGCTATGGTAGTATGAATATTGGGGCACACCCTTAGACAAAGTCATACCCTCTCTGTCTGGTTAAATCTGTATACCAGCAGCTCTAAAGCTCCACTGGTTGTCGGGCAACCTCACAGCGACAACAAGACACCAGCAAAGTGACTGGTCCCTGCCAGGAAATAGTCCAGCACATAACGACACATTTTGCAAAGCTAAAAAACAAAGATATAACTGGTTAATAAGTGAGGTTCAAAAAAAGAGCCAGGCGAGCCGTTTCCTCCGGTTTGCAGTGTTTTGGAAAGCTAACCTAGCTGGTTGCTAGCTGTAGCGGGATAAATCTTCTCATCTGACTACTCTTGGCAAGAAAGCAAACAAAAACAAAATGTCACTCTGCTCCTTTACGTATGAAATTAAGCTTGCAGAGCTGCTTGTCTTTAATTTAATTATGTGTCCCTTGTGGAGGGCTGCCTCGTGTCTTTGTGGCATGGAATATGGAACCTTAAAAGGGGAGTCAGCCATTTTAATCCAATAGAGTTTTTGTCAAATCCATCTTGCCATGGTCCACCAGCTGTCTGCTCTGTGTGTGTGTGTGCACTCAAAAATAATACAGAGTCACCATCCAGTACAGTTTCCTAGAGAATACAGACTTCTGGTACATTAAAGTTATTGAAATCAATCCAAAGTATGTGCTTGACAAATGAATAGCTCTGCATGAAAAGGGGAAAAAATGCATTTCTGAATCTAAGCTGTTCCTTAATGTTATGTAAGTGGTCAGGAACCTTGGTGTAAAGCTCTGTCAGTCTGAAATGTAGTGTGGAGAGGAAAGAGATTACCATGGCTCCAAACAACGGTCAACTTTTATCTCTTATTAGCACTTTAGCAACCCGAGGAGGCAGTCACTCGGACCACGGGCAGTTCCATGTTACAAGTAGAAAGCATTGTGGGCGTTTAGCTAGCAACAGGCACCATGACAAAGACTTCTGTGGTGCTTAAAGACCTCCGGCCTGAGCTCATTCTCTACATACATGACATACAGCCGGTTTCATCTTAACTTTTATCTCTTATTAGCACTTTAGCAACCCGAGGAGGCGGTCACTCGGAAAACGGGCAGTTCCATGTTACAAGCAGAGAGCATTGTGGGCGTTTAGCTAGCAACGGGCACCATGACAAAGACTTCTGTGGTGCTTAAAGACCTCCGGCCTGAGCTCATTCTCTACATGCATGACAGACAGCCGGTTTCATCTCAACTTTTATCTCTTATTAGCACTTTAGCAACCCGAGGAGGCGGTCACTCGGAAAACGGGCAGTTCCATGTTACAAGCAGAGAGCATTGTGGGCGTTTAGCTAGCAACGGGCACCATGACAAAGACTTCTGTGGTGCTTAAAGACCTCTGGCCTGAGCTCATTCTCTACATGCATGACAAACGAAGTATTGCAGACTATCCGGTTTAATATTAACTTTTATCTCTTATTAGCATTTTAGCAACCCAAGAGGCGGTCACTCGGACTACGCACAGTTCCATATTGACAAGCAGAAAGCACTATGAGGGTTTAACTAGCAACGGGCACCATAACAAAGACTTCTGTGGTGCTTAATGACCTCCGGCATGAGCTTATGTGTTTAAAACAAGCTGGGATAGACTACACTACTATATCTCAGTGGCGTATGTATGCATATGTTGACTAAACTAGCAACATCAGTACAGAACAAACATCTACCGTACTTAATTTGTGATATCAGTTAACTTATTACAGGTTGATAAAATCAGAAAATTATTCAATATTAGCATCCCTAAGATGAGACAAGATGTCTTTCATAATCCCACCGTGGGGAAATGTGCAGCATTGGGTACAGTACATGTGTAGGGAACATCACTAGAAACAACAAGTGTACAAAAGTACTGTTGCTATTGTTCTGTCACAAGTTGTTCTCTCCCTTTAAGACATCTGTGTGACGGCGGATGTAAACAAAGTATTGGGCTTAGACTCATGTTGATACCGATCAGTCGATTGGCCTGATCCTGATTAATTCTTTCCAAGTAAAGTTTTTCAAGTCATCTGGTAAAAACTTCTGGTTTTTGTCAGAATAACAAATTTCAGAATGTCATTTTTTCCCCCCCGACATTGTGCAGCCCTACTTGGGAGCGAGTCGGACGGTATATCTGGCACGCGTTATCTAAATATGCTAGCATACATCAACAGCCTTTCTCCAGAATCACACACTCCACCATTAATTGACCAAAACACTGCGCACTGCAAAAGCACTACTCACAAATTGAAAACTCAACAAATGCAAAGCTGTTATTGTGTTCCGCCCCACTATAATTCCCAGTAATCCAGACAGTGATAGTGTTATTCGGAGGTCACGCTGCAAGGCTGCGCACCAAGTGGAAAGCTCAGACTTGGACGACGGCCAGACTCTGGTGATGGGTATCGGCATGCTTGCTGCGCTCTGAGTCATTAGCTCCGTAAATAGCAACCCAACTGGAGGAAATATCTCGAATCAAATCGAGTATTTTTCCCCTGAACACAGAAGCAGCCACCTAAAGACATGCACAGATTTTTCCCTGTTGTCTTCTGAGAGTTCGAAGAGCCGCCGAGATGATGGCTAAACCACACCTTCGCTTTGCTAGCATCAAACCGTCGCCACACAGCTTCGTCGCAATCTGAAGGAGCCTCTCTTGACGTGTCCCATTCGTGCTTTTTGATTTAGATTCGATGCCGGTCGTTGTAATCTGAGCGAATCGTATCGGACCACGTCGGAACGTGAGAATGAAGAAGTGACCGGTGGGGCCTCGCGGCAGCCTCTGGAAAAGCTCCCACGAAAACGAACTGAAATACTACGGTAACTTCACAACGCTCTTCCCCAGCTCCCAGAGGCTACATCCAGACTGCAGTGTAGCTGTTAATCTTGATGATACTGGATACACAATGGCTCCGCTGTGGCTGCACCGCTGACTCGAATCTCTCCTTTACCCTCCACTTAGGTGACACGCATCTGATATTTTATTTGTTGCCTTAACTAGGGTTTATTTACACGGCTCCACACTTTCTTTTTTAACTCTTTGTGGTCGAGGAGGAGGAAATGTCTAAGAGCTTTTACTCCTAAGATCGCATTGTCTAGATGTGTAGGATTTACTGCTCGACAAAAGATACGGCATGAATGTGAGCTGTTCCTTGCGGAGAAAATAAACGGGAAACCACATGATTTTTCTCTCCTATTTTAGGATGTTATTAAGGGCCGCATTTGTGCCACAAAATACTTAAAAACAGATGTGTGTTACCATGTCAATGCAGCCCCGAGTCCTCTGGGTAACATGTCAGGTTTATGCTGAGTGTATAAATGCAGCCAGTGACAATTGCGTGCTTTGAGAGCGCGAGTCGTATGTCATTTCGTTTGGCCGGGAGTTTTTGCTCTGATTCAGGAATGTGTAGGAGGCCCCTCGCGGTGACATCACCCTGCTGAGTAAGACTCCCTGGAGCCGAGATGTTGACCAAGACCGAGCAGGCTGGTCGTGACCCGCTGCTCCGTCAATGAAGTGCTCAAAGGCAGCATGATGCAATTAGTTTTAACCAGTGGCAACACCTTCCAGCGCTCGCTTTCCCACAGTGGTGTTTCTCGATCGATACCAGGGGCTTTAAAAAGCACTTAACCCAATGTTTACAGACATTTACAGGTTTGGAATTTTACGCTTCAACCCCCTGAACCTGTGCATTTTATGTTCCCGTCACATTTTTACTGACTGTGGTCTCATTTTTCACTGCAATGTGATGTCCTGCACCTCTATGGAAACAGCACAACAACGACTAGAAGTAGAGAGGACTCAAACATATCTTTTCTGCAGTAAGACGCATATTATAATGCCATAAACTGTAATAACAAAAAAATATAAATGCAGAATTTCTTATAAAAATTCCCCAATGCCAACAGGTGATACTAATACTGAGAAAGCAGTGCATACATACTAAAGATGTTTTACAACCTCTACTCTACTCGGCACATCAACTCCACAAAGATGCTGAATGTATCTTGAGACAGCTACTCCTCTCTATGCCAGTTTTGTACCATGCTGCTTTTATTCTCTTGATCAATTATGTTTTATTTTCCTTTTTAAAGTTTTCCACACTTGCCCCTTTTCTGTAAACACTGCCTGCAGTTCATCCGAGTAGTCCCTGAATTATTGTCGTGACTGTTGGTTGCAACTGACTGGTGCAAACTTTAAATAAATGTCCCAATTTTAAGCTTAAGATTTGATCAATTTTCCTGACACACGATTGGTTCACGGTAGGGGTGAAACAATACATCGAACCAAACTGTTCAGTACAGGCGTGAAAATTTCAAGACTACTAAGAATGGCCGATGTACAGAAGTGTTTTAATTGTGAACCTCGTAGTGCCCACAGTTGTGTCGGACCTTCTCCGTCTCACAGTTGCACAGTATTGAGAAACTAAAAACAAGTAGGAGTTTCCAGTCGGACCGTTCTTTCTCCTGCCGGCGCTTCTGTGACGTATGGCTAATGCTAATGGGATGGCTAATGCTAACAGCTAGAAGCCGGAGCTGGAAGACGCTCCGCCGTGGTTAAAACCACCCGTCTGGGATCACTTGGGTTTCCTGGTAAAGTATGAAAAAGGAGTAAAACAAGTGGACCAGACCAAAGCTTTAAGGAGCTCCAAACGTGGGAAAAAGCATGGCGTTTATTATTTGTCATAACTCTGGTTTTACTTGGCCGATCAACACAACTCAAAGACTGGTAGATAGTTAGAAACTCACACTTTGGACACAAGTTGAAACGTTGACTCAACGAGGCGTCGTGCTGCTACGTCATCTTAAATCAGTCATGTCATTTTGGTGCGCCGGTGCGTCCATCAAATCCAGAGGGTTCCATACCAAACTGAACCGTGACTTCCGTACCGAGGTACGTACCGAAACGTGATTTTTGTCTACCGTTACACTCCTAGTTATAATGCCATAAACTTTACATGAAGAAAAAGAAATGCAGAATTTATCTATTTTACAATACTTGTAAAAACCTGGAATGAACAGCTGCTGAACATACTAAAGATGTTTTACAACCTCTACTCTACTCGGCACATCAACCCTACAAAGATGTTTCACCATGCTGAATGTATCTTCCAACAGCTTGCTGACAACCTGCTCTTCTCTATGCCAGTTTTGTACCATCCTGCTTTTATTCTCTTGATCAATTATGCTGTATTTTGCCTTCTTTCTGTAAACAAGGCCTGCAGTTCATCCAAGTATCACCTGATTTATGACTGCTGGTCGCAACTGACTGGTGCAAACCGTTTATTTTGGAATGTGACGTGTGAAATGAAGTGATTTTGATTAAATATCCCGATTTTAAGCCTAAGATTTGATCCATTTTCCTGGCACACGATTGGTTCACGGGCTGTTGGAAAGATGTTTTTACCGTTTCTTTCTCTGATAAATGATACAGATAGCATGCCTCTCGAATCTTGCGGCTGGTTTTGGGGTTCAGGTGGTGAACATTCAAAAGCACATTACTTTTCTCCCACTGTACCCTGCAGCAGGTGAGACCAAACTATTGATAATTAGTGGAGCTCATTCACTGTAGGAGAGAATAACTCCCTTTTAAAAAGCAGCTTTATAAACGTACTGAAGGAAGGAAATATGGGCTCTTTAAAGTCCATCAATCTTGGAGATGTAGACATATTTTACTGGATAATAGAAAATACATGAAAAGTCCGCGGGATTCTTTTTCTGGATACCAAGAATGTCTGTAGAAAATATCACGGCAATCCATCGCACGGCTCTTGAGATGTATCAGTCAGGACAAAACCAGAATCAACCATGGATAAGGCCATGATACTGGCATATAAACCACAATGTGATTAGTGCTATTACATACTATTGTCCAAAGCAGATCATTACAGCCTCAAAACAAACCACAGAATGGAGTCAACACAAGCATCTACAGTCATAATCTCAGCAACTCAACAGGTGGTACACTGGATTTTTAAAGGCATTACATCCTACAGGTGTTGTTTTGGCTCAAAATGGGCCTCTGGGGGTTACATACAGGCTAAAATCTATGCATTTTCCTGTGTTTTCTGACGGTTAGATGCATAACATGCCTGAGTTAATGCTATTTAAATTAACAAAACTGACTATAAAGCTGAATTGCTACCTGCATTTTCGATTCCCGTCACTTTTGGTGCTGGAGATTTTCCTTCGGAGAGCACCAAAAGTTCGTCTGCGCAGTAAAAAGATCTTTAGCTTTAGTAAGGGAGGGGTGTCGGAGGATTGTACACGAGGAAATTAGCTTTATCAACGCTTTTACAAGTCCTGCTGGTTCATTGTTAGAGATTTACAAGGCAATAAAGTGTTTAATGGTCCATCAGTCTCAGAATATTGTGCTTAGTTTTGCATTGCAGCTCCTGTACCTCATGTCTGCGTTAGAAGGAGTAGTTTTACTCATATTTAAAGGTGCATTTGTGCATTTTAAGGTGCATTTGTCAGCTTCTAATGTTCTAGTAATCGCAAAAAAATCACTAAACCTGTTGTTCTTTCATATTAATGTGCATTTTCTTTATCCGGAGTGCCTTTTATGCTTTAGTTTTCACCAAAGTTAGACAAAAAATTAACTTTAAAGGGGGTTTATGAGGCTGTAAAAGACATTTATTTAATTTAATATCAGACAGAAGTAGGGTAGCACCTTCCCAAACTACTTCTGTCTGTAATTTAATTAAATGAAACACCCTGCATGATACAAAGCAGTGTGTCCTCGCTGGCTGCAGATGTGTGCTGTTGTGTAGACCATGACCATGCAGTGGTGGTCTGAGCCTCCTGCTGGCTCCCTCCCAGCAGAGTCCAGCCCGGCTGCCAGCTCCGGGCCCCACTGTGGGAACCGGCCTCGGTGTTATTGTACGCGCATGTGAATCGGCGATGACGCACTTGTTTATGCGCTCGCTCGAATAATGGGAACATTAAATATTTGCTCCAAATAATAATAATCCATTTCCTCGCCACCACGCAAATATGACTAATCGCGGGAAAATTAAAAATAAGCAAACAAGCCGTGAAACGATTGTGTTCCGCGGGAGATGATGGATATTTGTCTGCACACGCCCTCCGTGGTGAACATTACCTCAGATTTATGTGAACCACATTACCCACCCTTTACATTTGGACAGCCGCACACACATTTCTCTGGGATATTGTGAAAGTTAGAGTCCAGGTTGTTAGTGAAAATGCATCACACATGGCACACTGGTCGAGTCTGGGGCCCTGAATGTTGTTAATGGGAATTTTACTTTCTGCAATAAGCAAATTCTGTATTTTTGCACCATATCTTTTGAACCAAACAAACAGAAATATATATAAACATAAACTGTTCAGGGGAAAAGTTAATGGCAGATTAAAATTGCAGCGCCTAAGAACCTTAGCTAGATTTCATAATATTATTTATGTTAAACACTTCATCTCTCTGTGCATTCGCCTCAATAAAACAGTGACTGTAAGGCATAGAATAAAGTTAAATATGACTGTTTTAGGTTTAAAAGAATCTGTCTCTGAAATATTGTGAGAGTTATGTTCTAGACGGCAAGAGAAAATGCATCAAACTTTGTACATTTGTTCAGTTTGGGGCCCTGATGATGCGCAGAAATGGAGCCACTGCAAAAATCTAATGACTATTTTATCACATCTCCTGAACAAAACGTAAAAAAGAAGAAAACTTCATGTCTACACACGTGTTTTAATGGACAATGATTACAAATGTATCATATACAAGAACATTAACTGTTCAGTAGGGCTGGTCCCGAATATTCAAGTATCCGAATATTCGTTCGTTGTGATGGTATTTGAATAATAATTTTGATATTCAAATATTCATGCGCGTCCCTGCCGGGCACCACCGAGCGTCGCTGAACGCTGCCGAGCGTTGCCGAGGCTGTAGTACGCCGCTGGACGCCGCCAAGCGTTGCCGAACATCGTCCAACGTTGCCGAGCGTCGCTGAACATTGCTGAGTGTTGCCTAGGCTGTAGCACACTGCCGGACGTCGCCGAGCGCCGCCGAACACCACCGAACGTCACCGAACGCCACCGAACGGCCGACACCACGCCACGAAGCAAATCTTCGAACATTCGCCGAACACTGGATCCGAATATCCAAAGCACAGATATTGCTATTCGGACCAGCCCTACTGTTCAGGAGGAAAGTTATGGTGGATTCTGAGACACTGTGAAAAGGAAATCGAGGCTCGACTTTATAATATCATGTCTGTTGCATGTATGTTAAACAATGAATCTCTCTGCATTAACCTCGATAATACAGTGACTGCATGGCGTAGAATAATGTTCAATATGACTGTTTTAGCTTAAAAAGAATCTGTCTCTGAAAGATTGTGAAAGCTGTGCTCTCAACGATGAGTGAAAATGCATCAAACTTGGTACATTTGTTCAGTTAGAGGCCCTGAATATTTTCAGAAATGGAGCTACTGCAAAGATCTAATCAGAATTTTACCTTCCGTCATAACAAAAACATGTATTTTCCCATCATATCTCTTGAACAAAACATGATAATACAGAAAAGGTGACGTCTACATGCATGTTTTAATGTACAAGAACTACAAATATGGCATATATATCAACAAACTGTTCAGGAGAAAAGTTATGGTGGATTCTGAGACACAGTGACAAGGGAATCTAGGCTATGCTTCATAATGTTATGTTTATGTTAAAAGCTTAATCCCTCTGTGTATTAACCCTGAACATACAGGGACTGTTTTTCAATATGACCATTAGCTTAAAAAGAATCCATCAAACGTGAAATGATTTGTTGTTGGTGAACCTATTCTTCACAGTCTCCTCCACATAAAATGGCATTTTTTGCATTTGCAGAGCCTTCAGCAGCATTCCTTGCAGCCACAGCTTCACATTTCCATGATGCAACAGCTGATTTCAAGCCTTTACCAAAAGCTGAACCTCAAATCTGGCACCTATCACCTGGACATTCTGCAGTGTTGACTTGCATTTCAAATAATGTCTGGAATTGCAGCATCTGCCCCTTGTTTGTTGCGTCTTCAGCTCAAGTTTGGAAATTCTGATGGCCGTTATGATTCGTTGTCTGGCAGCGGGAATGACGCCTGGCGTTGGAGAATAAATCAAGCTGTGCTGCATGTGTCTGCTCACAGTCAGCATCTTCGCTGGAAACTCCCCACTCCCATGCAAATCCTTCCATTTAATGCAGACAACTTTCCTCTTGCTGCGAATCTCACCACAGAGCTCCTATTCCCTTGTGACAGATATTCCCCTGTCAGGACGTATTACACTCTCCCACAGTCATTCTCACACTCTCCCACAAATGCAGAAATTTCTCAGGAGGGAAAAAAAGCTGAAAGTCAGGACATGTGAAGCTCAAACACAGGAATATAAGACTATAAACATGACACGAAGGGCGCTCCACGGGCCAGGAGATCCTGACTGACAGACAGCATGGTGGCTGGCATGTAAAGCAGACAGGGGTCAGGTCTATTCACCGACTTTCCTGTTTATGCGATTTGTCTCGAGCTGCATTCGAGGAGTGTTTATAAATGGCTGACTGGCAGAGAGGAGAGGGATGGGTGAGGAGAGGAGAGGGTGAGGAGAGGAGGGGGAGGAACTTGGAGAGGTTAATTTGAATTCCTGAGGTTTGCCTCCGAGTGTAAAGTGCGTCTGTGAGCTGTGACAGCAGTACAAAGCTGTGAAGAATAGCAGGCTGGTGAGCAAAGGTGTAAGGTTTTCTAGCAGCGCGGCAGGCTGGGAGGTGGAGGAGTCTGCGAGCACATGGGCCACCAAAGCAGACGAAAGTCATGTTATTAAATCAGACACATTTTACCAATTTAATTCTACTGAGGCCGATGCTTGTTTCAGGTTCCCCCAGGGTCAGGGGAAAGTCACGTAGCAGCCAAATAACTAAACTTTGATGTTTTTATTGGGAAAAAAGCAGCATTAGCAGCGTCATTATTTGAAGAATAGTCAATAACGTTGCTGATTATTGCTCCATAACTAAAAGTAGTCAAAAGAAATTCAGTATGAAATGTGGAAAATCTGCCATGAAATAAATATTCAAGTGTGCATTAGCCATACAATATCCTATGAGTTCCTGCTTTAATAAGTACACAGCTACCACTGAATAAATGAATTAATGTTTTTCAAATACGCTTTTATCAAACAGACTGCACACAAATATCTGACCAGTTAACCAGAACATTATCTCAAATAGGACATTATAACTGTAAGAAATTAAAGTTTAATGTCCTCTGTGTCTCCTAAAAACATCTAAAAACAAACATCGTCATCATCCTAGCTAACCTCACTGTTGCCTCCAAATTTACTTAAATTAATCTCAGGGTAACTGACGGCTAGCTGGGGCTTCATCTGATTGGCTAAATGGCATGAATTTTGGATGTTAATGATCAATTCTTAATCTTTAAATAATTATTAATGATTGAATCCATTAAAAACCTACTCACTGAAAAGGCAGACGACTAGAGGAACATGCATGTCAGAAAATGCACTGCAGATTAGCTGTTGTACCTGGTTGCTCCACCAGGTGGAGTTTAATGAGATGGAGTTACAGGTGTGTTTGCTCACCGCCCATGTGAGTCTGCAAAACAAGCGCACCTTCCTGCTGCCTAACTGCAGAAGTCGTGTTGATAATTTCTGCAGTATGAAGCTGTCAAAAAGGTGTCTGTCCACTTAGTTAGCTACCTGAGGCTCATGCTAACGCTAAGCTAGGGTTCTCAAATGCTAACGCAGGCCAGAATTTGCTGTCAGTCGCTGCTAATCCTGCTGAGGTTCTGAACACATGCTTCCATAATCATCTGTGCGTCGGTGACACTCTGCTCTGAGTATTAATACATTTTAAAGGCGGTAGTAAACACAGATTTCCTGGAAATAATAAAGTTGCTGCGACAGTATTTCAGGTGGCTGGACTATCAACAGTAAACAACGCATTCCATCATTTAGATAAACTACGAGGATTATTTTGATATCAAACCACTGTGAAATGATTAATGACATTACAGGCTATTTACTGTGGAGGACTGCAGCTTGTTGGCTGCGCTTAATACCGGGGCTGGTCCGGATAGCAGTATCTGTGCTCCAGATATTTGGATCCAATAATCACCGAATATTCTGTTCATGCCACGGTGGGGGGTGGGGGGGTGGGGGGGCACCAGAGCATGACACCGGAGTTGGCAGGTCCGCGTACTAGAACTACAGCCGCGTACTAGAGCCTCAGCGACGCTTGGTGACACTTGGTGATGCTCGGCGACGCTCGGCGGCGGCGCGCACAACTATTCAAATATCAAAATTATTATCCAAATACCATTACAACGAAAGAATATTCCGATATTTGAATATTCAGGACCAGCCCTACTTAATACTTCGCATTTTGTCAACTAAAAGTAATTATTTTTTGCTATCTAATGAATAATTCAAGTAACTGGGAGTTTACTTTATTGTTTTTCAAATTCCTAAAGTGAGTGAGTGGATTTTGCAGCATATGGAAAACATCCTCATTTATTTCAACAATGTGGCCGACTACCTGTTAAAGAAACTGCACCAAGAACAGCATCTCTAGCTTGTAAATGCATGACACCTGTAAATAAAAGGATGTTTCCTATAAATTGAATTTTCTGCTGTGTTTCATGATGTGTTTAAGAATGTTGGAAAAGCGATTTATGGGTCAGGAACGGTATACGGTATCTGCTCACAGAGTACCGGGCCTCCTGGAGAAAAGTGGAAACGCTTGAAACTCCTTAACAGACGCATTTGTTTTGTCTCTACAGCTGTTATTTATCAGTCGGTGGGAGTGAAACTAGTCATCTCGTCTGTGTATCTCTCTCATACGTCACTACTGATCAGCCCACATCATTTCACGGAGCAGACTGTGATGAAATACTGTAACTTCCATACAGCATCTCCAGGGAGAAGATCGTATTCACTGTTCGGACAGCCTGAAGAAATAACCACAACGAGGCACAGCAAACAAAAAAATAAATACATGCTTCACTCATCAAGCTTGGCTCCCTTCACCTATTTCATTCCAGGTGATAAGTATATTGGAATCTGCCCCAGAGAGAAAAAAAACCCTCAGAGGACTCAGGTTGGGACCCATCTCTGCAGACGTTACTAATGAACCGAGCTGTCTGGGGACCTGCAACGTCAGGCTGCCTTCCGGCGTTCTTATCATCACCCACACAAAACCTCCCCACCAATCAAACTGGATCCTGGAAAGGAAGTTGAAAATGTCAAAGGCTATTAATTCTAGCCGCGGCCTCTTTGTCTGCCTCTCAGGATACTAATCGAGGCGTAAGAGAGGGCCAACCCCGCTTTTATTTTTTATGTTCGATTATAAGGAAAGTGAAAATCTTTCAAAGGCGAGCGCTGCTGCGACTCACCGCCTTGGGGAGTGAGAACCATGTAAAACCCTGTTATTTTAAGATTCAGGCTAAGACCACCAACACAATGAGGCATTCACGCTTTTAATAGCAAGTTGTTGGCACTGGTTAAGCCTAGTTTCCTCTTTAATAGTAATGATATCCTGTTCTGCACACTTTCTTTCAATGGGACACAGGTAAAGCATGGGTGGGACCTTCCGTTTCATGACATATTTCGCCGAAGCGATGGCTTTTCTTTGTGCCTCTGCACAGAAAGGAGCTAAAGTATACTCTTTCATGCACTTCCTACAGACACAGAGCCCTTTAAAGAAACCATATATGTTTCATTTGAAGTCTGGAGCAGTTATCCTCGCTGGAAGCTACGGTATTTTAACAGCACATGTGCCCCGCTATTATCACATTACCTTAGTTTGTCATTTGCTCCAAAGCCCTACATGCTGAGGTTAGGCTCATTTAGGCCAATGCAGCTCGCTTCACATGACAGTAAGCATGTTCCTGGGCTTTTTCTCAGAGCAACCGTTCCCATGCGTTCGCTCGCACAAACATATTTGTCAGACGGAGCACGATTTGAACCCGCTCCAGCGTGGGCTCCGTCTACGTCAAGTGCAATTTTGCTTTGTTGCTCCTACAAAGCCAGTGAGAGACTCTGCGAAACATGTGTGACGAACGCTCCCGCTGTGCTTTACTAACCACAATCTATTTAGGAATCCTGTCTGCATCAAGCGGCGTATCTGCAACGCATCAATTACTTCTTGACGTTTTAATCAACTGCATGTAATCTTTCAGGCTGATATTCTCTTAAATAAAATGTGAATGAATGGATTACAAGCGCAGTCAATCCCCCTGTGAATGAAAACCACGTATTACAGATATAAAACTGCAGGCACAGAGCCAAAGTAAATCACACATTTGAATTTTACAAGACAAATTCCTGCGTATTGTCCTCAATCTTTAGCTTTCTTTTTTGCCCTAACTTGAAGTAATATCAAGCAAATATCTATCAAGAGTCTATTGCTGTGAGGTTTTTCTTCAAATATCCTCTAAACCCAATTATTAGTAGTCAAGGATGCCAATAACTGATAAACATTTGCAGTTGGAATAGAAATCTTGGTGTTGCAAAACTTTGTTGAATCGCCTTTGTGTATTTATGTTGGAAATGTGCTTGATTAATATTTTTCTTTTCGGCATTGTTTGGTTATCACTTGTGACGGGTGACCAATCTTTGTCCTCGAGGCCACAGAGTTCTGACCACATGTGGAGAAACTGCAGTTGAATCAGAGCAGCGCATTTTAAATCAATTGCATTTTAGTAGAAATCGGTGAAAAAAGTAACAATTCCCATAAGGAAAAACGCTGAATATCGGATCTGACAATCAGGCAGGCTAAAAATTGGTCGACAATTAGAATTAATTGATTAAAAAAATAGATGGACTGACCAGTTTTGGATGTTTTCACCTCATTAAATCACCTTTATCAGAAACAGTTACTTCCACACATGTGGGACCTTCTCCATTTTCTAGATTGAAAGATTGCAGGGTTAGTTGGTGGCATAAACCAGCAACCAGACTTTCACCTACAAGACCAGAATACGTGTCTGGTGGGAGTCAGTCAGTCTCAGAATTAAGTGTCGCTTTCTGCAGTTGTTTACTTTTGGTCTTCACTCACTTCCTGGTTCGGTTTTGGCACCAACTACGTGGCCAGCGTTGGGAAGATACCAGTCTGTTAGACACTTTTGCATGTTAGAAGTTCGGTTAGAGTTACACACTAAATTACTTGGTTAGTAGAACCAGTAGAAGGACGTCATGGTTTGGGTTAAAATGCCACCTCTTTAATAAACGTTGGAATTTTCCATTGTCTGGGTTCCACCGATCAGGCAGAACATCACGACCACCTGCCTAATACTGTGTTGGTCCCCTTATGTGGTCCAAAATGCTCTGAACTATTGGACACGGACCAGAGGACCTCTCAGGGTGTCCTATGGGGTCTGGAACCACTGGATCCTTTGGGTACTCTGGCTTGTGCAGTGGGGCCTCTGTCAATCAAACTTGTTCCACTGCATCCTGTTGATGCTTGATCACAATGAGGTGTAGGAAGTTTGGAGGTCAAATCAACATGTTGGACCATTGTCATGTTCCTCAACATGTTCCTGATTGGTTGTTGTTTCCATGTGGTGGGGTGCATTTTCATCCAGTGACATTTGGGATTTCCATTAGCATGAGGGAGTGTGTTTGTTGTGGGACAATGTTTATTTGGGTGTCTGAGTCTGATCAACATGGATGTTAAAATCCAAGGTTTTCCATCAGAACACCACATAGTACCAATATGATCAATGTTATTCACTTCACCTGTCAGTGGTAGTCATAACGGTGTGGTTGATTGGTGTATGATTGGTCGGCTGAAAAAAACACAAAGCAGTAAAATGCCCTAAAAAATGCTGCTTAGAAAACTTTTTGCGATACGCTACAAACAAAAGCAATCTGTGGAAAATGCGCTGCCTTTAAAACAAAACTGAGAAAGCAGCTTAGTGGTTTCGGAACGTCATTTTGTGGAGACCGGGTTACGGTCCATGTACGTCATTCGCCATTCGTTTTCTTATTTTGAGATTTCAAAATAAAAACCAAAAGTAAACCGTTTCCCTTTTTTTCAGTGATAATACAAAATGAAAAACGGGCCCTAATCCATTATCCGTTATCCGTTATCTGATTTAATTAGATGTGTTTGTAAATGGAAATTACAATTAAAATACACTCGTGGAAAACTTATTTCTCTACTTCCTGTTGGTTTTGGCTCCGTGACCCGTCTGACTTCTGATGAGGAAGGATCTGGTATCTAAAGCTCCAGTGTTAGCTCACTGTTAGCAGACCTTGCTGTGTGCCGTGGCCTGATGAAGACCCACTGTGGGGTCCAAACGTTGCTTGGCACACATTGTTCACTATTTCACAGTGGACTTTTCACCAGTGTGGGGTTTATTTTTCTCTTTGGAGGGACCTTGTGGTGCCGCTAGCTCCGCCGCTAGCGCTAAATCGCTAGCATTCGGCTGCTTTTCGGGAGGTTTTTGGGGAGGTTTGGAGGTTTTCTGTTACTTTAGCTTTGCCAGAAAGCAAAGTAGCGATTTAGCGCTAGCGGCAGAGCTAGCGCTAAATCACTAGCTCTTCATCAGAAGTCAGATGGGTCACGGAGCCAAAACCAACAGGAAATAGAGAAATAAGTTTACTACGGGTGTATTTTAATTTTAATTTCCATTTACAGACACATCTAATTAAATCGGATAGCGGATAATGGATAATGAATTATGGCCCGTTTTCCGTTTGTCATTTTGTATTATCACTGAAAAAAAGAGAAACGGTTTATTTTTCATTTTTACTTTGAAATCTCAAAATAAGAAAACGAATGGACCGGTTGCCTTTCATGATGGTAGCGCCGCAATTCTGCATTTACAAAGAGGAACAAAAGCCCACTTGGAGCTGGAGGGGTTGACTTAAGCAAGACTTAAGTTCTATCTTGGACCATTATTACGGTTTAATTTCTTGACTCAACCCTCGTTCGATTTTCGCTTTGACTCACTGTGTTGCACCGATTCGTGTATTCAGTCAGTACTTAGTTACGTTTAGGCACCAATACTACAAGGTTGGGTGTAGAAAAAGATCACGGTTTGGGTTAAAATACATCCAGTCGCTTTGTTTACAACATGCTCAGTTTGCATGTTTCTCCATGGTGACGACTCCACTGGAGGTTTTACATGAACTCCACACGACCTCAAGAGGTCACCAGTGTTATCTGGTTGCTTTTTGTTTGTCAATGTCCAAAATGGATGATAATGGCCTCCCGAGTCCACTAGAAGGTGGAGGAGGTCCCTGCTGGCTCGTTTGTACGAGAACGCTCTGTGATAATAATGAACATTTAATGGGCTGATAACATCCGAATCGGGTGATAGATTGCCATTTCCACTGAGAATGACGAACAAAATCGGTTGCTTTTTGCAGTTTTTAGTCGCTTTAATTCATCGATTTGGACCGCTACACCAAAGACCTCATCATATAAAATTCTGGGTGCGCTCAGCTACACTCGGATCGTTAATGTGAGCATCATACGCAGCGCAAAATGGAAAAGAGACTCCAATTCTAAGCTTAAAGTTGAGTAAATGAAGTGACAAGAAAGAGAAATTTAACAGTCAAGTCAGTAACAGCAGGTATTTGAATGCTAAGATACTGGCAGCAATCGGTTAAAAATGAAAATGATGCTTTATTTGTATGTAAAAGCTCTATTGTTGAGTGTTTCTTGTCCCTCGTCTTTAACTATTGCGAAACGTGGCTTTAAATGAACTCAGAATCATTACACGAAATGCAGAAAAGGTGCATCACATTAAGTCTCTCTGGGTTTCCGCGGCTTCTGATGCTCATGAAGACCAAAGGACTTGTGATCTTTGCGCACAAATGAGGGGAATTTGTGTACATTTTCCTTCCAGTGCGACGACAAAAAAACCCACCGGCTTTCACTGCCAACTCCAATTAAAGAGAAAACATCTCTGTCTCCAAAATGCTTTCATTGCCATTGTTATTCCGCCTTACTCATCGCCGGATCACAATGCACATCAAGAAATCTGGCAAAGGCATCAAAGCCCGATGATAGCGAAGGGATACCGTTGATGCTGAGTTGGAAAACAAACACTCAAATAAATGATCAAACAGGAAATCCTTGTGTGTGTGTGTGTTTTCTTTCTGTCGTTTTTTTGATCTGAAAATCTGACATCTTCATGTCATTTAAAAGTCTTTTTCCTCCCGAGCCTCTGCGGTCGTGTTGAAAACAAAAATCATCTGTTTAAGTGGCTGTCCTCCTCTGGGCCATGTGGCCGAGACTGAAGGGCCTGGTGACTAAAGCAAGACGTAATGCTTGGCACGAAGACGCAAGCTCTTTTTTACCCTCCCCCCAAATTCCCTCACTTCGGGGTGCGCTGGAGGATCAACAGGCGAAGGTGCAAACTACTTTCGCCTGATGTAAAAAGCTGGATTTCACTCGTGACCTTTCGTCTTATTGTTTCTCAACCATCTTTTCCTGATACTCTGTATACCGAGCAATAAAAAAGCACATAAACCTTCACTTGTTCTGCTTTTTTTTTCCTTCCCCCAGCAATCCCTCGCTGAGCTTGCCGTCTGGAAGCCGGACAAGGCTGAGAATGATGGGAGCGTGCTCACCGGACCTTAGAGCGTCTTAAAACGGACATATGTGTAGGGGCTTTGTTCGAGGCCTCCGGCTGGGTGCGTCTGCAGCGGCGTGGGCGTTCAAAGACAACCAGGGGGTACATCAATGAAGTCATCTCTAGCAGTAAAACATCGAGCTCCGGTTGAAAGAAATAAAAGGTCAAACCGAGGGGCAGGAGAGTTGGATCGGGACGGTTTTCTTCATTTACTCCGATGACCTCATTTCCTCCGGGGCATCCCGCTGGACGTACCCGCTTGGAGATGAATGATAGGGTGTGATCTGAGCGGGCAGATGCATGAGTGTTTTGCACATCATTCTCCAGCACACGGGACTGCTTTCCGTGTTACCTGCACCTTCTTCGTTCCAGTCCGTTGCGAGCCAAGACCTGACCGGACCGGACCAGGCTCCCTATAGTCCCATCCGTTAAAGTCCAGGTGGTTTGGTGGAACATCTCCAGAGGTTGACGTTGGCTCGTTCTCACGGTGGAGTGTTGGTAGACTGGTACGTGTGTTTTCATAAGTTATTTCTTATACGTGCTTTGGATGCCGTTTAACACTACACCAGCATTAATCCCTGTGAGCTGTACGCTAACGTTGGATGGTCCTAACGCTCTACGGCGTGACAGACACTGTTTCTTTAACCACTGTGTTCTTTTACCTCCTTGCATTACCTCATTACTGTCTTTTAATGTGGGCTCTTACCATAAAAGCTCCAGTGTTGTTTTAACTGAGCTTGGAAAATCAAGTTTCACTCACTGTGCTTGCATAACAAAGAAAACACGACTTGTTTTTATCCATCGGGCAATTCAGGTTTCTGATTTAGTCTCCTTTTACTTCTAGCTGCTCCTGGTGCAGTTGATTCATTTGTTTGCGAAAAAGCTAAATGCTCTGTTTTCTTTATATTGGGGGTGTAACAATACACCAAACCGAACCGTTGAGTACAGAGGTGTAATGCAGTGCGAACATTTTAAGACTATTAAGAATGGCCAATGTACAGAATTGTTTTAATTGTGAACCTCATAGTGCCCACAGTTGTGGCGGGCCTTCTCCGTCTCACAGTTGGACAGTACTGTGGAACTAAAAACAAGTAGGAGTTTCTAGTCGGACCCTTTTTTCTCTGTGACGTATGGCTAATGCTAATGGGATGGCTAATGCTAACAGCTAGAAGACGCTCCGCCGTGGTTAAAACCACCCGTCTGGGATCACTTGGGTTTCCTGGTAAAGTCTGAAAAAGGAGTAAAACAAGTGGACCAGACCAAAGCTGTAAGGAGCTCCAAACGATTTGTAATAACTCTGGTTTTACTTGGCCGATCAACACGATTCAAAGACTGGTAGATAGTTAGAAATCCACACTTTGGACATGAGTTGAAACGGAGACTCAGCGAGGCGTCGTGCTGCTACGTCATCTTAAATCAGTCATGTCATTTAGACGTGTCGGCGAGTCCGTTGACCCCAGAGAGTTCCGTACCGAGCCGGACCGAACCGTGACTTCCGTACTGAAATGTGATTTTTGTGCACCGTTACATCCCTACTTCATATCAACTTTGCTCTTCAGTATGGTATTGCTATCCAGGTTTCTTATTGCTGTATCGACACTCGCTCTGTTAAACTGAAAAGGAGGCCTTCAAACCATAATGTACTGAGTTTAAATAGAGGTTAAAAGAATAACAGAAAAATCCAACACCTTTCATGAATAAATTCTGACATAATGAACAATCACCCCACATGACCGATCAGCTGTTTCCACTTCCTTCACTGTCTTCGCCTTCGAACAGCGTCAAAAACATGTCCAGTACCAGCTGACATGAAAGAACAATTACAGCCCTGCAGATTGAAAACAACTGGAAGGCTCCGCTCATTTCTCTCTCTCGCAGAAAGCCCAACTGGTGTTTGTTTCTTCTTCTTCTTGCTCAAGGTTTTTTAAGCGATTTGCAAACAACTGGCTTTCTTTGCAAAAATATTTGTCTGCTACGAAGCCGTTTTAAATGGTTTTGGTTGCTTTTCTTGGGCACATCTCATGTATCATTCCGTTATAATGCAGGCGTGGTGAACATGCTATAAACCAGATGGGCACTTACACAGCCAGCAACATTAGCAATGAACTTTTGAGTCCAGTATTTATTTTTTAAGCTCTGTTCTGGTCTCGACTCACCCCCCAGAAAAATACCTCTGTAGTTAAATGATCCATTTCCTCGCCAGCTAGCGGCTAACTGTGTTGGTCAGGTGTGTAAAACTGCTACACCTTGAAGTGAAGACATTAAAATTGGCAACCGGTGGAATATTCTGGGTAAGACCTGCGAGTATCATTGTCTTTGTTGATTATTTTGTAGTTCATTAGTTGGTTGTTGTGCAAAAAAGCAGACTAAAGATAAGACTAAAAAGGCAATAATGTGCACCTTCCACATGCACAGATTTATACAGATATAGATATGGCAATAAGGATAAATGTACTCAAATTGTAAGGACAAACACTGCATGTGGAATTTTACCTAAAAGTTATAAAGACTAGCAGTGCAGGAGCAAATAAAAAAGTCAATCAGTGGTTCTCAACTGGTGGGTCGGGACCCAAAAGTGGGTCGCAAAGCCATTTTTAGAGGGTCGCAGAAGCGTGGTAAAAAGTCTTTTATTTTAAAGGATGCGTTTCTTATGACAGTTTGCTCTCAACAGCAGGATATTCAGTGGTGGTGACACCTCTAGTTGCTCACTATTAACCTCTAGATTTGGTTATGCCAGCTTATTGGAGAAATTTATGCTAAAACGTCCCAAAAAATGAACCAAAATGTGCTCAGAATCTGTCAAAATGGGCCAAAATATGCCCCAAAACATCCAAAAATACCAAAATTAGCCAAAAAAGACAGCCAAATTTTTCCTAAATTGTATCAAAATCCGTTGAGGCTACATCCAAATGAAACTTAATTTGTTAACAGGAACAGCACCGTTATTAATAGAGACATAGTGGGTCCTGAGGCTGGACCAGGTGAGAACCACTGTTCTAAAAGACCAAGATGACGTACTAAAATGTCCACAACCCAAAGATATTCAGTTTACAGCCATAAAAAAGGAAAGCAAACAGAAAATATTCAAGTTTAGGAAGTTAAAATCAGATTTTTTTCTTTAAAGATTCATCAAACTGATTATCAAAATAGTTGGCGATTAAATTGATAGTCGAATGGTTGCAGCTCTGCTCTGTAGATGTACTGAAGTTTACTCAGAAGGAGCTGAAGTGAAGCAGGCCGTTGCTGCTTTGCGCCGAGCCCACAGCGTGACGTTGTCTCCGGGTGCCGTGGGATTGTTTCCAGAGCCCTTGAATGCTCCGTTGCAGCCCAGTGTGTGGAGGTATCATACCGCCGTGACAGGCCCCTTTGTGAGCCGGTGGAACAGATTAAAACCCCGCTCCGCCCAAGTTACAGAGCAATCAAAATAAAATCAAGGAGGAAAAAACAACTCTCCTCACTCTCTCTTTCTGTTTCCCATATCTGCGCTGATCTCCACCACCTGTTACCTGACACACACTGGAACTCAGCCACAAAGCGCTGCCTCAGAGACAATAGCTCGGCCCATGAAGAGCTGCTAAATCCATAGGGCGGCGTGGCTGCCAGTTTACAGTCGCCTATTGTTGGCCGACACAATACAGAAGCACATCCCCTCCTTTACTGTATTGTGGCAATTGTGCTCCAAACAGCCATTCTGGAGGCTGTTCCATGCGCCGAGGTGATTTCCGCTTCCAGAGTATCGTTTTTCAGGTTGTTTTGTCACTGGATGCTTTCACGCGGCAGGTCAATGCCTCTTTTGGAACAGGTTTGTCCCGCGGTTGTGTGCGCGACAAAGCGTCTGGGGAGGAAATTCTACAGAAACATAGGATGCAGTCAGCGCTTCACCTTTATCCCCTTTGCTCATTGCTCCTTTCGCCCCCTTTGTTTTTTCCTGTCCGCCTGCGGGGAGACGGTGTTTTTGTTTGCAACGAAGAATCTCGTTCTTTCTCACCAGTTGAACAGGGGAGGACGGGAAAGCGCTGTTTCAGGAATAGCTGGAAAGGAAAGTGTTAAGATTGTGATCCAGAGAGCAAAGAAAACAGAAACTAACACTGTTTTGAAGATGAATCATTTAACCAGCTTCACGCGTTACAGCGCATTTGGTTTTTTATGTTGTAAACCGGAACATGTTTGGGTTTTGGGCTGACAAAATTAAGATTTTTCAGCAATTGATAACGACAAGGGGTCGGGAAATGAAAAACATGCCCATATTAAATAACTTATTTACTCAATTTTATTTTGAGAACCATTCTTAAACTCCAAAACTCTGTTCTACTTGGCTCAGCCTACCTACTAATAGTTTTGCTTTTGTGGTACTACTTGTCAAACTTGCTCAATCAGTTACGAAAACTCAACGAAAATAACTTTATAAACTCACTTTTGCGACCAAGTATTTCAAAATAAAGGTATTTTATGTGGGGTTTTTGGTATTATTGTGACACCCTGCTCTGTTTGGTTCAGAAAACATCACTAGCTGACTTCTACTTGAGTTCAGAGATGGAAATTTTTCACGACGGTTTCGATTTTTCTCATATCTTAACTCACCCATAACTACAGATTATTTAATCTACCGTAATTTCCGGACTATAAGCCGCGACTTTTTTCTAACGCTCTGAACCCTGCGGCTTATCTAAGCGTGCGGCTAATGTATGGATTTTTAAGGGAGCGCTACGTGCCGCCAATACGGTTTTTTTGCCTGGTCACGTCAGGCCAATGAAATTACCGAACAGGTCACAGTGGACCAATGAAACTGTTCGAATAAAATCATTTACGCGCACCAAGTTCTTCCGATCAGTTATTTTGCGTTTCATGCACACACCCTCATCATGGAGGACGACACTAATCCAAGCGCGGATTTGCTTCGAGACGTAAGTGACGGTGAGAACGACAACGAAAGAGAGACTGAAAAAGTGTGTGACGAAGAAATTCTGAGGCTGTTCTATTCCGACACCGAAGAAGACGACTTCAGTGGTTTTAGCGATTTAGCGATAACGGACTTTTAATCAGCCACATTACTGCCGTGTTACTGCACTGTTAATGCCATGTTACAGGCACTGTTTGGGAAAAAAAAGCATTTATTTAATAAAAAGTCTTTAAAAATCTGTGTAAATATCTCTTATTACAACATGGACACCTGCGGCTTATTGTCAGGTGCGGCTTATGTATGGAAAATTTTCTTTTTCATTTTAAATTTAGTGGGTGCAGCTTATATTCAGGTGCGCTCAATAGTCCGGAAATTACGGTACTTATCCAATATTGCAGATGCTGAATTAATGCCGTGAGAATGAGAAATAACAGTGACAATTTAAAGCTTGCATCTTTAATCGTATCCACAAAAAAGCGTGCTGAAAGTGGGATGACAGGCACTTTTATAAAGCACGTTATCTCAGATATTACTTTATTTATCACGCTAAAACTTGACCTTCTTCATAAATATCTATATGCTATGCTGTAGAAATTTCAGGCAAATCAGACGTGGTTAAGCAGAAATATTTCTTGAAGTTTGACAGTTTCAGATGACCCTCGACCTAAGAGCTACTGAAAAGTTGCAGCCCTGGTTAACTACTTTCACCTCATTACACTGCAATCAATCACACTGCTAGTGTGAGAGCATGCAAACGCTACTTTGAGGAGGTTCATTAGGCGTCGCCGTGTCATTAAATATCTTTGACGTCGTGCTCGTCGGCCGGTGAGAGGGTGATTGATGGGAGCGCTATCGGGGCAAATATCTGCATAGTCAATATGTTTGGACGCCGACACCCTTTGACCCACGATCATCTGTTCCCACCAACCTACTGCCGAGGACGTCACTCACGTCAGGCTGTACTTAATTGGCACCAAAAGCACCAAGTCGTGTGTCTGAGATGATTTATAGATTTAGTTTTCTGGTGAGAAACTGTCAAAAATGCAACAGAAGGGGAGCAATCTATGGATCTGTAGGAAATATACATGATATCAGTGCTGCAACTACAACAATCGATGAGTCGTTTGGTAAATAAACTGCCAGAAAATGGTGAAAAATGTTCATAAGTGGTTCCCAAAGCCCAATATAACCTCCTTAAATGTCTTGTTTTGTCCAAAACCAAAAGATAATCAGGCCGGTGTCCCAAAGAGGGAAAGAAACTAGAAAATATAGAGAATTTAGACCTTTTTTCCCTCATAAAAGTATTAAAAATGAACAATCTGAGCAAAATAGTTGATTGATCTAAAAGCTTACAGCTAATAAATTAATCGTTATAGGTCTACTTGCGTTCTGCATCCAGCAGGAAGTTAGCTTAGCTTAGCATAAAGACAGGTGAAAACTATTTTGTTTGGTTTGGATGAAGCTTCAAGAGCCAAAGACGGCGTCTTCCAATTTAAAAGTCAAAACTGTCTGATTCTAGCTCATCAAATCTGAACATTTTCTGGTTTCTTTCCTTTTCTATGACAGTAAACTGAATAATTTTTGGGTTGCAGGCAAAACAAGACATTTTTGGGGCGTCGTTTTGGGTTTTGGGAAACACAGACGGACATTTTTCACCATTTTCTGACCCAACTAATCAACTAATTGAGGAAATAATCAACAAATTAACCGACAATAAAAGATTATCCTATCGAAAACCAACAAGATTGATGTGAAAAGTTGGAGGAGCGAGTGCACATTTAATGTAAAGGACCTTCTAGTGAAGCAGGAGACATGTTGGGTCCCTTAGTTAAACTGTTAAAATGAAAGAAATTTGAATATTATATTAATTTAACCATGTTATTGGACTTTTTTTGTTTAAAAAGTTATCAGACATACATCACTACTCCAAGCAGAGTTTCTTTTGTTATTACTGCAAACAACAAATATATTAATTGTCAGATTGTCGGGGAAAAAATGGTTAAAAATGTCCATCAATGCTTCCCAAAGCCCAGGATGACTAATTCAAATGTCTTCTTTGGTCTACAACCCAAATATTCTCAGTTTACTGAAAACAAACCAAAAGAAATACTCAAAATTAAGGTGAAATCTGACTATTTTTCCATTTTTTGTTAATTGTTCAAAGCGATTAATCAGCTACCAGAACAGCTGGTGCTTAAATTAATACTTGGCAAATGATTAACTATAATGTACACTGAACACTGAGATAATGCTGACCATAAATATAACAAAAAACGTACTTTATGAATTAAAAATCTTAAGTATTCTTTTCTGAATTAATGCTGCCATGCCATTTCTTTAGTACAGTGGTTCTCAACTGGTGGGGCGGGACCCAAAAGTGGGTCGCGAAGCCAGTTTTAGATGGTCGCAGAAGCATGCCCCCCCCAAAAAGTAGTGGTTTAAAGTCTTTTATTTTAAAGGACTTGTTTCTTATGACATATTTTGCTTTCAGTAGCAGGATATTTAGTGGTGGTGACACCAGTAGTTGCCCAATATTAACCTCTAGATTTGGCTCTGCCAGCTTATTGGAGAAATTTATGCTAAAACGTCCCAAAAATATAAGAAAATGTGCTCAGAATCTGTTAAAATGGGCCAAAATATGCCCAAAAACTTGGCAAAAGCGTCCAAATATACCTAAATTAGCAAAAAATAAGCCAAAATTTTCCTAAATTGTATCAAATAAACCTTAATTTGTTAGCAGGAACAGCAAACTTCAACAATTTGGGTCGAGACCGTTATTAATAGAGACATAGTGGGTCCTGAGGCTGGACCAGTTGAGAACCACTGCTTTAGTACATCTACTATCTATCAATCTACTGATGGTTCAGAGCAAAACCACTGGTGCTAACTGGGTTTATAAGCTACTTGAACTTTATCAACTAGACAGCTTGTTCCAACGTGTCACTTTCTAAGCTTCAGGCAGCTGCAGTAACAGCAGAACAAGGTAGAAAATGCTTCTGAGTGCATTTAATCTCGTGAAACGGCCAATTACATTTTATTTTCCCACTTCAACGTCATTATAAGCAGCTAGCGGAGTCCACGGGTCAGAAACACGAGACATTAACTGACAGTCCGCTGGGTTTTCCTGCGTAATGGGCAGCTCCTTCCCATATGTGTCCTTGTAAAACAAGTCATTCATGTGCATGTAATTCTCGAACTAGAGCCCCACATTAAGCCAGAGCTCTTCGATTGCATCAAAGTCTGAATCTGAGGAGCGACTCTCTAATCTGTGACACGGCCAAATACTTTCTGCTGTTTACTTGGGTGGTGCCGTAAACACACAAAAGCTGAACCATGTTAGGAAAACACGTCTGAAAACATGCGGAGATTCATGTGGAATCGCTCATTTAGCTAAACCTCGCCATGCAGCTTTTCCTCCGCCGATCTGGGAGTTTCATCATTTAAGGTTTACAAATATTACGAGGCCGCTTCCAACGGGGCCTGTAGCATGCCATCCATGAAGAGCGAGCCTTGACAGGGCAAGGAGAATATTGGACTTGGCACTCGCATGCATAGCCAGTCTGAGAACCAGCTGGCCCTGCTAACCTCTGGCAGCATGGCACTATGACTCAGGCCTTGTAGCGCTGACCCCCAGCCGGCTAGAGTCGGCCCGGGGAGCCGTGGGGACCAGAAATTAAAAACGGGGGGTTCTTCCCATGAGATCCCGCTCGTAGCCCCCTAATTAAACAGGATTCTTTTAGCCGGGCTAGCGTCGGAATCGGGGGGAAGCATTTGGGAAAACCCTTTTAATTTTGTTTTCCCACAGAACGCGTTGGTGAGAAGCCGGGGTTTCTCGCAAACAAAATATTTACAAGTCTTTCAGGGGCTTTATCTGCTCGGGGCTGCAGCGTCGTCGAGTCATTAATAATCTGAATTCTTTTAATTTGTATCCGAGAGCGCAGCGGGGCTCAAGACTTAAGCCTCGGCGGTTTGTTTGGTTAATAAACACAATGAGGGAAGGGCTGGTTTTATCCTTTAATCTCGCTTTAACGGGGGCTCAGTGTCTTGACATTACCGAGCTTCTGAGGGACACAGTCATCAATTAAGATATATGGATGTGAAGCTCTGGATGACCTCCCCAGCGAGACGGTTTTCTCTCGGAGAAGAAAGGGGGAAGAGACACTTTCCATTCTCAGATCAAGACGTCTGATGCTGGGAACGACGACGACGACTCTGTAGCGCCGCAAGAAAAGTCTCAGCAGTTTCATTACTTCTGTGATATTTTCTCCTCAAACTGAGCTCATCTGTGCAAAACCGATGACATGACCATCAATTTAATCTACTCGCAAAAGCACCAGCGGCCAGAACTTGCCATGATTTGTGAACATTTGCATACAAATTAAAAGCTTTTTCTTGGCATCGGCCGTCGGGCAGATTTTAAGGGAATTCACTTGAGAGGTTTAGTCCAAAGGTGAAACTGCAGGTGGGGGATATTTCTTTATGAGATGGAAAGGGGATAAAGATTTAGTAATGCTCGCATCCGGCAATTCAAATGAGGCGAAACGCCACCGGGGATCGAGCGAGAGGCTGACAAAGGTGAGGCGAAAACGATCGTACCATTTACTCAATTAAGACGCTGGAGCTGCACCAGTCCAAACACCGGCCTGATGACAAAGTGATCGCAGGTTCCTGACAGAAGAGCTTCCAGTGTGTGAGGTTTGCTTTGGCTCACGTTCATGGCTGGGTGCCGCTCAAAAGCACAGGGTTATTTAAATCCTCTTTTCTGATTACACCCCGCACAGACCGCGAGCACCTCCTGTATCCACATGCACACACTGGCACGAACTTTTCAACGCTGAGGAGCTGAACTAACAAGAATAATGGCGCACTGATAGAAAGCAGTCGACGTTATCCGGCCTCTCGTGAATCTGTGGTTGTGTTGAGCGTGCCATTTCCATACCAGTGGTTCCCAACTGGTGGGTCGGGACCCAAAAGTGGGTCGCGAAGCAACTTTTAGAGGGTCGCAGAAGCACGCTCCCTGTAAAAAGTAGTGGTAAAAAGCCCAGGATGACTACTTCAAATGTGTTCTTTGGAATACAACCCAAATATACTCAGTTTACTGAAAACAAACCAAAAGAAATACTCAGTTAAGGGGAAATCTGAGTATTTTTCCTTTTTTGTTAATTATTCAAAGCGATTAATCAGCTTCCAAAACAGCTGGTGCTTAAATTAATACTTGACAAATGATTAACTATAATGTACACTGAACACTGAGATAATGCTGACTATAAATATAACAAAAAACATACTTTAAGAATAGAAAATGTTAAGTATTCTTTTCTGAATTAATGCTGCCATGCCATTTCTTTAGTACAGTGGTTCTCAACTGGTGGATCGGGACCCAAAAGTGTGTCGCGAAGCCACTTTTAGAGGGTCGCAGAAGCACACTCTCCGTAAAAAGTAGTGGTAAAAAGTCTTTTATTTTAAAGGACTTGTTTCTTATGACACAGTTTGCTTTCAACAGCAGGATATTTAGTGGTGGTGACACCAGTAGCAGCCCACTGTTAACCTCTGGATTTGGCTCTGCCAGCTTATTGGAGAAATTTATGCTAAAACATCCCAAAAATGCACGAAAATGTGCTCAGAATGTGTAAAAATGGGCCAAAATATGCTCCAAAACTTGGCAAAAGCGTCCAAATATCCCCAAATTAGCAAAAAATAAGACAAATTTTCCTAAATTGGATCAAAATGCGTTGAGACTACACCCAAATAAACCTTAATTTGTTAACAGGAACAGCAAAATTCAAAAATCTGGGCCACGACTGTTATTAATGGAGACATAGTGGGTCCTGAGGCTGGACCAGGTGAGAACCACTGCTCTAGACAGTTGCTTTCTGACGTATCCGTTGTTCTACCGCCTACAAACAATGTCAGCGGTTTTCACACATTGTTCTTCTTTATTTGTGTCGCAGCAACACTTTGCTTAAGTTGGAGTAGCGGAGGCCCGGTAGTAAACAACTTTAAGCTTCCATTTCTGCCAAACATGATCATGCTGGACTACTTGCATCAAAGTTTAGGCTTCCTCATCTTCCTCCTGTAGTGCAACTGGACGCATCTTTGAACTTGTATGCGTGGACCTCGAAAATTTAAAGTATACTAGTAGTCCTGCAACGCTGTGCTTAGGTGCAGAGAGGCCTATAGCTAAATGCTAACATCATTACAATAACATGAGGAGACTTTTTCTAACCAATAATCAGCCACATTAACAATCAATAACTAATTAATCCTTCAAATGAATGAAAACCAGTGGACGTTTTTCCATATGCTGATGATACCGTTTTATATCATGGACACTTAATGCTTGCAGCTAAATCTGCTGCACTACAAAACTGAAGAACAGATTGATAAACTCCAGGTTGCTGACTTGTAATTCAAATAGCAAAACAAATGCCTTTATTAAAAAACGCTCCTCAATCTTCCGTAGTATTAAACACGGCAAGCAAACTGCGGTTTTCTGCAGTAAATAATTGGTAGTGTTATTAATCTCTTCACGGCAGTTCAGTATGAAAACAGTCCTCACAGCTGATCTGCATGATGAAGTGACTGTAGTTAATCCAGCTGCTGCAAACAGCTGCTCAGCTGGAGCGGACGTCTACAAATGCTAATGCAGCGTCTTTATCAGTCCGGGAAATCTGTCAGTGTTTGCTGCCACGTCTAAAATGTATTTATACTTAAGAATCAAGCGGAGCGTTAGTAGATACAGCTGCTTTCTGCTGACAGACACTCACCTCTCGGCTTGTATCAGTGTTTGAAAATCCTAGCTTAGCATTAGCCTCAGGTAGCTAGCTAAACCTGACAGCCACCACAACGTGAGTTCATCAACAGGGAGCAGGGAGGTGAACTCGTTTAATGCGACTTTTATGGGCGGTCAGCAAACACACCTGTAACTCCATGTCATCAAACAGTAAGAGGCTCCATCTAGTGGTTCATCCAGGTACTACAGCAAATCCACAATGTATTTTCAGGCAGTCGGCTTGTCCCTCATGTTTTGCCTCATCAGTTAAAATGCTAAATGCTAACGGCAATGAAACAATGATCAGTTATTCATTCCTAAATATTCCCATACTGGACAAAAAGGGAAAAGTACATAAAAGCCCCCAAAGTTATTATGTTTTATTCAGTTGGAAACATTGAATGTTTGCAGCAAAGTCCATGTAAATCCGTCTGATACTTCTACAGCCATGTTAACCTTACAGTGGTGCTAAATGTAATGTTAGGAGATCACCAAAGTCAGCTGGGTTTATCATCTACAGACCATGACTTTCTGGACAAAATTTACGACAATCATCCACAAATAGTGTTGGACATTTCTACCCGCAGAAGACACAAGAAACAAATAAATATAAAGCAGTACAACGCACACAATGAAGCAAACCTAAAAAATGCAAAGTGGCCGAACATGCTTTATAACAATGGTGTCCAGCCTGCCAAACCGCTTCATATTTTTTCAGTTTGCTTCATCGTGTACATTTATACCAGCTGTGTGCTGGATTTAATGGGAATAAATGAACAGTATCATCACCACCTCGTCCGTCTGTCATTCCCTTTGTTGTATATTTAATGCCTTGTCTGAAACACTCTGGTTTATAAAGTCCAGTGCAAACACAAGGAAGTGAAACTACACTGATAACTCTGCAATACTGCACTAAATTAATCCATCTGTAATCTTTTAATTTAAAAAAAGGCCACAGATTTCACCTGTTACGCATGTTTCCAAACCCACTCAGCAGCTACAGAGCAGCACACACACATATGCAAACATGTGTTCGCACATAAGTGAACATAAATACGCAAACACATGGATTAAAGAGCAGAGGAAGCCATCCAGGCAAGGACGCCTAAGCCAGGGCAGGGACGGTAGACTGTTTATTCACCACCGGGGTGGGTCAAGGAGAACAAACACAGCCTCAAACACAGGAAAATGTGATTCAGGTGTGTGGGAAGCAAAAGTACTGTATATGAAGTGAAGCACAACAGGAACATGTCAAGTGGAAACATTTCTAAATCTAGGTGTGGGTGAGAAAGACACAAATCAGACATCATGTAATGGGTGTTGTCTTGGAGAGCGAAGAGAACCAGAATAGAAGAGGATCAAATGGCATTTAAACATTGAAGAGGCAACAGGGTCTGAGAGGATACTCAGATATGGCTTCAGTGAACCACTAAAGCCCATCGCACAGTTTGCTGCACAGACCTGAGCCGTTGTGTGAGTATTTATTCGACATCAGCGGGTGTGAAGTGACATTGTTTATGCGCCGTGTTGTGCAGCATGACATCAGCAGCATCTGTAAAATCTGGCTCTCGGCAGCCATGATGACAAAAAATTAATGCGAAGCATGAGCAGCGTCAACTGATGTGCCAGACCCCCACAGCGCCCCCACCACCACGGGCCTTCTTGTAGCGTTAAAAGGCCCCCTTTAACCCTGTAATCATTTTAAGATGTCAAAAAAAGAGCGCTGGGCAAAGTATCTATCACGACTGATGTCTGTGGCACTCTAATGGACGTTAAGCTGAAATGATAAAGGGGCCAGTTCAAAGCAAAACCCTCCCTTGTACCTTGAAATCTTTAAAAGCCCTCCTCAAAGCCTGTGCAAGCATCTCAGCCGGGCACCACCCTTAAATAAATTTGGCTCCGATGCCGGCGGCTGCCAAGAATGTAACCGAAGGGGGCTGACCAGTAATACTTTGAATGCAAACACTTTGGGAGGATTGTGATGGTTCAACAGCATTTCTAGGAAGGGCTCTCGGTCTCTGGGCAGTTTACTGGCTCTCTGCAGGCAATGGGAGAGGTGAAGCAGGAGGCTGACATGTAATGCACACTGACAAAAGCCCCTGGTTTTCATTTGGACCTACATTTACTGCATTTTCCGCTATTAAGTCTCAAAACAACAGAGAATCAACCTAAAGCCCCTATGCCGGAGCGGGGGACTTAGCATCATGCTCATTGAAACATAAGGCACTGCGCTCGCTTGGTGCATAGATGAGAGCAGAGCGTATACCGGCGTGCACAGGGGACGGACGGTAAAGCCTCGCGAAGCAGCTTGAATGAATTAACCCAGAGCACCTTGAAAACGGAACTAAAAGCTCCATCTGTCAGAGAGGAATGATTCCCAGCACACATAAACCCTGCAGGTACATACAAACAGCCAGCGACCGGTGTGACAGCCCCTCCAAATATTTAGGCTACGCGTCTGTAAACTCTACTGTAGGTAAATGCGCATACTTCATCCGTGCATCCATGTAGTAAAACATGAGAGTTTGTGAGTCACTCCCATGTTGCTATGCCAGCACAGAGCGGCAGCTGAAGAATTCGGCCACGACATGCATCTGCTTTCCCCTCCATCCATCAATCAGCTACCAAAGCTACGAACCTCAACCACACATGCACACCCCAGGAAGTATCGTGTTGAATGCTGGGAGATGGATGGGAGCTTCAGTTCCTTCAGATTTCGTTAGCGAAAAAGAAACACGTGCGGCGAGGATGCTGCTGCAGATGATTCAGATGTTGTGGGTGAAGCCAAACAAACAACGTCCGCACTTGTCAGGTTCTCAACAACCTGCTGTGCGTCATATAATCCGACTGCAAGACCCAATGATTAGTCAGGAGGCAATAAAAACTGGACGAAATGCTAATTAGGACCGCAGCAAGCTAGCGTTATCATCATGGACGCCACCCTGAAAATATGTCAACACTAATACTTTAAACAGATTCGATTCATTACAACAAATGTTTTCCTTCTGTATCACCGCTTTGTTTCGTTGCCACGCCGTGATGTCAACTCAAGACAATGGCGGCTGCAGCACAGTCAGATTCAATTCGGTGTGAGAGTTTCCAAGGACCCAGAGCTTGTAAAGTATTGGGAGTATTTCACATTATCACAGAACTAGACGACGTACTTTGGAAGGGTTTGGGAGCACAACACAGCAGCGCTAGCACACAAGCACGAATCGTAACAGGGGAGATTTACATCCGTTGGCTTCTCTCCTGCTCTCTGTGCTCACATATACTGGATGTTCATACACCTGAACTCACATTAAAGCTGCTCTCAGTTACATATTTTTCTGTTTCTGCTGTGGGAAAACAGAAGACGTATGAAACAGTGACTGAAATTATGCTAATTTAAGTAAGACTAGCAAAAATCCTGATGTCATCACAGCAGCAGCTGAAACTCCACATATACGAGTTAAAGATGGCGGCTGTGCTGCCACTTTTGTGGTATTTTCATAAAATTTAAAGCTACAACCAACGACAGAGAGTAATTCTACAATAAGCAGAAAAGGGATTGTAAAATAACTGTGTCCATGTTCATTCAACCAACAGACCAAACTTTTTAAGGGGCTTGCTAGAAACCTGAATGTCCTTTGAAGATACACAACTGACTTAAATAATACGCCTTCTTTTTATTATTTATTTATGTTGGAGTTTCCAGTTTAAACCTACAGTTTTGCTCTGTAAATAGGCCACATTGTGCCCCTTTTCAGCAAATTAATCAAAGTGTCACACGTCCCCACAGTGTGTCTTTCAGCTACACAGATGGTTCATTTCGTCACGACTATATGATCTCTGGCTATTTAGTTCTGACAACTAATGAGCTGCTGCTGTTTCCACCTCCTTCAGGAAGAACACAGTCTGAGCTGAACGACTGTTGGTTAGTCAGGTGTGAGGCAGCACCTGATACCCCTTTTCCACCGAGCTGGTTCCAGGTCTAGTTCGGAGCCAGAGCCTGACTTAGCTCCAGTTCTTTGTGTTTCCACCACCGAAGCACCGACTCCAGGTTCTATAAACTGGAGCTCAGCAAGCTCCAACTCTTTGCTGGTCCAGAGCTAAGCACCGAGTACGTCAGGGGCTGGGGGCGGGGTTATGGTGACCAACCATCAACGGTGGAAAGAGACACACAAGCGGTAGTTAAGACGTCCCTGGTCCCATCACACATGTATTGGAATGACTCCTGGAAGTTTACCACAAACTGTTGACCTGAAATCCGCTACAGTTGTGTCCCACCAGTAGCGTGATCACGGATGTGTCCAGGCAACAGGAGGACCTCCGCCTCACAATCAGCCTTAAGACCATCTATAGAGATAAACATAGATATTATCATCAACTTACTGCGTTTGTTTAACTGCTATGTAATGGATGCAAGCGTAGAGGTTTTACAGTGACCCAATGGCTCCAACTTGACTCCTTGCTGATGGAAAAGCAAACAGGTTATTAGGAGGAACCAGATTTGAACCAGCTGAGCACCAAACTAGCACCTGGTTCTTCTTGGTGGAAAAGGGGTACGAGTCAAATTCTTACTGGCCTGTAAAGCTAGGAGGGTAATGTCTTCATATCTCCACACAAAGTTATTAGCAACCACAAAAACACACAAAAAGTGGATTTTCACCTTTAAGAAGTGAACATTTGTTTGTATATTGCACTGCTCTGGGTTATTTAATGCCATACAGTTTGTCAAAACTAAATTAGCCTTAAATGAAGTGGTAATTATTAATTAATCTGTAAAATAGCTGACAGATTACTGACAGAAACGTAATCGTTCGTGGGAGCAGCAGTGCAAATATGAATATTACACCTTAAATCTCCAAATCTCCTGCCCGAAGATGGGTTGGTACCTTGTTTGATAATCGATTAATCATTTTAATGACTTACAATCTGCTTTTTATGGAATCACAGGAGTGCCACATTAAATAAATAATTAAATAAATAAATAATTAAATAAATAATTAAATAAATAAATAAATGTTGAAATAAAAAGAGAAATAAATAAATAAAAAGGACAATTTTTCTTTTTATATATTTATTTATTTCTCTTTTTATTTCAACATTTATTTATTTATTTCTCTTTTTATTTCAACATTTATTTATTTATTTATTTCTCTTTTTATTTCAACATTCATTCATTCATTCATTCATTCATTCATTCATTTATTCATTCATTTATTTATTTATTTATTTATTTATTTTGGCACTCCTGTGATTCCATAGCTTTTAGCCACTCGTATGCAAAGATTTTTTGGTCATTTGTCATTGCAAACTGAGTATAAATGGCAAAAATGTGACTATGGGGACAAGATTTGAGGTTCTGGTTGTCTTTTCACTGTCTTAATCTGTATCTCCACCAATGTGTAAGTATGTATGTAAGATCTCCCCGTCTGACAAAGATCTCAAATCTAAAAACAACCAATTGTGCGGCTCTCTTTCATCAGATAAGAAAACTACAATTGCAGTGAAAACTTTCTTTACCCCCCTCGAGATGGGGGTCTCCGACAGACTCAACATGCCCTTATTTAGATGGAGGGATGGTGGGACAGCGGCATGAGGGAGGTGCAGATAGCGAAGGTTTATTGGTTTGGCCTCGACCCCCAGGACTCTCCCTGGTCTTATTGTCCCAGAGGATGTCGGCGCGGCAGAGATGGAGCCCTGCGATAAGGCCTGGGACTCCACTGGTTCCCACTATCTCCATCTGAAACCACCACAACGGGGGTAAAGCGGGGCACAGCGCACTCCCTCATCCCTCCCCCCTCCATTCCACGCCATGTGCATTCCTGTAATGCCCACGGGACGGTTTATTCCTCCTCCTCCTCCTCCTCCTCGTGCGGTATGTTTCGCACATGTTTGCTGCACACCGAGACACCTTGACACGCGCACAAACACAGGCGCGCAATCGCACTCTGATCTCGGTTTTGATAGATGCACGGGGGCCCTCTGTAAGTGCATAACATGTGCGCCATATGATGCTACGGCCCCAAAGCGAGATGACTCAATCGCTCTCCGACAATTCTGCAGTCGCTGTCCGTTCAGAACACCGATCCGACATCAGCTTTCTACTGCGGCGACGAGGTTACGGCCCTCCGCGGACGTCCCCCCCCCCACCCCGAACATCTGACTTGCATTTGTTTACATTCATTTATCAAAGCATTTGATGTGGCCTGATTTATTTGCATGAGCATTTCTGTTTGTCCCAGAGGAGGGTCTGAACCAAAAGTTTGGACTTCATCAACAAATACTTAAGCCAGGCAACATTTACATGAGACGTCCACAGAGGCCGGTCGAAAATTATGTGTTGGCCTGTCAGCGTCGTTAATCAAAATTGGCTTTAGGTTGGTTTTTTTCTGCTTTTCTAATCTGCTAAATATAGAAAAATCTCCTTGAATGTGACAGTGGGCTGTTTCTGCTGATGTGATATTGGGTAAACAGAATGATGTTAACATGCTTTGCAATCTGTCTGGCACGCCTTACAGGATTTCATTTTCCTGCATAATCAAACATGAATGATTTGGAATCATTTATCCTCAATTATTAGGGGGGAAAAAATACTTTTCGGCTCTCGAAACCGGGTTTTTTTTCCTGCGTGAAGGAATTTTTGGCAACCCTAAAAAGAGGTTTAAGCCAGCAACAAAAGGAAAATTACCTGCACCGGAAAGATAAGAACTTATTTTAACCAGTTTTCTTAACGGAGATCTGGCTTATTCGAGAATAACATACATTTTTGTTTATAAAATGGTCAAAAATAACAGGAGAAAAGCACAGATTTCTCTCGAACAAGCTGCAACAGACTCATTGCTTTTACTGGGCGTGAACCAATCATGCTTATTGTAATGCATAGTCCATTCAAAGCAAGGACAAACCCTGTTAAAGCTGCGATAATTAACCTTTTCAGCCACGCACAGGCAGCACGACAAGCCGCAAACACAACAGTGACATGCCAGCATTGTTAAAGATGAGCAAACTGCTGCTTATGTACCAATGCAGCAGACACAGAGCAAAATTAGCATTATTTTTCAGTCGCGTTAGTAGAAAAAGCCACTAACAGTGTCTGCTCTGGTGCAGGGCAGGTGTGGAGTTCAATCAGGCTACATGGTTATGTCAAAAAATGATAATTGTGATTATTTTGATCAGTAGTGAGACCACAGTTTCCACAATTATTCCTCGATTTTAGGGAGAAAATATGGTTATTGCACCTTTCTACACAAACCAATTCGTTTTTCTACTGGTTTTCTACTCTTTGGTTGCACCTCCCCAACCCTTGTTTTGTACAGCGATGTATTAATCAGCCTTGCGCGCTAAAGAATAGATGTCTTTGCTCTGGATTTACACTGGTGTAAAGATCGATGGTGACTTGAAACCTGATATTTGCAAAACATTTAAACCAAAAAATATATGTATTTTGCCAGCAGTGTTTGTCTGGAGGTTGTCTGACATCACTGCTTTTAACTGGCCACAGGCTAAACTCCTGACTTGCTAAACCAGTGGTTCTCAACTGGTGGGTCGGGACCCAAAAGTGGGTCGCCAAGCCAGTTTTAGAGGGTCGCAGAAGCATGCCGCCCCCATAAAAAAGTAGTGGTATAAAGTCTTTTATTTTAAAGGACGTGTTTCTTATGATACAGTTTGCTTTCAGTAGCAGGACATTTGCCCACTATTAACCTCTAGATTTGTCTCTGCCAGCTTATTGGAGAAATTTATGCTAAAACGTGTCAAAAATGAACCAAAATGTGCTCTGAATCTGTCAAAATGGGCCAAAATATGCCCAAAACTTGGCAAAAGTGTCCAAATATACCAAAATGAGCAAAAAATAAGCCAAAATTTTCCCAAGCTGTATCACAAATACGTTGAGATGACACCCAAATAAACCTTAATTTGTTAACAGGAACAGCAAACTTCAACAATTTGGGTCGCGACTGTTATTAATAGAGACATAGTGGGTCCTGAGGCTGGACCAGTTGAGAACCACTGTGCTAAACACCTGCTTATCGACAGACACTACAATTTACCCATGTCCCCTAAACGCCTCACATGCTGGTACATATTAGCTAGCCGGCTGCAGTTCACTCAGACAGGTGTGCGACCAAAAATGACTCTAAAGAGACTGAAACAAGGTCCTAATGTCAGATTTACCCAAATTAAAACCAACCTATGCACTACTTTTCAATGTCAATACTGCAGGCGATCGAGTTCCTCTAATTGTGAGAAACCAGAATCAGGATTGTGATCAGTTTTCATTTCATTTGCAGCGAGCAGCAAGTACAGGAATTGTTTCACGGGTCAGGTATGCAGAGATTGACCGAGCCAGTGAGGAAGAAAAAGTACAATCTTTCACCATTACAACACAGCAGTAGCTACCAGAGCGGCACCAAATCAGCTGCATACATCACAGTAACAGATGGAGTTCTTACACTGATGCTGCCAATGATCAACGGACACTTGCATGAATGGAACAACATGAAATTTTTACTCGCACGCTCTCGAGAAATGGTCATAATATGCATTCTGGCTGCAGTCTTGATGAGATCTCACAAAGCTAAGCCTAGATCTGGTTAAACTTCCTGACTGGACAGAGTTCACACATGATTAGTTCAAGGACAGTTGGAAAGTTGACAATCCGACGATTCTGCTTTTTTCAGATTCTAAAAACTCCCATTAAAAGATAACGTTTTTGGGGTTCAAAGGGTTAAATAATGTTTAATGCATGTTTTTAATGCGGATGCCAGGAAGACCAGAAGCACTTCAGGGCACAAATACCGGGCACTGTAGTAAATAAACAGTTTCTCATTACATGCAATCAGTCTGATCTCTTTTAATATAAAAATAGCAGCAGCTCCTGCAGGACAAACATAACGTCCAGGCGAACGCCAACAATGCAGGTTGCTGTAGCAGGTACAACACAGAAAAGAGGGTCTGCCGTAGGCCGGATCGTGATTCTGGCGATGATAAAACTCAATCCTGAGTCACAGGGCGAACATCCTCCGTTAACATGTGTCTGCCGGAGCGGGGCTGCACATTCGCCGTTATTAGATTACGGCTGTACCTGCTCGCCTTGCATCCCCCCAGATGAAAGTGGTTAGGACGGCCCAATTAGGAAATTATGCTTGATGTTTCTAATCAAGGCCTCGGCGAGAACAAAGGGAAGGAGGCTCACCCCGGCCTTTGGGGCTACGACGCACGGACGCAGCGGTGGATGTGTGCGTGTTCGGGCGCACGCGAATCCTGGATGAGTCCCAGTCGCTTTGTGAAATGAAGAGCATTAGTTCAATCACTCCGCCTGCGCAGACACACAATGCTCCCCGGTGCCTCCCTGCTTCTCCCGACGATAATTACACTTCTGAAGATGGGTATGGTTTTTATTAACAGATTACACTTTAAGAATGACTGAACATCGCAGTCATGGTTGTTGTCAAGGAGCCCTCCGCGGGTTTACGCAACTAAACTGCCCTAATGAAATCGAAAATATCATGTTCGACCGCAAACATTTCGCATAGTTCAGGCATAGTGTGCGACGGTTTCTCCTGACCCGAGTTCGAGCGAGAGAGAGAGAGAGAGAGAAGGGGTGATTTTTAAAAAACCCACAAAACCCAACTGTTGTTTTAACCATTTAGGAGATTCTGACCACAAGCCAGAGCGCTGCAACGAGATCCGCTTTTTTTATGTGCTCGTAAAGCCACTTTTTTCACACCACAGCGCTGCCTGTTTGTGCAAACACTGGCAACGGGGACGCGTTTGATGTGCTTTCGCTGATAGATGCTGCCTGCATTTCTGGAGAAACAATCATGTGTGGCACGAGTGACGGCTGCTTCTCAGTGATGTATAGATTGTGCGCAGATGCAAATGGAGATTACAGGCAGAAAATCAAAAGTAAATCAGGTCATCAAGCTGGAAGTTTTGTTCCTTTAGTATGTTTTGGGTTAATGGAGACTCAAAAGCATAACACCAAAATTTCCACAGTGCATGGAAACAATAATAAACAGGATTAAATACAGACTCCGGCCTGTGATTCTGCAGCTTAATCTAAACAGCAACGCTCCCAGGCAGCTGGCCGGTAACATTATCATAATGTAAATGCCTTTTTTCTGGGATTCATGTTGTTGTAACCGCGTTGGGAAACCTTGAATGGATTGAGTGCAGTGTGCGGAGCCGCGAGGTTGTCCGCGGGCCGCATTACGAACGCGAGGGGTCGCCGTTAATATCCTCCGCGGGGGGAAATCGCATCGCCCCAGAGGGGAGGAAAAGCTGGCGAGAGGCCGCGAGGCGTCGGTTTGTCATTGTTCCACCTCCGCTTTTCCACGGAGCAGGAAAGCCAAGTAAGTTCTGCTCACTACATTTAACACAACTCTGCTGTCATGTTAGGTGAAATAAGTCCTCACCTCCTTCCTTCCCTTCCTCCCTCCCCCCCGCTGGCTGCCTTTCTCATTGTTTATCATCAGTTTCTGCTGTTTCACGGCCGTCAGCTGCCTCCCGATCCGTCTCCCTGAAGGGCAAAGTGCTGTTCTAATGAAATTGTAAAACTCGACTCTGGAAGCGCATTAAAGGAAAGGCTGGAATAACTTTCAGTGCTGCGTCTGCCAAGAGGAGCGGAGATGGCCAAAGAAAGTAGGCTGCCCACCTGGACGCTGAGCTCAGAGACATTCACTTTAGGAAACACACAGTCCATCTCCGCTCTGCAGACACCTAACATTCATCTCTTTCCTCTCTACATTATTCACAAAGCTTCACTCCAACATGTTTTCCATTTCTGTTTTAGGTAGTTTCAGAGCAGTAGGTTCTGATGATCTTCTATCTGGACAGCCTGAACTGGAGCATGAGCTGCTTTTTAAAGGAATCAAACAGATCGTGTCCTGAAACGGTGATAAATTCAAGTATATTTAAGAAAATCAAGGTCAACTGAAACCACATCTACACCAAAATCAGCCACAGTGCACTCTTTAATTAGCCGAAATTACAAATAAGTATGTAAAGCTAGCATTTGCAGCATATTAAATCATCTCAACCTGGTTATTTTATACTAAAATGCAGCTTGCACCCGCATATAGTCATAGGATCTCTGAAAATAGAAGTGTATAAACAGGTGATCCAGCACAAGAACTACTGAGGAATTTAATGCTGCTGGTTTTAGACGCCAGGTTGGTTTTTGTTCTGTTGTTAGCAAAGTTTAAACTCCACTTTTGGCCATCTGTTTAAACAAAACAAAGCCGTATACAGGCTTCTAAGACAGTGGTTCTCAACTGGTCCAGCCTCAGGACCCACTATGTCTCTATTAATATCAGTCGCGACCCAAATTTTTGAAGTTTTCTGTTCCTGTTAACACATTAAGGTTTATTTGGGTGTCATCTCAACGTATTTGTGATACAGCTTGGGAAAATTTTGGCTTATTTTTTGCTCATTTTGGTATATTTGGACACTTTTGCCAAGTTTGGGGCATATTTTGGCCCATTTTGATAGTTTCAGAGCACATTTTGGTTCATTTTTGGCACATTTTAGCATAAATTTCTCCAATAATCTGGCAGAATCAAATCTAGAGGTTAACAGTGGACAACTACTGGTGTCACCACCACTAAATATCCTGCTATTGAAAGCAAACTGTGTCATAAGAAACGCATCCTTTAAAATGAAAGACTCTACATCACTACTTTTTTGGAGGGGGGCCATGCTTCTGCGACCCTCTAAAAATGGCTTCGCGAACCACTTTTGGGTCCCGACCCACCAGTTGAGAACCACTGTTCTAAGACATGGTGCCAGTTAGATTGGAGTCGACTCCGAGTAAATGTTCAGTAAACGTTAAATAAATAATGGATCAATCCTGAAAAGGCTGCTGATTTTTCCCTTATCAAAGTAACACCAGCAAGTGTCCAACTAGTATGTAAAGGTCAGACAAGAGCATATCGACCAACCAATCAGCCTGGAAAGGACAGCTCTGATTTCATTTTGAAAGCTCAGCCACTGCTAACCAGCTAGCCAGAGCCAGGTCCGCTGCATGTTTTCCTACCTGCAGGCTGCCAGGCTGCTGTTGTGATCGACCTCAACTCCACCACGTCGGGCTGCAGCTGCCAACAGTAGTCACTCCTCTGGTCTCCACCGCGAGCTGGAGGGCCAACCAGAAACCTGCAGCAGGTGCAGTAACAATTAATGTGCTTTGAGTGTGGATGCGAATGTGGTGGAAATTCAGCGAGTGTCGAAGCAGCAGAGATATGAATCCACACTTTTCTTGCAGCAACATCACAGCAGAAAAAGGAGATTTGTGAGTTTGGCCTCAAACTTTTACAACAAGGCAACCGTGTGCACAACTAATCATGAGCTTCTGTGGATATGATCTTTAGCTAGCAGTAGGGATGCATGATAATATCGGTCAATATTGACAATTATGACATCATTCCGATATTAAAAATTTTACTGATATTTGCCATTTTTCCCTATTTCCATATTTTTTACAGTTTCTGAATGTTTACAGGGCTGCACAGGGCTCGGTGGTTAGCAGCGTCGCCTGACAGCTAGAAGATCCCCGGTTCTCGTCCCGGTTAGGACGCCTGGGATCTTTCTGTGTGGAGTTTGCATGTTCTCACCGAGTTCTCCGGCTTCTTCCCACAGTCCAAAAACATGCTGAGGTTAATTGATTATTCTAAATTGTCTGTAGATGTGAATGAGAGTGTGCTTGGTTGTCTCTATATGTAGCCCTGTGATAGGCTGGCGACCTGTCCCCTGCCTTTGCCCTGAGTCGGCTGGGATAGACTCCAGTCCCCTGCAACCCTACAGAGGATTAAGCAGTGTTTAGATAATGGATGGATGGAAGGAAGTTTACAGTATTCCACCATTTTTAACAGCTTTTTTCTTTCTTTTTACAGTGTGCACTATAGAGAATGAAGACCCTGACTTTTATTCTTGTGTCACAAGCTCATCAAGGTTTCAGCAAGTCAAGGGAAACCTCTCAAATACCCCTTTTCCACTGAGCTGGTTCCAGGTCTAGTTCGGAGCCAGAGCCTGACTTAGCTCCACTTCTTTGTGTTTCCACCTCCTAAGCACCGACTCCAGGTTCTAAAAACTGGAGCTCAGCAAGCACCAACTCTTTGCTGGTCCAGAGCTAAGCACCGAGTACGTCAGGGGCTGGGGGCGGGGTTATGGTGACCAACCATCAACGGTGGAAAGGGACACACAAGCGCTAATTAGTGTCCTTGTTCTCCAGGACGACCCTGGTCCCATCACACATGTACTGGAATGACTCCTGGAAGTTTACCTCAAACTGTTGACCTGAAATCCGCTACAGTTGTGTCCCACCAGTAGCGTGATCACGGATGTGTCCAGGCAACAGGAGGACCTCCGCCTCACAATCAGCCTTAAGACCCTCTATAGAGATAAACACAGATATTATCATCACAGGGTTTCCCCCAGAAAACTTGCTAAGCCCGGTGGTAGAGAAGCCCACCGGTCGCCCACAGTGTTTTTGTTTTAAAAAAAAAAAAAGTTAAAAGTTGACAAGAATTTTAAAATTATGACTATTATGTGTTATTATAAGCCATCTATTAACAATACTTAAATGTAGAAGGCACAATCTTGAAATGCGGTTCTAACAAACACAAAAAAATACAATTAAAATAAATAATATCAATTGTTTTCACTGAAGTTAAATCCTAGTGAATCTTAAAACAAGCAGTTGCTGGTCACATTTCAAAGTAAAATAAATTAACATAAATAAAAAAGTGACCATCTATAGAGATAAACATAGATATTATCATCAACTTACTGCTTTTGTTTAACTGCTATGTAATGGATGCTAGCGTAGAGGTTTTACGGTGACCCAATGGCTCCAACTTGACTCCTTACCAATGGAAAAGCAAACAGGTTCTTAGGAGGAACCAGATTAGAACCAATTAAGCACCAGAACTAGCACCTGGTTCTTCTTGGTGGAAAAGGGGTAACAGAAAGAGCCCGGGCCCAGGCTGAGATGCGAACTGGGGATCTACTCATTGCAAAAACAGGTTCTTAGGAGGAACCAGATCTGAACCAACAAAGCACCGAACTAGCACCAGGTTCTTCTTGGTGGAAAAGGGGCACGAGCCTTTGTTTTGCTCCTTTCTATTCCAGGTGAAGCATTCTCACGTACAGGCTGCAACAACACACTGAGGCATCTGGATTGTCAAAATAACCAAAGATCCGCCTTCCTCTTTATTAAAAATGCCTCCCACTTCCTTCACACAGTCTCCCTCACAAAGGATAGAGGAGGTCCAGTGAATGAAGTCTGAGTCATCAGGCTTAAAGGCCAGCCGACCTCTCCCAGGTGCCTTGTATGAGCGCAGCGAGCACCGGGCTGAGTGTGATGATGTTATGGGATTATTTTTATAGAACTGCAGCATGAGGACACTCTGCCTGCGCTGCCATGAATTATTCAGCCTCCATCTGCGTTGCTGGAGAATGCAGCGTTGTGTTTTTTTGTTGTTTTTTTTTAAGGGGGGGAACTCTGAGAAAAGAGGGAGCTGCTCTTTTTCATGGAGGGAGATTAAACGCTCGTTGCCTTTTTTATATGACGCGTCGCCTTCAGATGTGCGCTCGGCTGCCAGCGCTCCGGCGAGCTGTTTAAATTCACCTCCAGCACCACCAGCCTCACGTACCGGCGTGAAAAAGCGCCACACACACTCCTTCCTCTGTCTTCGCATGAAAAGCCACTCTGCCAGGTTCGCCTCCCTGCCAGGTCCCTCTCTGAGAACTCGGGCTTGAATGCATTGACTTTGTAGGTTGAAGACCACCAGGAAAGTGGATGACGAAAACCACCAAAGAAGCGCTGGGGTTGCCAGATTTGCTGGGTTGTCAGCTCGGTGCCAAAGCAGTAAAAAAAAGAGAAGCCCATAGTGACAGCACACACACACACACACACACACATTTATACATACAGGTATTTTAATGCCTCAGTTGAGCCTGGAGTCATTCGTTTTCCACAACAAACGCTAAGAGACACCACTGTCACGCTTCGCCACAACATCACTCTGCGATGTGAGCCCGGCTGTGGACAGGTGAAATTGCTTGAAAAATAGGAACAGTCAAAAACGTAAGCTCAAGGGAAAGCCCTCGTTTTCCGTGCACCATTAAACTGAAATACGCCTCGGGTACCGTAACGGCTTTCACTGCCGCAGAGCAGCGAAGTCGTCGGCCGTCTTCTGGCATCGGCCTTTTTCCAGCGCATCCGCAGTCAGAAGTGTCCCGACTGGGTGAGAATTGAGACGCCGCCGACAGCCAACAGTCAAGTCTGCGTTAAGTAGAACACATGTGGGGCTTCTGTTACGTCTCCTCACTCAGCCACCACCAGAAAGGCTGAGAACATATAAGGTTACCTCAAACTAAATCTCCACGAGATGGAACAAATTTGCTCCCACATGTGTTCACTCACTGGCATTAAGAGCTCTCATGTCTTGCTGCATTAGGAGACATATTTGGTAGGAACACAGATTTGGGGCCAGTAAGTACAAATAAGTCCAAATATTAGATTTGTGGCAGTGAGACTTGACATTATAAGCACTCTGGTAAGGGTCCAATTATTCGATTCAAGAACGCTGCATAGTTGACCCGCTACGTAAAGCCAGTACATCGAGAAGTGCTCTTTTCTGTGTATTTTCAATCACTGACATTGATCCCACTCTAGAAATGTGCATTTCTTAAACTGTTAACTGTATAATTTACAGATTTATTCCTGTTTTGCTACAGAAAAATATGAAAATCAAAGAAAACATATTTATTTGCATGACAGCCCCAATAAAAGCAGGTCAAAGCTGTAAATAATGTCCACAACAAAAGGTTTTATGTTTGACTATAGAATTTTTACTGTGTTTTAACCAGCAAAAAATAAAAAATATATTACAATTTTAAAATTATATTGTTATATTTTACAAAATATATATTTAAAATAATTTTTAAAGCTGTTTACTATTATTTTACAGATTTTGATTTGCAGATGTTTGCCATTATTTGAATGAAAAATATATATAATAAATTATTAAACCTTTTAAACAATTTACAGTTATTTTCCTGGGTTTTCCTGTTTTTCTAAATTACAGATACTAACAAGTAAACTCGCAGAAAAAATAAATAAATTTAAACATTAACTCTAAAATAAGAGGCCGAAGCTGACCATAAATATTACACAATTTTTATGTATTTAAAAAAGCAAAAATAATCTAATTATTTCACAGATATTTGCCTTTATTTGAAAGAAAAATGATATATATTAGAGTAAAAATCTAACATTTTTTAAACTCATTAGGAATATAATTTTTTAATAATTTGGTAATTTGCTCTTTTACGTTTGACCATAAATATTACACAATTTTCAATGTATTTAAATCAATAAAAAATATGATTTACAAATACTTGCTATTATTTTAAAGAAAATTTATATATATTAGCGCAAAAACTGAATGTTTTTATACAGTTTTTCATGTAATTTTTTAACAATATTGTTTAACAGGTTTTCCACGTTTTATGAAATTACAAATACTGGCTAGTAAATCTGCACAAAAAATATTAATTTACACGTTAATCCTTAAAAAAAAATAGCTCAACGCTGTAAATAATGTCCTTATCCAAAATCTGTATTTTCATAAAGATATTTTCATGTTTGATCATAAAATTACACAATTATTACTGGACTTAAATCAGCAAAAACATCATTAATTTGCAGATATTTGTGATAATTTGAATGATCAATTTATTTCGTGAAATAAAATAATAATAATAATAATAATAATAATAATAATAATAATAATGAATATTCTACACATTTTCCCTGTTTTGCTAAATTACAGAAAAAAACTACTAAAATCAGAAAAAAATTACATGTTAACACTAAAAAAACACCTGGTTAAAACTTTAAATAATGTCCAGATGAACAATTTACTTTTATTTTTTTCTGTTTCATTATTTACAAGTTGCCTTGAGTCAAGACAGACCCATAAACTGTAAAGCGAGCAGTTACAGTGGAGGTGAATTAGGGCTGCCACTTTCTTTTATTGGACTAAATAATTAGTGATTTGGTCTATAAAAGGACAGAAAATGCCAAAATGCCAAATGTCTTGTCGGCCCATTAAAAATTCCCAAATCAAACGACGTGCATCTTTGAATGTTTTGTCCAACCAACAGGCCAAAACACAAAGATATTCAGTTTACACTCATTAAACTAAGAAACCCAGCAGTCAGATAGCGGAGCTGAACAATTAATCAGATTCAAAACAAAACTGCAATTGCAAACAAAGCATTCAGCAAATCGCAAGGGCTGCAATTTATAAACTACAAGTTGTGGCTATTACATCATGAGACTAATGCTGTAATTTAGTTTAATTTGAGAAGGGTTTTTTCAGTTTAGCTTGAGCAGATTGAAACTTTTAGGGGTTGTTTACGCTCGTCATCGATCAATGTACAATATGTGGTTAAAGCTGCACGCTGTGGTTTGAATGACATAAACCCACTCTCATTATTCCACAGCCACACCTCTAGCATTCTGCTGAACGTCTGATCCAGGGTTTAAACTGTCACGTCAATGATTTTACAAACTCATGCGTCCTGGTGTGTGTTTCATATGGTAACGCTCCATCACATGCTTTGAATCTAACACACAGTGAACACTGAGCCGAGGCTTCACTTTAATAAATTACACCACAAATCAAGTCTTATTATCTGTCAGAAAAAAATGCAATTAGCTATTTTCTCCAGATTGTTCAGACCCACTGGCTACAAAACATGGCAAAAAGCGGACTGTGGACCAGTGCTGATATTCAGCCCTGTTGTTTTCATGATAGACAGATCCGTTGATTGGTTTCCTGATTAATTAATTAGACCAAAATTCCCAAAAACAAAGGTGCACGTTCAAACCAACAGTCCAAAACACAAGTTTACAATCGGAAAACTAAGGAATTCAGAAATCAGCCTTCATAAAACAGTCAAAAAATGTATGTAAATCAATTTTCTGCAGTTTTGCACTTTAACAGTTGCAAAGGAAAACATCCCTAAAATCTTTAATGGAATATTTACCTATAATTCCCTCTAATATACACAACTGTAATTTACCAAATGTGTCCCTACATACAGTCACAGGCAAACTTGACATAGACAGCCTTTCAGTTCTGGTTGTTGCTCAGTATTTTAAATACAATAACTTCGATAAAGTAATGAAATTAAATGTCCAACTCACAGTTTCCTCTCAGTCTGGATGAACTGTCAGAGCTCCAGGGGACGGATGCTAGCAGGCCGCGGCTGAAGCCTGAATTCTCCCTCGGTGAAGACCAACCGTCTGGTCACCGGTAGCTGCTGCAATCCAACAGCAGCCTCCATAAAACCGTTTTCCCGATAAATGCGGGTCTGTCTGACCTTCAGTTCAGCGTCACTTCGAGCTCTCACCTGTCAACGGTTCATTTATCCACCCGAGAGACAAGCTAACTTAACGTTAGCATGCTGGCTAACGCTAGCCGCTATCGCTAACATCGCTAATTAGCATGCTAGCTGCGTCGTTAGCATCCCGGTTTCGGCTGGCTAGCTTCGCAGCTAATAAACACGGATACACTGAGCTCATTGCTCCGGAAAAACAGATAAAATAACTCAAGTAATAAGGAAACAGGGACAGAAAACAGTTTAAGTCCGACATTGTCTTTCGAGCTTCTTATCCAATCCATTTCTGTCTTTATAACTTCACTGTCTTCCTACCTGCCAATCACCAACAGGTGTGTTTTAATTTACTGACAAATCAATGCTACCACCAACTTCACCACATAACTTAATGTGTGTGTACATATATTTATAATTATAAACCATGAAGGCACAAAGCAAAAACACATTCAAACTTTTAAAAAGGTTAAAACTGAAATAAAATAACATACGGTAAAATAGAACTTGTGCCAGATATTGCTGAGAAAAAAATCCAGTGTCTAACAGAAAACAAATGAGATATAAATATAATACGTTATTACATTTAAATTTAAAAAATACAGGAGATAAAATGAGACTGCAATAGAGAAATAGAAAGTGAAAGAGAAGAGAAAGGAAAGTGACATACTACAGTAATATTGCACATTAAAATGAAATATTGCACATCAGATTGAAATATTACATATTAAACTGAAATATTGTACATTAACGTGAAATATCGCACATTATAATACAATATTAAACATGAAAATGTAATATTACACATGTAACTGAAATATCGCACATGGAATATATCTTCATTGTCATCATTTTCATCCCTACATTTTCACCTTTTCTCAGTTCATTAAAATACCCAAAAAAGTTTTTATTCCCATTTTTTATTCTCCAATCTGATTAGTATATAGATTTAATGGTTTCACAACAAACTACGCTTCATTTCCAAAGGCAGAAATGGCGAAATGACCTCTAAAATTTAAAATTTATGTATAAAAAAGACATTGTGGTTATATGTTGTGTGTATATCTGACTCACTTCTAGCAATAACCAGTAAAAACAAAGAGATCAGACGTTACAATAGCATGCCAGCATCCAAAACTTTACTTCTTAGTAATTTAAAGCATGTATATCACTTTCTTTTCACCTTCTTAACTGGTTGCATTTTAATGTATTTGGCAGTAAAGTCTTAGTTCTGGTCAGCTGATAGTTGGTGGTGGCTTCACGCTAAGTTTTTCCTGTTAAATCCAACGTTTCATGTCGTGCAGCTCTGAATGCTGCAGGTTTTAGCGGCTATAACTCAGCAAACGTCATCGCCCCAGTCTCTTAACTGACCTTCAGTGTCATCAGGACGTCAGCAGGGCTCTGTAGTCGTCGTCTCAACGCTCTAAACGCCCTGAAAAATCATTATCGCCTTCGTGTTTCACCCCCTTCACCTGGTGGTTGCACTGATTTTCCTCCCATGCTGTTCTTATCTGATAATGTTTTTCACAGGTTGCTGGTTCTAAGGCGGCTCCGTGCGTCGGCTGTATTTTACATTTTATGGATGTAAGGTGTTGAATGATGAACCTTGATGAACGCCACAAGACAAAAAGTTTGGTTCATGAACATGTTTGACGTCAGATTCTAAATATCCCACCTTTACTACCTGCAAAAAGCAGGATTGGTGTCTTTTGCTGGTTTATTTTTATTTAGTTTTGAGGTAATTCTTGACTTTTTTGGTTGTTTTCTCACCTGAAATCTCAGTTTAGCACATGATGCATGCAGGATTTGCAGTTAGTTTGGACGAATAAGTGACTTAAATGAGCGGAAACCCGAATCCTGCAGAGAACTCCGACTTAAAAGCAACTTTTTAATGAAGGCAACATCTTGTGACTTGCTCTAAAGCATTAAAGGAGCCATGGAGTCTGGATTTTCACCATGGTTTTAAGCATGCAAGCACGAGATTTTCTTGATTTTTGTGATTTTTTTCTGCACCAATTTGTGCTTAAAATGTCTTTTTTTACGTAAACAAAAACATAAAACTCAAACATAAAGTGACAATTCCAAATATAATGGAATATACGCTCACCGGCCACTTTATTAGGCTCACCTGTTCAATTGCTTGTTAACACAAATAGCTAATCAGCCAGTCACATGGTCGCAACTCAGTGCATTTAGGCATGTAGACGTGGTCAAGACCATAGACATATATACGTAGACGCCGCGTTGACTGCTGCTGCCGATTGGAGCCGACGTGCCTACGCGGCGGCCATCTTGGTACAGTGCCACTCGCCCCTACAGTGCATTACGTCTATAGAGGAATGACATGTCTGCACTATAAAAGTGATCATAAATCCATCAGTTGTCAACATATATTGTTTGTTACAAACGTCAGACATGGAGGACGGACAGGCAGACATAAATAGAACAAAAGCATCCAAGCATCCTGTGTCAAAGCTACATGTGTGACGTTTTTAACAAATCAAACCGTTTGGAAATGGGTCGAAAATTCAGTGAATAATTCTACTTTAAGATTGTGGAGTACCTCTTACCTCCATAGACTTACATTCACTCCCCCCTCTGCTAGCCCTGTACCAAGATGGCGGAGCTTTAGGCACGTCCCTCCACAGTCAATGCGGCATCTACGTATATATATGTCTATGGTCAAGACCACCTGCTGAATGTCAAACTGAGCATCAGAGTGGGGAAGAAAGGGGATGTAAGGGACTTTGAATGTGGCATGGTTGTTGGTCTGAGTGTTTCAGAAACTGCTGATCTACTGGGATTTTCACCACAACCATCTCTAGGGTTTACAGAGGATGGTCCGAGGTCAGAGGAGAATGGGCAGACTGGTTGGACATGATAGAAAGGCAGCAGGAACTCAAAGAACCACTGGTTACAACCAAAGAATGCAGAAGACCATCTCTGAACCACAACAACCTTGGAGAAGATGGGCTACAGCAGCAGAAGACCACACCGGGGGCCACTCCTGTCAGCTGAGACCAGGAAACTGAGGCTACAGTTCACACAGGCTCACCACAGCTGGACAGTAGAAGATGGAGAAACGCTGCCTGGTCTGATGAGTCTCCATTTCATGGTCAGAACAACATGAAAGCATGGATCCATCCTGCCTTGGATCAACAGTTCAGGCTGCTGCTGGTGGTCTAATGGTGTGGGGGGTGTTTTCTTAGTACCAACTGGTTTAAACTCCACAGCCTACCTGAGTGTTGCTGCTGACCATGTCCATCCCTTTATGACCCTGTGGACCATCTTCTGATGCTACTTCCAGCAGGATAATGCTCCATGTCTCAAAGCTCAGATCGTCTCCAACTGGTTTCTAGAACATGACGATGAGTTCTCTGGACTCCAACGGCCTCCACAGTCACCAGATCTCAGTCCAGTAGAGCTCCTTAGGGACGGGAGGTCGGCATCATGGATGTGCAGCCGACAAATCTGCAGCAATTGTGTGATGCTATCATGTCAATATGGATCAGAAGCTCTGAGGAATGTTTCCAACACTTTGTTGAAAGTACGCCACGAAGAATTACGGCAGTTCTGAAGGCAAAAGGGATCCAACCTTTTACTAGCAAGGTGTCCCTAATAAAGTGGTCGATGAGTGTATATGGATCTAACTATGATTTTAACAATATACTCAGTAGTTGTAAGAGCTAGCTAGTGAAAAACTGTGCAGAATAAAAAAGACGTGCGCTTGTTGGTGGCCTTGTTGCATCTGTTAGTAACCTTAGAGCATTTATTTTTTTAAACAAAGTCTTCTCACATGTTTTTATTCAAGAATAGTGGTTTTAGATGTGTCTGGGTTGGACTTTTAAGAAAAATCAGGGAGTAGAAGTCAGAAAAATCCATCTTAGATCAGCAAATGCCTGGTGGTCAGTGTACTAAATGTAGCTCATGCAATCTGTATGCATTTTATTTTGAAAAACGATCAGTGCTGATGGAGTGCAGGAGCTGATGTTTGTTGCCTCTCTCCATCCATTAACTTTGATTCTCACGTGCAACTTTCTGAATACAAGCAAAGACGACTTATATTCAAGACTTTAAAATGTTGTTGTGAAAGCATCAAACTAGTAAATGCAGAACAGAACAGACGAGAAACCCAAACAACATACAGATGAATGTAGCAGAACAACAGATTACACCACAGAACTTCACGGGACACGTATGCACATATCTTGAATTCGTCAACGCTGAGCTTAACGTGATTCAAACAAACTCCACAGGCTGAACTAATTACCGACTCCTGCATGCATCCACACAAACATCTACGGGTCTCATAAACACAGTCAGGCATCGATTGCGTACCATAAAACCTTATAGTTCTGCAGCTCTCGGAGGCATCTTCTGGGTGTCCAGGCAGACTTTTCCTCCAGAATGTGCTCGGCTGATTTACTGCGTGTCGGTCGAGTCGTGATCTGTGGCCTTTACAGACAGCCGGTGGCAGAAAAACACACTCCCCATATGTAACCCACCTCCCCGGCTAATGAAGCCCATAAAGCACGGCTGTTTGACAAGCGGCGAAACGCAGCTGAGAGAGCGGGGCCGGTTTTAATCGGGCCTCTGGAGGGAGACCCACGCCTTCGGGGAGAGGACCCCGGGACACTGGGACATACATCAGGGCGACAGGGGGGCCCGGGGCTTCGGCGGCGGGCGTCCCCGAGGTGCTCGGCTGCACAGGTGCACGATGGAGTCACCGCGAAACGAGGTCAGACTCGGGCTTCGCTGCAAGTCACTGTGCACGACTGGAAACGGTTCCTGCTGTTGCTTTTTTTCTCTCCTGTGAAAGTGAAAAGACTTATGTCATCCCCAGTTGTTCTGACGGACCGGTTCTGTTTGCACAACCTGAAGCAGGAGGTCAGAGTCTTGCCCCTTTTGGCCTTTTTGTTTTGTGAAAAGACGTTTCTTTGGGGTTATTAAAACAACACATTTAGAGCTTTGCATATGCAGCGTTCGCTCCAGTCTCAGACGGACCCAGCTGTGATATATTAAACCCTTTTTATTAATCATTTTCTGTTTTACAACCGCTGCGTTTAATTGCTGTGATATAACGAAACTTTACGACGAGGATTTGAGATCAAACCAGGACCAGCCATTAACCGTGTTTATTTCACTCTTTCCATTGAATCCCTCTGGACCCAGAATACCGGCCTGCGGGTTTGAAAGGCTCGTTGTTGTCTTAAATTCATCAGCTAGAAACTGCAGAAACAGAGAGGAGATTGTGAGGTTTTCAACTTTCGGACAGTCTTTGAACTGCTCATCTGTTACCTGGAAAACTGTTTGTGATATTTTAAGCTTAAATTTTTAAAAAATCCTCAAAAATAAACCATTTGTTGTGATCAGATTCTGTTAAAAACGAAAAATTCTGCATTCTTTCCTGCAACTGTGAAGCCTTTAATGACCCACCTGCGACCAACAGCCATGTGACGAAAATTCAGTGAACTGCGGCTGAAATTCGGCTGAACTGCAGGCGGTGTACACAAAGCTGATAGGAAACAATTAAGAAACTAATTACCTCCGCCTTTGACAGGAGGCAGGAGGTTATGTTTGTGCTGGCGTTTGTCTGTCTGTTAGCAAGATAATTTGAAAAGTTCTGAACGGATTTTGATGAAATATTCAGGAAAGGTGGATAATGGGATACGGAACAGATGATTAGACTTTGGTGGTGATCCGGATCACCGTCTGGATCCAGGAGTTTGTTGCAGGATTCTTTAGCATTGGGAGATAGGGCCATGTGCATGTATATGTGCATGTAACTCCACAACAAATGTCCAGGCTGCTTGGCAAAAAATACAGGATCAATTCCCACTAATTTCTACAACATCTCAGAATTTGATCCGGATCCGGGCAAAATTCCAGATACTAGGATCCAGAACAGGAAAACCTAGAGGGCCTGTGGAATGGTCATCACTGTAAGGTAACAGATGAAGATCCAGACATGCAGCCAACACCAACATGTAGCTGAGACTCTGCTGAATCAGGAGGATCCAACAGATCTGTAGTAGAATCAACAGCTATGGAGCTGGATCCAGAAGAAACCACCATTACCCAGAAAGAGATTCTGGTGAATAACTATTGAAGTAATGATGACATCAATGTGGATCCAGATGCTAAGGGTTTGTTTTCTGGGTCAGGGAGTCTAATAATGTAGATAAAACAATCCTGGGATGATTATTTCTGGGTGTTAATCCCAACATGGGGTGAAATGAGCTGCTTGGAAGAGGTCTGAGCTCTCCCAGTGCTTTTCTAGTTGTAAGTATTTTAATATTAATATTATTTAGAGTCACTATTTTTCCCCCTAATATCGGTAGAACCTGTGGAAACTTGGAAAAATGTTGCACAAGTTGAATATTTGTTTTTAAAATTTTTGTAGAATAAAAAAAAATCAAAGAAATTACACTTCTTAAAATCTATTTTTAATGATTTATGGCATTCTACTGTGTCAGTCTGTACAGTAGACATGTCTGAGTTCCCTCTACTTCTAGTCATGATTGTTCTGTTTCCATAGAGGTGCAGGACTTTATGCTGCAGTGAGAAATGAGGCTACAGTGAGGAAAAACGCCCCAAAACTGCCCAGAATACAGAGGGTTAAAATGTGCAGAGTAGTGTGAAAAACACAGAGTTTGTCGACGCTATAAAAGTGCAAATAGGAAAACAACTACAGGTGTGTGAAGGGTCCGTGTACGTTGCGGCCATTCGTTTTCTTATTATGAGATTTCAAAATAAAAACAAAAAATAAACCATTTCCCTTTTTTCAGTGATAATACAAAATGAAAAACGAAAAAACGGGCCCTAATTCATTATCAATTATCTGTTATCTGATTTAATTAGATGTGTTTGTAAATGGAAATTAAAATTAAAATACACCCGTGGAAAACTTATTTCTCCATTTCCTGTTCGTTTTGGCTCCGTGACCCGTCTGACTTCTTAAGCGGAGCTAGCGATTTAGCGCTAGCGATTTAGCGCTAGCGCAACTTTGCTTTCTGGCAAAGCTAAAGTAACAGAAAACCTCCAAACCTCCACAAAAACCTCCCAAAAAACAGCCGAACGCTAGCAATTTAGTGCTAGCGGCGGAGCTAGCGGCACCACAAGGTCCCTCCAAAGGGACAAATAAACCCCACGCTGGTGAAAAGTCCACTGTGAAATAGTGAACAATGTGTGCCAAGCAACGTTTGGACCCCACAGTGGGTCTTCATCAGGCCACGGCACACAGCAAGGTCTGCTAACAGTGAGCTAACACTGGAGCTTTAGATACCAGATCCTTCCTCATCAGAAGTCAGACGGGTCACGGAGCCAAAACCAACAGGAAGTAGAGAAATAAGTTTTCCACGGGTGTATTTTAATTTTAATTTCCATTTACAAACACATGTAATTAAATCTGATAACAGAAAATGGATAATGAATTAGGGCCTGTTTTCCGTTTTTCATTTTATACTATCACTGAAAAAAACGGGAAACGGTTTATTTTTCGCTTTTATTTTGAAATCTCAAAATAAGAAAACGAATGGCCGTGACATACACGGACCGTGAAGCCACTGTTTGGTAACACCTGCTGGCACTTGGAAAATGTTGCATATCCCATCCCATTTTTTTTTTTTCAATTTTTGCCAAATAAAGCATCGAAGAAATTCAACTTTCTTTTCTTGTTTTTATGATTTATGGCATTCTAACTGTGTCATTCCACACAGAAGACATCTCTAAGTCCTCTCTGCTTCTAGCCATGGTTGTGCTGTTTCCATAGAGGTGCAGGACTTTATGTTGCAGTGAAAAATGAACCTACAGTGAGGAAAAACGCCCGGAAACTGCAGAGTTCACTGCTACCACTGCACTGTTGTTTCTTTTTTATTTTTCTTTTAAAGCTCTTGATGCCAAAAACAGTTTTAAACTGGACTCAAGATGTGGTCATTTAAAAAAAAAACCAAAAAGGCCCAGTCCTGCTATTATTTAAGATTAATCAACTTCACATGGTGCAAGAAATGATTTAGTCTAAAAAAGAAAAAATGGAGAGCAGAGAGGCTTCCACTGGAAAATAGAGCAACAGATGCTGAAGCACTCGGAGTCGCCGCTGCCAGCCGAGGGTTTAGCAGAATGATTCCCCGGCCGTTTTTTCCCCTGATCTTGCAAGGAAAATAAAATCTCCCCTTGGCTGCAGATTAAGCGTAGATGGAGGGGGGTCAGACCTTGCTGATGCCTTTTCATCACAATTTATTCTCCATCTGCCGCCTCAATCAGCACCTCAGAGACACCCGGCCCGATGCGTCGCTCTGATGGATATCGCAGCGCTCCAGAGGACGCACCTTCCCGAGCCGCCCCGGGTTCACCGACGCCTCGGATACAAGAGGAGTCGGATGGCACCCGTGAGCGATCCAAGAAGGAAGACATTAAGCTTTCCCCTCTCCCCTCGGCGAGCTAAGGTTTCGACACAACGGCCCATTTGGACGGCGCTCTGTTGTTACTCACAGGAGGACGCGTGCTTTCGATGGCGCAGACATCACTGGAGTCCCGCGGCGTCGAGCTTCTCCTCCGCCTCCCGCCTGTTGAACTTGTAACACGAAGTCAAATGTTCGACGGCTTCGGCTCTTGCGTCGTGTCCGAGCTCGGCCTCGTCTGCAGTTTCGTTGCCACACAATGCAAAGAAGAGAAAAGAGGAAGAGTAATTGGGGCGAAGATTTGTTAAATTATGCTAATGCGGTCCGCTGGGTGTCGGTTGATTTCGAAGGATCGCGCCTTTGGGCGATGAAATCTCCCAGAAAGTATTTGGACTGCAGCCGAAACGAAAGCAAAACGTCCTCCCAGCAGAGCCGAGAGGGACCGGCTTCGGGTTCAGACCAAACTCTGAGCTTTGTTTTACAGTAAAACCAGATCCTCGTTAGCCTCACTGTAAAAACACAACAATAGGAAGAATTCGTGTTCGAAAAAATGCAGATTTTACACTTTTGGTCTGTTTTTCTTTCTTTTTCTTGTTTTTGTTTTTGTAATTATTATAATTATCTGTTTGTTTTTCCCACCAAAATGAAAAATATCTATAAAACAACATTTAATTGTTTTAAAAAATTACAGAAAAAGTGTTCAATTTTGCTTTATAATATTTTTTTATCTCATATTTCGTTTTTTCTGCACATATCTTGACTGACTCGTCTTAGTTGAAGCCCTTGAGTTAGAATAAATATTATTATCAACTCAGTTATACAATAAAAACTGATTTAAAACATTATTTTTTGCAATTAACAACAAGCTACATAGTAAAGATATTAAATAAAGTCTGATTATAAACTATAAATATACAGACGCATGAATAAAATGCAGTATATAAATGCACAAACACATATTTATACACAAATACATACTGGGAAATTGTATATAAGTATACAGTCAACTCTAAAAATGTTTCGGCTCAGTAACAAAAAATAAATAGTTTGCATCAGTCTTTTTGAGTTGGGACAACTTCTAACTAAATTACGTTCAACCAATGAACTTTATTGAGTTGGATGAATTAGTTTTTTCTAAAATCAATTGTACTTTACTAATTACTTAATAATTGCTGTATAAAGACACATTTTAATGAAATTTAATGAAATCCTGAACCCAAAGTGAAGGAAAATTAAGTTTTCAAACCAATTTATTGTATTTACTGCAACTTAAATTTTGCTTTAAATCAATTAAAGCAGAAAATTGAGTTTAAATTACACATAATATTAAGTTGGTATAATTAACAATGATATTACGTGAACACAGCAATGTTTTTGCAATGTAAAAAGTGCATCTAAATCAACAAACTGGCATTTTTATCTTGCAATCGTGCATTTAATTAAGTGGCGTAACAGCTTTACTGAATTAAATCAACAGTAACATGTAAAAAATGGTGCAAAAAAAGTAAAAAATCTTATTAAATTCTGCACTTTAATGCAACTTTACTGTAGGTAACTCTGTTTATTAACTTCAAAAACATGATTTTAGCTAGCAAATGTCTAGGGCTTATGGGAAATGGTGTTTTTAAAGGATGCAATAAGCAGAAATATTGAATAAACTAGGAATAACGCCTGTCTAGATTAGAGAGTGGGCCACAGAACAAGACTTCCCTCCAGAGCTGGGTTTTTAGTTATTAATTACTCATGTAAAGGGATTCTGAATGAGGTTTTCTTACTTTAGCTCTCTGTAACAGTTAAACTGATGCTGCTGCTTGCATCATCTTCTGAAAATGTAGTTTTTCTGCAGCCAGTTTCGTCACAGTTTCCATTAAAACGGACTTTGCTGGTCTGTTGTGTTTATAATCAGCTGACAGGAGGGTTGAAATGACAAACGGTTCGTCCAGCGAGTGCATTTTTAACACGTTCTGCTCATTTTTCTTCCAGCGTCGTCCAGAACTCCCCTTCTTGGCTTTTTGTTTGCGTGTTTGGAAAAGCCGTTAAAGCCCTGAGCGGGTCTTTACAGACTCGGTGGGACGTGTTCGCCTGTTTCCTCGCAACCTTTTTACAGCCTGAGCCCGGTTGGCCCGAGCAGACGCATGCCTGGACGTCTGGCGCTCGCGGAGCCGTCAAGCGGACTAATTGTTTGTCGAATTACTCGCCTTTAATCGCGTCCCTCCTGTTTGTGACGAAGAGCAGCTGTGGAGGCATCGGGCCGGGGAGGTAATGGTTCACGTGTGCAGTAAAGAGAAAGCAGACCCTGATCCAACCACGGAAAAACAGACAAATAAAACCAGAAGGTAAACAAATAAAAGAAGCGCTTACACTTATTTACCTTTTATGCTTTAATAAAGCGCTCCTCATGCACTGACATAATCTGAAGAAGCATTTTTAGGATTTTATTTAAGAATTAATGAAGAATTTTTTTACAGTATTTACCTTTTTTTCTGTTTTTTTGGGCACGTATTTTTGTTGCTGTCACTGATGCGTACTTTCCACATAAACAGACGTCTTTATTTATTTAAATAAACTTCTTTCGCTGTTCCCAGATTCTGTGAAATGCGTTTATGCTGTAAAAAATGAAAAAGTTAGGAAAACTCAAAATTTCAAGGCAACTTACTGCATGAGATTTTTGAGTTTTGTGGCCAACTCAAGTTATTAAATTTTGAAGAAAACCCCTCAGCAGTTGTTCCAACAAATAACCACTTGTTTGTAGAACTTAAATTTCGTATTGATAAAAACTTCAAATTCGGAGTTTTTATTACTTCTTAATTTTTTACAGTGTATGTCACAGCACAGGTTGGCATATTGACGTTGGTTGGCCTTTTTCTGCACACTACCCCAAGCAGGTTCTTTTATGTTTACAAAAACAGCACGATCATTGTTGGTTGCCATAAAGGTCCGTGTACGTCGCGGCCATTCGTTTTCCTATTTTGAGATTTCAAAATCTCAAAACGGACCCATAAATCCCACCACCCTACTCACTCATGGTGCTGGCAACAACTTAATCAGTCCCTCCAGGATTTCTTAGGCGTTTTCCAGATCGTTGCTCCTAAAATGTCTGAATTCGCGGCAGCTTTTCCAAAAAGTTGCGATGAAAGTTGCGATGTTTCAAGCGTATTTGTTGCGATGAAATTGCGGGAGACGGTAAAAAAATTGTCAAAAAGTTGCATTTTTTTCTTTGTTTTGTATAATTCATTAAAAACTTTAAAAGTTTAAAAATTTAATTTCACATCCTGGCACACGCGTGTTCACACACACACGCTCACAGCTCGTCACGTCAGTTAATGAATCTAACTGACCTTCATTGTTTCAGTGCTGCCACAGATCTGGATGCAGCAGCTTCATCACGGTGGTTTGTCTGGTCTGTGGTCCGCTGGTTTCACCCATTCTCCTGATATGTTTACGGTAGAAAAGTGTTTGTGTTAGAAGAATTGTGCTTATGTTAAGAATTATTAGGTAATCATTGAGTGACTGTCAGGACTTTAAAGTCTACATGTCACCAACCATGAATCACCATAAAACATTCCAAGCTGTATGTACTCACAGTAAAGAACACAGTGACCTGACCCAGTAAGATTGTGTATGTGACCCTTATCTTATGTTGACTCTTGTACTGATTCTTTACCAAATAAAAGAGCCATGGACGGACGGACTAACCAGAGATCTGGAACACTGTAGCGATGCATACTGCAGAGCTGTAGTGTCCGTTCTCTCCTTGTGCGCAAGTAAAAGACCTGAGCTCGTGAGTGCTGTCTTCTTTCCTGTGCTGTGTGTATTTTCAGGTTTTAAACCTAACAGTTTGTCAGTGGATGGTTTTGGTTTGTGTTCCACCTCAATATTCCACGGGGTGAAAACAGTTTAGCTCCGCTTTGGTGAAGAACATCAGGGAATTGTTTTGCAGTAGTTTATGTTGCATACGTATCTGTATCCTCAAACCATAAATAAGGAAGTGAATCCAGTGACGTACGTGCATTACTGGGGACTGCTGTGATTGGTGGAACTCACGGGAGGCGGGACAAAATTGCGGAAGAGTCGCGGCGATTGGACAAAATTGCAAGGTGGCGCAGAATTCATGGAGATTAGTTGAATTAGCGTTAATTGTATTTTTTAGATGGCTGACAAGGAAAGCAATAAACGAAACCTGGTTGAACATGTGTTTTTCTCCAAATGTAAATGAGACTTCAGCTTCGTCTTACAGGACTCTAATACTTCTACTTAAACCTAACAGTCGTCACATTTTGCCTCTTTGGATCTTCCCTCCCTCCTCGTCTCCTCTGCAGCCCTTCAGCCTGTCTAGTTGTTGTCAGACCTGACTTCCGATCGTCGTCCCTCTAATGACTAAACATGGCGTCTGCCTGAGCCCCTCCGGACTCGGACCGTTGCAGGGCTGCAGGATCTGGATTCACCTGCAGACGGGGGCCGCCTGGGAGCCCGGCCGAGACTTATAGGTGCTGTCAGGGGTCCAGGGCCGAGTCCCGGCTGTCAGGCTGCGTGACGGAGCCCAGAGAGATGCTTTATAATCGCGCTGTCCATCACCCGGACAGCCGAACTCCCTCACAGAGCAGCCGCTGTTTGCTTTTCCAGGAGCAGGAGAATGAGGCTTGTGGTTTGCAGGTTGTAGCGGCCGGCTCGTCTGGTGTTCACCCTCCTCCCGCATCGTGTTGTTGGCTCTTCAGTTCATTAGGAAGACCCCCTCCGCTGCAGCGCTTCACCCCTGACCCTCCGGGAAGAGCTGGACGTCAACTCATGTATGAAGAAGTTCCTCATGTGGGAGCTGCAGAATCACAGCGAGCCTTCATTAACGGCTCATTAACAGACGAGAGCCGCGTGCTGTTGCCCCAGTAAAACGTACGAATCTAGTTAACCTCGTGATAAACCTCATAAATCCTGGAAGAATCAGTAAAAACTTTGTGATTCTCGAAGGTTTCAGCTCTGAAGTGATAAAAAAAAAAACCTCTTGGATGATGAAAAACAACAACTTCAGGAACCAGAAAGAGAATTTCAGCTGCTTTTTACTGAAGTTTACGACCTGAATGATGCAGATTCTATGAAGAAAACTTGAATAAATGCAGATTTTGTATTTAAAACCACTTAAATCTTCATAACATCAATAAATACAACGGCTTTTATTCATTCTGAATGTATTAACTTGCTTTATTTTGCACCATTTAACATTCATAACTGCAGATTTGCTGTTTATCACTTGTTACTAATGGCTCAGTAATATGCACCTGCTGTTTATTAATACATTATTAACCTTTATACGCCTGGACTTTGTGTTTATAAAGGTTTATTCCTGCCTTATTAACATTTAGGGCTGCAAACCTGTGCATATTATTAACATGTATAACAGCATATTAGATGTTTATTCCACTTAATATTGACTTTTCTTATATTCATCACTGCATACTTGATTTTTAAAGTATTTAATTGATAAATTATTAACTTTTGTTAGTGTAAGTTTGGTGTTTATTCAGCTTTATTGATGATTTATTAGCATTTATGTCTGCAGAATTGCTGCTTACTACTCATTATCAATTCATTATTAACATGTAACTGCAGACTTTATTTACAAAAACCTTTAATTGACAAACTATTGAGCTTTATTAGCGTTTACTTGATGTTTATTAAGATTTATAAATGGTTTATTTACATTTATGCATGCAAACCTGTGCATATTGTATAACAGTATATCACCCTTAATAATGACTATGTACATTTACTTTCACTTAAGTTCATCTCTGTAAATTTAAATAACTGCATATATTAATTTTATAACTTTTAATAATGATGTTGATGTTTATTAAGGTTTATTAATGGCTTATTAACATTTATGCATTCAAACTTGTGCATATTATTAACATGCACAACTGATTATCGGATGTTTAACACCCTTCATAATGAATATTTACATTTACTTTCATAACCTTTAATTAATAAACTATTAAGCTTCATAAGAGTAGATTTATTACTGACTTATTAGCATTTATGACTGCAGACTTGTTCCTGTATTATTAGCATGTATAACCGCAGTTTAGCTGTTTATTACCCTTAATAATGACTTTTTTTATGCATAACTTTTAAATAATACATTATTAAGCTTCACAGTTGTAGTGTTGATGATTTATTTACATTTATAACTGCAGAATTGAGTTTATTACTCATTTTTAATGTTGCACACTTGATTTTTAGAGCCTTTTAATGAATATATACTCAATAATATTGACTTTTCTTCCTTTTATTGGCTTAGACTTGATAGTTTTGCTCTTATTTACTGTGTTTTCTACTATTTTCTAGATTATTTTACAGTTTCCACCCTCTGTAAATCTATTTTTTGTCACATTTGGAACCTTATTAATCGTTTTTAACTGATCTATGAAGCATTAAAAAGCTGATAAAGTCCCACAATAAACCCGCTAATGTTCCCAGAAAAACACCGGAGATAGAAGCTCCTTATTTGCGCTGAGCTCTCCCTCGCAAACTTCACAACCTGACGCCAAACAATGGGAACGCCGCCGAGTTCAAAGACGCTGCCGTTTTGTTTGATGAAGAAAACACGCTTAAGAAGGAGCCGTTCATCAATCAGGCATCTGCTTCTGCCCAGCGGTGCGGTCAGAAGGAATCTCTGGCATGTTGGAGTGCGGTTTCAAGGAGGTTTTCGGAGCCGCCACCTCTTCAGTCTTCCTCAGAAACACAATGCCGTCGACTCCCCACCCCCCCCCGAGTGATCCGACGCGGAGACACCGAGACGTTTAATTAATCGGGGCGAGGCGAGATCAAACGTCCCGCGGAAACGCTCCCACGGCAGCCGAGGAGGGAAAGCACCGCGGGAGTGTGTCGCTTACGATTAGGTTGTTTAATAAAGTGATGATAACCAAACAAATCGGCCGCTCTCCTTTGGAAACTCGGGGCTTTATTAGTCCAGATGCACGAATTTAAAAAGCTTGGGAATCTGCCGTCGAATTCAACACCTGCGTTTCGCTCGCTCATAAAAAAAAAAAGATCTTTGTTTCGCTCCCAGTTGTGATTTAAGGGCGCGTTAGCCTCCATCACATCCCCTTAGAATCAAACTGCAGGTTCAACCGACATCCACGGAGTCATCTGTGTTTACCGGAGGGTCGCCATGGATCCCGAGATGACTTTACGATTACCGTCAAAGAGTAAAAAAAAAGGGGGCCAGCAGAGCCGCCGATTATGCAATCAAGGAGTTGACGAATATTTGCGAAACCAACTCCAGATTGATCTCTGAAAGCCGTCGCCTGATTACCACCACCTGCTCCAGAAGTCCTAATCCACCAAACAGCTTCGTTCTCCCTGCACTGACAGTTCAGAGCGATTATTTCTGTCTGCAAATTAAGACGCCGCTCTCCGCCGGGCCCCTCGCCGTATTTCACGTCCTACATTAACACCCGTGCGACTCCCCGCCAACCCCGAAGATGTATGCGCCTCCATTTCCCCCTATATCAGCAGACTTATGTGCCCGAGATGTGCACTAAAAGTTTAAATGAAAAACCTGTTGACACGTCCGCGGGGAGCTGGAGGGGCGGCGGGTCTCTCTTCGGTTCAGCTGGCCCGATAGCTAACGGGCTGCCATGAGGTGTTTAATGGCTGCGTGAAGTTCCCACAGGGGGGACGGCTGCTGGGAACATGGATGAATCCGGCCCCCTCTCGCTCCCTCCCGCTCCACAAACACAGCTCCGGCCCCGGTGATGGATGAAACAGGCCGGAGCCCACATCGGCCTTATTTATGGGAGCAGGACGGCGCTCTGTCCGCACACGGAGCAGTGAATGCATTTACATGGTGGGAGGAGGGGGGGGGGAAGGGAGGCAGAAGACATCTGACATCGAAATGAACTACACACTCGCAACAGTTCTTGCGGAGATGGGAAGTGATCACGGTTTGTGATATGGACATTCCAGAGGTGGAAGCGAGGCAGACCACCAGAACCATCCCGAAGCTGGTCTGCTCTTCCAATCATGTTCATCACCGGCTGATCCAGAGCTCTGGAAGGGTTGTTGGATCGCTTGTTGCAGTGGGTGTCTGGTTGGTAGGGAAGGTATGGAGCTGAACATTACATCCACATGTGAGCGCTTGGACGTCTTTGTACTGCTTCTTGGTCAACTACTGTAGAAAGTGCGATCAAAAAGTTCCAAGACTGGGCCTATAAATATCAAAAACCCTACCTGATTCAATTAAACATGGCCAACACCCCTGTCAAAGTAGTCACCTTGTGCAGGAAATACACATCTTCAAGTGCTCCTGCAACAGTTGAAATCCTCACTAGAAGGCCAGGTTAGGTAGGTTGAGATGGGCGCTGGATCTCCAAAACCATCCCGAGCTGTTCTGCTGTTCCAATCATGTTCATCACCGGCTGATCCAGAGCTCTGGAAGGGTTGCTGGATCGCTTGTTGCAATGGGTGTCTGGTTTGTAGGGAAGGTATGGAGCTGAACATTAATTCTAAATACTTGTACATCTATGTACTGCTTCTTGGTCAACTACTAAAGAAAGTGCGATCAAAAAGTTCCAAGACTGGGCCTCTAAAAACCAAACAATGTACCTGATTTAAATCCGACCAACATCCCTGTCAAAGTAGTCGCCTTGTGCAGTAAAACTCTGCTCCTGTTGCTCCTTTAATACTTGTAACGCTCACTGGAAGTCCTGTTACAAACACAAAACTACCATTTGTGATGGGGTCTGGATCTCCGAACCATCCCGAGCTGGTCTGCTCTTCCAATCATGTTCATCACCGGCTGATCCAGAGCTCTGGAAGGGTTGTTGGATCGCCTTTTGCAGTGGGTTTCTGGTTGGTAGGAAACGTATGGACCCGAACGTTACATCCACATGTGAGCGCTATGAACTATGAACTTCTTGGTGAACTACTGAATGAAATGTGGTCACAAAGTTCCAAGACTACACCTATAAAAATCCAAAAATGTACCTTATTTAAATATAGTCAACATTCCTGTCAAAGTAGTCGCCCTGTGCAGCAAATACCCATCTTCAAGTGCTCCTGCAAGAATCGTAATCCTCACTAGAAGTCTAGTTTGTACCATTTGTGATGGGGTCTGGATCAACAAACCATCCCGAGCTGGTCTGCTCTTCAGTCATGTTCATCACCGTCTGGTCCAGAGCTCTGGATGGGTTGTTGGATGATTTTTTTTACAGTGGGTGCCTGGTTGGTAGGGAAGGTATGAAGTTGAACATTACAGCCACATTTGTGCCACTTCACTTTTCAGTTGGTGAACTACTGTACGAAGTGTGATCAAAATGTTCCAAGACTGGGCCTATAAAGATAAATTTGAAAAACAGATACGTAGTTGGTCTTATTATATTACTTTCTAGTTTACTAGATCTGGGAAGCTAAGCGGGGTTGGGCCTGGTCAGTACCTGGATGGGAGACCGTGAGGGAACACCAGGAAGTCTGGGTGGATGCAGTGTGAGAGGGAGTGGTTGGTGGTGGTTGAGACCATAGACATATATACGTAGACGCCGCGTTGACTGCTGCTGCCGATTGGAGCCGACGTGCCTACGCGGCGGCCATCTTGGTACAGTGCCACTCGCCCCTACAGTGCATTACGTCTATAGAGGAATGACATGTCTGCACTATAAAAGTGATCATAAATCCATCAGTTGTCAACATATATTGTTTGTTACAAACATCAGACATGGAGGACGGACAGGCAGACATAAATAGAACAAAAGCATCCAAGCATCCTGTGTCAAAGCTACATGTGTGACGTTTTTAACAAACCAAACCGTTTGGAAATCGGTCGAAAATTCAGTGAATAATTCTACTTTCAGATTGTGGAGTACCTCTTACCTCCATAGACTTACATTCACTCCCCCCTCTGCTAGCCCTGTACCAAGATGGCGGAGCTTTAGGCACGTCCCTCCACAGTCAATGTGGCGTCTACGTATATATGTCTATGGTTGAGACTGGCAGCCTGGCCTCCGTCAGTCTACCCCAGGGCAGCTGTGGCTACATATGTAGCTTAGCACCATGGAGTATGGAGTGAATTTATAATGCAATGTAAAGCGTCTCTGAGTGTCGAGAACAGCGCTGTATAAAACCAATGCATTATTATCATTACCTGTGCATGAGACTTTGAATATGGACTGCTACCTCCCCAGTGTCCACATAAATAATGGACTGCACTCTGACGCACATATATACATTTGTATAATTCACTTCATGCAGACCTTAGAAGACCTTTTGTGGACATAGAAAGTATAATTGGCCTTAATGTGCTTCATAGTGAACCTTTAACTTTCCACTTCTCGAGACTCCAAACAGCATAAAACATGAACAACACCAACTGACATGAGCGAAAAGTCACAACTTACCTGACCGAAAACAACCCCTGAAGACTTCTCTCCATTTTTATCTCGTAGATGATCCAAGGCGGTTGGTTTTCTTTGGGACTTCTTGCTCCTTAAGGTTTTTTTAGCAACTGGTTTAGCTTCCAGGTCATGACCTCTACTACTTCTACTCAGTTTATCACAGCCATGCATAAAATAGAAGATACCGCCACCTACTGACGAGGCTGGCAGTCCTCCGAAGTAGTTGGAAACCAGCCTAAATACATTTTCTTTTTCATTCAGATTAGGTGGGAAACATGGCACCATTGACCTCCATTATGCACCAGTTTAGACTCCAACAGAGACTTTAAAAAGCTGATGGTGAACAAAGCTGCTGCCATACTGTTACCAAAGGTTGATTCTGCATATCGAAATCCAACAAACTTGAACTCAGTGCAAAAAAAAATGAGGCGTTTTCCATTCAAAGACGTTGAATTTGCAGCCAGACTTGGCATTTTTCTACTCTTCAGCGGTTTTCCACAACACTTTGGATGCTGGGATTGGCTGCTGTTCATTGGTGAGATCAGATCTGAGAGCTGAGTGATGTGGCCGTCACCAAAGGCATCCCAAAGGACCTTCTCCAAGCTGTTTTCTCAAGGCTGGAAGCTCACTAACATTGTTTTCTGTAGCATTAAGGTTCCTCCTAATTGGAACTAACTCAAACAGCTAATAATAGTCGGAGGTCGAGGGTTGTCCACATGCTTTTGTTTTGATGCTGGGTGGCCTCAGAGTGTGACCTGAGCAGCTTCAGACCTGCACACTCCAGGCTTTACTGGAGGATTCAAGGACTTTCAAGGACCAAACACTGGCGGACACGAGCGGCTCCACTCCTGGAATTCCTTTCACACGAGAGCGAGTTTTGTTTTTGACAGTTTAAGATTACAGAACACTTGAAGTCAATCAGACAACTATGACTGGAATTGTCACACTTGCTTATGTGTTCCGTCTTTTAGCTCCGGCTCAGCTTCTCGGAGCGTTTCATCGGCGTCCAGGCTGAGTCCGACCCAGAACACATCATTTATATGGCAGCGATTGGAGGGAAAACACAGCGTCTGTGCTGGTGATTAACTGTTGACACAACAGCGATCAGCTCTTATTTATGGCACACAGTATATCTGAAAGTGCTCTGCTGCTGCCAAGCGCCGCAAAATATAGTCGATCATGTCATAAAAACCTCAAATCTATTGATGTAACTGTTTTTAGAGAAGGAGGTTTGGCCTTCTGTCTGCTGCACTGTTAAAAAATGTCAGTTTAAAGGATGAATCTTCAATAAAACATCAAATATAGGCTGTAAATGAACACGTCTGCATGCATATGAGACTTTGAAATATCAGGAAATGTCCATTTTTTAAGAAAACTCAATTTTTTTGACATAAAAAGTAAATATATTCAGAAATTTATCATAATTTCGCACATATTTTACTTTTTATTTCGTCAGATTTTAATTAATTGAGTTTAAAACTGTAAATATATGTCTAAAATAAGATACAATTAATAACAATTAGCAGAAAAATAAATGGTGGTTTTGTAATTTCACATATATTATTGTGTAACTGAGCAGTATCTTATATAATTACACAAGTTGTGACAACAAAAATGTGTTTTCATCAGTGTATAATGTCTAGAGACGTTCATCTATCTATATATAATATTGTTATTTTAATTATTTATTAAAGGTCATTTTCCTATATTGTAAATACGACATTAAATAGCCACAAAAATTCACCACATCATTCCATTTATAAATTAAGGTTAGAAAATATATTTTAATTATGAAAAAAATTATGTATCATTATTTATTTATTAAAATTTTTTGGAGTGGCGTCCCAGCTGCAGGAATATGACCTGTTTTTTATTTTTAACTTTTTTGTTTTGTTTTGTTTCTTTTTACAGTGTAGCAATATATAATTATATTATATATAATAATAATATAATAAATAATTTGATATTATTTTAATTTATTATATTATTAATATTATTTATTTTATTTATTTCTATTATTATATTTTTTATTATTTATTTCATTATTGTTTTTATTACATATGTATATAATATAATAATAATATATTGTATAAACTTTAAAATATATATATTTAAAATACTTTCAAAAATTTATAGTAATTTTACAAATATTTATATTTATAATATAAATAAATATATAATATTTACATACTTTTTATTTGACAAATGCTTAAGTTTAAGACTGTAAATATATTTCTAAAATAATTATAATTATTGACAATTAACAGAAAATAAAGTATTGGTTTTGTAATTTTACTATAATTTTTTAAAATAATTGTTTTCTAGAGTGTATAATATCTGATCTCTAGAAAATATATGGTAAGTTTATGAGATGGTTATTTTCTGTTATTTCCAGTATATTTTATTTCCAGCTGCCACAATAGGAGTCTTTTTTAACGTCGTTCTTTGTTTTTACAGTGCAGTCATTCATCATTTGAAGCTGAGGAGTGTTATTCAAATTCATTAGAGTGAGAAAAGCTCGATTTCTGTTGGCGAAACTCTGCAAGTTTCCCTCCAAAGTCAATAACACGCTGCGGGTTTCGCTTTAAAGTGCAGATTTTCGCCGTTTGATGATCGACACTTCACACACAGTCGTCCTGAGACGGTTTTACTCTGCGTTTAATCGTCTGTGTTCTTCTACCAAAGGGCCTCGAGGCATCTGCTGCTCGAATTAACTCTTCTGTGGAGGTTAGAAAACATACGTCCGCCTTCCTGCAGGGTTAAATCCGCTGACTAAGGCAGCAGCTTCAGCGCCGTGTGATAACGAAGCAGCAGTAAAAGTCAACGATGTGGACGGAGAAGCAAAGAAGGAATCTGTCGCCTCTCCTCCAAACGACAGCAGCACATCGTTCGATAAATCTCCATCAGCAGAGAGGAGCCTGTTTTCTTCCCCTGATCTCAGAGGGAATCTGGAGATGATGCAAACACTTGATGTTGAAAATGGAAAAAGCGTCCGAGCAGATGGCAGACGGGCCGTGACTCATCCTCATATTGGACCAACAATTAGCCGGAGCTGTCAGAGCGTTAATAAAAGAGCCCACGCCCCACATTCTGACGGCCCGCCACACGTTTCCCACAGAGGAAGCTGTTCCATGAGAAAACTGAAGGCAGATTCACACAAACGGAGCCGCTCATCTATTAGACTGAAAGAACTGAACAGCAGCATCACATGAAAACACCAGGAGACGTCAGTTTAAGACTCAAGAACTGAATCTTAAATACTTCTGTTGGTTAAATGAGAGACGTCTGGGATAAAAACAGAAGTTCAAACAACAAAAATGTGTTTTCATCAGTGTTTAAAGTCTGTAAACGTTGGTAACCAGTCAAAATACAGTCTCATTACTAAATGTTTATATGTATATTGATTTTAAAGTTAATTTTAATCAATGTTAGGCTCGATAATATCCTTCATTAAACATTAAAAAGCCCAAAAAACATAGAAATACACACGAGTTCATGTAAAAATGAAGCTAGAGAATGAATTTTAATTATAACGATGAAAATTCTAATTAAAAACTGTCTTTCATTAATTGATCTACACATGTTCTGTGTATATATTTGATCTTTTTTATTTTTAAGGTAATTTTCATTGATTTTACACTTTTAAAAATCCTTCATTAAACATTTAAAAACAAATGATTTCATGTAAAATTAACGCCTCAAAATGTATTTAACTGTACTTTAATCAAACAGATATTTTATAGATTATATAGATATTTTATTTCTGTTATTTTACAGTATTTTTTGGGTCAACCTGCTGGAATATTACTGTTTTTTTCCACCTATTTTTTTTAGTCATATATCGTTTGATATTAAGAGGTTTTATTTAGATTCAAGTGCAGGTTATTGAAATTCAGAACAATTTATTTATCTGTAATTGTGAAATAAATAAATATTATATATTAAAGGCAGTTTTCACATTTTTTACATTTTTAAATCTTCATTAAAAAAATATTTTAAAAATGCTCCGAAAGTACATTCACAGACTGTAATTTTCTAATATTTATTTCTTAATCAGTAGATATATTTGGATTAATGTATATTTAAAAATACATTTTAAAGGTGATTTTTATTGATTTTAAACTTGTAAAAATCCTTCATTAAACACTGAAAAACATAATTTCATGTAAAATTCAGGCCACAAAATGAATTTTACTCGTGAAAAATTACTGTATTGTTATAAAGCAGATATTTTATATATTCTATAGATATTTTATTTCTATTATTGTGCAGTATTTTTTGGGTCCACCCGCTGGAATATTACTGTTCTTTTCACTTTTTTTTTTTTTTAGCAGCATAATCATAAATCATTTGATGCTTAGAAGTTTTATTTAAATTCAAGTGCAGGTTATTTCTTAATGATTGTAAAAAAAATAATATATATTATACATTAAAAGCATTTGTCATTTTCAATCTTCTTCATTTCAATTTTTTTAAAAAAGGCTGCTAACATTTTTCTAATATTTACTTCTTAATAAGTAGATATGGTTGGAATAATTTAAATAAATAAATACATTTTAAAGGTAATTTTCATTGATTTAAAATTTGTAAAAAAAATCCTTCTTTAAACACTAAAAAAAAGCCAAAAAAAATTAACAAAAAAATTAAAAATTAAGACTTCAAAATCTGTTTAATAATAATAAATTACTCCATGAAACAGTGTTTTTAAAGGGCTGAGCTGCTGGAATATTACAGGTTTTTTAACCGGTTATTTTTTAACAGTGTAGTCATACATTGTTTGGTGTTTAGACGTGTTCATCACATTAATCTGAATAACATATTAATATTAAACAAATATTTCTTTATTTTCTTTTTATATATAAATATAAATAAGGATTCCAGACTGTTAACGTCCACAAACTTATTAAAATTCACAATTAAATCTTAATTAAGGTTAAAACTGTGAATTTATTTGCAAAATTAGATGCAATTTGTGAAAATTAACCAAAAATACGTACTGATTCTTTAATTTTACGTACATTTGTTTGTTAAATGAGCCACGTCGTCTATGACTGCATGAGTTTTACCAACAAAAAAAGTGTTTTTATTAGTGTTTAATGTCTCAAAACAATAACAATCAGTCAGAATGCAGATTATATGTATTATTATTATAAACCATCCTCCCATTAAAGCGCTAATGGACATCAGATTCCACTGCAGGGAGACGTTCAGGAACCCTCTTTGCAGCTCCAGTTCCAGAGGCTCTTTGACATCTGATAACGGCGAATTGATCCCGATCTTAAACTCTCCTAAGCCGAGGCAGATCGCTCAGATTAGCCGCCTCTCCGGGGCCGAGCACCATCGGGTAGGAAACAATTACCACCGCGCTTGGAGCTGATTGCATCGAGCCGGTCCAAAGGGGTCAGAATAAAGTTGGAACGGACGCCTGATTAACCAGCAGCAGGCCTCGGGAATCAAACAGCTTCCATGTGGGGCCAGATTGTCGTTATTATTATTATTATTATTATTATCAAGATGCTTCCCTGCTGCCTGGAAATAACCTCCACAAACATACAAACAAGCACAAAGGCACCAGCATGTCTGTGGAAGCAGCCATGAAGCCTGCAGGGAGGCAAGTGCAGTTTGTTGATCTGGGAAGCAGAAGAGGCCACTGTTTACGTCTCGGAGGGTTCTGGTCCGCGGTGTCTGGTGCGACGCTGCTGCGATCAGAATCAGCTGCAGTGCCCCTAAAAATTTACGAGTCTGGAGGAAGGGAGGACCCAGGGAGGGATGGGTGAAGCGTCAGCGCTGCGGTTAGCGACGATGACATCAAGAAGATTGGTTTGATTCACTCCGAGTATTAGTTTTCTGTAAAGTTTCTGTTTAGAGGCCGACTACTGCCCGCCGTAAATCAGCTCCTCGTGGGCTGCGTAATCACCGCCCACACCAAGACTCTGCTCCCGTTTTAGAGTCGCATTTAATTGTTTCTCTGCGCTCGCAAAGGAGTCGAGCTCTAACTGCTCGTTTCATTTTTCAGAAAGGGCTGCTGAGAAAACACGCTTCGGTTCGAGTGACTTGGACGAACTTTCCATGTGATTCTTTCTACATGTGAGCATAAACTTCACAGGCCTGTACACCGATCAGGAATAACATCATAACCACCTGCCTAATATTGTGTTGGTCCCCCTTATGTGGTCCAAAATGCTCTGAACCATTGGGCATAGACCAGAGGACCTCTCAGGGTGTCCTATGGGGTCTGGAACCAGGACCTTGGCACTGGATCCTTTGGGTGCTCTGGCTTGTGGGTCCGTGTACGTCGCGGCCATTAGTTTTCTTATTTTGAGATTTCAAAATAAAAATGAAAAATAATCCATTTCCCGTTTTTTTCAGTGATAATGAAAAATGGAAAACGGGCCCTAATTCATTATCCATTATCCGTTATCTGATTTAATTAGATGTGTCTGTAAATGGAAATTAAAATTAAAATACACCCGTGGAAAACTTATATCTCTACTTCCTGTTGGTTTTGGCTCCGTGACCCGTCTGACTTCTGATGAGGAAGGATCTGGTATCTAAAGCTCCAGTGTTAGCTCACTGTTAGCAGACCTTGCTGTGTGCCGTGGCCTGATGAAGACCCACTGTGGGGTCCAAACGTTGCTTGGCTCACATTGTTCACTATTTCACAGTGGACTTTTCACCAGCGTGGGGTTTATTTGTCCCTTTGGAGGGACCTTGTGGTGCCACTAGCTCTGCCGCTAGCGCTAAATCGCTAGCGTTCGGCTGCTTTTCGGGAGGTTTTTGGGGAGGTTTGGAGGTTTTCTGTTACTTTAGCTTTGCCAGAAAGCAAAGTAGCGATTTAGCGCTAGCGGTGGAGTTAGCACTAAATCGCTAGCTCCTCTTTAGAAGTCAGACGGGTCACTGAGCCAAAACCAACAGGAAATAAAGAAATAAGTTTTCCACGGGTGTATTTTAATTTTAATTTCCATTTACAGACACATCTAATTAAATCGGATAACGGATAATGGATAATGAATAATGGATAATGGATTAGGGCCCATTTTCTGTTTTTCATTTTGTATTATCACTGAATAAAGGGAAACGGTTTATTTTTCGCTTTTATTTTGAAATCTCAAAATAAGAAAACGAATGGCCGCGACGTACACGGACCCTTGTGCAGTGGGGTCTCTGTCAATCCAACTTGTTCCACTGCATCCTGTTGATGCTTGATCAGAATGGGCTGTAGGAAGTTTGGAGGTCAAATCAACATGTTGGACCATTGTCATGTTCCTCAACATGTTCCTGATTGGTTGATGTTGTTTCCATGGGGTGGGGTGCATTTTCCCCCAGTGACATTTGGGATTTCCATTAGCATGAGGGAGTGTGTTTGTTGTGGGACAATGTTTATTTGGGTGTCTAAGTCTGATCAACATGGATGTTAAAATCCAAGGTTTTCCATCAGAACACCACATAGAACCAATATGATCAATGTTACTCACTACCTGTCAGTGGTTTTATTGTTGAGGCCGATCTGTGTATGGTACAAACTCTAAAAAATAAATCTGTAAAACAACAGATTAACTGGCAACTGGCAGCTCATTTCCAGGACAATTAAATTATTCTGTTAATTTGCAGCGTGATTAATAACTCAAGTGTGCTTATGACAATGGTGTTGTGAACGCCGGCTAAACGGGTTAGCTAACATTAGCAACATGTAGCAAAATACTGTAAACAAGTACTGCAATGACACAGCCACTTGCTAAATTTTCCATAAATGAATATAGTTTCTTTTGCATTATTTGTGCCTCAATGGATGCCAAAAGTTGTCAGAGCAGCGATAAATGTCCCATAATGCAATTTGAAAACGTAAACAAACATACATACGCCTGTAAATCCGGTGCTACGGCCAGTTTTTGTAAAAAATACAATCGTACAACTGTTATTACGCAGCTGTTTCTTAGATTATAAATGACCAAATAGACTAAAATTGAAAACACAACATTCACCTTTACGCGCTAACTGTTCAAACACCTCATGGCTGCTGGTTAAAACTCCTGAAAGCCCAAGAATGACGCTGTTTTGGGACTTCGAAGGCCGTTAGCGTCTCAACCTGTACAACAGTGTTCAAACTCAACATCTGTAATTTTATTCAGTTTTTCCGTATTTGTATTTATAACTCTTGATGGATTGTTTCACCCTCAGCTACTCCACGATTAAACCCACCACAAAACGTTAGCCACCGTAGCCATCGACTAGCTAGGTTGACTGTTAGCATTGCGTTAGCTAACATTATGTGAATAAATGTAACATGAATTAACACATTACCTCGTCCAGACAGTTTTTAATCAGCAGTATTCATTAAAACAACTCCCATGATCCTTCGCTACATCATCAAACTCTTCTTATTGTTTTTCATTGAGAGGCCCCCTAGTGGCCGAAGTGACACACTGTGGATATAACAGCAAATTAACACCAAGCAAAAATGTCTGAAATTGTCCTATTTGTTAATTTGCATCGTTTAATTAAATGTTTAGAACTATTTAGAGATGCAAGGTGTTGCAATAAACTTCTACAATGAACCAGGGATCTTTAAGTCTTCCACAACGCTATGAAGTATTTCTAAATTCAGCACTGGTCCTCACTACTTAGATCAAACTGCACTTATTGAACTTTCATTGCTTTTCGTCGCTCCACTTTGTAAATCAACACTTGCAGCTTCCCTGTTGTACGTCCACAACATGATTTTTCGCAGCACGTCAAACGTAAGGAGACGTTTTAATTGCTTGTGTGTGGAGGGACTGACCTTGCTTTATGACAGCTTCCCCCCTCCGGCCTTCAGATCCGTTGACCTCAAGCAATTACCGAGTGACAGGTTGTGTAAACTCCTAAAGCTACACGTGTTCCGTCGACCTTTCCGTGGCCCACAGAACAACACGCGGTCTGGATGCATGTAAGCTTTGACTTCTAGCGTCCGAAGGGTTCCTAAGTGAACTTTAACAAAGCAAAAACACGCAGCGGGACTGTAGTCCGGAGCGTAAATAACTGATTTGCTAAATCACGGCACTGGATTAATATTTTTCCCCGGAGATGCTGAGTCCATAAGGTGGTGATTAAAGCGAGGAAGTGCGTCGAGCCTCCAGAACCTTGGGGCTCGCTGTGGTTGTTTAGAATTGTTTGTTGACAGCCCTGTTTCCTATCCCCTGCACCTCCCGTTGTCCTCGGCACATGTGCTTGGCTCGGCTCTCCAACACGCCTGGACTCGGCTGACGGAACGAGGCTTTCATGGCTCACTGGAAGCCCCCGACCCATGTGGAGCTTCTGTCTATCTCTTCAGGAATGTGTCACCGACTCCTACGGCTTTCTAGTCCAGTCTGAGGTTTTTACTTAAGATTTGGAACAGACCGATTACTGGCCTGACCGATCATCGTCGCCGATATTAGGTATTTTTCTGATCATCGCTAAATTAAAAGCACTACTTCAAGTCTGATGCACCAGCTGTAGTCAGTCTGTGGTCTCAGAAATGTCTCTCTAGCAGATACAACCTGCAAAAACTGATAAAGAAACACAAGCCATCGCCAAAACCCAGGAAATTAGCTACTCTTGTAGTGGCTAAAGCTATGCTAACAGCTAGCAGCTAAGTTAGGAGGCAGCCCCAGACTACTAGTTAACTAACAACGCCTCAAGATCTGAGCCTTAGTGGCCAAAACAAGGGATAAAACAGCGGACAGAACTGCAGGAGACAAATCCCAAATCAATCAATCGATCCATCAGTAAACAGAGACCGCCTTAGCATCCTGTGATGTTCTGACGTTGCTATTGCTAGCAGTTGCTTCAATAATGAAGAAGCTTAGTTGTGAATGACAGGTTCCCTGCTATCTAGGGACAGACCGATTATCGGCCTGACCAATTATTGGGGCCGATATTTGACATTTTTCCAATTATTAGTATTTTTATTACCCGATTATCGCTAAATTAAATGCTATCTGTAGTCAGAAATGTCTCTCCAGCAGATACAACCTGCAAAAACTGATAAAGAAACATAAACCGGGAAATTAGCTACTCTTAAAGTGGCTAAAGGTATGCTAACGGCTAGCAGCTAAATTAGCAGGCAGCCATAGACTGCTAGTTAACTAATAATGTTTCAAGATCTGGGCTTTAGTGGCTAAAACAAGTGATAAAACTGAGAACAATTAAAAAAACATAGATGGAACTGCAGGAGATAAACTGTTGGATCAATCATTCAGTAAACGAAGAACATTTTAGCATGCTGTGATGTTCTGGCGTCAACATTTGCTCTTGCTAGGTGCTGCCTTAGTGAAAAATCTAGTTATGAATGACAAGTTTCTTGCTATCTAGGAACAGACCGATTATCGGCCTGACCAATTATTGGGGCCGATATTTGCCAATTTTTAAAATTATCGCTATTCTCATTTACCAATTATTGCTAAATTAAATGCACTACTTTGGGTCTGTAGTCAATCTGTGGTCTCAGAAATGTCTCTCTAGCAAAGAAACAACTTGCAAAAGCTGAAAAAGAAACACAAAACAGGAAATTGACTGCTTTCCCAGTGGCTAAGGCTATGCTAACGGCTAGCGGCTAAGTTTGAAGGCAGCCACAGATTACCTCAGAGCAGTGTGTGGAAAACAGTAACTTTAGTGGCAAATACAAGAGATTAAACAGAGGACAGAACAGCAGGAGACAGATCTCAAATCAACAAATCGATCAGTAAACAGAGGAGAACATCTTAGCATCCTGTGATGTTCTGACGTTAGCACTCCTACTGAGTCATTATGCCTCAATTCACCAAATGCAATACGTCTGACTGTCTTCAATTTTTCTGATTTTTATTTAAAGTGCTAAATATTGATTGAGTTGACCATGTGTAAGATCTGGGGTCATAGGTAACATTAGTTCTTGAGTTACAAGTTCCTAAAGAAGGTGGGTCATGTCAGTTTTTGTGTAGTTTTCTTCAATCTGTGGAGCAACGTTTGAAGAGCCATAGCTTGAGAAATAACCTAGCTGGAGTCCTGAAATTTGGTAGACCCATTGATACATACATGTGGTCTTCGATGGTACAACCCTGCTTTGATAGAATAATACAAACCAGTTATATGATGGTGCAAATTTGGTCAAATTCTGCTATTTTCCACTAACGATAAATCCTTTATTGTTCGCTCGAAGTGGCTGATTTGTTTTCCTGAAATTGGCACCAATAGGAGCTTTGAAAATGAGGACTATGGTGCCAATCAGGGGCATGTTTTATGAGAAAATAAATATTAAAATTAAGTTTTTTGGATTTATTGCCAACCAGATTGGCGCGAAGAAAACAACACAAAAATCCACATGACCCTACCCTTCTTGAAGATTTCTTTCCACGGAAGCTAATGTTACCTGTAAAGCCAGATTTGACTGTTTTACTAAATAACATACGCAGAAAAATGAATTAGATGAATGCAAGATGGTCAGGCGTTAACTTTTCTTATAGTTTGGTGAACTGGGGTGGAATGACCCTGTATTTGTCTTGTTAATAACCAATGATCAGCATCTGTATCAGTCCTGATAAACCCACATGGGCCGACCCAGACTTGAGATGTTGAATCAGAGCTTGTCCTCGGCCTCCTCCCTGACCCCGGCTTCTCCCCTTCCCTCCCTGCTGAGAATTACACTCTCCGCTTACGAACATCCACCTTCCACGGGCCCGTACCGCCGCTGCAGAAGAGCCCAGAATTAGCCGTGCCTCCCTCATTCCTTCAGGCAGCCAGACGTCTCTTCTGGTTTCCATTTGTTATAAGCTATTAGCGCTCACGGCCTGATAAGGGGAGTGGTTGGTGGAGCACAAACATCCGTCTCCGAGTACATCCGTCATCGTCCATATGTGTTTGACCGGAGCAATAATATCCGCTCCTGGAAAAGTTCGAGGCCTGGAGGTAAAACTACTGGAGTGTGGAGGCATTTTATGTAATCTTTACTGAAAGTCGGGGGTATTATGTGCCGCAGTACAACGGAAAATGTATTCCGTCTCACACTGGATTGCAGCTTGACCAGAAACCCAACACTTTTTATGTGTTTTAGCTGCTGGCATGTGAGAGAAGCTGCTCACATGCTATGGATGTACCTCAGTTTCCATTTGTTCTGCTTGCAGTCAACAGCAACTGCTTTTGCAAGGCGGATTCCTCTGGCAAAAACAAGCATCAGTCAGGCATCTCTCTCTTTATTTGCACATGATATACAATCTATTTTATTTGACTGTCTCTCTTGTGCGTCTGGCAGGACATCAGTTGGGTCCTGTGTTGACAGTGTCTTAAGCCGCTCGAGTGGCTGCTTTCTAGACAGCTTCGTGATAAACAAGACGTCTGCGCCGCGCCGAGCTGAAAGTAGATATTCTGCCTCTTTCCGAGTTCAAAGCGCGACCGAAAATATGCGCCTTGGAAGGAGTCGCTAAGAAGTTCAGGCTGAAGACGTGGCGCGATGGCAGACGAGTTGATTATCGCGCTGGGAAACTGTGGCTATCTGGAGAAATTGTCAGCTGAGAGATAACGGGGAGTTCGCTCGGAGGTTCCTTCGCCCGCATTCGGACAAAGGAAGCCAGTAATCATTTATTGCGGCCTGCATGTCAGTTCTATAAATATTCCTTATAGAGACCATGACTCAACTGAGAATGTTTGCCGCCTAATTGAATCCTGTTTCTTCCACTTGTAGCAGAGGACGGACCCTCGGGGACTCCTGCACCTGGTATCCAAACCTCTCCTTGATGACACCCGGGGCCTAAACGAAGTGTCGTGGACTTGTTTGTTGGGAGCCGACCGCGCTCGACTCTTCCAGTATTCCCAGGTCTGCGGAGGGGTCGCTCGCAGGTCGCGGTTTTTGCACGCAGATGCTTTGTCAGCATCGATGTATTTCGGTGCTCTTAAGGACGTGTGATTGAGTTTCGTGGGTTGCCTGAGTAAAAGCGTGGCACGTCTGTTCTCTCCTGGAAACCAGCGCCTGAAAATGACATAATGACTGCACATTATAGATGATGTAGTGAAATTTAATATCTACTGTTTCAGCGTTGGCACGACTCGGAACAAGCTCTCAGTCGCAGTTACCACAGTGATTTCTCTGTTTGTGTTTGCACTCCAGTTTATTTGGCCATTTAAAGCGCTCCTTGTCCCGGTAATTAAAAGTAAATACCTCATTAAGCCCCTATTTCAGCGCCCGGATCGCAGAGGTCCAAAGCTCCAGCGAGCGTCGGTGAGCTCCAGATATAACAACGTGGCTCTGGACTTTCACGGTGCATCGAGCTTTAAGCCTTGAGGGAGGAGAGGCGGACGGGAATGGAGGGTTATTTGCAGCCTCATAAACAAAGAAATGTTGGTGTTGTGACTGAGATGTCAAGAGGGAGGATTCTTCCTCCTTTTCAGAGCCGAGCAGATAAACAGTGGTGAACCTCGACTTCCTAACAGCCTCAGCTCCTCTGCAGTTAAAAGCAACGCTGCAACACTTTAAAGCTCCGATGTTTATCATTTAGAACCACAATAAAAGCATTAAATAAATGGTTTTACGCACCATATTGTTGCAGGTATGAGGACATTTTGCTATGAATCGACATCTATACTTTCTTCTATAAAGACATATTTACCTCTGCAATAGAAGTGAAGGAAATGTTTGTATGTCGTTTGTTGTTTCGTCTGTTTGTCTGCAGGATTACGCAAAAACTACAACACCGATTTTCATGAAAATTGGTGTAGAGGTGGATCTTGGTCAAAGGAAGAACCCTTAAAAGTTTGGTGCAGATCTGGAAGACTTTTATTGAAAAGTTGCAAGATAGGACTGTTGGTCTTGATGGATGCCCATTGAGTTTATTTGTCTATTTTTGCAGGGAACAGTACATAATTAGAAGTAACTGCGCCGGAGTTAGCATGCTAGCAGCTAATTTGCATCCATGGGCATGTATTATATATTGTTGCGACTATGTTTTGCTATGTTGTTAATTATTCTCACCAAGGAGGAGAATCCACAGCAGATGTTAGGTTTTAATTTACGCTGTTAGAACTGTTTTACTATATAGCTAATGACCTCCACCAAGGTTGCAAACCTGGCCAATGCAATGTTTATTTTGGCTGCAGGATTATGCATAAACTTCCTGGTCAAATGTCATGAAACTTGGTGAAAAGATGGAGCAAAGCCAAAAGAAGAACCTGAAGAGTTTTGGTGCTGATCTGGTTTATTTTACTTTGAAGCTGGAAGACCTGAGAGCCCTTCAAGTTCATGTTGGTCCACCTGAGTTTGACTATATTGGTAATTATCTCTGGCAGTGAGGCAGCACTTCTGTTGACGTAATGTTTTCAGCACAATTTGCTTGTTTGTCTGCAGGATTACACCAAAACTACGAGGCTGAATTTCTTTCTCTTGGCGGACAAGTAGAGCAGGACCGAAGGAAGAACTCATAAACCTTTGGTGCAGATCTGGATCTCTGACTTTAAAAGTTACACCATAGAGCTGTTGGCCTTGGCCTCGTTTACACTGTTGGAGCTGTGTTTTACTACACCGCTAATTACCTCCACTAACCTCGGTGGATGTAATGTTTTCACTGCCTTTTGCTAGCAGGATTAAACAAAAACTACCAGGCTGAAGTTCTTGAAACTTGGCGGAAAGGTGGAGCATGGACGAAGGAGGCTTTGGAGACGATGCAGATCACTTTCTTTATAAATACAAGCTATAACTATTGGCCTTGATGAAATTCTAATAATAATAATAATAATAATAATGCATTGGTTTTATAAAGCGCTTTTCTAGACACTCAAAGACGCTTCACATTGCATTATTCATTCACTCCTTACTCCATGGTGCTAAGCTATGTATGTAGCCACAGCTGTCCTGGGGTAGACTGATGGAGGCCAGGCTGCCAGTCTGACCACCACCAACCACCCACTCTCACACTGCATCCACCCAGGCTTCCTGGTGTTCCCTCTCGGTCTCCCATCCAGCTACTGACCAGGCCCAACCCCGCTTAGCTTCCCAGATCTGACAGGATCGGGCATCCATGAGGCGGTATGGCCAATACTGCAGTCTACAAGAGCCTATGGTGAAATATTTTAACATTTAAAAGCTGAATTTGACTGTTCAGAAACTACAGATATCAACATGATTTGGAATAGTCAAAGAATATCTGTAACTCAGTTTAGACTGGTCAAACTAGCAGCTTCTGGTCTGAGCTGTTGAGGCTTTCTGTTGGATGTTGCGCCATCAAAGCATCTCAACCCCGTTAGCAGGATAAACAACGGCTGCTGTCGTGGTCGAGAAGGTCAGAAAATGCAGCGAGGAGTTTGTGGAGAACAAAGTTTTGTTCGTCAGAGACTTCTAGTTGAAATTTACTAGAACTTTATCCTCTGGCTGCTCGTTAAATGAGGTTAAAGCTGCAGCGTCAGCATGTTTGAAACGCAAGCTGCTCCTGCCTTCGACTCCCTGAAGATATCTGAAATGTCACTTTGCTTTGTCAAAATGAGAATTCTAACCATCTGTAATTACATTTTGACTTCCACTTTGAGATATCTACGTCATCATGACCAGCTCCAACTTAATCTGAGATGCCCAAGACACCCTAAATCGAGAACAGACAGAGCTGTAATTATGACTCGGGGTCAGAATGAAACTCTGATATCTGAAACTTCAATTACTACCAGTCATTATTCGATGCATGACTCACACTGCAGATACCCGTAATGAGGAATGGTAAAAGTGACATCATCTGTCCTGGATATCTGAAATGAGCTTTTTGATAAGGAAGAACAGCCTCTCTAGCTTACTATGTTTAAATACCAGCATAGGTGTAGAACTAACAGATAAAGGCTGGTCTTTTTTACTTTAGCACAGTTCTTTTCTCTTTAAATATGAATTATGAGCTCATACAACCACCGATTCTACTGTGAAAACCACAATTAGACCCATATATATTTAATTATTTCCCGAATTATCACCTGGTGGCTTAAGTTTGTGTTTTCCTTTACTTAAAAGAAGACATTTTCACCATTAAGATGTGCAGGAAAGGCCCAAACTGGTGCATAAAAACCCACCAGGATGCAGGAAATTAGGCGTTTGACCCTCATGAATGCATTTATATCTGCATGCAACTACAGTAAAGAAGGTCTCAGGTCATTTCTAGTGATGAGTAATCAATAACAAATGTAAATGATGCCAAACAAACCAGCTCTTTCAAATATATCTGCCTTTACTTTATTCATGTACTGTACAGTTTCTCACGTCCAAAGTCTCTATCATACTATATGGCAATAGTTGGCTATCATTTAACTACAAAAGGTTGCATAAATAATTTAAATGTGGAAAATAAAAAATAAATATGCAGTTCATTCTTTTTTGTTTTTATAACAGTCCTTCTTTAGTGTCTGTAGAAAGCAGCCCCGCCTCCCTCCCAGCTCCTCTTCAACCACACGGGTATGATATGTACAATCACATCGCAGCTCTCGGCTAAACATGACAAAAAAAAAACCCTTCCAGTTGCTATTTCGAACACACAGTTGGGAAAAATAAAACGAGAAGCCAGTAACAGAGAGAAAAACAACAACAACAACAACAACAACAGTGCTGACGATGCGCTTAAACGCTGCTCTTCACGGTCCAATCCGAGGGCAGGAGGAGGCCGTGTCCTCGTCCTCGGCAGTCAACGCGGTGATTAAAAACGACCGAATTATTGTTTTCATTTTGCTATTTTTAACACCCATCATCTTTTCCTGTCTGAGCTATATTTACAGCACGGGGTTGCGGCGAGAAGGAAGGCGTGGAAGGTGTCGTGAGTCCTGCAGGCTTGACACAACAGATGGATTTCTGGCTGCGGATGCGTCGATCGCTGCTCTGCTTGGCCCGGCGCGAACAGAAATTCCAGTGTGGGTGTGTTGGAGAGCGCTCTGCCCCTAGGTAACAACAGAACATTTTCTGATGCCTCCTACACGCCATGTGCACTGCTCTTTCTTTTCTTTTTTTTTTTTCTCGTGTGTGTGAATCCAGCAAACAGGAACTGGCTGGAGGAAATGGCTTTTTATGACTCAAGTCCGAACACAGGAACGGGCTCATTTAGGTGATTAAGAGGAGTCGCAGGAATGCCCCCCCCCCACCCCGACAGAACTGCTTGGAGGCTGGAGATCGCTGTAGGTCTTCCCCAACGAGCGAAGCCTTTAGTGGGCTGTCAGAGCGCCGACTTGGCCTCTAAGAACCTGTCAACATCCCACCGTCCGAGACCCCCGAGCTGCCACCATCTCCGCCCGAAAGGAGACGGATTACAACCACTCTGGAGCGACGACGCACCTTTTCGGCCCTAAACGGAGCCGCTGGATGTTTGCACAGATGTTGCCGAAGCCTCGGGGAGGAACTTCTCATCATTTTTGTCTAAATCTTTCTTGGGTGGGAGGCAGAACCGAGCCCAGGAGGGGGGTTTTTGAGCTGTTGGAGTGATCGGATCGACGTGGTGCTACATCTCCTGACCATCAGTCACCGTCGTGGCAAGCCGTGGCACCGACTCGTGTTGTCATGCAAATAAGCAAAAGAGTTCACAAATATGCTGACGAGTGACTGAAAAATGCAGACTGACGACTTAAGAGTCAGCCCCGCTATTAGCTTATGAATTCGCTCTTTGAATTTTCTCTTGCACCCCCTTTCCTATTCGAAGGAGATATGTTTTGTGTCGTGTAACATGTGCGTGCGTATGAGTGTGCTTTGGTCTCTGGATGCTTCTCAGAGCCGCATCAGTACGAGTTGCCCGTCAGCGGCGTGTTGTTCTTGCTCCGGTCCTGAGACAAGCGGCCGTGCTTCCTGTTGCGTTGCGTCTTCGGCACCTCCTTGGCCACCGACTGGTTGTGGTGGGGCCTGAAGCGCTTGCACTTGCAGGAGGTGACCACGCGGATTTTGTAAGTCCTGGTGCTGCCGCTGGGACACTGCAGCTGGACCCGGCGCGTCCGGGAATGCGCCGGGATGCAGCGGTAGTCCGAGGCGCTGCTCCTCCACCACTTGCCGCGGACGATGGAGTTGGGCATGAGGTGGGCGGGCAGGCACTGGCCCGAGCACACCAGCTCCCTGACGGGTTTGGCGCTGCGGCAAGATCCGTCGGTGATGTAGCGGGTGGAACGAAGCTCCCTGCAGCTCAACTCGGAGGCACCTGGGTGGAAGAACAGGACACTGCAGTTAACACTCCTGGATTCAGGCCAGAACAAAGAGTTGTAAGTGCTGCACGGTGAAATCGCCATTTTGCTGGTCGACTACTTCGATTTAACCCCTAAAAACTCATCTTCATGTGTCGAAATGACCCCTTTAGAAGATTTTCCTCCATCAAACTAATCCCTTCATGTCTTAAAATGGATTAGACTTGGCCCTACATGGCACCTGATTCATGCACACCAGCTCACCTACAACTCTCGTCAAACATAGTACAATTACTCTACGGTACAAAGTGGCAAGATGTGATGATGGAGTATTTCAGCCATACATGTGAGAACCAAAAACCGACTCTGAAGGATGACAGAAAGCCCCGCCCTGCAGGTTAACAGAAATGGTTCTTCAAGTTTCGAAACTGGAGAAGTCTTACTGTGACTGTTAGAGTTGGTACTCTGCAGTTTTTAAGGTTTAAAATGCACAGCCGTGGCACCAACTGCAAATTTAGCTCATGATGTGGCTTCCAACATATGAGAAAAACCAATACAGACACGTTAGCAACGTCAGAAACAAGCATGATATCATGCCTGTAACTAGAGCGCCGCTTTTGGCACATTTTGCACGTCATGTTTTTGCATTTTAAGCTTTCACGTGTAATTTTACAAGATTAAAACGAAAACTAAAATGGTTAAGAGTAAGTTAAATTCCAGGGGTAAGAGGTTTTTCGTCGTCTTGTGACGTGTCGCAATAATCAACCTCGGCTGAAAAAAACTTCGAAAAGGAGTCTTTAATGTCGACTCGCCTAGTCAGACCATTCTCCACAGTGCTGGGTAGAACGGTCTGACTGCACCTTACTGTTATTCTGCTATAGGGGGGAATAAAAAGGTGAAAAAGGTGTGCTCGCATTCCTTTAAACCAATCTCAATCAGATAATAACATGTTGCACCAACAGTGTTCTTTGAAATGGTGTTTTGGTGGAACTTTTGCATGCAGGAAGTGTCGGGTACCGTCAATCGAATGAATAATTCACCAATTATCGAAACCTTCTTCAGGATTTTTTAGGTTGCTGCTGAGGTCGTTTCCCACAGTGATGTTGAAAAAGGTGACGTGCGGATCGTAAACATGGTAAAATGGTTTGTACCGGGCCGCCATTTAGCTCACTGAGTTGGGGCTCAGTCCCTCGGCAGCGGTATGAGCTGGTTGAGTTTGCTGCACGTCGCTCTTCTTTCTACTAATAGATGGAAAAACTCCCCCCCACCAAAATAAATAAAGGTTTATACCCATAGTTTAACACTCGTGAGTCAGAATAAGCTCCACTTTACTTCCCTTGTTCTGGTTTTTGAGTGAAAAACAAACACAATCCCAACTGGAGGCAGCATTTCATTTCAACCCAACCACGACAAAAATACACGTTTATAAATTCAGCTTTAATGCAGCAATTTGTCCGTTTAAGTGAAGGTTTAAGATCCGATCAGAGGTTCTGATTCTGATTCATGGTCTAATCATTAGCTGACAAACGGGGCTCGACAAAGAAATCCAGCTGGCAGCAATCAGCTGATAGCAAATCCAGACCAGAGGGCCATTAAACAGCTCAATCAAACCCAACGGAGGTTTGGGCTGGAAGAGAACGCTGGCATTCTCTGTTGGCCCTCAGGAAACGTATGTGGTGATGGAAGAGTAAATAGCTGTCTGGTTATTTTAAGGCAGCACAACTGGACATCTGCCAGGCTGATTTGAGAACACACTCGGCCTGTAATCCTATATTCGAGCCTCGGCTTTTTAACAGCCGTACGCATGAGTTATTGTCCCGTGTTTTTTTACAAGCCGCGTGTAAAAAAGGGGCAACAGAACCGTCGGTTAAGAAATGATATGCTCGGAGAGGGATCTGTTTTCCTCTGCGGCTTTCTTTGCAAAAAGGGCTGAACAAAGGATTTATGTGAGGTGACTTCCTCTTTTTTTTCCCTCCACCATGAGAACCTGATATAGTGTTATTCTGCGGCCGAGGGGACCACAGTGGTGCAACAAAGCCTGCAGCACACACTGGGCAGCGGCTTGAACCGAGCCGTCCGCCAGAAAAAGTCAAGCAACTGGTGTGTTTTAATCTTTTCCACTACATTTCCTCTCCTCCTCTCTGCCGCCACTCTGAAAAAAAATACTCCTAATGAGGGCGGCCTGTGAAAGAAAAGAGGATCTCACACCAGACTACTGTTGCGTGAGCTGTTCAAGCCTTGGGAGAGGACTGGAGGGAGGCCAGGCAGTGGTCAAAGCCTCCGTCGTGACCCCACGAGGAGCCGTCCCAGGACCAAACAATCCAGGAGATTTCAGTCTCCATCCCTTTTTTTGGGAGACTAATGCAGAATCGAGCTGGAGACGGCGGTGAAGTCCTCAGAGCAGACAAAAAATCAGTCACACTAACCGACCGTGACTCGCTAATTCCCTCCTGTCAGCTGGTGCTCCTCTAATCTAATCAATCATCTCCTCTGATCTGCAAATCAAGCGGCCGTGATTAGGCGAAGGCCAGCGGTTCCACCACCCATCTCGAGTCCATGAGAGCGAGCGTGAGATTATCCCGCTCAATCAGAACAACCTTTACTGGACACAGGTGGGAATCATTGTCAAAGGCAGCGTTGCATTTAAAAAGCAATTTCTAAAAAAAAACCCCAAAGACATCTCCGAAGAGCAAACTGTGGGCTTTTTCTATTTGAGACGACATGTTGTTGCAATCAAATAGTTATGCCGTAAGTAGAGCTTGACTAATAGTATAAAGAGAGGAGGAAACAACCTGGAAGACGGAGTGAAAAAGCCCCCGATGTGTCTCAGCTTCAAGGAAGAAACCGCAAAGAATGTGAGCCTCTCTCATCACCCCACATCTCTGCATTTAAAAGCCTCTTCCCACACAGCTCAGCGGCTCCTAATCAGGGAACTGGTGTGAAAACGAAGCACAGTGTTGTCTGTGTGCGCCGAGGAGGACAAATCCACTGAGGCGGGGAGAATAGAATCCACACATCTACCACAAAAGTCACATTTAAAATAAAAAAAGGGCTCCTTAAACCAGGATTAAACAAAATGTGGATGATAACAGGGAAATATCTGGAATTTATTTGACATTTTTTAGCTGTTAGGTGAAGATTTCTAAAACATTAGTGCCATTTTAAAGCACAGCCCAACTGAGGCACATGTTCTGAATATTTAATGCGCGACAAACATCTGCTTTTCTAAGATTAAATCTACATTTAGGTAGAAGCGGATTTAAAACGTGCGTAAAACGTGCGTAAATTGCAATTGGACTATTAGATAAATATAATTCTAGGCTCCTGCGCGCTTGTTCACACACAATCAGTTGCTGGTAATAAGATTTAAATGATGCTCCTTTTGTTTGACATGTTTTTACGCCGTTAAATAGCTTTAATTCCAATTTGCGCACTTTTACGCACGAAACTCCAAATTAAGGCGCATGTAAAATTACAATTTTGCACATAACTAATTAAAAATCTGCTGTTTTTAAATTGATTCCACCTGTGTAATTACGAATCTCACATTTTATTGAAGGATACTTACTGTAGGTGGCTGTGTTTCCCGTCCTGCCGCCGCTTTTCGCCCTGTTATTCACCGTGTTGCTGTTGTTGCCGCTGGCCGCCGGCAGCATCGCCTCCTGGGGCGTCCGTGCGTTCTCCCTGTACTCCGGTAAAACCTCCGTGGCATCGTTCTTTAATACCTTCCATCCCTTGACGGCGGTGCAGCATCCCTGGAGCAGCAGGAGCGCCGCGCTGGAGACGAGGAGGGCCACAGACACCTGCATGCTGCTCGGTCGGGAGTTTAAAAAACCCAAAGAAGAGGAAGGAAGAAGGTGGGGGGGAGTAAAATGCAAAAGACGCTCAGGAAGAGATGCCACGCTTGGAACAAGTTTCCACTCTCAGTGCAACGACAAGGCGCGCACGGTATTTAAGCGTTACGCAAGTTTTCGTCAGGGCTGACAATTAGGCGCTTACACCAAGTGGGAGGGGTTGAACCTGGGCGAGAGATTCATTGAGAAAGGAGGAGGAGGAGGAGGAGGTTTGGATGACAGAGAAGAGGGAGAGGAGAGGGAGGAAAAGGTGAGGAAAGAGGGGAAGAGGCGAGATTGTAGAGGAGGTGAAAGGAGAGCCGAGGGGAAAAGTGCAAAGGAGAGGAAAAGAGGAGCAGCTCTGGAAATGAAGCTCGCAAATGCATCTTCTCTGCGCAGCATTACGTGTCTCTAAAAGCATCTTCGAGGTGGTTTATTTTGGACCGAAGCTCACAAAAAAAAAGGCGCAACTTGTTCCACCGCCGCAACAAGCTGCTGGGAGACTCCAGCCTCAGTGTTTGGCTGCACACAAATTAATCTTTCATCTGTTCATTAATTACGCATTGATGAAGCTCTCAGTAGAGACACGCAGGCTTCTAACATCTGCATCTTCCTCCTGATCTGAGTTTAGCTGATGTTTTTCAAGAGGATCTAACATTCTGCGTCCTCTGGATGAAGTGATGGTTCTTGGCGTCCCTCCGCGGCTTGATGAGTGCTGACAGATGGAGGCTCTTCCATTCAAACACTGCCCTCTTGAGGGAGAACAAACGCATCCCGAGGAGGCAGGGATGGGATTGGAGGTTCATCAGGCTCTCAGGAGGAGCACAGGATAAAAAAGTAAAACCAGAGACAGGAGGAGGTCAAACACTCCTGCATCCACTCACTTGGAGATGCTTCCATGATCCCACACGGTCGATGTAGTTTAACACGAGTCTTAAATCAGGGTTTGTCGCTGCGGCCACAACTCAAAGCGATGGATGGACTCGGAGGCGACACTAAATTAGGATGGTTTTATTGCAGAATAACGTGTAAAATATGTTCCTCTGAAGACGCAGCGACAACAGACCAATGAGCTTTTTTAAAGCTGCAATAAATCGGTGTTTTATTGTTGCACATTAAAGAGCAGTGATGGGAAATGTTGGATGAAGGACAAGTTATTTTGTGTTCTCAGCAGGCATTTTTAGCTTTCTGTGCGTCAAATCAGTCCCCTGCTCTTGACACTGACCCGACCCTTCACCATTCTGCATGTCACTTAAACACAAAAGCTTAAAATTCGAGGAAATGACGTCTAAACTGGCGTCACATTTGCACACAGTCCAGTTATATCATATTTATGCTGTGTGAACGTCCACGCATGCTCACGGAGCAGAAATATAAACGCAGCATGTAAATGGACTTCTTCTCTGACATGTTTTCTGTTGTTGTGGCTTGAAAGGGGTTGAATTTAGCCAACTGTGAGCAAAAAGTTTTAAAAAAGCATTTAAATTTCAACCATTGAGTTACTCCACTAAAGTAGGGGTGTCCAATCCTGGTCCTCGAGGGCCACTATCCTGCATGTTTTAGATGTTTCCCTCTTCCAACACACCTGATTCAAATGATCAGGATCGTTATCAGCATAGACATATATACGTAGACGCCACATTGACTGTGGAGGGACGTGCCTAAAGCTCCGCCATCTTGGTACAGGGTTAGCAGAGGGGGGAGTGAATGTAAGTCTATGGAGGTAAGAGGTACTCCACAATCTTAAAGTAGAATTATTCACTGAATTTTCGACCGATTTCCAAACGGTTTGATTTGTTAAAACGTCACACATGTAGCTTTGATACAGGATGCTTTTGTTCTATTTATGTCTGCCTGTCCGTCCTCCATGTCTGACGTTTGTAACAAACAATATATGTTGACAACTGATGGATTTATGATCACTTTTATAGCGCAGACATGTCATTCCTCTATAGACGTAATGCACTGTAGGGGCGAGTGGCACTGTACCAAGATGGCCGCCGCGTAGGCACGTCAGCTCCAATCGGCAGCAGCAGTCAACGCGGCGTCTACGTATATATGTCTATGCCCTCGAGGACCAGGGTTGCCCTCCCTGCCCTAAAGGGACGTGGGCAGAAAAAATTTTAAATGTAAGTTTCTCGTGCGCATGACATAATTCCTTGTTCGTACACTGTAGGGGTCTGAAAATGATAATACTGGAAAGATATCCACATATGTCAAAGATATGTCAAAACATAATCGATGCCTCTTTCCATCGTTGTCAGGTAGACAATGTGCTACAAGCCCAGCTTTATCAACAGTAGCTGTCTTTCAGGCTGCAGAAATAACACTGGTGTCTATGTGCAGCCGGCTGCACAGGGACCGGCTGCAAATTGCAAAACTGCTGCAACAGCAGAGAGAAACACCACACAAATGTTCAATAACCACCCTGATACACTGTAGTGTCACCAGAATCACTGCAGCCATTGACTGAGAACGCTACATAAAGAAGGGGGGTGTCACAGTAAAACATGAACGTAGGGTACAGACTTACAAGAAAAGGTTCCACATAATGACTCGGGGGCAAAACTCGTGTAACTTTAAAGTATAACTATTGGATAATGTGACCAGACGCTTGTATGACCAGTGACTATTGAAAGACCGGCCTGAAATGAAGCTTTTTTCAAATGACGGAATGCCACGAATGGCAAGCGTAAGAAGAAAAACCCACCATTTATCAGCTAAATAACATAAATATAAATAATATTTTCAGTGAGCTCTGGGTGGACGTTTCTCTCCATCTTCCCTTCATCGTTCTATATAGTTGTATTTGGTTGTTTCATGACTTCCATTCTGTTGGATGTCATGTGTCGGAGCAACAAATACTTATTTTCCTAATTAGATAAGAATTTAATACATTATTTCATGCTGTTTTCATGCTATTGTTCGGTAAATGTTGTCGATAATGTCGGGAAAGCTACTTAGAATATATTGCGAGCTAAGCTACCAACACAGAGAAATGCAACATACCACAATGCTATTCAAGTAGTTTGCTACATCAGAAGTTGCTTTAATTAATTTAAACATATATTTTATGTTTAATTGTATTGTACAAACAGTAAAGAACACTCGATGAGCAACCTTGGTAACTTTAAGGTTAAATACAACTAAATGAATGAGCTAAATAAAAATTCTTCCCCTGTAAAGTTTGTCGTGAAAGTTAGCTAATGAAATCAAAACTGACCTTGGGTCAGGCTGTAGACGTGTTTATTTCTGCTGTGAAGTTGGACGTTTTAACATGGAGGTCTGTGGAGACTCACTCACTTTTGGAGGCAGCCTCTGGTGGACATTTGAGGAACTGCAGCTTTCGATTCTCCCTTGTAACTTGATAGCGACACGACTGTCTAACACTAATGTTGCTTTAATGTATATATTTTTATTCTACTGCTGTTAGTAGGAATCAAATATTAGGGTAGCACAATAAAAAAGTATTTAAAATTTTGGCTTAAAGAGTGAAAGTGAATTTTCTGGAGTTTATTTACTTTTTCTGGTTTTGGAGATGAAATTAAAGCAACGTAAAAACACAACAACGACACATTAGCACCATGTAGCTGTTCCTGTGAGCACGCAGTCCAGTGTAATGTGGATATTTCAGGCTGTCTGGACAAATGCAAGTCCAGCATTCACTCACATTGTCTTTTAATGCTTTGTCGTGTTTAGCGGCTAGTTGCTAATGTTGTCTGTCAGCTGTTTATTAGGGCGCTTTTGCCGAAAACAAGATGGAGAACCAAAAAGAACAATGTAAAAGAAGGTGAAACGCAATATCTGTTATGCATAATTAATTAATTTGAACTGCAATGTGAATATTTGGTTAAATGGTCTTTTATTTACTGTAAAATGAACAGTTTTTTTGAGCTAGCCTTAGACAGACACTGAGCATGGGGCTTTAAAATAAGGAGGTGTAAGGAAATCACTTAAAAAAACATCAGATTCAAGGTGGGAACCATGTGTTCACTGCTTCTTTCTCAGCTGTACAGGACTCAGCATCTCTATCTGGGGTTTGGTCCGTGTCCTTGCTCAGGCATTGATGGGACTTCTTCTGTGACGCTTATGAAAGCCGACGTCGAGCGCGATTCCCATTTTGCGATCCAAGAAGTTTCCACAGTAAGTCGAGCAGACAGCTCCGTCCTCCTATTGTGTGCAACCCTCCAGCTCTGAGGTTGAGCCAGATCTTTTTTATTTTATTTTTTTCAGGGAGGGATTGATGCTCCAACTGTCTACACTAAGCCAGCTCTGATTACAGCCTTCTCGCCGACATCGCGACGGATGTCAGTCACGGTCTCAATTTAGACCTCTCTGGGTTTCTTTATGGAGCCCTCGGGGCCCCGGCGCAGCGTTTTTATCATGATAACGACACAATGAGGCCTAAATAACAATCAGATGCTCGGCAGATTGCAAGAAAGCCTCCGGCGCTGCAGACGACGGCGGACGGAGCTTCACTTCTTCTTTTTTTTTTTTCTCTGAAACTGGAGAACAACAGTGTTTTGGGTCCGTAAACAAAGTGTTCCAGCTCGTCGTGATCCATCACACGAGTCTGTTAACCGCTCGATCGCGAAGGTTAGAAGCAATTACAGGCCAGCGATGGTAAATACGGAGATATAACAGTGTTTGAAACGGTGCCGTGTTTAGCTTGTAGAGTCTGAGTGAATTATTCATAATGTGTCCGCCGCAATTATGCAAAGAGGGTTCAAGTTCAGCTGTCTGGCTTCTAAATCGGCCGCTGGATAAATATTACAGTCGGGGTTATGTTAACATGGAGGTTTGTTTTTTTTCTGACACAAACGGGAACATGTTGTGGAAAATGAACTGTGACCCCGCTGAGCATTAAAATGCACCGAGTTCCCATCGTGACAAGTACTTTGTGAAACCCTGCAGCCTCTCAGTGGAAACCAGAATAGTTTTTATACCATTAAGGATGAGTGTGGGTTGGCATTCAGTGGTTTTGCTGGCAGGTGAAATGCCCATGTAGAATAAACACTTAAGTGCTGCTAATTGGTTGGATGGCCGGCGTTGCTTTGTTTGTTTGTTTGTTTGTGTTCAAAATAACTCAAAAAGTAATGGATGGATTTGGATGTAATTTTCAGGAAATGTGTGAAATGGGACAAGAAACTAATGATGAAATTTTGGGACTGATCCGGATCACCGTCTGGATCCAGGATTTTTTTTAATGTAAGTGTAACCGGGTGGACAATTAAATGCGGTTTACTCTAAAAGCCACCAGAGGGCACTCTTGTTTTTGGGGTAACCCCCTCTGACCACATGACATTTTGGGTCTCCACGCGACAGACAGCGACAGTGACGGAGTTCTCTTTCCTTCCTGAGCGACATACGCACGGTTGGGCCGGCATTCTTATCTCCGGTTGTCTAAGAAGCTGGGAGGCTGTTAGGAGCTGCCGCGCTAGAGGCCGCACCTGTTCATTAGGTCGGATGGGGTGAAGGCCGCATTGTTGGTAGGACATTTGAACTGTCTGTAATTACATTTGTATCTGTAACGTTCCATACAAAATATGTGAATTGGGAGATTGTGTTGGGGGTGGACTGAAGCTCCTTGGCGGAGGTATGAGCTCTCTGAGGGCTTTTCTAGTTTTTGCCATATTAAACACATTTTCTGTTGAAAACTGTGTATATTTCTCAAAGTAAGCTGTCAGAAATAGTATGATTTTGGTATTTATACAGAAATTTACATAATGTATTGTTCTGGAAAAACTGCTATGACCTGTAAAACACAAGAAACCCTGTGCTGGTTGTTGGTAAATTCAGATTTATTTACTGTATGTTGCAGCAGGGAGAGAGCCAGAATTTGTCCATCACCTCTCTCCAAGCTTATTTATCGTACAATAACAAACGCAGAATTCCTTTCCATTGGCTCGTTTTGACCAGTTTGACAAGATTGACCAATGAAACTCCAAGTTTACATTATTTAAATTTGGAAAAGAGCCTCTTTAGACTAGAACTTAACACCTCAAAAGAGCCTGATGTCTTCCTTTTTGTCTCCACTTATGCAACACAAACACATCTGCTAAGCTGGAAGCAGTTGGCTTTAACCTGAATATACATCTGCATTTTGTTTCTCTGAAAATTATGAATATGATTAATTGTGAATAGATGACCTATGAGCTTACAGGTGAGAGTGTTTTCACAGAACGTGCACTAGTGTTTCTAAGTATTATTTCTAAATTTTCAAGTAATATCCAAACTTAGGGCTGCAAAAATGCCACATTTTACCATTTTCATTTAAAAAAATACAGCTCTAGCATCAATTTTCCCAATATTGTGAGAAAAACACAATTTTGTGTAAGCAATGCGATGAAATCTGTGGAAAAGAGCACAAAAAACAGGAAGCTTCAGGACTAAAGTGGCAAAAACAGCAGATCCTCAAATGTCCACTAGAGGCTGCCTCCAAAAGTGAGTCATTCCTCATAGACCTCCATGTTAAAATGTCAAACTTTACTGCAGAAATAAACATGATTGCACCCTGGTACAAGAAACTGTTTAGGTCTCTATGGATAAATTTATCTCGGGATCAATAAAGTACCCAACTACCTACCCTACCTACCTACCTCCCTACCTAACCTACCTGCCTACTTACCCACCTACCTACCCTACCTCTCTACCTACCCACCTACCCTACCTACCTATCCTACCTTCCTACCTACCTACCTTCCTACCTACCTACTTACACACCTACCTACCCACCTACCTACCTACTTACCCACCTACCTACCCTACTTACACGCCTACCTACCCACCTACCCCCCAACTACCTATCTACCTACCTACCTACCTACCCACCGACCTACCTACCCATCCTACCTTCCTACCTATCTACCTATCCTACCTACCCGCCTGCCTACCCACCTACCTACCTACCTATCTACCCTACCTACCTATCCTACCTATCCTTCCTACCCTCTCTACCTACCCACCCACCCTACCTTCCTACCTACACAACCTTACCTACCCTCTCTACCTACCTTCCTATCCTACCTACCTACCCTACCTACCTATCCTATTTACCCTACTACCTATCCTAATTACCTACCTACCTATCCTACCTATCTACCTACCCTACCTACCTACCTATCCTATCTACCCTACTACCTATCCTAACTACCTACCTACCTACCTATCTACCCTACTACCTATCCTAACTACCTACCTACCCTACCTATCTACCTACCCTACCTACCTATCCTATCTACCCTACTACCTATCCTAACTACCTACCTACCTACCCTACCTACCTATCCTATCTACCCTACTACCTATCCTAACTATCTTCATAACTATCCTACCTATCTACCTACCCTACTTACCTATCCTACCTACCTACCTACCTATCCTATTTACCCTACTACCTATCCTACCTACCTACCTATCCTACCTACCTATCCTACCTACCTACCTACCTACCTATCCTATCTACCCTACTACCTATCCTACCTACCTACCTATCCTACCTACCTATCCTACCTACCCTACCTACCTACCTAACCTACCTACCCTCTCTACCTACCTTCCTATCCTAACTACCCTACCTTCCTACCCTACCTTCCTATCCTACCTTCCTATCCTACCTTCCTACCCTACCTACTTACCCTACCTACCTACCTCTGCTGTATCTCAGTTGCATGTTTTAACATGAGGACGGCTGCAGACTCCACATCCTCTTCAACCGCCTGTTTGGTGTTTCCTCGGCACGTCGTTGCATCTTGCTTCTATTAAAACACCGACTTCTCCAGCCTGGCTTCATGGAAAGGGTTATCAGTAACATGTCAGAGTGTTATCTTTTCACATTTTTGGCTTTTTGCATGTCATCTCACACCACGTCTTCTCATCCCCCGACTATAATCCAACTTAAAATGTGTAGATAAGAAAAGCAAACTATGCCTGAAGTGTTGTGCAATTTAAATGCAGCCTTATCATGTCATGTTGGCTTTTCTATCGCAGCCAAGAACAATAACGGTTTGGCAATATCTCAGTTTTTTTTTCATCATTTCTCAGGTTTTTTCATGCATGAATTAAAAAGATCTGCTGATATGTTGTTCAATCTCGATCCATAAACTCCATGTGATTCTCATTACGGGATCCTGATATGGAACACAGCAACACAATCTGTTTATAATGGAACTTGGGCACCGTCGCATGCTGTATATTTATGCTCTCCTCTGCGAAACACGATGTTAAACACAAGCATTTTGATGATTTTTTGATACACGCTCCTTTAGATGTGGATGATGGATTAACGCGCTGACGGTTCGACGGTTTGTCTGAGGCATTCCTGGGCGTTTATTCCACTTGAAGCGCTGTCACGAAGCGTATATCCAGAGAGCGAACTGGACCGGTTCCTGCCTTCAGAGCCGCGGGAGGGAATCGACAGTGACAGGACGAATCCGAGCGCAGATAATGTTACCGAGCAGAACCACGATACATGCAGATACTTACCGGCGCGTCCAAGTGCTTGTGGGGCGCATTTGCATTTCAAGAAGCTGCACATCTGGATGGATTTAGATCTACTCCGTCTACATTTAACGTCACACTGTCGGCCGTTTCCACCCTTTAATCTGTCGCGGTTCATTGTTTTCTAGCTTTTTCCCGCAACAGATGATCAAGTAATGACTCAGATTTGATCGATTACATGAATGTTTGAGGCCTTTCATTTTAGGAAGATGCAAAAGTGAAAATCAAGCCGCGATGAAATGATCAAAAGCAAATGTTCGTACGGTCCGTGTACGTCGCAGCCATTCGTTTTCTTATTTTGAGATTTCAAAATAAAAACGAAAAATAAACCATTTCCCATTTTTTTCAGTGATAATACAAAATGAAAAATGGAAAATGGGCCCTAATTCATTATCCATTATCTGTTATCCGATTTAATTAGATGTGTTTGTAAATGGAAATTAAAATTAAAATACACCCGTAGAAAACTTATCTCTCTATTTCCTGTTGGTTTTGGCTCCGTGACCCGTCTGACTTCTGAAGAGGAGCTAGCGATTTAGCGCTAGCGATTTAGCTCTAGCGATTTAGCGCTAGCTCCGCCGCTAGCGCTAAATCGCTACTTTGCTTTCTGGAAAAGCTGAAGTAACAGAAAACCTCCCGAAAAGCGTCCCGAAAAGCAGCCGAACGCTAGCGATTTAGCCCTAGCGGCAGAGCTAGCGGCACCACAAGGTCCCTCCAAAGGGACAAATAAACCCCACGCTGGTGAAAAGTCCACTGTGAAATAGTGAACAATGTGAGCCAAGCAACGTTTGGACCCCACAGTGGGTCTTCATCAGGCCACGGCACACAGCAAGGTCTGCTAACAGTGAGCTAACACTGGAGCTTTAGATACCAGATCCTTCCTCATCAGAAGTCAGACGGGTCACAGAGCCAAAACCAACAGGAAGTAGAGAAATAAGTTTTCAAAGGGTGTATTTTAATTTTAATTTCCATTTACAAACACATCTAATTAAATCAGATAACAGATAATGAATAATGAATTAGGGCCCGTTTTCTGTTTTTCATTTTGTATTATCACTGAAAAAAACGGGAAACGGTTTATTTTTCGTTTTTATTTTGAAATCTCAAAATAAGAAAACGAATGGCCGCGATGTACACGGACCTCGTACACTTTCATCGCATACATGTGTAGGGAATTTAAAAACGACTACAAAGAGCCCCAACGCTGCTGTGGACGATCAATAACTGCTGCTCTGCTTTGCATCACTTTCCATATCAATTCATCGTGGAATAAAGCCACGAGCCGTCTTGACCTAGATCGAGCTCGGTTTTGACAAATGTGCAGACGAGAGAATAGAATTAAAAACGACGGTGAGGTGGATTATAGCTCAGGATGCTGCCAGTAATGTGTGTTTTCCTCATCCTAACCCCGATGCACAATCTGTTTGTCTGCTGGCAGCCTGGTCGGGTTCCTTTAGCGGAGCACGAGGTCACGGGGAGGTGACCGACTGCTCCGATAAGCCTCCAAGACCAAAGTGGAATTCTTCTTCCTCCCCGACCTTTCATGTGGTTTTCCACACGGGAAAGCAGGAGATTTAACCCTGGCTGTTATAAATCGCGCCGCAGCCACTCCATTGTTTGAGCTTTTCAGAGAATCGTCAAAATAGAAAGTACGCCCGTTGAGTCGAGCCTTGCAGCCAACAAGAAGAAGAAGAAGCAGGAACTGTGGGAACCCGTCTGACCGGACCTCGGAGACCACACGAAACCACCGCGGGCTTCTCAGCGCACCGCTCGCCACCGGCACGCTGCCTGCCAGCCGGCCGCAGGCGCTATTCTTAGCAGCGACGGAGATTACCCAACAAATTATTCACTACACAAAGCGGGGCGCTATCTCCGTGTGAAAGTCGCCTTTTCTGGAACATAACAGTCCAGCGTGTCGTCTACTTGTTTAGTCCCAGAACAGGATATTTTTGCTTCCACTTCCTGACTCTGTAAAAGGCAGTTTCTGACCAAGCAGGGATGCATTATTGCACAACTAAACAATGCTTAAAGACTGGAAACCTGCAGCAGAGAAAACTAAATAATGCAACTCAAGTTTAAGGTTTAAGGTGAACCCACTTCATCCCGCAGACTGTTGCAGTTTGCTGGAGTTCATCCCAGACGACATTGAGTTGCCAGTTCATCGCAGGACTAAACACAAAGAGACAAACAACCCTGCAGGCTCAAGCTCACAACTATAGTCCCTTTGGAATCACCAGTTCCACATTTATCAGGAATAATCACGGAGCTGCACCCCAATCACTAGCTGGATGCTGCATCCTGTAGATAAAGTACCTGCCTTTCCGGAAGCTTGCAGCAGGTCGAGTATACGTACATGAGGCTGTGGGAACATAGGGTTGAGGGAACATAGGGCTGTGGGAACATAGGGATGAGGGAACATAGGGATGAGGGAACATAGGGTTGAGGGAACATAGGGCTGTGGGAACATAGGGTTGAGGGAACATAGGGATGAGGGAACATAGGGTTGAGGGAACATAGGGCTGTGGGAATATAGGGATGAGGGAACATAGGGATGAGGGAACATAGGTCCGTAGGAACATAGGGATGTGGGAACATGGGGCTGTGGGAACATAGGGATGTGGGAACATAGGGTTCAGGGAACATAGTGCTGTAGGAACATAGGGATGTGGGAACAGGGACGTGGGAACATGGGACTGCGGGAACATGGGGATGTGGGAACATGGGGCTGTGGGAACATAGGGACGTGGGAATATAGGGTTGAGGGAACATAGTGCTGTGGGAACATAGGGATGTGGGAACATAGGGCTGTGGGAACATGGGGATGTGGGAACATGGGGATGAGGAAACATAAGGATGAGGGAACATAGGGATGAGGGAACATAGGGCTGTCGGAACATAGGGATGTGGGAACATATGGATGAGGGAACATAGGAATTGGGAACATAGGGATGAGGGAACATAGGGTTGAGGGAACATGGGGCTGTGGGAACATGGGGCTGTGGGAACATAGGGATGTGGGAACATAGGGATGAGGGAACATAGGGTTGAAGGAACATAGGGCTGTGGGAACATGGGGCTGTGGAAACATGGGGATGTGGGAACATGGGGATATGGGAACATGGGGCTGTGGGAACATGGGGCTGTGGGAACATGGGACTGTGGGAACATGGGGATGTGGGAACATGGGGATATGGGAACATGGGGCTGTGGGAACATGGGGCTGTGGGAACATGGGACTGTGGGAACATGGGGATGTGGGAACATTGGGATGCTCCCGAGGGGTCCACATGGACTTTCGAGGACTTGAGTAGATGACAAAATTTCCATTTTGTGGACTCTTGCGGACGCCCAAATGTAGAAGCCATGAACTGGCCTTAATAACAACACCTACACATCCGTGGTTCCCTGCACCGGAGTGATGAAGGTTTAACGGCCTTACACTTTAATGTTGTCTAACTAACAAACAAAGGAGCTTCCGTTGCTGCCGCGAGGTCGGCATCGTGTTTTGTCTGCATACACATAATCCTGATTGTACAGAAGTGGATGCAAGTCTTTCACAAGTACAATCAAGGTCTAAACCACAAATGTAAGAGTGGAGTCAGTGTTCTCTTATAACAAAACTAAAACTGTGTATTTCATAAATGCTTATTTTCAATCAGAACCTCTGTAATTACTTGGATAAGTGTCAGCTAACTGCATGTGACTGGGTGTGAATCAGGCCCTGATTCAAACTTATAGGTCCTTTAGTTTCACAGGATCCGGTCGTATACAAACAGACCCACACAAAAAAACACGTTTGCTTCCAGGATAGTCATCACCCATCTGCTTCAGCTTTACAGGTTAAATTAAGTCAATAAAATGCAGGATTTATTCACCCAGCATACAGTTTACCAGCCTGTCGCATTAGTGTCACTCTGAAGGTGTCTCCAGCTGCAGCTTTCTGCTGAGTCATGTCGTCCTGCAGCCTCCCTACAATCTGAACGCTGTATTATCAAACAGCAGCACCATAAAATGTCTAAATATAACCTGAGCAGCAGTCGGAGAGGCAAGGATTGTAATTTACACTGCAGCAGCAGCAGCAGGACGAGGAGGAGGAGGAGGAGGAGGAGGAGGAGGAAGAGGAAGAGGAGGAGGAGGAGTGGTGCCTCGATTTTTCAGTGACTGCAGTTTAGTGTCTTGACATAAAGAAGCTGCCTTTAGCTCAGTTTAGACAGAGATGGTCTGGTTTTATATAAATACAATGAGCTGTGTGTGATATGTGAGTTTCATGCTAATTTTAAAAGAACAGCTTTTAGAAATGCAAATATTCCCCTTTTCTTGCAGACAGAAGAGACCATTACTACCGCTGTCATGTCTGTGCTTTAGAGATGAGCTGCTCACTTGTTTTTTCAGTGAAATGAAACGACTGTACTGTGATTAAACACATCAGTGCTGCTGGTGATGCTGACATTTCTTCCCAAATTTACAAAAATCAGCATTTTATGGGCTGAAACTGGCTCAACATGTCACATACTGCTGTTTCAAATCAACCTTGCATGGCCAATGCTGACATGGAATCAACTGTTTGGGACTTAAAATATAAATAATAAAAATAGTGTTAACACCCAGTACAACCTTCGACTCAGAGATGTGTGACCCAGCTTCCTCAGCCTCCACTCATTTATTTATATACTGATTTTAACTTCATCCAGACTTCTGCTTTAGTTGTTTTCTAACTCCAAAGTATATTATACTCGTGCTGTCAGTCGATTAAAATATTTAATCACTAATCGCAAATTAATCGCACATTTTTATCGACTCTAAATGTCCCTTGAATTATCATTTTAATACTCTTATCAATATAGAAAAGTGGACAGGCTTGCTTTGTGCAAATGTTTTTTATTGAAAACAACAATGTGTAGTTATATTTCACACTAACATTCTGACTTCATTAGCATCTCAAGCAAAATCTCACACAACGTACCACGATCAATAAACGGAGGAGGAAAATAAATACTGTAACCCCTCGTCTATGGCGGGGTTCAGGTTCCAGTTTTGTTCCGGTCTACATGTGGATCCTGTAGTTTTTCTAACGTTAGTAGCTGCGGCCACGGCTTGTAAAAGAACTACAAGTTCACCAGGTCAGAAACAGCGTTAATCTCACGATAAAAAATTTGACGGCGTTAAAATTGATTTGCGTTAACGGGTCGATAACGCCACATTTTTCCATATGTTTCCCCATGAGATCACATAAGGTGGCACAGTTCTTCCTGATTGCTCCCTTTGACACATTAATCTTAACAATACCCTGAGTGTAGTGCACTATTACTTTCAAATCTTGCATTATGAACATGTCTGATATTAGAATATCTGAGAAGTCTGTACCTATTTATGTCTATTTAGAAATGTCTTTTTAACAAGGACCGTGTACGTTAATAAAGCATTTCTGCAAATGTTCTGTAGTTAGCATGAGGCTAAATTTTCCTAAAAAACAAAAACAAAAGAAGACATATGTGATGCAACATGAATTCAAAGTTTTAAGTATTTTAAACTCCTGTAGTGTCTTTCCAGCTTCAGAGGTGTTTAAGGCGTATTTTTGAAGGCGAACTCTTTCAGTCGCCTTTTTTCGTAAACAAACTTCATGCTCCAAACCGTAAACTGTATATAAAAGGTAAATGTTGTCTCTGGGTCTGAGAAAAGTAAGAAGAAACAAAAATATCCTGCATTATATGAGACAAAACAGTAAAGTTCCTAAACCTGTATTATTTCTAACGACCAGCAGGGGGCGACTCCAAACAGGAGTCTGATTGTATTGAAGTTTATAAGAAAAAGACTCAACTTCTCACTTTATTTATTACTTCAGGAAACATTTTCCTGATGAATTTATGGTCTTAATCTCTAGTTTCAAGTCTCTTCCAACACAGCAGTATGTTAATTTAATAAATTACGATCCCGTTTAGTGGAAAATAGACGATAAATTAAGGTGTTTTTATGTTTTAAGTCTTGTGTCGTCTCCTCGCTACGAAACGCCAAGTTGGCAACGTCCAAACTCCAAAACAGTAGTTCAGAAACCAACGTGTGACATCATGGTGGCTACATCGACCTTTTATATACAGTTTATTCTTTATTCTCAATGTGTAATCATGAGAATCGTGTCAATATTTTTATCTCACTTTCAACACCAACGCAAATAAGCAGATTTGCCAAAGTATCCCTGTGAACTGCAGACGCTATAAATACAGTCAGATTTTTCCTTTAAACTTTAATTTATACAGAACTCGAGTCATTACTCATGCGTATGAATGTTATAATATACGCTGGAGCTTTTTCTCCGTTGCTCTGTCAGGTGCCAAGCAATGACTGACAAGTGTTTTCACAAGCAGAGAAAAAAAAAGATCCCAGCAAGTTTATGGAAATATCAGCAGGAGCCGCCGTGATAAATGGAGGCGCTGAATGAGAAATCTGGTGCTGCCTCAGCGCGAGTCCCGCTCATTCCTCCACATGTCGGACATCTCCCAGAGTGCTTTGCAAGGTGCGCTAATCAAGCATGAAAGCACGACCAGGCCTCGGCGTCGGACGCGAGAGTCGCTCCCAACTTCACTCTTTTAACAAGATTAATAAAACAAGATAACGAGCGTGTGAGAATAATCCACAGCTCTCGTGTTTTAATCCAGTAAAGGCTAATTATAAGCAGAGGTTTCAGCGCCTCGGCTCGTCCTGTAAAGGTGCTGCAGCTCGCCGTCGGTTCCCAGCCCACCCACCGTGCAGCCTTCTGAGAAAGTCCAGCCTTCGTTTTACGCACAAATGTTGCTTCCCTGCACTTTTACACGAAGTTCGGACGGGTTATTTGTGACTCACACGGCTGCACGCAGCGCAGAAATGATCCAAAAAAGGAGCATTTGTTGGCTTTGAAGACAGATTTCTGCATAAACCGGGTGGATCCCTTCCCTGCATGTGATGTAAGAATACATCAGGTGCACTCTGCTTGTTTTTAGAGGCTTCAAAGACGACTTTATGATTCCTCATGAACAGGATATCACTCGGCTTCTGCTAAAACGTTAAAAAAGCTGCACACACATGCTTTCTGCTTCACTCATAATGACTCAAATGAGCGTATTAAAAAGCTAAACTGTGCCTTCAAGAGGAAAGAAAAGCTCCTACTGCAGCCTGCAGCTCGAGCAGCGACTGTATTAGCAATATGAGCCAGTTAACTTTGAGCAGGTGAAGCTAATTGAGTGGTACAGACCATCTGGAGGCGATTAAGTAAAACGTATCACTCAAACACAATTCCTGTAACAGGACAGGCACAATCGCAGGGACGCAGACGTGCTGCAGCGAACTGTATTTGTATAACGAACAGATATTTGAAGGCGGCGGTTTGGGGAATACTTAATTTCTTCCATCGCGCAGTCAAACGTTGGACGTCTGGTGACACAGTGGGTTGATGATGTGCAGATTTTTGCAGTTAGTGTGGCAGAGGAATCTGTTCTAGAGCCGAAAACGAGGCCTGTGTTTCAACAAAGTCACCCACGACTGTTAAATGTCGCTGAGGAACAACAACCAACAGTTCTGTGTTAGAATGTTAGTATTTATGGGCAAGCCGAGGATACCGGTCCTCCTGTAACAATCCTGCACATTATTACCTCCATCAAGGAGGTTCTGTTTCTACCGGCGGTGGTTTGTTTCTTTGTTTGTTTGTGTTCAAAAATGCTCATAAAGTGAGGGACAGATTTGGATGAAGTTTTTAGGAAATGTGTGAAATGGGACAAAAAACAAATGATGACACTTTGGCACTGATCCGGATCACCGTCTGGATCCAGGATTTTTTTTTAAATTTAAGGATACTCTCTCATTGGTAGATTGTGCTGGGGTGGACTGAAGCTGCTTGGTGGAGGTCTGTGCTCTCTGAGTGCTTTTCTACTTTTATTTTTATCTACCCTAAGTTGAAACTATGTGCTGTTGGAAAGATTTTTGAGTTTTTGACACCAGAGTTGGCAGGTCTGCGTACTAGAGCCTCGGCGGCGCTCGGCAACGCTCGGCAGCACCTGGTGGCGGCGAGCAAGACTACTCAAATATCAAAATTATTATCCGAATACCACCACAACCAACGGATATCCGGATATTCCTATATTGGGGACTAACCCTAATATTGCGTTTGTAAAGCCGCTAAGCTACCACACTGTTGGTTAGCTAACTTAGCCACTCTAGGCTACTTGGAACTACACCGTACTTGGCCTTAAGGTCAGCCTTATTATTACCTCCACCAAGGAGGTTATGTTTTTGCCGGCATTGGTTTGTTTGTTTGTTTGTTTGTGTTCAAAATAACTCTAAAACTAACGGACGGATTTGGATGAAATTTTCAGGAAATGTGTGAAATGGGACAAGGATCAAATGATGACATTTTGGGACTGATCCGGATCACCGTCTGGATCCAAAATTCTTTTTAATGTAAGGATACTTTGTCATTGGTAGATTGTGTTGGGGGTGGACTGAAGCTCCTTGGTGGAGGTTTGCGCTCTATGAGTGCTTTTGTACTTTTATTCTTATCTACCCAAAGTTGAAACTCTGTGCTGTTGGAAAGTGTTTTGAGTTTTTGACACCGGAGTTGGCAAGTCCACGTACTAGGAAGGAGGAAAGTCTGCAGAAAAACTTCCAGCAAGACAAAGATCTGAGACATGCAGCCAAAGTGGTGAAGAGATGGTGAACGGGAAACAATATGGAGACGTCGGAGTCCAGAATCTGTGGAGGAACCTATGATTCAACCTCAGAGGGCTAAAGATCATCACAAAGAGAAACAAAACCCCAGAGGAGACATTCAGGAAGACTTAGTTATTATAACCACTGTTTGATGTGGAGGCAAATAAAGACTTTGACATTGATTATTGATTTATTTAGTGGCATTTCTAATAAAAAAATGTGGGGAAAAAATCTGAAATTAAGAATGTGCCGATCCAATCTCAAAAAACTGGGATTGAGGTTGATCAAGGCATTTTTTAACTACAAGTGTGGCATGATTTGTCGCTAGGACGCCAGGAATGCGAATTTTGAACAATATTAGTTGATAATCGGCAGCATTATCAATCAATAATTGGTTAATTAGTGAGAAAAACTGCACATCAGACAATCGAGCCGTGCTAATATTGATTCTTTAGTCAACAGACGCGTAATTTGGACCACTGAGATGTAGAAACTCAGACTATCTTAGCTGATCGCAGCTTTTCTTAAACTCATGAGCTCCAGTCGGAGGTCATTAAGCCTCCCAGAAGTCTTTGTCATGGTGCCTGTTGCTAGCTAAACCCCCACAATGCTCTCTGCTTGCCAACATGAACTTCCCATAGTCTGAGTGACACCACCTTTAAGTCGCTACGGTATTAAACAGTATTAAGCGTATTAAAACAGTATTAAAACCAGGTACTACAGCTAATCTACATTTCCTGATATGCATGTAGAGAATATATGGTTTTTGCTATGTTTTGAAGCTTGTGGAGCCTCAGTACACCCTGAACTCTCTACACTACATTTCAGACAGTGTCCTACGGGGCTTTACAGCAAGGTTCATGACCCCCTGTGTGACATCAGGAAACACCTTAGATGCACTGGAGAGCTTTTCAGTTATCAAGTATATACGCTGGATTGTTTTTATTAGCTTTAATGAACTTAAAGTGTGTATTATCAAGGAAAATTGTTTAAAATTGGAACTCAGTTGAATGACTCGGATTAGATTGGGGCCCAAAAAACTATTTTAACGACATCCCTAACAGAAAAAGGTACTTGTGCGTGGCCTTTGTCGACTATTTATGACATTTTCAGGCAAAAAAAAACACATTGGTCAAATAAAAATTCACTATAAATCAAAACTGGCTGTTGGTACTAATAGTTACGGGTTATTTTTTAGTATTCCGGAAGACGAAAACAATGGTTTTCATTTGCTTTCAAAAATTTCTGTGTCTTTCTGTGTGGCAGCTTTAAGTTCTCGTCAGTTTGCGGGTTTGATGTCCAAACATCGGCCCTGCAGGACCAGCGTTCAGCACAGCAAGTGCACCGAAACGGCACTTCAGAGATGAAACAAGCGACACCAGCACGAGCGCAGGCGTTTGGAAGAAGATCTGAGGATCGCCCGGCTCCGAAAGCCCATTCTCTCCTTCTCCCACAATATTTTCTAATAATTAGTGCTGCGCCACAGATGTGCTTTCCACCACACTCGGAATGCAGGACATTAGGGCTGAAAGCGAGCATCATGTGCTTTCTATTTGACAGAGCCATTAAAAAAACGAGGACAAAGATTAAAGCTGTGAGCAAAAAGTAGTTTGACGAATCCTCAACATGTGGGCGAAACAGAAAAGACAAATGTAAGTAAATCAGCTGACTGGGTTTCATAAAGCCGGAGGGACACGGGACAAATGAGTCAACTGGCAGTAAAGTTCTGATAACTTTATTTAGTGAAATTATGGGGAAAATTCAGCCTCATTAAGGTCTAAAATATCTGCGAATGATTAGATGTCCTGTTTCTCACCAATGAATCATTTCCCCTGTAAACAAGAATCAAACACCAGCTTCCACCCATATTATTCAAACATGACTCAGGTATGAGGACAATGAATCAGAGCTCACTTTCATCTCCGAGCAGGGGGAAAAAAACAAAAAACCTGCAGATGTTCGGTTTCGAGTCGAAGCATGACACTTTATATTTGAAACTTGCCTAAATCAAACCCATCCCGAATGTAAACACGCGCTTCCGTCGGAGTCGCCGGCTGAGAAGTGTCGCCGGCCGAGCGCAGGAACTGGTCTGGCTCGGTTCCGGCTTCGGCTATAAACATTTCCACGCCGCGCGGAAAAAAAGCCCCGCATAGCTGAAATAAATGGCACTTCATCACACGGAGCCTGTTATTGATGAGAAACAAGCATCCTGGATTCCTTCAAATAAGCAGCAGAGGGGGACCTATAACCTGCTGCAACACATAATCCCTCCTGTTCTACTTCCTGAGCCGACGTCCTCCCCGGTGGACGCTGTACCTGGAATATTTCTCAGCCTGCATGTGGAGGCTCTTTTATTTCTTAATTGTTCGCCTTTTTCTGCGCGGCGAAATGCCATTTTTCTATCCTCGACTTGCAGGGATAGCTTGAATTGAGCTGGGAAGAGGAGGAGGAGGAGGAGGAGGTCCCTGGTTTACTGGAGGCCCCTGAAGGGACCACACAGCTGGTCGGCAATAATTGCAGTGCAAGAGAGCGTGGAGAGCTGAGAGCAGAGCAGCGGGTAGAGAAAGTCACTCCAATTGGTTCGGGGCTCCTCGGGAACCCTGATGGATGTCACGCTGGTCCATCCCAGGTGTGCCGGTGCAGCCTTGTGAAACATAAAATAGCATTTGCATCAACACTTGGAGACTCGGACTTGGAAGAGGCCGTTTCCTTCCCCTGTCATCTCGTTCCCACTCTTGATGTAATTTCCCATCAGGCTCTCCGGCGTTCTCTCCATCTTTCTCGACTTCTGTCATTAGTTTCTTGCCGTTTCCTTCCAGGCCCGGGCTTTAAACGGGGGTTTGGCTCCACCTAGTGGCCAAACTCTGCACATGACTGCTGCACACCGAGCAGCTTTAAATCCAGGTGAAGTTAATCACACTTATCTCATTAAGGTGTGATGTTCTGCTGGGAATGTTTGGGTTCTGGCGTCCATGTGGGTCATAAAAGGTTCATCTGGATCACAGTTATTGTAGTAAATTACTGTCAAAATGCAGCCAAACTATAACAGTAGTGTGCCGTTTCTCTAACATATAATTAAATACAGTCAAATCTTCAAGTTAAAGCCAGTTATCTTGGTGCTGCGATGTTTACAAGACGAGCTATTCAGCATCTAATGGAGGCTTTAGAGACATTAGGCAGAAGCTTTCCCGAGGCATTTGTTCCTGAAGACCTCATGTCATAGTTTTCTGGTTATGTGTTAATTAAAGCTTTTTTAAATAAATATATCGATATATTGTTTACCTGAGGGACCAGACTCAGAAGCTCCCAACCCTGCCTATGTACTTTTAGCAGATAGAACCATTTATTCCAGATAAAATCAACCAAAACTGAAAAAGTTTCCACCTGGTCTCCTCAGAATCAGCAGATTTTTTAATGTAAAATAGTTTAGTATTGATTAATAAAGTCTTTTTGCCTGCCTAAAATGGTAAAATGGTAAATGGTCTGCACTTATATAGCACTTTTCTCTACCTTAGTGGTTTCCAAAGCACTTTAGAATGTGTTCTGCATTCCCCCATTCACACTCCAATGGCGACAGAGCTGCCATGCAAGGCACTAATCTACCATTGGGAGCAACTTGGGGTTCAGTGTCTTGCCCAAGGACACTTCAGCATGCAGAGGGGCCGGGGATCGAACCGCCAACCTTGTGATCAGTGGACAACCCGCTCTACCACCTGAGCCACAGCCGCCCCAGTTTTTGCCTACCTAAGGTTATTGTACATTGCTATTGTACACGCTGTGAAGGTCAGGTGGGAGGCACTGATTGATTTTTCATGGACTGACCCTACCGAGTTCATGTCTGCCATGAGTCCTAATTTAACGAATTACATAATATCACAGGGGGTGTCCAGTCCTGGTCCTCGAGGGCCGCTATCCTGCATGTTTTAGATGCTTCCCTCTTCGGACACACCTGATTCAAAAGATCAGGATCGTTATCGGGCTTCAGCAGAGCTTGACGATCATAGACATATATACGTAGACGCCGCATTGACTGTGGAGGGACGTGCCTAAAGCTCCGCCATCTTGGTACAGGGCTAGCAGAGGGGGGAGTGAATGTAAGTCTATGGAGGTAAGAGGTACTCCACAATCTTAAAGTAGAATTATTCACTGAATTTTCGACTGATTTCCAAACGGTTTGATTTGTTAAAACGTCACACATGTATCTTTGACACAGGATGCTTTTGTTCTATTTATGTCTGCCTGTCCATCCTCCATGTCTGACGTTTGTAACAAACAATATATGTTGACAACTGATGGATTTATGATCACTTTTATAGTGCAGACATGTCATTCCTCTATAGACGTAATGCACTGTAGGGGCGAGTGGCACTGTACCAAGATGGCCGCCGCGTAGGCACGTCGGCTCCAATCGGCAGCAGCAGTCAACACGGCGTCTCCGTATATATGTCTATGGTCTTGACCAACCCTGCACTATCATATGGATGCAGATTTTACTTGGAATAAAAGCTGTAATCTATGTTTTTAAAAATAAATATATTTTAATTTTACATGACATGTAAACTAACTTTCTTGAAATATCGAGTCCTTTTTCATAACACTGTTTTGAGAAGAAATACGTTCATATTTTGCTGTGATGGTTGGTCCTCTTACGTGCATGCAACCTTTTTGTTTTATTCGCTGCACCTTTATTGTAGGTAAGTATAGCTGCAAAACAACCTTAAGATGTTGTTTTCTTTTGCTGTTATCGACATAAAAAGACTTCATATTAAAAACCAGTTCAAAATGCGACTGAGTCAACCTAATGCATCGACTTTTCTTGATATATTTGATGTAAAGCATATAAACAGGAGCACGTATGTAGATTTTAAATATGATACCATCCACCACCATCCAGTGCGTCTTTAATTTCAAGCAGAATATGATGGGAACCAATCCACCAAACATTAAGCCACTTGCCTGTTATTGCGCAGGTTCACCAAAACAGCTCTGGACCACCAAGGTATGAATGCGGGACCTCCATCAGCGTCTCAAACTGGGGCCTCTGGAGGATCAGGATTGTTCTCGTGCATTTTGGAGACGCTTGGTTGGATTCAGATCTGGGGAATATTGAGGCCAGGTCAAGAATCGGAGCTCTTGGTCGCGTTCCTCAGCAGTTTTCGCAGTATAGTGGAAGATACTGACTTGCTGAGGGACGTCACTACCGTTGAAGTGGTTCTTGGTCTGCAACAGTGTCAAGGTGGGGGTTATACATCATGAACGCCAGGATCCACGGCTTCCCGGCAGAACATTGCATTTGATCGACACAATGTTATTCACTGGTGTAGACAAAAACATCACAGGTATCAATATAACGAACCACTCATGACTCCAAGACGTTAATACCTCAGATAGCTAGCAAGGGGGCACCATGACAAAGACTTCTGTGCCGGTTAATGGGTTCCAATCAGAGCTGACATCTCGAAAACAAGCTACAGTTTACCTGGACAGCCTCTTTTAACCGAGTGGCTAACATACCCAAGTTAGTTCTGCAGTGGATCCACGGTTTACCTGCAAAACGTTGCATTTTATCAACAAGATTAATGTTATTCACTTTAATGTTCTGGCCGATTGGTAGAGAAAAAACATGGCTAACAAAATAACAAACCACTCATTACTCTTGGATGTTAATACCTCAGGTAGCTAGCAAAGGGGCCCCATGACAAAGACTTCTGTGGTGGTTAATGGGTTCCAATCAGAGCTCACATCTCGAAAACAAGCTACAGTTTACCTGGACAGCCTCTTTTAACCGAGTGGCTAATATACCCAAGTTAGTTCTGCAGTGGATCCACGGTTTCCCTGCAAAACATTGCATTTTATAAACAAGATTAATGTTATTCACTTTAATGTTTTGGCCGATTGGTAAAGAAAAAACATGGCTAACAAAATAACAAACCACTCATGACTCTTAGATGTTAATACCTCAGATAGCTAGCAAAGGGGCACCATGACAAAGACTTCTGTGGCAGTTAATGGTGCCTTGACAACTTCTTGTAACTGAGTGCCCAATATACCCGAGTTAACTCTGCAGTGGTGGTGTAACTGGTCCAAAATGTCAAGGTAAGTGGTTTTGACTGATTTGAAACATTCTGAATATCGGAGTAACAAACCACTCGTGACTCTGAGACGTTAATACCTCAGCCATTTATTTCTTAAACATAAGAAAGAAGGGACTTCTCCAAGGTAAGAAAAATAACATTGCAATTTAAAATCAAGTGCACTTCATCGATGTGTCGCTCTGTAAGGGATCGGCCCCTTCCTACTGTGTGAAGTGAGATACACAAACTCAAAAACTATATCTGAAGAATCGATCGTTTACTGTAAGGCTTTGGGTGCCGAGTGCCGTGTCGTTGTGATGCTTTCGTTGAGATGTCAGCGGCGGTGACAAATATACAGTATATATAGATATCTATATTATTATAAGTGGATATACCCATTGACAGCCAATCCAACGCCACAACAACGTCCTCTGCAACATCTGTACATGAACAGAAACTGTGTGACAAGATAAGACTGTAATGGACTCCAGGAGGAGTCAGGCAGTGGGCTCATTTGTGCTAAAACTCCTGCTTCTAGGCCAAGAAGATGACAGCTCTGCAGTCAGAACCTCACCTGGGCCAAACGGTATTTGTAAGTAATTCCAGTTGTTTGTTCGAGGCGCCCTCAGGAGCTCCAGAGGGATGCAGCTCATTGCGTCATAACCTCAACCAGATGAGTTTCCATGACGTTGGGAATCAGCTGTCGGTCACTTTTCAGCGTCTTGCCTCCAGATGTTCGAGCCGCGCCACACGGGACGGCGAATTTGAAAGAAAATCACAGGAAATTATTCGTAATGTACTTTTTTTTCCTCTAATAAACACAACTACCTGCGTGATTGATTCGACAACGCTCCTCTCTACTCCGGTGTTTAAAAACAACCAGCGAGTTACAATTACAGTCTGGCCCAGGTCTGACCGCCATTACACATGTAGGCGACTACATCCAAAAACAACACGTACTTAACTGAAAGATTACGTTGGAGAAGCAGGTCACAATCACACTTCCATGAACATTACCTACTGTACAAAAAAATAGCCTTCTTTAGTTAAAATAATCAGAAGTTACGCCCTTGCAACAGGACAAAATCTAGATAAAAACGAACTAAACGTCACTTCGAAGAGAAAATAAGTCAAAACGAATGTTTCATCAAGATCCAATATCAAACTATGTCCTATCTTTACACTGTAATAGGCCAGTTATGACAGTAAAATGCAGCAATTCACAATTGCCTTATAGTGCGTGTTACATACTCAGTATATATAACAATATACATCAATGGCATTTCACATTTGACATTCTCGATAATACATAATGTACTGTATAACCCACAAAGTGATGCTGGTACCTTTGAAACAAACAAATCCATTGCTTAATATTGACGTTACAGGGTTTCACATTTGGGAACACGGGATTGGATTGTAACTATTTACTGTATGATGCCATGAGTTAGAATCACCGTAAACCAAAGAAAGTGTGCAAAACTACTGGATTTGTTGAACAGCAGGTGGCAGTGTTTATCTGTTACTCAATGCATAAAGGAGCCAGCGGTGTAGCCATGACAGAAATTTTCTTCTCACGCGCGTTTTGTTGCGTTTTTGCTTCATCCAAAAAGTGTTTTTTTTCGGCGGTGGCGGAAAACGTCCACCATGGCTAGTTCGGCCACCACAGAGTGTTTGTGTCTCGGAAGCTAAAAACTGTCGATGGTTTACTCGATGAGCAGGTCGGTGTAGGCAGTTGATGCTATAAAGTCAAGTCTGTCTCCGAAAAATGACGCTGTTATTCAAGTAAGCTGCATTCTCGTATACATTTTGAAAGAAATAGGAAGAACATGCAAGTCAAAAAACGTATTGTAGTTAGCTGTAGTATCTAGTTGCGCCACCAGGTGGAGCCTCTTGCTGTTCGACTTGAAAGAAGACGGCAGCTTGTTTCCGTTTAATACAGCAGCAACCAAAGGAGGCAGTTCTGGTTTTCAGTTTTTGTGTGGGGGTTTAGCTAGCAAGGGGCACCATGACAAAGACTTCTGCGGCGATTAATGGCTCCCGGTCAGAGCTCGCATTTTAAAAACAAGCTAAACTTCACCTGGAAAACAAGTCAAGTAGACTCTGTAGCAAAAACGGAAAACTACGCTCTACTTTATTAATCGTCGTCGATCGATTAATTATTGATCGACGACGTGGCTGTACAAAATTTGCGTCTCTAGTAGCGTAGTAGAAAATGTTTACAGTTTGAAAGAGCCACAAAATCTACACAGGGAGGATCAACGAGACTTAAACACAGAAGAAAACTTTGGAGTACAGTGTGGGACCATTACTTTTACATTTACACTTGTTTACTTTTGATTTTCGGGTTAAGCTTCGGCGCCAAAAAGAAAGACGTGCCGAGCCTTGCATCATCCAACACATGAACGGCTGGCCTGTAAACGAGTGTAACAATAAAATAAATGATATGTTGATTAGAAAAATCCAGCAAAACGTACATAAGAATGCAGTTTAGTTGTAGAGAAACGTGACTTTTGGGAGACAGGGCGGTATAAAGTATGTACCCTCATCCTGGACCGATTTGGACAGCTTCCCCCCCCAGTAATTCCCCAATTTAAAGAAACACTGAGTGCAAAACCCAACAAGAAAACTGTTGTTGCTTTTTGTGTATTCAGAAGGAGGGCAGTATTGTAGAGCAGATGCAAACCCCAGGCCATTTGAATGACAACAAAGCCAATCATGACGGTAACAGTACGTTGGTTGGCAGGAACAATTTAGAGGTGCGTAGGTCTCTCTGGCTGCAGACTGAAGTACAATCCTTCAGTCCTCATCGCTGCGTGGTGTGGGGTTCATGGTGAGGTGATGGGAAAATGGAAGCATGACGCCATGCGCTAAATTACACTCCTCAAATCTGAACTCGTGCACCTGACTTACCCTGCCAGACGCTCCGGCGATCCCACAAGACGAAGCAAAGTTTGCGAGATGTCTGAAATCGAACGTACTGCTTTAAGGATTTCAAACATTCGCACATGTATGAAATGACCAGATGACAGGGGTCGGAGTTGACTGGAACAACCCGCGGATGAACCTGGACCGAGACACTCACTCTGCAAGCTTTGCCCTCAGCTTTAACTCCCTGCGAGAATATTACCTTCTTCCTGGCCAGTAATGACTCAGAGGCCACTGCAGCGCTGGACATTTCAGTGAAAGCTTCTTTGGGATCTAAATACTACATTTTATGACATCAGAGGCCTTTAAAATGGCTCCTCAGGCTGTATTTATGTGCACTCATGTACACTTTATGTGCACTACCTGGACTAGGAAGGCAGTTATTCACTTTATCAATTGATCTGGTGATTACGCTCGGTCTATAAAACCTTAGGAAACAGTGAAAATAAACTTTAGATTATCCCAGAGCCGAATATATCTGGGAACAAGACCAGCAGATCAACACAATGTACGTCTACTTCCTGCCAGTCACCTGATCAAATACAAAACCTTTTCCAGACACTTTAATCCCTGCTTTTTTAATCCAAAGTAAGCAACTGTGCATCTAAATCTGCCACCAAATGCACCTAAAATTTAAAAATTAGAAGTCTGACGTGTTTGATGGTCAAGTTTCTAATTCACTTTACGCCCTGCCCTGTTCATTGATTGTTTTAAAAGGGAAATACACATAAAAGAAATCAATTGTCTGCTTGTAGGAATACAGCTTCAAATGCTTTTTTTGCCAGTAGGTGGTGACAAAGCGACATGACTACATCTGCAGGTTTTAACTGCAGGGATTCAGTGAAGGTCAACACGTCCAGAACTTCTCAAAGTTACCTCAACTCCGACCGTGGCCTGATTTAAACGTCGCTGTCACGCTTCAGGTCCACAATTATCTGCAGATCAAACATCTTTAGTGTTAAATCTTAATTACAGACTGCATATAAAAGATGGACGTCGCCTCTGGGTCTGAAAAGTGAAGCCAACGCAGAAGTGACCTCAACCTTCCAGCAGGGGGCGCCTCTTGTGGTTGCAAAAAGAAGTAGCATATGAGAAAATGACCCAACTTCTCACTTGATTTGCTACCTCATTAAACATTTTACTAATAAATTTATGGACTCACTTGCTCGTTTTGAGTCTCCTCGAATACAGAATGACGTTCATTCAGAAAATTATGGCCCTATTTGGAGTAAAATAGACGATAAAAGCATGCATAGTTAGATCCACGCCTCGCCTGTCAAACCAATGGGTGACGTCCATCTTTTATATACAGTCTATGATCTTAAGTTGGACCAATTTAATTTTAATTTTAGGTAAATTAAGCCTTATTTTAAGCATTTTTTCCCCCTCTTTCTCTGTTTATCAGAACTAGCTGGTGTTCAGGTAGAATTCAATAGCTACAGTAAAGAAATTCTACTGGGGAAATGAGAGTAACAACACAAACTTTAACCCTTTGAACCCCAAAACCTGCCAGCAGGTTTGAAAGTCATGTTAAGTTTGAAAAAAATACACAAATGGCAACCATTTATCAAAGCCAGAAACTGTGGAAGCAGAAAGAATCATGAGATTTTGAACTTTCCAATGGTACATGAGCTACTCATCTATGACGTGCTGTTTTATCTGAAAAATTAACCAAATTAAATTATTTAAAATCGTGACTTTTCATCATTATCATGTGACAAATTATCCTCGGTTGAACTGCAGGCTGTGTTTACACAAAGCAGAGAGGAGACAAGTATGGAAGCAGGTTATAGAAGTAAATATTAAAATATCTATAGCACGTAGAGCCACCTATGGACACTTGGAAATATGTTGTACTTGTTGATTCTAGTATTGTTCAGTATCAGATTCATGGAATTATACTTTTAATTTACCGCACAGAAGACACTTATGAGTTCTCTGTGTTGTATTGTTTCTATTGAGGTGCAGGACTTTATATTGCAGCGAAAAATGCGGCAAACGGGGACAAAAAAACGCCCTAAAACTGCTTGGAGTTCAGAAGGTTAAGTAGCATAAAAGTCTTCCAACTAATTAACTAATCTTTAGTTCTAACTTGTAAAATTAAGGCTAACCAAACACTGAAACGCCTTCGTGCAGCGAGCCCCTGATCCAACAATAACTGAGCTGCTCCCCCTGGTGGAGAGTCTGAAAATGCAAATGCAAAGAAGTTCAAAGAAGTTTTATCCAACTCCTACCTACGAAGAAACCGCTACAGATGTGTTAAAGCACTATATAAATGGATGATGGGATGAGGGCAACCTTGGATGTGATGGTACGGACGCATATGCAGGACAATTCCATATGCATGTTATGCTGCCACCTGCATCCTGCTGTGTCTTATGAATGGATTAGCATCACCAATGGAAACTCAAACCTCCACGAAACACTAGTAGAACACCATGATCACATGCCTCAGTATCCCAGCTAAGCCTGGACAAAAAAAAACAAACAAACAAACAAACTCCTTGCTATCAAGCTAGCGAGTTTTGCACAATTGCGATACCAAAATATCACAATCTGACAGAACGTTTCACATGCACATCGTATCTGGATATCAATGTGCATGTAAGTAAAACAGAAAGAAAGGAGGAGCTACTCCGTGATACGAATATAACATGATATATAAAGACATACTGACGATACCTACACGTTATAGACACATTGCTCATACATTCATATATGTCAACACTTAAATATGTATATACAGTATACATGTATATATTTAAATGTATACAGATATATCAAAGGAGGAATAAATAGTGCCAATAATGAGGTGAGGCAACCTAGTTTTCACCTATCTTCCTCTGTCCCTCTTGGATTCATGCTAACATGCCTCAGACCAGAGAAATATGCATCTGATGTGTTGGACATAGTGGCTGAACTGACTCTTCCGTCTTACACTTTCCCCTTCAAACCTGGACGAGTGATGCTGTGCAGCTTTTAGAGACACTCCATCACTCTTCCCTCCTGGTACTAGGTCTAGTTTACAGTATTATGTCCAGTAATAAATACAGCGTCTGTCGAAATGTACTGTAAAGTTGCCGTATACTGTATGTGGCAACTGGTGCCTGGTTAGTCAGAGTAAATGTGGTTACATTCTATATATCTGATGGGGTATTGACATATATTGCAATGCTTCAGTACAAACAAAAACAAGGCTTTGTGAGGAGTTGTGTGTGCATAATTCGGTGTATGACACACACAGTCAGGAGTGAGACATGTCGTGTATGGACCTCGGACAGACTGCGTGGATGAAACAGTGTCAGGGAATTGGCAGTGGACAACTCTCTGGCGACGATGACTGGAACTGGAGGCCTCTAGTTTGAAGCTGAGCGTTATCGGCTTTTGACACCCCGTTCGCTGCCATGTCGAGCGCGGCATGGTGGATGTTCAGCTAAAAGCGCTAACTAGCACACTAAACGTCGGATACATTTGGAAACACTCTCCGTTTGGACCATTTGTTGGTACAAATCTGGAGTTAAAATGAGGCGGCAGATCAAATCAATCAATGAGTCGCTTCTATGTAGCGTCCAGGTCAACCAAGCTGGACAATCTCTGGCGCTACATCAACAGACTTCCAGGATTAATCGATTATTTTTGGCAAAGAGTTGACTGTCGGTCATGGAGAACGTCCTAAAACGTCATAGTTTTATTTCATTGGAGCTTCAGTAGAAATCAACTGGACTTTTCTTGTAGGTTCCTCAAGAGCCTACAAGAGAAGTCTGGTTGATTTTTTACTGAAGCTCCAACACCTACCACGACCTGGATGACTGAGAAGCTCCACAGACATATCCTTCTAGGTTTAGTTTTATTTCTAGAGAAGAAACTGAAATTAGAAGGACTGGTTCCTTTCAGGACAAAGACAGCTCTGCTTTCCCCTCATTCTTCAGCTGGGTAATTGTTACCTCCGCCAAGGAGGTTATGTGATGACCGGTGTTGGTTCGTTTGTTTGTTTGTGTTCAGAATAACTTGAAAAGTAATGGACAGATTTGGATGAAATTTTCAGGAAATGGGATAAAGAACAAATGATGAAATTTTGGGACTGATCCGGATCACCGTCTGGATCCAGGATTTTTTTTAATCTAGGTGTAACCAGGTGGACGATTACATGTGATTTACTCTGAAAGCCACCAGAGGGCACTCTTGTTTTTGGGGTAACCCTCTGTGACCACATGACATTTTGGGTCTCCAAGCGACAGACAGACAGCGACAGTGACGGACTTCTCTTTCCTTCCTGAGCGACATACGCACGGTTGGGCCGGCATTCTTATCTCCGGTTGTCTAAGAAGCTGGGAGGCTGTTAGGAGCTGCCGCGCTACAGGCCGCACCTGTTCATTAGGTTGGATGGGGTGAAGGCCGCATTGTCGGTAGGAAATTTGAACTGTATGTAATTACATTAGTATCTGTAACGTTCCATAGAAAATATGTGAACTGGGAGATTGTGTTGGGGGTGGACTGAAGCTGCTTGGCGGAGGTATGAGCTCTCTGAGGGCTTTTCTAGTTAGGCGTGTATCGTCCACGACGATTTGTTGGTCGATACGCTGTCATCCGACCAAATACTTACTGGTTGGACAATCTCTGGTGTTACTTTCATAAGTAGAAAAGACTCTAAATCTACAGACTTTCAGGTTTAATCCATAATTTTTGACAGCAGGAGGAACAGACTACCAGTAAACTCCCCTGTAAAGGCAGCATTGCACAAAAACTACCGAGCCGATTTTCATGAAACCTGTTGGAACATGGGTCACAGCAGGAAACTATTAAATGTTGGTGCTAATCTGGTTTAGGCTGCAAAATTACACGTCATAGAAGAGTTGGTTATTGGCCTTGGCGAAAGTTTGCACTCCCCAATTGTCGCTTCTAGTTCTAGTTTCATTTTTAGAGAAGAAATTATAACTTGGAGCCAAGATTTGACCTTCCTTTTGGTTCCTCGTAGGACTGCTCTCTAGGCATCGATGAATCAAATGGATCAGTCCAGAAGCCCATTGGCAACTCTGTCTGTCCGCTAGTTTTAGGGCTGTATTGACCATAAACAACTGGTTGGTCGATGTTCTTTCATCTCTACATCAACAGCCTCCCAGGTTGAATCCATTACTTTTGGCAAGAGAAACAAACTACCTGTAAACACCCACCGTTTCAACACGGTTTACCAGCAGCATTACACAAAAACCACCAAGTCGATTTTCATGAGAGTTGGTAGGAAGGTGGAACATGGATACAGCAAGAAACTATTAAATTATGGAGCTAATCTGGTTTAAGCTGCAAAATTACATGTCGTAGAGGAGTGGACTATCAGCCTTGGAGAAAGACTGTGCTCTCCGAGTGTCTTCCTAGTTTTATTGTTGGTTTTAGAGAAGGAATTAGATTTATAAACAAGTATTAGACACATTCTTTTAAAGACAGGTCTGCTTTTTAGCTTTAGCTATGACTTTTTTAGCTGTTGATTGTCAGGGCTGTGGCTGATATGCTCTTATCAAACCAAAGTAATAGTTGCTTTACAGTGTGTTAAATCAATAAAAAATACTCGGTCAAAGCAGCTACACTTTAGAGCTGCAAGGATTCACTAATTATTCAACTAGTCGTCAACTATGATGGGCGATTAATTGGTTTCAGCAACTTTCTAAGAAAAAAAGTCTTAATTCTCCGATTCAAGCCTCTTAAACTTGAATATTCTCCGGTTTCTTTCCTCCTATATGGCAGCAAACTGAAAATATTTGGGTTGTGGACAAAACAAGACAACGCAGGACTCATATTGAGCTTTGGAAAACACTGACTGATCTACGTTTTTCACCAAACGACTCGAATGGAAAGAACGAACGACTGAAAATGTCCGTTTGCACCAAGCTGCGGCCCGACTACGTTTACCAGTCGTAAAACCATGAGCGACGCAGAAATATCAAGAAAAACTACTGCAGCGTTAAGGAATTTAAAACACGTTAAGGTTCCTGTTAAATCTGTCCATCCAGTCTTGGAGTTTACAAACTCTTGCAGGTAAATACCACAGGAGTTAACATACGCAAAGTGTTGCTTGTAACTTACAAACTCAAACCTTAACTTGTCTTTTAGATGGATGCTATTGAAAAAAACACTTCAAGTTACACAAAATATTAAAACAACTTCCCTTGAATGTCTATTTTAAGAAGGAGGAACTGCAGGAGAAACACTTCCTTCTTTTTAAGACGACATTCGATGCAGTGTTTCCCTCGGATTTCTGTGCTGTGCATGTGAATCAACACCCGTCCTATCTGCTGCTAAACGCGGCCGCCACGCCAACAACCAGCGCGGCTCGTTATTTTTAATTAGCCCGACCTTTGCCGCCGCTCCGCTCCGTGTCAACAACCGATAAATTTCGCGCCGCCGCCGCCGTCAAACCAGAGGCCAGAGAGCTGAGATGCTACACAGAGCTGTGAGCCGTTTGTGCATTAAACATCCGCCGCTGAAGGCAGAAGAAGAAAAGGAATCGAGGATTTTAAAAAAGAATCTGGGCGCCTTTTTTTTCCAGTTTCCATGGAATGTTTGGGACTTTCCTCCTCCGTCCGCTCACTCACCCTTTGTTGCATCATGTGTGGCCATCGATGTTTAGGAGTTTGTTTGGAATCTAAGGATCACTCCTGCTGGCGGAGACATCACTGACATTCCCGGCAGTGGAAAACTATGGAATGATTGTGCTATCATCTTTTTATTTTTCTACAACTTTGTGAGAAAAACCTCTAAAAATCAGGGCAAAGTTTCCACCTTCTTACCTCGCGGGGAATCGAAGGAATGCTTCAAAAGTGGCTCGAAAGTGAGAGGAATTTGGCTTCGAGCGGCGAGTTACAAAAAAGGGGGTTTTTGTTTTTGTATTTTGAGATCACACTCTTCGTAGGACAGCAGTGAGAGACTAAAAAGGAAACGGCATGTACATGAGTGTGAGAGTGTACATGAGGCAGGATTATCTACACGGATAAATGCATGTATGTTTGTGTTTCAGATACCCCTGGTGTGTCGGATGGGTGCTGGTTTGGTCTCCGAGAGCAGCTGAAGCCCGTGAAAGGCATGATGGGAGGTTCAGAGAGTCTCTTCCTGCCTCGTCTGCTCTCATTTGGTCTTTAGTTTGCCCACCTCCCCGTTCAGCTTGCCCTCCTTCGCCAGCTTCTCGTTGAGCTGGCACAGCTGGCGGAGGAAGCCGTCGTTCGGGCCGATCTCTCGCTTGTGCCTCACCGTGGCGACCGCCAGCCGGGCGTCCATCTTGTGGCGCAGCATGAGGTAAGCGACGACCATGGTGGGGGAGCGGCTGTAGCCTTCTCTGCAGTGAACGTACACCTTCCCTGGAGGACACGGAAAACAGGAAGGTTAATACAGTGATCCCTCGTCTATCGTGGGGGTTCGGCTCCAGAACCCGGCGAAGTAGCGACCTTATATTTATTTAATCATTTATATATATATATTTAAGGCTTTATAAACCCTCCCCACACTGTTATTAACCTTTCCCACACTCTTATAAAACCTTCTTAAACTCTTAAACCTTCCATCAAGAGGAGCTTCTACAGCCGTGTCCGATAATGGAACTAGCGACGCAGCGATCCACTTGGGAAAAACTCTGCCGTATTTTAAACACACCGACACCGAGGACGTCCGGCTGCCTACCTACTGGGAAACTGGTGATGGTGTTACGGTAATCCTACAGACTGTCACCGGTTCTCTGACGGTCATTTCCAGTAAACTCTCACCGTGTGGGACCAAAGGTTCTGGCTGGCTTCCATCACCGCCGATCAATCAGTGACCGACTAGCTCAAGAGGAAGTAGCTGAGTTTTCCATACGAGCGTCTACTCATCTGTTGTATGCTACGTATTTTATATACAATTTAAAAATCTGCGATACAGTGAGACCGCAAAAAGTGAACCACGATATGGTGAGGGATTACTGTTATTACTAGGGCTGGTCCCGAATATTTGAATATCTGAATGTTTATTCGTTGTGGTGGTATTTGAATGATAATTTTGATATTTGAATATTCGTGCGCACCGCCGCCGAGTGCCGCCGAGTGTCACCGAACGCTGCCGAGCGTTGCTGAGGCTCTAGAACACCGCAGTGGTTTCAAGTACCTGCCGACTCCAGTGTCAGTAGCCCCCCCGCCCCCAACACGAACCGAATACTCATCGAATATTGTATCCGAATATCCGAAGCACAGATATTGACATTCTGACCTGCCCTAGGAATTACACTGAAGGTGAATTTTTTCCCGATTTTGTTGCCGCCCCCTGGAGGCCACGGCGCCCTTAGCATTTGCCTATATCGCCTGATGTGCGAGCTGGCTCTGATATCAACAACTAAAAACACACCGACAAATAATTTTACAGTTTTTGGGCGTTAAAATAATGGAGGCATTTTGAAGAATATCGGAGATATTATTGGAAGTTTAAGAGACCGGTTTTGTAGATTTGGGCAATCTGGGCTCATGTTTCTGACAACAGATTTGTGTGCAAATGACGACACTAGTTCCAAGTTTCCTATTAGCCTAAATGGTAAAGCCTCTAATATGTTTAATGACATCTACAATATTGTCTAAGCCAGTGGTTCTCAACTGGTCCAGCCTCAGCACCCACTATGTCTCTATTAATAATGGTCGCGACCCAAATTGTTGAAGTTTGCTGTTTTTGTCAACAAATTAAGCTTTATTTGGGTCTAGTCTTTACGCATTTTGATACAACTTGGGGAAATTTTGGCATACTTTTTGCTAATTTTGGAATATCTGGATGCTTTTTGCCAAGTTTTGGGGCATATTTTGGCCCATTTAGACAGATTCTGAGCACATTTTGGTTGATTTTTGGGACGTTTTGGCTTAAATTTCTCCAATAAACTGGCAGAATCAAATCTAGAGGTTAATAGTGGGCAACTACTGGTGTCACCACCATTAAATATCCTGCTACTGAAAGCAAACTGTGTCACAAGAAACGCGTCCTTTAAAATAAAAGACTTTATACCACTACTTTTTGCTTCTGCGACCCTCTGAAAATGGCTTCGCGACCCACTTTTGGGTCCCGACCCACCAGTTGAGAACCACTGGTCTAACCTGAGTGTCATGGAGTGTGTTTTCATTGTCTGCTGCTTTATTCACTACACGGATCAGGCAACGTCATGCATGCAGTAGCCTCACATGATTCCCACAAACATTACGACATATTGCTTCTAAAAAATTTCACTGTGTAAACTGTGGATTCGTAAATAACAAATCCACGGATGTAAATAACTGCTAAAGTTACGGCTGCTGTAGAACTTGTGTAAACGGCTCCAGCTGTTCGATAAAGTCAAAGGAAACAAGGTGACATGGACGTTTTCTGAAAGCAGATTTCAAGATGTGTGTAACTGAAGCAGACGGAGCTGGACTCGGGCCCGGTCTATCTCCTGATCAAAGTGACCCCGTAGCCACCAAAATCTAATCCGTTCACGCTCGAGTCCAGGAGAAGATGTGCGCCGAATGTGAAGAACTTCTCTCAAGGTGTTCCACAGATTCACAGGAATAGGACGAATAATCAAATATGATATTTTATGCGCAGAAACGGAACAAAAACAAAGAGATATGGGGATATTTACATGCATTGTGGCTTTTTACTTTACTTTTACTGTGGCTGAAGTACAGAAAAGGAAAAATTAGGTAAAAAAGAAACAACTTGTGATGGAAACGCACTCAAATAAGATGTTTTTGGCCCAAAAATCTGACAAAAATGAAGAGATACAGGAATATTTACATCACTAAAACCTAATAAACATGTTTTTTCCCCACAGTGTCCTTAAAACACCAACCACAAATGTTAAATGTTCTGTTCAGTATTAAAACCAACTGGTTTTCTAGTGTATTATGGCTTTTTACCACAAAAAAACAAAAAGCTGAAGAAGAAAAGAGGTGATTTGGAGGAAAAATGAGCAAAGAAATGAGAAAAAACTTAAGAAAGAAAACTAAATACAGTAAGAGTAGCTGGGAAGGATATGCTGGGACACTCAAATATGATTTTTTGCCCATAAATTTGCCAAAAACTAAGAAATAAAAGAATAAGTACCTGGAAAATGTATGTTTTTTTCGAACAGTGACCCTAAAACAGCATCTAGAAATGTTAATTTTCCAGTTCAGCATTAAAACCAACAGGGCTTTTCCTGTATTGTGGCTTTTTACTTTACTTTTACTGAAAAATGAGCAAAGAAGAAACAACTTGGGACGAACACACACCGAAATATGACTTTGTTTGCACAAATTTTGACAAAAACAAAGAGATAATTGAATATTTACATCATTAAAACCTAGTAAATTCACGTTTTTTCCCCACTGTTTTCTTAAAAACACCAACCACAAGTGTTAAACTGCAGTTCAGCATTAAAACCAACTGGATTTCTAGTGTATTGTGGCTTTTTATTTTAACAAAACAAAAAGCGGAAGAACAAAAGAGGTCATTTGGAAGAAAAATAGGCAAAGAAATGAGGAAAAAACTTATGAAAGAAAACGTGAGACAGTAAGAATAGCTGGGAAACATATGCTGGGAAACTCAAATATGTTTTTTTTGCATGTAAATTTGAGAAAAACCAAGAAATAATGGAACAATTACAACATTAGAGCCTAGAAAATTCATGTTTTTTCAGCAGCGTCTCTAAAAGCTCCATCCAGAAATGGTAAACGTCCAGTTCAGTATTAAAGCAAACAAGATTTGTCCAACATTGTGGCTTTTGGGACCGAAAAGACGCTTAAATATGAGATTTTTGCACAAAAGTTTGACAAAAACGAAGAGATAAAAGAATATTCACGTCACTAAAACCTGGTAAATGCACGCTTTGTTTCATACTGTCCCTACAGCACCACTTAGAGACGTTAAACCTCCATTTCAAAACCAACTGCTTCTTCGCTGTGAGGCTGCGGCCGAAGAAGAAAAACGAGGAAACGAGTTGAGAAGGAAAACAAAAGACAGCGAGAGCGGCTGGGGAACATATGCTGCGACTAAAGTTGCCGAGCGAAGCAGCTTCCCTGCCAGGAGATGCAAATGCACGACCTGACCTCTGCTGCAGACTCGGCAAAGTCAATCATCATCTCTGCAGAGGAGGAACCCACATCCTGCACGTCCGCGGCGCCCTGTTTGTGTTTTCATACCTGCTCGTCTCGTTTGTTTCCGTCCAACTTTCGCCACGCTCGAGCCCCGCCGGGGGTTTCGCTCGGTGGCCTCCACAGAGCGGCCGAGCTTCGCGTCAGATCTGCACATTCGGCGCTTTATCTGAAACCCGACGCCTCGTCCAGCATCGTCTCTGTCCTCGGCCCTTCCTCCGAGCTCGCCAATGACGCGACCCCTTCAATACCTAATCAGCCTCCTGCCGCCGATCGATGTAGATCCCACTGTATCCTCTTGTTCCACACGAGCAGGATCTTTTCTCACTCCGTCACTCTCCGGTTGACAAATCTCCCCATCTTTTCTGGATTTTTTTTAGTCGTTTAATGCAGTTAAAACACTCGGGCTGCGTTTAAATTAATGCTTGATTGCAGTTTCGCAGTCAGAGCAGGTATTTTAAGGTTTGCACTCAAGTTTGCAAAGGACGCGAGGTGCAGATGCAACTGAAATCAGAGTTGTTTCTTTGTGCAAGTCGGCTCGAGGATTTATTTTTAACTGTGTCACGTGACTCTTCGTCCTCACAAAATTACGGTGGCCCAGAAGGGTCAACGCAACCGCAAAGTCCACAATGGAAGTTAACCCACAGCGGAAGTGCGCAGCGGTCGGAAGAATGGGCTTCGTTTCCGGGGGACAATATTTTCAGACGGACCGTTTTGATTGCGGGAGAGTTTAATGACACGTCAGTAAAACGCTGCTGCTCGATCACTGTGATTAATATCGTTGTGTGTCTCAACAAATCAGCAAAGTTGGTCACCGTGTTGAAACTGTCATAACCAGACGATGGACGGCAGAGGACATACATAACGTTAACTTCCGTTGGGGCATTTGTGGTTGCGTTGACCCTTCTGGGCCACCGTAAAAGATAGGCCAGTTGTCTAAAAACACACAACAACTGTTGGGAAACAACATTGGAAACTATGAATCAAGTAGGGATGCACGATAATACCGGAGTCCGATAATTATCGGTTAATTTTGGCAAATATGACGTCATTCCGATAATGAAAAAATCAGCCGATAAAACGACCCGATAATAATAAAGACTCTGAATCTTGGTTTTTGCCGTTGGTCTGTGTGTTGTGGTTTGTCCTCATGCCTGGCTTCTCAACCCCTCCCCTCCCCGATGGTACTGTCGCATGTGTGTGATGTCATAACACGGCAGAGAAAAACAAGCAGCATGTTGTGGGACTGACCAGTGTGGACTTTCTTTACTGTAACAGAAGAAGTCGTTTCACTAGGACTGGTCCTGAATATTGGAATATCCCAATATTTGTTCGTTGTGGTGGTATTCGGATGATAGTTTTGATACTCAAAAAATCGTGCGCGTCGCTGAACGCAACAGAGCGTTGCCAAGGCTGTAGTACGCCGCTGAGGCTTTAGAACATTGCGGTGGTTGTAGTAGCAGACCTGACAACTCCGGTGTCAGGCTCCGTTGCGCAATCGGTTGACATTATCGGTAATCGGCTGCAAGAAGTATAAAATTATCGGTTATCGGAATCGGTTGAAATTGGCATTATTGTGCATCCCTAGAGTTAAGAGTAGAACAGATGTATCTGGGGTAAACTTATAGACTAGTTTGAATGGAAAACCATCCATCCATCATCTATAAACCGCTTAATCCTCTGTAGGGTCGCTGGAGGGGCTGGAGTCTATCCCAGCTGACTCAGGCGAAGGCAGGGGACACCCTGGACAGGTCACCAGTCTATCACAGGGCTACACATAGAGACAACCAAGCACACTCTCATTCACACCTACAGACAATTTAGAATCATCAGTTTAACTCAGCATGTTTTCGGACTGTGGGAGGAAGCTAGAAAACCCACGCTGCACAGGGAGAACATGCAAACTCCACACAGAAAGATCCCAGGCGTCCTAACCGGGACGTGAACCGGGGATCTTCTAGTTCTTCTAGCTGTGAGGCGACGCTGCTAACCACTGATCCACCATGCAGCCCGGAAGAAAAACCATTCAGGAAAATATACTTAAGAAAGACTACTTGAACTGCTTACCTGCTAAATCTAGTAAAAGCTTTTATTTCCAGGCTTCTGGTTACCCAACATTTGTACATGCAGACTAGACGTCAGTTCCCTTTCTGTTATTTCTGCAACAACACAAGCAAACTTCACTTTATGCCCGTCACACTGGCATGTTTGCGTCCTGCATTTTGAGCTAAAACATTCCAATGATTCCTGCTTAAATGTGCCACGTGGCATCATGTTGTCATCGGGTTTTGCCGTTTTCTACCCACGTTTCTGCTCTGTATCTTTGGTCTCACAATTAAAGTTAAAGTTAGATGCAAAAACAAAGACAACAGGTCAAAGAAGAAGCCTAAAAATTCAAAAACAGGCTTTTTCCTCCATTTTAACCTTTAATATCAGTATTTTCTACTTGCAGAAGGAGCTCTGCAGTGTCAGTTGTTTTTGTATATATGGAATAACCAATGCAATATTGTTATTTTGCACGTTTAGAGGAATCTGTGCACATGAAAAAACTGGTACAACACCAAGAGAACTTCTGCATATTTCATGTTTACGTCTTATTTTTCTACTGATACGTCCGTGCTTTTCAAGATCTCCTTCGCCGCTGTAACAATGCAAATCTCCAGGGATTAAAAGAGGATTATCTCATCTCATCTTAAGCCACTTGTTATATTCTTATGCATACAAAAGACACACCTACAGATGACCTTGCAATACCTGCTGAACATAACGTTTGCTGCTGATCTGCTTGCCTGCAGGCGGAATCAAGGTTGATGGATTAGATCGATTGGAAAACCTTGATCTGGAAGAAGCTAAGGTCCCTTCGCGGAGCTGACAGAAACTGCAGAGCTGGTGATAAATTTCAGTCGGGTTCAATGTGAAAACACGCGGCGTGATCGTGCAAACACATCCGCAGCCTCGCGTCTTCATTACGCGGGACGATGCATCGACGCAGCTCCTCGTTAAAACCTTGGACCCGCGACCTTTTCAGAGCCGAGGGTCACGAAATGTCACGGGTGACGTCGCGCGAGCTGCAGCAGCACCAGGCGCCTCGTCCTCGTGATTCACCACGGCGTCGCTGCACCTTCCGCCAAACTGCCGGCGAACTGAGACGCCTTTCTGTGTCAAAGCTGACGATAAATCCATGCCATGACATACCGGGTACGACACACTAATTAAACACATCCGTCACGTGTCGGAGACTAAGTTTAGTTGCAGCTTTGGGAGCGTTTGACACCATCTGGGATTGATTATTTCATCAATCCTAATACTCTGCTTTCCTAAACACACGTGAAATGTTATAAAATGGGCTATATTCTCCCCGACCTCGCAGCCAAATCAAATTTCCCTCGTGATTTAGGTCTTGATTGCGTCCCAGCACCTGTTCGACGAGCCTCGTACCAGCTACAGGTGTGTTATGCTTGGAACAGTTCGACGACGTCCGGGGACTTGGTCTGATAACAGAATGTGGAGCAGGGCTCGGGAGGGCGTCGGATTTAGCCCGAGGTGTTCGGGGGGGGCCGCCGTGATTATCTCCCGTCTTCACTTCAAGATCCACGGCGACGAGATTGAACCATTAAAAAGACGCCTTGAATCTTGCAGCCTTTGTTGGAGGAGCAACAAGAGGAGCTTGTTTTCATGTCTCAACTTGTGGGAACAAATTACTTCCAAGCGGCAGCTACTGAAGTGAGGCAGACATCATGTTCCCCTTTGATCTCTTCTGCCTTTGAGGGGTTTCATGAAGGAATTGATTCTCTGTTCTTTTTAGGTTTTAGGCGCAACTGGATGCACTATTACCGAGATTTCTTCTAGTATCAAACAACCTTAAATTCCAGCAAACATTCTGGCCATCTTTAGGGTGTCTCTTGGCTCAGAATGGGCCTCCATGTACGTTTTTTGGCATTGGCAGTCCATGTGCAGTAAATGAATGGAGTTGTGTTATTTCCTGTTGGTTTTGAAGGTGCATGCATTTAAATGGACGTTGCCAAAGGAGGAAGAGCAGCTGACATGGCTAAACAGCCCCAAATAGCGGTAAAACTGAGATTAAATCCAGCATCAAAACCCCCGGCAGAGTCAAGGTCAGATAAAATACAGCCACTGTGGATGGGAGGGGAGCTGACGGCTGGATATTAGATTCAAGTTGTATTTATGCTCTGTTGTTCAACAGTTGTTTGCTAAATTGCTAACTAGGGATGCACGATAATGTCAATTTCAACCGATTCTGATAACCGATAATTTTATACTTCTTGTGGCCGATAATCGATAATGTCAACCGATTGCGCAACGGAGCCTGACACCGGAGTTGTCAGGTCCACTACTTCAACCACCACGGCGTTCTAGAGCATCAGCAGCGTACTGGAGCATTAGCAACGCTCGGTTGCACCCGGCGTTGTACTACAACCTCGGCAACACTCCATGGCGTTCGGCGGCGCGCACGACTTTTTGAGTATTAAAAATTATCATCCGAATCCCACCACAACGAACAAATATTCAGATATTCCAATATTCGGGACCAGTCCTAGTGAAACGACTTCTTCTGACACGGTAAACAAAGTCCACACTGGTCAGTGCCACGCCATGCTGCTAGTTTTTCTCCGCCCGCGCAGTCTGATGACATCACACACATGCGACAGTACCATCGGGGAGGGGAGGGGTTGAGGAGTCAGGCATGAGCACAAACCACAACACACAGACCAACGGCAAAAACCAAGATTCCAAGTCTTTATTATTATTGGGTCGTTTTATCGGCTTATTTTTAATTATCGGAATGACGTCATATTTGCCAAAATTAACCGATAATTATCTGACGCCGATATTATCGTGCATCCCTATTGCTACACACTTGGAGAGGATCTGAGTTGCCATTTTAAAATTCCAGTTTTCTTTTGGTGCTGACTGAAACCACTTCAGGACCAGCAACACAGCGAAGCTACGGGATGGAAAAGAAGTTGGATGGTTCTCGGTTGGCTCCACTTGTAGCATTTAGCTCGTTTAGCCTAACAGACAACCCATTCTTGCACCCTGAAACAGAAAAGGGAAACAAGTACACCTCAAAGTAGACTCACCTTTGCCGTTATTGTGTGCTAGGGCCTTGTCGATAAAATCAGCCCCCTCCTCAAAGAAGGCACTGAGGTCGAACTGCTCGGTGTCGTTGGCCTGGATGCCGTGGTACGTGATGCCGGTTCCGGCGTAGAAGTCCGTACTGGTGTTGACGTGCATGAAGGAGGTCCCCTCGGCCACGTTGAGGACATGCGTCACTCCGAGTTTCTGCAGTCGCATTGCATTCTGGGCCACAAACCTGCACAGAGATGAAAAATACATCAAATCAGTTGCTTTAGCAAGTTGCTGATGTCTGTGACAAACCTGTACACTAGTAAAAATTTAAAAGTGTCTCCACTGACAGGGAAATAAAACTTATCTTGTTCTCTCACAACCCAGAGTGATGAGCACACAGCAGCAGAACAAGACATCTGAGACAAATAACGGCACTAATAATAACACCTAGCAGATACAGCGGAGCGGCGTGTCAGCACAATTTATCTTTAAAGTGATATTTTGACAATATAGGTTGCACCTTTCACGACAGCTCGGCGCTGGAAGGATCACAGCATCTCCAGAGACGCAGCCAAATACTGCAGCGCCGCATGTTTCTGCTTTAAAACAGGGCTCAAACTAAAATGCAGCCGCTAGCAGGACAGTTACAAATGGCTGGATTAATCAGACTGAACCTGCTCGTCTTCTGTTGAAGGTGAGCGTTGTCTTGCGTTAAGAGTTGTTAAAAAAAACCTTAAAGACAGACTGAATGTGCCCTTAAGACAGGAATATAAGTGATATAAAACAGGAAAAAAGCAAATTGTCTGACATGAGAAGCTAAATTTGGACACGTGTGGCATTTCAGCTCAACAAATATTCATTATCTAACAATTAAACTTCTTGTAAACATTACTTTTAATCATTTGATGCCACATCGATTTCAAAATTAGCTTCCAATCTCCCAGCATGTTGTTTTGTTGTATTTTCCTGATCATTTACCCAGATTTCCTAAAAGTAAATTAACTGTAGTTCCTTTTTGCGCCACCAGGTGGAGCCTCTTACTGTTTAATACTACAGCTTGGTAAGTAAAGGCGCACCGTGACAAAGACTGCGTGAGGTTTACCGACCGCCAGCCGGCACACAAGCGTCAACTTAAAAGGTGAAACTAGCAGAATATCTAACAGCTGTTTTTGTGTGCTTGCATGACAACAGAGGCAAATAAAAAGTCAGGTATAGGTTGGCATCGACCAGTTAAAATTCTACGCAACTGACCCCAATTTATAGTAGCGTTTAGTTTTTGCAGATATTGTTTGATAGGTTAGTTTATGGACTACTTTTGCTAAGTTTGGGGGGAAATTTGGGGTCTTACATCGTCACTAGTTCAGACTTCCTCTAACCTCTTAGTCTTTTTGGACTCTAGCCTCCCAACATTTCAGCTAGACTTCCTGTATGCTATTCGTCGCTGGGTGTTTCTTATTTGTGTGGCTGCAGCGGCAAAACGCACTCGTTTCATGTATCTGCAATGCTTCAATCTTTTCAAATTCAGCAACACTGAACTAGAGCATTATATAAAAGCTGCACCGTGCATATCGTAAACTGCAGCCTTTGCAAGCTGCGTAACACTTCAAATTTACATCTGAAACATGGATCGTGCTCGCTGGGGAAGGACCTTCATATCTCAACAAAACACAGCTCTTCCAATTTCAACGCAGAAGAACTTCATCTAGACTCAAGCCAACATATTTCGGAAGAACTTGACACCGATATTGTCATCCAGTATCAAGGTTGGACCTGGTTTCAACAGTTTCTGGAAAGCCTAAATGCTTTGGTGGTTTTCTAAAAAGATGTCCACATACTTTATAATCCGCCTTGAAAGTTGGGCCAACTCTGGCAGAAGCCTATCGGACATGCAAATAAATGGAAACACCAAGAAAAGGCAAGGTTGGCAAGGTGTTGGGCAGCCATGTGAACTGTTTTGGAAGGAACAAACACCTTTTTTTCCAATAGATAATCCCTACTTTGGGGTTTAAATGACGACACGTTGGTTCAAAATCTCCCTTAGGTGCTCAGTTTGCGTTCAAACCTTTCAGTGACCCCTGGGCCCGTGGATGGAAGAGACCACTCCCATCAGGATAGAGGTGTTCAATCATAGGATAAAGAACAACTCTGTATTGATTTGCGGTGACCTTGCCCTCTAAGGGAACCCAAAGCATGGTCAGGCAAGACCTATGGGACGGATGCAGGAAAAAGACATCATTTTAGAGCTTTTGCGTTCATTAATTTCAATCACAACCGATTAAAAAAGGCCTATTCTCCTCTCCCACTACATCCACAGTAGATCTACTTCCGTTTTTCTGATAATCTTTGCCTTTTTAACAACTACAACCCTGCAAATTAGAGCAAACAAGCCTGTGCAACAAACACAACACACAAAGCAATACAAGGTTCTGGCTGCTCGGTCCCGCTTGGCCCGATGCCTGCATCCAGTGTTGCCATCCAACCTGGCCGAAGGCATCGATTCTGAATAAAGCTGCTCTTTGTAAGTGTTATTAAGGTTTTATGGAACATTTAGTGTCAATAATTGTACATAATTTATGTTTAAACAAGAAAAACTGCACCGTGTTGTTGCTAGAAGAGACACAACCAGAGTGTGTGTACCTTTATAATAGCAAAACTGTGGTGTAAGCAGAAGATATCTTGTTTTGAAGTCTACAGAAGTGTCAAATCTATATTTGTGTTGCTTTAATTCAGGCCCGAGCGTCATAAATCTCCATAACTGTGTGAAACGCTCACCCTGACAGCGCCGTGTGCTTTAATTTTACTGCTATATCTGCTTACAGTCAATACGAGGCGGGGTGAGGCGAGGCTAGGTGACCCTGGGCAGCTCCCTGGAGGTGGTGGCTGCAAGAACTAATAATAAAAAAATCCTCTCTGCCACCATTTTGCTTTACGGTCACAGGAGGGGGGATGAAGGAGGCCATCTGCCTGCATGTCAGCTGAAGGGCAGGGACTCGGGAATGTGGTGAAACAAAGCAAAACGCTCCCTTTTCTACCAGTTTCATTCACAAAACGCATATTTAGGCCGAGTTCCTCTTCATAAATGATTCAATAACTGCTTACACGTGCAGTACAAGCACTAAAAGCAACATAAGAGGGAATAACGCTGAGGCATCCGTGTGCAAGTGGATGTACCCAAGCATTGTTCATTTACTGTACTTCCACACTACACAATGCAGTGGGTTCACCTGGGTTCACCGCCACCGGTTTCCTTCCTCCTGTCCCGGCCTCCTCACCCTGGGATCTGCAGTCCCAACACATCCATTATTAAAGAGCGGCTTCACAAAGAGCCAGAGTGTTTCTCAGAGCAAACAACCACACCTTTAAGTCTGTCCCCGAGCTGCTGACTACAACCGATCTAAAAAAACTGTGCAAAGTGCAGCCGTAATCCATTTACGGACCGGAACGTTTTACCGACTAGTTGAATAAAGACAAGTGCTGCTTTGGTCGGCGTCTTGTTTTATTGAAATTATTCACAGGTAAGCATCTCTAACTTTGGACCGGGACTCTGTATATAAAGTTGGGAGCTTACACACCTTAAGAGTTTATATGATGCCTTTTACATCTGCTTTTACGGACATTAAAAAATGTCAAGGTCAGATTTACTTTATTTTCCTGTCAGTCATTTAATATTCAGAATCTCCTGATACCACTGATCTAAATTATCTAGAAAGTACATTAGCTGTAGAACCTTTTTGTGCCACTAGGTGGAGTCTTTTACTGTTTAATACTATAGCAAAAGCTTGGTAAGTAAAGGGGCACCATGACAAAGACTGTATGAGGCCTACTGACGTCTGGCTACTGCAAATTTAAGACGGGACAAAGCAAAACTTTCCGTGTACGTCGCGGCCATTCGTTTTCTTATTTTGAGATTTCAAAATAAAAACGAAAAATAAACCGTTTCCCTTTTTTCAGTGATAATATAAATAAAAAACGGGCCCTAATTCATTATCCATTATCCGATTTAATTAGATGTGTTTGTAAATGGAAATTAAAAATAAAATACACCCGTGGAAAACTTATTTCTCTATTTCCTGTTGGTTTTGGCTCGGCGGTACTCGGCGGTACTCGGCGGCGCTCGGCGACGCTCAGCAGCATAATACAACCTCGGCAACGCTCGGCAGTGTTTAGCGGTGCCCGGCGGCGGCATGCACGACTATTCGAATATCAAAATTATTATCCGAATACCAGAGTGACACCAGAGCGTGACACCAGAGTTGGCAGATCGGCATACTAGAACCACAGCGGCATACTACAGCCTCTGCAACGCTCGGCAACGCTCAGCAGCGTTCAGCGGTGCCCGGCGGCGGCATGCATGACTGTTCGAATATCAAAATTATTAACCGAATACCACCACAACAAACGAATATTTGGATACTCAAATATTCATGACCAGCCCTAAGAACTTTACGCGATGGATCCCAATTTGTAGTACCGTTTTGTGCCATCGGGTGGAGCTTCTTACTGTTAAATACTGTAGCGGGAGTTTCGTAAGTAAAGGAGCACCATAACGAAGACTTAAATGAGGCTTACTGACTTATAGCTAGCACACAAGTGTCAAATTAAGGTTGGATAAATTAAAATATCACTTCTATATCCCAGTAGAATGATATCTAGTTGGTTTTGACATCCCTATGTGCACGTGAAAGGTCTCAGAAATCCAGTCCATGTCCGAGTTTCCATGTAACTAGCAAGCAAATTTGAAATAAACTTCTGAAACGTTGCAAGAACTGGTTAAAAATAAGGGTTGTTTTCTGCTTGGAGCGAAAGAACTAGGCTGTGCAGCGTGGCCAGTAGGTGGCAGTATTATTGTCATTAGTTCTGCCTTTGTTTTCATGGTTTTACTCTCATTTTTTAATTCTATTTATGTTTTTGTTTTAAATGTAATGTGGCATTTTTGTGTTGACTGGCTGATTGGCCTCCTGTTGCTCGTTGTCTTCCTTTGATAACCCTGTTTTTGAAAGATGCTATATTAATAAATATATTAAATTATTAATCAAAATTACAGTATGAGTATGAGAACAATTCTTTAACTGTGTCATGACCTGAAAAAAATCACTTATTTATAGTCCCCAGACTATATACTGAAGCCTAGAAATGGTTAATGGGCCCAAATCTTTGGGGAGTCAAACGTTTAATGGTTATTTTTAAGGACAGATCTTTCTGCCGTTTGAGTTGAGCTGCAAAAAGAAGAAAACGCGCTGCACCATGTACTCGCATTGTGTTTATCGCTGCATTTGTTTTCATCCGATTTCGCCGGCGAGCTACACAATTTGATTTGCAACAGGGAACAACTAATAGGATGCATCAGCAGAGAGGCTTACTGGGTCCCAGTGGTGGAAACGGTGGACGAGGTTCAGGCTTTAATCAACAATCGATACCACCCCGGCCGCCCTCAGTAATATCACTTTACACTACTCGCTGCTTTGAGCCTGTTTGGACACAATATTCAGTGTTTACTTTATAATCAGTGGACATAATTTCCTCATCAGGCATCAAAACCTTTTCTTCAAAGCCGACCGTAACACTGAAAGCACATCGGAGTTTCTCTCTGATGGGCTTCAGGAGTGCCAGCACTTTGTCTGGAGACTTGGCCGCACAGTTTGGCATATTCAGATTGATTTTGTAGCAGCACCGAGCTACAGTAATGTGCTCGTGTTCAGTCCTCCTCCACCTCGGTGCTGGAGCCACATGATGGACTGCAGAGACAACAAGCTTCTCAGGGGGGGGGGCATCGCTGCATCGCTTCTCTACCGGGAATCCATAAAAGTAGCATTAAGGGCTGCTCCGTAAAAGCTTGTATCGCATTACAACTCAGCAAAATGTATTTGAAAGTTAGATTTTCTGCAGCTGTTGTTGCTCTTTTTTTTCAGATTTGACATCGGAAACCTGAAAACACTGGATGTCTTTGCGCTGCAAGACACCAGAAAGTCCACTACAGATGGATCTTAAGAGGCCAAATGATGCCTTCTGTGGGGTTTTACACTGGTGCTTTCATGTGATGTAGTAGTAATGTAGTTTTTGTTTTTGTATCCTCATCAGAGACATTTAATAAACTGGTGCCACCAATGGAAGCTGTTAACTGGTTTATATTGTAGCAGAAGTTTCGTAAGTAAAGGAGCACCGTGACAAAGACTTACTGACCTCCAAGTTTCAACTTCAGGTGGAATTAAAAAAACCTCATTTCAGTATCTGGGTATAGGTTAATACATAGGTTACACCAGTATCGATTAGTTAAAAGATACCATGACCAGTAGGGGTGTAACGGTACACAAATATCACGTTTTGGTAAATACCTCAGTATGCAAGTCACGGTTCGGTTCCATTCAGTACGGAACCCTCTGGAGTCGGTGGATGCGCCGGCGCACCAAATTTAAGATGAAGTAGCAGCACGACGCCTCGCTGAGTCGACGTTTCAACTCATGTCCAAAGTGTGGATTTCTAACTATCTACCAGTCTTTGAATCGTGTTGATCGGCTAAGTTAAACCAGAGTTATGACCAATAATAAACACCATACTTTCTCCACGTTTGGAGCTCCTTACAGCTTTGGTCTGGTCCACTTGTTTTACTCCTTTTTCATACTTTACCAGGAAACCCAAGTGATCCCAGACGGGTGGTTTTAACCACGGCGGAGCGTCTTCCAGCTGTTAGCATTAGCCGTCCCATTAGCTGGCTATACGTATCAGAAGCACCAGCAGGAGAATAAACGGTCCGACTGGAAACTCCTACTTGTGTTTAGTTCCGTAATACTGTCCGACTGTGAGATGGAGAAGGTCCGACACTACAAGGTTCACATTTAAAACAATTCTGTACATTGGCCTTTCTTAATAGTCTTAACATTTTCGTACCGCGGTGCACCTCTGTACCGAACCCAAAGTGCCTGAACTTAACGGTAAGGTTTGTTGTATTGTTACACCTCTAGCGATCATCCTCGTTGTATGCGGAAGGTCTGACATGCTAAATGTCCCATTTAGTGTTTATCTTGACCACAATTTTAAAAAGCCAAACTAAATCATAATTTCTAATATATATTATGTGATTATGTTGAGATAAATACTCTGCCGGCCACGTTAAGTTCACTCTACAGATCGCTCTCTCCCTGAAAACGACCCCATTGGCTGTTTGTGCTGGAAGCTTATTACAACCTAAGCTAGCATTAAGCTTTAACTCAGGCTTGAAAGTAGAGGTGTAACAATACACCAAACCGAACCGTTCGGTACAGAGGTGTACCGTGGTACGAAAATGTTAAGACTATTGAGAATGGCCGATGTACAGAATTGTTTTTATTGTGAACCTCGTAGTGCCCACAGTTGTGTTGGACCTTCTCCGTCTCACAGTTGCACAGTATTGAGGAACTAAAAACAAGTAGGAGTTTCCAGTCGGACCGTTTATTCTCCTGCCTTCTGTGACGTATGGCTAGCCAATGGGATGGCTAATGCTAACAGCTGGAAGACGCTCCGCCGTGGTTAAAACCACCCGTCTGGGATCACCTGGGTTTCCTGGTAAAGTATGAAAAAGGAGTAAAACAAGTGGACCAGACCAAAGCAGTAAGGAGCTCCAAACGTGGAGAAAGTATGGTGTTTATTATTTATCATAACTCTGGTTTTACTTGGCCGATCAACACAATTCAAAGACTGGTAGATAGCTAGAAATCCACACTTTGGACATGAGTTTAAACAGAGACTCAGAGACGTCATCTTTTTTCAGCGCTTCTGTCAATTACAGAGGGTTCCGTACCGAACTGTGACTTCTGTACCGAGGTACGTACTAACACGTAATTTTTGTGTATCGTTACACACCTACTTGAAAGCAATTTTAACTTGAAGAAACAAAATTTAAAAATTGCCAAAATCAACATTTAACACCATTTATCTGCACCAGAAACGGTAAAAGCACAAGAAATGGTCAGATTTTGAAAGACGTTGAAAATAATGGAGTTTGATACGTCACTTAAAGGCAAAATTAGTCAAATCTAACCTAAAAATATGACTAAAATCACTTTATTCGACATGTCTTACTTAAAGATTTACCAAAAATCAATGGCTTGCATGAATTTCTGTAAAAAAATTAAAATTTTGTGCTACTCAGTGCAACCGAGAAACCATGACTCCTTCAGCTGCGACCAACAATCACGTGACAAAAATTCAAGAAACTATTCGGCTGAACTGCAGGCAGTGTTTACACAACGCAGAAAATAGACGACAACAGGAGCTGAGGGCGAAACAAAACAAACTGGATCAATTAAATAAAGTTGTCGGAAGACGCATTCAGCATGGTGAAACATCCGTCTGGAGTTTAAAGTTTATCTCTCTGGTACACAGACATATTTTACCTCTCACACCAACCTGAGCAGGAAGCAGCAGAGACTGGTTTTACTGGAACACTGAGCTGTAAATTGCTAAAGAGTCGGCAGGTTCATTACAAAACCGATAGCAGCAGGTCGACCAACAGCCCTGGATTTACGATCCAGCTGCTGACATGTTTGATACACATAAACACTACATACACTGCATGGATGTGTCTGTGAGCTCAGTAGCTTTCACAATGAAGTTACAGTTAGACTTAAACTGATAGCAGCTATTTATTAGACCCAAAATGTGATTATATACACTGAAAACAATGTCAGCTCTGCGCTCCTCGTGTTCGGGATTAAGATTTGTTTTCACTGCACGAGTTATTTGTCGCAAATTTTTGTTTGCCTTCTTGCATTTTCACTTAGCAGTTGTGCGTGGCATCGAGGCCTGTGGTAGCAGTGTAGCATTTAACAATAGCTAAAGCTGTTGTAGTATGGCAGTATCTTAGCAGTTAGCATTAGCATTATAGGCAAATCAGGCTGTATAGTCTCCTTGTGGGTGAGGAGGTTGTGGGTAGTATATTTTTAGCAGTTAGTGGTTAACATTAGCATGTAGCATTTGCACTAGCTATATGGTAGCACCGGCACTGGTCACTACCTGGAGCATCTCCTGAACGGGCCTGGGTCAGTTGAACGTGGCAGTGCGGGTTGAATTAGCAGTTAGCATTAGCAGCTAGCTAAATGGTAGCATCGGCACTGGTCGCTACCTGGAGCACCTTCTAAATAGGCCTGTGTCAGTTGAATGTGGCAGTTTTGGTTGAATTAGCAGTTACCATTAGCAGTTAGCAGCTAGCTAAATGGAAGTATCGGCACTGGTCACGACCTGGAGCATCTCCTAAATGGACCAGGGTCAGTTGAAAGTGGCAGCACTGTTTAAATTAGAAGATAGCATTAGCATTTAGCAGCTCGCTAAATGATAGCATCGGCTGGTAGGTATAGAGACAGATTAGGGATCCTAGGACCTTCATGGAGGATGGATCCTGGGTGTCTTGTGTTTAAATTAACATAGTATATAGAGTGTCGTATAAACAACAGTAAAGCTACAGGAAAAATGTGTTTTAACTCGCGAGGAACAAAAATATTTTCCCAATCTGAGCTGCTTTGAGCCACTGCACTGTAAAAAATGTAACAGTTTTTAACAGTAATTTCTTCCAGGGTTTGGTCCATATTGTGAAAAATGAATTAATGAAGACATCTTTAACTGTTATTTCACTTATATTCATTGTTTTGTTAGATAAGAGCTATAAAATCACACAAAAAACGATTATATTTATGAGTTAACTGTAAAAAAAAACAGGTGAAAACTGTCAATGACATCAAAAATCTGTATTTTTACAAATGGAAGTTTGTTGACTGTCTAATTACACTGTTTTACTGTATTTTAATCAGCAGAAAATAGAATTATGTAACAGATTTTTGCTATTTGAAAGAAATAATTTGTATTTTAAGATTTTTTTTAGAGAGATTTTTAAAGGTTTTCTTATAGATTGTCCCTGTTTTGTTAAATTATTCTCGTCATAAAGGGGGTAAGAAACCAGAAAACATCATTAAATTAGAGCAAACTGCAGCCTAAACAGATTTATTATCACTCCAGTAAAGAGAACTTTATTTTCTGTTGCAGATCGTTTTTTGTTCTTGTAAAGAGAGTTTTATCCTGAGGGAAAAGCATCGATTTCCTTTTCCACATGTCATGAATTTAGGTCATAAAGGAGCTTCTGAAAGAACTTCCTCCACTACATTTACTGTACTTCTTTGTTTACTGTAAACAAGATTGTTGCCTTAAAATTGGTTAAACAAAGAATTACATGCATTTAGTGAATGAAAAATGAAAAATAAAACTGTGTTTTTAAGGATGTGATGAATCCCTGCAGCCCACGCAGGTTCAGTCTCATTTGTTTTTGCACTTTGGATAAGATTTTATCCATTTTAAAGTCATATTTTTCAGTTTGGCTTCTCATTTCAGGTCATAATGTTTAATTATTTCCCCCTGAGGTGCTGCTCTTACTATTTTACATCATGCCATCCAGTTTCTTTTCCACATGCCATGAATTTAGGTGCTTTTGAAAGAACTCTGCACTACATTTACTGTATTTTCTGCTCACGATGAAGAAGAATGTTGCCATAAATTGGCTCTACATGGAAAAACAACGACTCGCATGCATTGAGTGAATGAGAAATAAAGAACCACGCAGGTTCAATCTCATTTTTTTCCAGTTTCGGATTTGTTTTTGCAGGATGTAAAGGAAAAAAAATGCCTCTTTCTGGTTTTGCATGGAGGACCTGCATGCATTGGAGAGCCGCTACGTGAAGCTGTGCTGAGTCCCTGCATGGGGAGCGGCTGGAGGAGGAGATGATGGAGGATTCACCGAGTGGAGACTGGTCCTGAGTGTCCTTCACGGGTCTGTCTCTGTGGGTTCAGAGGGACACCGGAGCCTCATCCATCCTATACTATTATTATTATTATTGTTATTATTATTATCATTATCTTTGTGGTTGCTGTGGGGCTCCGCTGTTACACAACGTCCACCTGTGCGCCGCTCCTGGAGGTTATTTGTTGACAACAACAGGCGGTCGGAGCCTCCATGACGAGCGGAGCCGCCACAACAACACGCCGCCCTGCAGGACCTGCGACACGGCTGTGACCGCCACAGACCTGCCGGTGCACCTGTCAGCCTCCATGTTGGAGCTTTCTGTGGTTCTACGGGGGAGAGGTTGTGGGTGGGTGGGGGGGACTCACGCGTTTCCGACGTAGATTCTGGGGAAGACCTCGTTGAAGTGCTGCGTCGGGAGGCTGTAGAAGCCGCTTCCGTCCGACAGCAGCTCGTTCAGCGTCTGGACCGTCGCCTCGCCGCCCGGAGGAGCCGCCGGAGCCGCCGCCGGGACTTCGGGCGGCTGCTGCTGCTGCTGCTTGGTGGGGCTCAGGTGTTTCTTCATCCTCCTCCTCTTCTTCTTCCTCTTCTTCTTCTTTCTCCGGTGTTAAACGGCGGACGGCAGCCCCACGAGCCTCCGCCGGTTCTTCAGCTGCATCTTCACGTCCGCACGTGAGCCCGCTGCTGTCTACAAGGTGTCTGAGGAGGCGCGAGCTGCTCCTCGGCTTCGACCAATCACAGTGAAGCACGCAGACGTGTTCGTGGCCACTTCCGAGTTTTACTGTCAGAATAAAATACAATAAAAATTTAATAGGCCATATTTTCGCTGCATATGTCAAGTCTTACTTTTTAGTTTCCGATTTGTTTGTGCTAGTATTAGATTTCTCACTTTGTTCCTAGTTTGTCAATTTCATTTTTTTAAATTTTGAAATCTGTTTAAAATCTTACCAAACATCTTATTTTCACATTTTTGCAGGTTTTAGATCTCATTTTTTGCCTCTCAGATTCTACTTTTCCAGCAGCAGGTGATATTTGTCCACTTTAAATCTGTTATTGAAGTTTAAAATCTTATCAAATCGAGTCGTTTTTTAGCTTTAAGCCTTGTTTTTGTAGTTTGAAAACTTTTTTCTATATTTTCTTTCTATCAATAATGTTTTTCAGTCTTTTCCCCAGATTCAGATCTTCTTTTTGATTGATTTATTCAATTATTTTACAGTTTGGGCTGTTTATTTTTTTTATTTGAGATCTGTTGGCCACTTTTTTCAGCTTCTCATAATGTTTTCACATTTTTCAATATGTGTTTTTGCAGATTTATATCATGTTTTTTTCAGTTTATGATCTTATTTTTACAGTTCTGTCTTTCATTTTTTCAGTTTCATATCACATTTTGTCCATTTCAAAACTGCTTTTGCAGCACGACATCTTATTTTCACGGATTTGTATGCTACGTTTCGGCGTCTGATTTGTTTTTATTTCATTTCAGACTATTTTCACTTCTGGATTCTCTGTATTTTTGATTTTTAAATATTTAAATCTTATCTAAGAGGGACAATAAAATCTCTTTAGTGTGGGACAAGACCACTGATGCAAGAAGACATAAAAAATTAAAGCCAAGCATGACAATAGCAAACCTAAAAACAAAACAAAATCCAGTTTAGGGAAAACATCGGTTGGAAATTCATCCACCAAAACCTTTTATATTCTAAATCTGCACCTCTTTTCTTCTCAACACTCACTTGTTTACTACCCAGATTGAAAACTGCACGACTCTTTGCAGTGCTTTTATTTTTAAGCCTCAGTCGTCCAACTTCCGGTGTTCCTGCGTGTGTTTGCCACTCACTTTACATCCTCGGTTCTCCAGCAGACACACCCCACCGGCGGTCAGACTCTCCGAGGAGACTTCAGGGTGGACTCGGTGCTGCCTTCAGGTGCTGCTGGTGACACCATGAAACCAGATCAGTGTGCAGAGTCAAACTGGGAACCAGTGGAGCCTCGTATACAGAAAGTACCCACAATCCCCTGCTGCACACGTCAGCTGTTTGTAGGTGGTTTGTGAGGATAAACTGTAATATGTGTTGATCTGTTGGTTTCCTATCCATGAAGGTTCTTCAGTACAACAGGTGATATTACATTTTTTTTAAATTGTGCCTATTTATGAATTTATTTACATAAAAACATTTACACAAAATATAAAATTTAAATTACATAATGAGTTTAAGGTGATCCAGAGCATATGGACAGATTTAATTCATAATTACCACCTTAAGCTGCTTTCTAGCTGCTTTTAGTTCTATGGTATAGTGTTAAAATGGCAATAAACCTGCTTTTAGATAATACTTTATTTATTTTAAGTTATATTTTTACTCCAGCAATGCCTCAGATTATGAAAATAGTGGGTTTTCTCATGCTCAGAATGGGAATTTGGGGGGTTAAATGCACTTAACAGTAAGAATGATCGGTTGCACTGTAAAATTACACCTAATTTGACAGAAATCGCTTAATTTTCTTGTAGTTTCTGATCATTTTATGGGCAAAAATGTCAATTATGCTGAAGAAAATGACTCTGTAATTAACGAAACTGGTTCAGAAAGCTGAATTAAGAGTTTTATTCTGAGTTCTGATCACATTGGTGCTGGACACATGATTGAAGACATGGTTTTATCAATATATTTGGATGTTGTGCCTCTTTTTTCACCCACTTTTAAACACCATTTTTAAAATATTGTGGTCGTTGCAGGGAGCTGGTTTGAGCAGCTCAGCATCTCGAGGACGCTGCAGCAGGATGAAGCAAAGAGGCGGAGGAGGCGAAGATTCAAATCTCTGCAGTCAGACCCGATTACAGCAGCGATCGCATCAAACATTTAACAATATGACTTTAAAGTCTGTCCTTCAGCACACTGTACATCCATCACTACGACTTGTTTTTAAAATCCTCCACACTGTAAAAAAAGGAGGCAACGATGACAGAAATAGAAACGGTGGAATAATGCCATGTTCAAAAACTGAAAGAAATGTAGAAATAGCAGCAAATATCTGTAAAATAATGATGTTTTATTTGCTTGAAATGCAGTGAAACAGTGTAATTTGCAGTTTTAGCATGTTGTTTCTTTTTTGTTTGTTTGTTTTACAGTTAACGTTTCTGTAATTTTACTAGATATCGGTAACCTAACAAAACATGGGAACTCTGTGACAAACAGTTCAACGTTTAATTTAGTTTGGTATTATTGTGGCAGCAACTACATAAACCAATCAGGTTTAACATCATGACCACCTGAATAATATCATGTTGGTTATGTGGTCCAAAATGCTCTGAACCATTGGACATGGACAAGAGGACCTCTCAGGGTGTCCTATGGGGTCTGGAACCAGGATGTTGGCACTGGATCCTTTGGGTACTCTGGCTTGTCCAGTGGAGCCTCTGTCAATCCAACTTGTTCCACTGCATCCTGTTGATGCTTGATCACAATGGGCTGTAGGAAGTCTGGAGGTCAAATCAACATGTTGGACCATTGTCATGTTCCTCCACATGTTCCTGATTGGTTGATGTTGTTTCCATGTGGTGGGGTGCATTTTCCTCCAGTGACATTTGGGATTTCCATTAGCATGAGGGAGTGTGTTTGTTGTGGGACCATGTTTATTTGGGTGTCTAAGTCTCATTAACATGGATGTTAAAATCCAAGGTTTTCCAGCAGAACACCACATACAAGGATTTTCCACCACTGAGCTGGTTCCAGGTCTAGTTCGGAGCCAGAGCCTGACTTAGCTCCACTTCTTTGTGTTTCCACCTCCTAAGCACCGACTCCAGGTTCTATAAACTGGAGCTCAGCAAGCACCAACTCTTTGCTGGTCCAGATCTAAGCACCGAGTACGTCAGGGGCTGGGGGCGGGGTTATGGTGACCAACCATCAACGGTGGAAAGGGACACACAAGCGCTAATTAGTGTCCTTTTTCCTACAATGGCGGTGGCGGCTGTGGCTCAGGTGGTAGAGCGGGTTGTCCACTGATCGCAAGGTTGGCGGTTCGATTCCCGGCCCCTCCGCATGCAAGACACCGAACCCCAAGTTGCTCCCAATGGTAGATTAGCACCTTGCATGGCAGCTCTGTCACCATTGGAGTGTGAATGGGTGAATGAGAAACACATTGTAAAGCACACTGGATGCCACTAAGGTAGGATAAAGCGCTATATAAGAGCAGACCATTTACCATTTACAACACGTCCCTGGTCCCATCACAGTTGTATTGGAATGACTCCTGAGACATATGGAAGTTCTGCACAAACTGTTGACCTGAAACAACAGGAAATCCGCATCTGCAACCACAGATATGCCGGCGGTGGGCAACAGGGGACTTTATTAACATCTTCACAGAGATAAAGATCGATATTATCATCAACTCACTGCGTTTGTTTAACTGCTATGTAATCGATACAAGTGTAGACGTTTTACAGTGATGCACTGTTGTTGCGCTGAGATCTGGTATAATTGCGTCCCACCAGTAGCGAGATCATGGATGTGCAACAGACGACCTCCGCCTCGTAAACAGCCTTAAGACCATCTATAGAGATAAACACAGATATTGTCATGTCCGTAGACTCTGCTTGGCGACATAAAACAAACACACCGACTCTTTTGCCGTGTCTTTTACTGAACCGTCACTGCTAACGTTACCTTGTTTAGTTTTTCTCTAACTAGCAGGAAAGCTTCTAAAATGGTATCCACTTGATTAACAACTGGTTGGTTAGTTGATAACCAGCTGGTAGTTGACTGGAAAGTAGCATTAGCTTGTGAATTAGCCAGTGGCTGGTAGCATTAGCTTATTAACTAGACAGTAGTGGCTGAAAGCATTAGTTTGTCAGCTACCCTCAGCTGGTTGATTAGTTGGCTGCAGATATGAACTTATCTGTTAGTCAGTTGTTGCTATTAACTTGTTAATTATTCAGTGGCTGGTGGCATTAATTGGTCAGCTAACCCCAGTCACCTGCTAATATTAGCTTGTTCATTTGACAGTAGCTGGTAACATTAGCTTGTTAAGTCAACTGTACTTGATAAAATTGGCTTGTTACTTAGTCAGGAGCTAGTAGCATTATCTTGCTCATTCTGGTAACATTAGCTTAACATTAACTTGACACTTGCTGATAATATGTTAATTAGCCAGTATCTAATATCATTAGCTTCTTAATTAGTCAGTGGCTGGTGGCATTAGCATGTCAGCTAACCACGGCTCCTTAGCTGCTGATATTAGCCTGTTAATTAGTCAGCGGCTAGGAGGACTGGCTTGTGAATTAGTCAGTAGCTGGTTTTATCACAATGAGCAGCTGTAGTTGGACAGTTTCAGAGGGTCAGCTCACCCCTGACCCTCTGATAATCCAGGTCCTGAAAGTCCAACAGACCTTCTACAGGAAGAAAGCCTTGAATGACCTGATCAAGGAACTGGAAGAGACAAAGGACGAGTTGGCACACGAGGAGCACCAGAGAGAACTGGAGTACTATGACCTCATGCAACAGGCTGCTGAGAGGCAAATGTTCCTCATTCAGGAGCTGAGGGATCTAAAACTGATGGTCCAGCAGCAACTGACCTCAGCAAAACCCGAAGAAGAGGTCAGTCAGATCCTCCACGTGGAAGCTCCACCTAACCCTGTCCAGGGAGAGGAACCACTAGCAGATTCATCCGATGATGAAATCTGGTATGATGCTTGTGATTACCTCCCACCTGAAGATCCAGTCCAGGGAGAGGAACCAAAGAAAGACGTCCAAGATCCCCTGAAGAACGTTTCTCTCTGGTCTCGGACTTGCCGTTTCTTCCCCTCTAAGAGGGTTGTTTGTGCCGGCGTCTTCTGTATCTATCTCTGGTATTTAATGTCAGGAGAAACTTGGTCCTTGACAGTTCAATTACTGTCTCATTACAAACTTAAATGAATACATTTATTACTCTTGTTGCATCTTAATATAATGAATGTATTACATAAAGATGGAACAACCATCCAAAGAGCTTCGACTGCATTAAGTTAAAAACACGGAGGGACAACAGAAACAACCTTCAGATAAGATGAACTAAAACTGAAATCAAATTCTTGTGCCAAAAAATGAAAATGAAAATATAAAGAAGTAGCTAAAAAAAAGAGACGTGAATAGAAGAGAAATAAGTAACACTGACGATTATTCAGACGCGAAGCAGCTAATTTGTTCGAGCATTTAACAAGTTTGTGGCACAAGAAATCTAAAAAAATCAGTTTAAATTGGATAAATTTAAATTAAATTACCACCTCAAAACACATTAATAAAATAATAATGTAAATGATGATGGAAAAGGTTCTTAAATCTTGACCCTCCTATGTGGACTTCGACTCTGTAAACATTCCCAGGAAGAAGTTAAAACTTCACATGCACTAATTAGACATGCTTAAGATGCTGTACAGAGTTAATCAGCTGCTTCTAAAGGGGTCAGGGGGGACTTTTTGCATTTTCACCACTTTATTTCCATGTTAAAGGTGATACAGGTGATCATTAACAGCTGAAGGAGCTCCACCCACACAAAGAGCAACAGCAATAAACAGGCCATCAGAAGTCAGAGTCTCATCCATGAAGGCTGAACAATGAGCTGGAAGAGACCAAACCACCTGGAAGCTAGAACACATTTAAACCAGCCGTCCCTTAAAGACTCTGTTTGACTTTAATCAAGGTAAATAACATCATGTGATCAGATTTTGATGGCTTTAAATGACAGAACCCTGGTGCTAAAAGTTCACCAGTGTGTCTGTTAGGTCGTCACATGCTGGCTTTCTTGGTGCTTTTACATGACACACTGACAGAAAACATCTCCCACAGCTCAACAGTTCAACAAAAACCCACAAATGTTCAGTTTCTCATCAGGTATGAAAAATAAAACCAACAAACGTTCATGTTTCTGAAGATGGAAGCGGCTTTTAAAATGACTGAAGCACTGGACGATCCATCGGTTCCATCATCACCTCTCTGGTTACAGAAGTAAACTGTATATGATGGAGTTCAATCAGGCTGAACATGAACCGACCCTCAGACACTGGAATCACTCTATGAGTTTAAGGAACTCTGCAGTGTCTCCATCACCGTAAAGCCCAACTCCAACATGTAGCGGCTCCTCAGTGAATGTGGTCTGGACTCTGTGGAGGAGAGTCATGGTTTCAGAGACGCTGTAGAAGGACAGAACACCTGCTCTGTGATCCAGGTAGACTCCCACTCTGGAGGACTGAGGACCGGAGACGGGAGTTTTAACTTTGTTGTAGTAAAATGCATATCTGCTGGAGTGACAATGTAAAGACCAAGATTTCTCGTTGTATCCAAATACACATTCATGTAAGTCTCCTTTTCTGCAGATGTTCTTGTAGGCGACTGCTACATAAACTCCATCTCCTCTCCTCTCCACCTCCCAGTAACAACGTCCAGTCAGACTCTCTTCACTCAGGACCTGACTATAATCAGTGAATCTGTCTGCATGATCAGGATGATGTTGGTCTCCTTTCATTACTGTCACTTTTCTGTTCCCCTCAGATAATAACAGCCGTCTGTTTGCTGTGTTTGGATCCAGAGTGATGTCTCTTGAATACTTTAAGAATCCATCTCTGGTCTCTGGTTCTGACAGTAGAACATCTGGTTGAGTGATGGTCAGTGAGATGTTTGTCCAGGTCTTCTTCAGAATGTCCTGGAGTTGATCTCTGAGCTCTTTCATAGCTGCTGTCACCTCCTCAAAGTGTCTGAGAGGACAGATGCTGATGCTGGATGAGGGTGTGGAGCATCAGAGCTTCTGTTCTTCATCAGACGGATCATGTTGTTGAACATCTCCTCACTGTCCTCCACTGTTTTATCAGCAGAGACCTTGATGTTCTTCAGCTCCTGTTCAAGCAGCTCCACATCTTTCTGTCTGTCCTGGATTCTCTGCTGGATGTTCAGTAGACTCACCTCCACCTCCTTCTGCTTCTCCGTCCTTTCTGCTGCAGCTGGGACTGTTTCATGGCCTTTATGTTCATCCATGGAGCAGAGATAACAGATCAGCTGTTGATCAGTGCGACAGAAAATCTTCATCACCTCATCGTGACGAGAGCAGATGTTCTCCTGGAGGTTCTTGGAGGGCTCCACCAGCTGGTGTTTCTTTAATGGAGGTGCATCATAGTGAGGTTGGAGGTGGTTCTGACAGTAAGAGGCCAGACAGTTTAAACAGGACTTGACAGCCTTCATCTTCCTCCCAGTGCAGACATCACAGGCCACATCTTCATCTCCAGCATAGCAGTGATCAGCAGCAGCAGCAGCTTGGAGTCCAGTCTTCTTCAGCTCCTCCACTAAATCTGCTAACAGGACGTGTTTGTGCAGGACAGGCCTCGGTGTGAAAATCTTCCTGCACTGAGGGCAGCTGTAGGTTCTCTGACCATCCTCTCCATCCCACTGCTTTTTAATACAGTCCATACAGTAGCTGTGTCCACAGGAAGTAGTCAGCGGATCCTTCAGTAGATCCAGACAGATGGAACAGCAGATTGTTTCTCGGTCGAGCTGATTTCCTCACTGCGCCATTTTTCCTCTCAGCAATGACTGTTTGACTTTCACTTCCTCGTACCTGAAACTAGTCTGAGCTGTTAACTATAAATCAGGTGACCCTGCAGTGGGCGGGGCCTGTCAGCTCCTCCTGCCGTGTTCAGAGAGCAGATCTGAAGGGAGGAACCAGGACATGTGTGGACGGGGTGGAGCTGCTGAGACTAGGAAGGAGGGGAGGGAGATCAGGCTGAGCTTCATTCCAGAAAGAGGAGTGTTGAACCTTTTCACTCGTTTCTCATTTAACCCTCAGACGTGTTACGAACGGTGCAGAGACTCAGGCGCAGGCAAAGAAACACGGCACACAGATATATAAAATAACAATGTTTATTACAACAACGGAAACAGAAAATCACTGCACAGCAGGAAACCAAACCAATAAACCAAAACCGAAACTAAAAGCGAGCGAGTGCTGAAAACGAACTAAAAGTAACAACAGAAAGCGAGCTGCAAAAGGCGAGCTGAAAAAACGAACAGGTAACAAAAAGCGAGCTACGAAAACCAACGAGCTGATACAAACAAAAAGCGAGCTACGAAAACCTATGAGCTGATAGCAACCAAGACACTGGGAAACTGAGCCAGACGGGCTAACGCTAATGCTAATGCTAATGCTACTGAACCTGAACGGAGAGGGGGGCACGACGGAGCAGGTGAGCGGAGCAGGTGGGAGCGAAGGCAGGCAGGCAGGCAGGCTGGGTGGTGAGCTGAGGTCCGGGAGTGGGGGTGGCGATCCACGACTGGAATCCTGGCGGTGGCTGGGTTACTGGCGGAGTGGAGGCAGTGGTTGAGCTGAACCGGAGGAGGCACACGTGGACGGCAGACGGGGGACCAACTGGAAGCGGAGAGGGAATAGCGTTAGCAATGGCGAGGGTGCAGAGCAAACGGAGCAGACAGAACGAGAGCAGAGGTTGGCAACTGACTGAGGCAAAACGACGGTCTGGCATCGAGGAGCATGTGGAGCGTGGTTATAACCGGGAGAGTGAGAGCTGATCATCCAATCACACGCGTGCCTCCTCCGCTGATTACAAGTGGCTGCACCTGCCGTGCTCCTCGCTGCCCACACCTTGCTCACGCCCACCTGCAAGAGAGAGAGGGAAAGGGGAAGAGGGAAAAGAAGGGGAAAGGAGACTGCCACTCAGGCAGCAGAGGTGGAGGGAGTGACAGTACCCCCCCCTCTACGTGCACCTCCAGGTGCACGAATCCTCCGGTCAGGTCTCCTCTGGTTGAACTCCCGGATCAGGGCAGGGTCCAGGATCTGGCGTCTGGGTACCCAGGAGCGTTCCTCTGGACCGTATCCCTCCCAGTCCACAAGGTATTGGAGACCACGTCCCCGACGACGAACATCCAGCAGGCGGCGCACGGTGTACGCTGGGGCATTGTCCACCATCCTGGGTGGTGGAGGGGGACGGACAGGGGGGCCAGAGCGCTCTCATTCACTGGTTTAATTTGGGAGACATGAAACGTGGGGTGGATCCTCATCGAGGAGGGCAACTTCAGGCGGACCGCACTGGGATTAATGATGCGCTCAACAACAAAAGGCCCCACGAACCGGGGCGCCATCTTCTTAGACTCCACCCGGAGAGGTAAGTCCTTAGCCCGGAGCCAAACCCTTTGGCCCGGGGAGTAGACAGGGGCAGGAGAACGGTGACGGTTGGCTTGCCCCTCCATTCTCCGCGAAGCCCTTATCAGAGAGGCCCTCGAGCGCCTCCAGACCCGTTCACACCTCCTGAGAAAGGTCTGGAGAGACGGGGTGGAGATCTCCCGTTCTTGGGAGGGGAACATGGGCGGCTGGTATCCCAAGGAACACTGAAACGGAGACAGCCCGGTAGAAGCATTAGACAAGGAGTTGTGCGCATACTCGACCCATGGGAGGAGGCTGCTCCAGGCGGAAGGGTTCTCCGAGGTCATACATCGCAGGAAGGTCTCCAGTGATTGGTTGGTCCGCTCCGTCTGACCATTGGACTGCGGGTGGAAACCAGAGGTTAAACTGACTGTGGCCCCCAACGCAGAGCAGAAATTTCTCCAAACCTCCGACGTGAATTGTGGTCCCCGGTCGGACACTATGTCGGCAGGTATCCCATGGAGTCGGAAAACGTGGTTCACCAGATGATCGGCCGTCTCCCTGGCAGAGGGCAATTTTTCTAAGGGGACAAAATGGGCGGCTTTGGAGAACCGGTCGACAATGGTTAGGATGGCAGTTTTACCTTGGGATGGGGGAAGCCCAGTGACAAAATCCACTGCGATGTGGGACCAGGGTCGATGAGGAATAGGCAGCGGTTGAAGGAGCCCCGAACTCGGCCGATTGGAGGTCTTGCTGGTGGCACAGATGGAACATGCGGCCACGAACTCCTTAGCATCCCTCTCCAGCGTGGGCCACCAGAACTTCTGCCGCAGGACCTCCACGGTGCGTGCAGTCCCAGGATGGCAGGTCAACCGTGAAGAGTGCGCCCAGCTCAGGACCTGAGAGCGAACTGGATCAGGAACAAACAAGCGGTTAGTAGGACCGTTACCTGGGTCGGGGTGCTGTTCTTGGGCCCGGCGAACCACGGACTCGATCTCCCAAGTGAGAGAAGCCACCACACAAGTTCCAGGCAGAATGGGTTCAGGTTCGCCGGGGGTCTCCTGGGAGGAAAACTGGCGGGACAATGCGTCTGGCTTGACGTTCCTGGACCCCGGCCGATACGTGATGGTGAAGTTGAAGCGGCCGAAGAAAAGCGTCCAGCGGGCCTGTCGGGCGTTCAGTCGTTTAGCCGATCGGATGTACTCCAGGTTCCGGTGGTCGGTCCAAACGATGAACGGCTGCTCCGCCCCCTCCAGCCAGTGACGCCATTCCTCCAGAGCTAGCTTCACCGCTAGCAGCTCTCGATTGCCTACGTCATAATTCCTCTCGGCAGGGGACAGCCGCCGAGAGAAAAAGGCACAGGGGTGCATCTTGTTGTCGGCGGGGGAACGTTGAGACAGCACCGCCCCTGCCCCAATGTCCGAAGCATCCACCTCCACCACGAACTGCAAGTGGGGATCAGGCTGCGTCAGGATGGGTGCGGAGGTGAAGCGTTGCTTCAGGGAGTGAAAGGCCTGGTCTGCCTCAGGAGTCCAGGAGAAGGACCGCTTAACCGAAGTGAGGGAGGTGAGCGGGGCTGCCACTTTGCTGTAGTCCCGGATGAAGCGACGGTAGAAGTTGGCGAAGCCCAGGAAACGCTGCAGCTGCTTCCGATTCTCCGGAATGGGCCAGTCCCTAACAGCGGACAGCTTCAGAGGGTCCATTCTCACCTCCCCCGCCGAGATTATGTACCCCAAGAAGGAAACGGTAGGTACTCCGAACTCACATTTCTCGGCCTTCACGAAGAGTCGGTTCTGCAGCAGCCTCTCGAGGACCTGGCGGACATGGCGGGTGTGTTCCTGGGCGTCTCTCGAGTAGATGAGGATGTCATCTAGGTAGACGAATACGAATCGGTTGATCATGTCCCGGAGCACATCGTTGATCAGGTTCTGGAAGACGGCGGGTGCATTCGTGAGTCCAAAGGGCATGACCAGGTATTCGAAGTGCCCCAGCGGCGTGTTGAATGCCGTCTTCCACTCGTCCCCTTCGCGGATGCGAATGAGGTGGTAGGCGTTGCGGAGGTCCAGCTTGGTGAACACGGATGCCCCGTGCAGGGAGGTGAAGGCGGAGTTGATGAGTGGCAGGGGGTAGGTGTTCTTAATGGTGATGTCGTTGAGACCACGGAAGTCGATGCACGGCCGAAGGGTCTTGTCCTTCTTGTCCACGAAGAAGAATCCTGCCCCCACAGGCGACGAAGACGGGCGGATGATGCCAGCAGCGAGGGAGTCCCGGATGTAGGTCTCCATGGCCCCTTGTTCCGGTTTGGAGAGGTTATACAACCGACTGGTGGGTAAAGTGGCTCCGGGAACGAGCTCAATAGCACAGTCGTAGGGACGATGAGGGGGCAAAGACAAGGCTTTCTCCTTGCTGAACACCGGAGCGAGGTCATGGTACTCGGGAGGGACGGAGTCCAACTTTACCGGGGCGTCCGGAACAGGGCTGGTGGCGTCAGCAGGGGTCAGAGCTGAGTGCAGACAGGTCTCATGGCACCGGGGATCCCAGGATATCACTTCCTCTTTCCTCCAGTCGATGTGGGGGTTGTGCGCCCGAAGCCAGGAATAACCCAGGACCATGGGGGGACTGGAGTGATCTATAACGAAAAAGGTCGTCTTCTCCCGATGATTGCCGGCCAAAAACAACGTGACAGGAACAGTTTTCTGCTGTACCTTGGCTAGGTGGAGCCCATTCAAGGCTCGGACCTCCAGGGGGGGCTCCAGGGACTCCAAAGGAATGCCCATCTGACGGGCGAGCTGAAGGTCCAGGAAGTTCTCCTCGGCACCAGAGTCGATGAAGGCTTGTACAGGTACAGACTGGGATTGCCAGCAGAGGGAGGCGGCGAGCTGCAGCCGATTTGGGGAAGACGACGATAGATGGCTCACCTGTATCTCCCCAGTTACTGGTGAGCCCGTGCTTTTACTGTACGCTGGGGACAGGCAGCGAGGTAGTGACCAGTCTTCCCACAGTATAAGCAGGTGTCGGCGTCCCGCCTGCGTTGCCTCTCTTGTGCGGACAGCTGGTTGCGTCCCAGCTGCATGGGCTCAGGGTCAGGAACGATTCGGGAAGAAGGTGGAGGGCTCTGGCAGGTAGACGGAAGGGCCCGTGGAGACTCCGAGCGGAGGGTCCTTTCCCTCCGCCGCTCGCGGACCCGGTTGTCGATCCGGATGGCCAGGTCAATGAGCTGATCCAGACTGCGCACGTCATCTCGGGTAGCCAGCTCATCCTTGAGGCCGTCCTGCAGAGCTGCGTAGAATGCTCCTTGCAGAGCTGCATCGTTCCATCCGCTCCCCGCCGCTGTAGTGCGAAACTCGATGGAAAAGTCCGCCACACTCCGGTTCCCCTGACGCATGGACAGAAGACGGTGACTGGCATCTCTTCCCTGCACCGGATGGTTGAACACTTTCTTCATCTCGGCGGTGAAAGCGGCATAGGAGCCGCAGATCGCCTCCTGGCGTTCCCACACCGCAGTACCCCACTCTCTCGCTCGGCCTGACAAGAGGCTAACCAGGAAAGCTACTCTGGCCCTATCTGCGGCGTAAGAGTGAGGCTGTAAGTCAAAGACTAACGAAACCTGAGTCAAAAAAGACTGGCAGGAACCAATGTCGCCGTCATAGCGTTCAGGAACGGGCACATGCGGTTCACGAGTTGAACCGCTGGCCGTGAAACTAGCATTAGCTGGATCACTGCTAACGGGTGCGGCCATAGACGTAACGGCAGCAGGAGCCGAATGGGCAGCTAGCGTGCTAATCCTCCCCGTGAGCTGGGAGACCTGATTTATCAGCGCGCGGTTACTCTCCACAAGACTCTGTAGCAAAGAGTCATGCTGCCCTATCACTACGCCCTGGTGAGCTATGGCTTGCTGCAGGTCTATCTCACTAAGGGCAGGACTAGTGCCGGTCTCGTTGCCTGCTGAGCTCATGTTGGCCAGACCGTACTGTTACGAACGGTGCAGAGACTCAGGCGCAGGCAAAGAAACACGGCACACAGATATATAAAATAACAATGTTTATTACAACAACGGAAACAGAAAATCACTGCACAGCAGGAAACCAAACCAATAAACCAAAACCGAAACTAAAAGCGAGCGAGTGCTGAAAACGAACTAAAAGTAACAACAGAAAGCGAGCTGCAAAAGGCGAGCTGAAAAAACGAACAGGTAACAAAAAGCGAGCTACGAAAACCAACGAGCTGATACAAACAAAAAGCGAGCTACGAAAACCTATGAGCTGATAGCAACCAAGACACTGGGAAACTGAGCCAGACGGGCTAACGCTAATGCTAATGCTAATGCTACTGAACCTGAACGGAGAGGGGGGCACGACGGAGCAGGTGAGCGGAGCAGGTGGGAGCGAAGGCAGGCAGGCAGGCAGGCTGGGTGGTGAGCTGAGGTCCGGGAGTGGGGGTGGCGATCCACGACTGGAATCCTGGCGGTGGCTGGGTTACTGGCGGAGTGGAGGCAGTGGTTGAGCTGAACCGGAGGAGGCACACGTGGACGGCAGACGGGGGACCAACTGGAAGCGGAGAGGGAATAGCGTTAGCAATGGCGAGGGTGCAGAGCAAACGGAGCAGACAGAACGAGAGCAGAGGTTGGCAACTGACTGAGGCAAAACGACGGTCTGGCATCGAGGAGCATGTGGAGCGTGGTTATAACCGGGAGAGTGAGAGCTGATCATCCAATCACACGCGTGCCTCCTCCGCTGATTACAAGTGGCTGCACCTGCCGTGCTCCTCGCTGCCCACACCTTGCTCACGCCCACCTGCAAGAGAGAGAGGGAAAGGGGAAGAGGGAAAAGAAGGGGAAAGGAGACTGCCACTCAGGCAGCAGAGGTGGAGGGCGTGACAAGACGGCAGTTTAAAGAGTCACTCAGGTTTCCTCAATGATAAAAACATGATGATCAAAAATACCCCCATGGAAATCTGACATGTTGACATTATTTTGACTCTTTTTTGAGCCAACATGGGTCCTGATCAGAGCCGACACATTTAACCCTTTAAATGCCTGTTTGTTGACATGACGTCACTGTTGTTTTTTTATGAAAACGATTATAAAACGACTTATTTTTAATAGAATCAGTGGTAAATTATAAATCCTGTCTTTGATTATCACAGTCTAGAATATATCAGTAAATATTGTCATTGATTCTAATGTATTACTAACAAACAAACTCAGACTGAGGGACTTAAGGACATAAATAATTATATATTATTATCATTTTTCTTCTTTCACTTCCTTAATTTTTCTTAATTTTTCCACCAGAATCAGTCCTGATCATGACGAAATAAATATTCATTCATTTTCAGGATCTTAGCCCTTTAAATGCCAGTTTGTTTACATGACGTCACTGTCAAAATACAAAGCATGAAGTATTTTTTATACAGTTGGTGTTGAGAGGTATTTTATTCTTATTCAGGAAATAATAATATTATTTTGTGCAGCATCAGCTGTAATGAAAGACTCATCCAAGACCTTAAGGACAAAAGTAGTAATAATAATAATTAAAGCTGCAAGCAGCGTTGGACGGGCCCTCGCTCCCCCCCACACAGTTCTAGTGTTCCTTTAAAAATAGGTAGTAGGTAGGTTTTACTGCAAATGTATCCTTCTCTGGTGGTTGGAAAGGTGGTTCTAGGGGTCATGCAATGAATTCTTGTGGTAACTAGGGTTCTTTTAGTCCTTATAGTAGTTCCAGTACGTCTCTAGATGTTGGTTACAAAACTGTAGTGTTGCTTTAGGAGTTCTAATATTCCTTTAAGGTCAGTTTGCATGTTTTGGAGGCCATTTATCAGATTTTTTCTCGTGATTCTGAGGTTCTTTGTGTTCTCCATTCTCCACAGTTATGAACCGGAGCTGTTCCCTTCCGCCTTCTACAAGACGCCGTTTGGCCGCTGCATGATCATCTCTGCGACGGGGAACCTCACCCTGACCGGTAAATGAGCTGGGCTTACTGATCAGACAGGTTGATCAGGTTCAGATACACTGATCGGTTATCAAATCTACAATGAACAGCAGGAACCCGAGCTCATGTAGCTTCTACTGGGCACTGAGAAAGTTCTAGGGGTTCTGTAGGAACTTCTGCAAATCTTGTGGTCACTGAGGAGTATGTAGGACTCCTTTACACAGTTGTGGTATTGTTTTGAGAGTGCGACTGAGGAGGTTTTGGAGACCATTTTTCAAGAGGTTCGGAAGGTTCTCCAAGTCTTAGTTGTAGTAGGTCTAGTCCGTCGGTTATTTTTGAGGACTCCCAAGTTTTCAAAACTTTGAACCCGACCTAAATTCTGTAATTCTAAAGGTACTTAAGGTATTACACCAGAGGAAATACATGGGTCCATCAGGAGGTTCTAATGAGCATTGAGGAGGTTTGAGAGTTCTTCTGCACAGTTCTGGTGTACCAGTTACAAGGTTTTGCAAGTCCTTGAAATAGTTTCAGCCTTCCCAAAGGGATCTGAGATCACTGAGGATGTTCTAGATATTGGTTACATGATTGAAGTGGTTTTTAGGCATTCTAGTGGTCACCAAGAAGGTTCTAGAAGCAATTTATTGACACTAGTGGTTGCTAAGGTGGTTCTAGGGTTCCTACAATGAGTTCTTGTCCTAACTAGGGTTCTTGTAGTTCTAAAGGTGGGTCCAGTGCCCCTTTGAGAAGCAACTGAGAAAGGTTCCTCTGGGAGTTCTAGTGTTCCTTTAAAATAGTAAGTTTTAGTGCATAAAAGGCAATTAAGGTAGTTGAGAAGTAGTTTTAGTCTTGCTTCATAAGGTTCTAATAGTCCATTAGGAGGTTTTGAAGGGCCTTAAGGTGGTGACTGTTCCCCTAGAGATTCTGGGGTCATCAAAGGGGCTCTACATACTTCTAGTACTCCTTTAAGACAGACTAAGGGTCCCTCAGTAGGTTCTAGAGGTTCCTTAGATAGTTTTGGTGTTCCTTCAGGAGGTTTTACTTGCCCATTCTTTAGGTAGGTAGTGTTCCCTTGAGGATCCTGGGGTCAGCAATGAGGTTCTAGGTGTTCTTTTAACATATTTTTAGTATTCCTTTAAGAGGGTCTAAGGTCCCTGAAGTGGTTCAAGAAGCACTTTATCTGATTCTAGTAGTTATTAAGGAAGTTCCGAAGTTCCTTATGGTAGTTCTAGAGTTCCCTTAGGAGGTTCTGGAGTCATTTAGGTAGTTGATGTTACCTTAGAGATTGTGGGGGGGCATTAAGGAGGTTCTAGGTGTTACTTCACATACTTGTGGTGCTGCTTTAAGAGGTTTAGATCTTCGAGCAAGTCCATAAGGTAGTTCCAGTGCCATTTTTAGAAATGTTCGAGAGGGTTCTAGAGGTTCCGATGTAGTCCTAGTAGTCCTTTAGGGTCACTAAATAGGTCGCTGTGTCGTTAATGGAGTTCTGTAAGTTCCTCTGTCTTCACACTGAGGAGGTTCTGAGACTGCAGAAGATTCTGAAGGTTGTTTATGTGGCAGCCTCTGGAGAACTAGTCTTCTTGTGCTCCTTCTTAAATTATCACCATTTCCTGAGTTAAGTGTCACATAGACAGGTTCTAAATATGAAGTCTTGTGTTTGAATCCAGGACCTAAAAGTGTGGCTGAGATGTGCAGAGACTTTGAGACCATCTATCCGATCCTGTCCAGCTTCAGGGCAACAAGCTATGAAGATTAAATTATTGAATGTATAACTGGTGTTTGCATGCAGACTTTATTTTAGTTATTAGTTATCTTTTATACAGAGTGAATAAAGAGAAATCAGTAGTGAAAGGTTCCATTCAAACATGAGCTGTAGTTCCTCACTGCACCACCAGATGTCAGGATGGCTGCAGGATGGACTCTGCTGGACTGACACTGACATGGCTTCTCTTATTCTGGTGTGGAGCTTTCAGCCTGTGTTTAATTTACGCCTTTAGACCATTTAAAAGAAGGTAATTATCAAGGTCATCGATCAGAATCTTCCTAGACAAGTTTGCAGTTACTCAGCGGGACGGTTCTAAAGGTTTTCAGGTAGTTCTGGTGTTCTTTAAAACATTTCAGAGATCTTATAGGTAGTTTGTCCTGTAATTAAGGACACCGCATCAGATGAAAAGCAGTGTTTTGAGGTTGTAGGGTCTCTGAGGAGGTTCTGGAGGTCCTTCAGGTCGGCATTGTTTCCCTAAAGTTGAAGAATTAAGCACTAAAATGGGGACAGCAACATTTCCAAAAGTCCACGTTTCAGGGTTCTTAAACTAAGTCGAAGGGTGTGAGTTGGATCTGTGATGAATCAGCAGGTGGAGTCCATCAGATGTTGGCTGTAAAAAGAACCTGCAGCTCAGATCAAAGTTGACTCTGTGGACGTTAGACAGCGTTTTGTTTGACCTGCTGACCGTTGATCTGGGAGTTCTTCCTGCAGCAGGAGGTGAGGTAATGCAGCCGTTTGCTCCACAGATTCACTCATCACTTGACCTCTTTACGACTCCTTCTGTGCATCTTCTTTCCTCGTTTCCAGGTTCCTTTTTTCTTTCGCCTTTTCCAGATTTCTGCCTACTGCAGCTTTACAGACTTTATGAGTCTCAGCATCAAAACACTTCTGAACATCCTCCAGTTTTCATCTGTTCAGCAGCAAAATCAAAACAAAAGAATGCAAAGTCACTACACAAAAACAAGAAATCACCACAAAGACATGCAAAATCAACAGAAAAAGACAAAATAATCACAAGGAGACATGAAATCACCACAAAAACATGACAAACCACAATGAAAAGATGAAAAATTACTCCAAAAAATGCAAAATCACAACAAAAAGACATAAAATCATCACAAAAGATGCAAAAACATCTCAAAAGATGCAAAATCACAACACAGATGTGTAAAGTCATTAGAAAAGTACAAAATCACCACAAACAGACACAAACCCAGCATGAAAAAATGCAAAACTATCTAAAAAAAATGCAAAATCACAACAAAAAGACACAAAATCATCACGAAAAGATGCAAAAACCATCTCAAAAAAATGCAAAATCACAACAAAAAGACACAAAATCATCGCGAAAAGATGCAAAAACCATCTCAAAAAATGCAAAATCACAACAAAAAGACACAAAATCATCACGAAAAGATGCAAAAACCATCTAAAAAAATGCAAAAACACAAAAGGATGCAAAGTTACTACACAAAAACATGAAATCACGGCCCGCTGTATAGCTCACTGAGTTAAGGCGCTGCCACGTTGGCGCAGGTCACCAGCAGCCGGTCGTGGGTTCGAGTCCAGCTCACGACCCTTTGCTGCATGTCTTTCTCTCTGCTCTGTACCCCCTTTCACCCTGTCTCTTCCGCTATCAATAAAAAGGAAAAAACTCCCCCCCAAAAAAAATATTAAAAAAAAACAAAACATGAAATCACCACAAAGACACGCAAAATCAACAGAAAAAGACAAAATAATCACAAGGAGACATGAAATCACCACAAAAACATGACAAACCACAATAAAAAGATGAAAAATTATTACAAAAAATGCAAAATCACAACAACAAGACATAAAATCATCATGAAAAGATGCAAAAACCATCTCAAAAAATGCAAAATCACAACACAGATGTGTAAAGTCATTAGAAAAGTACAAAATCATCACAAACAGATGCAAAATCATCACAAACAGACACAAACCCAGCATGAAAAAATGCAAAACTATCTCAAAAAAATGCAAAATCGCAACAAAAAGACATAAAATCATCACAAAAGATGCAAAAACCATCACAAAAATGCGCAAAATCACAACAAAGACGTGCAAAATCATCCAAAAAGACACAAAACCTCCATGAATAGATGCAAATTCATCACAGCAACACATAAAATCACAACAAAGACGAGCAAAATCATCAAAACAGACATGAAATCACCATGAAAAGATGAAAAATCACTACAAAAAAAATGCAAAATCACAACTAAAAGACACAAAATCATCACAACAATGTGCAAAACCACAACTCAAAGACAGGTTTTTGTGCAGTTCTGATCTGTTCTCCACATGTTCCCTCATTATCGGCCTTTTATTCTCGTCATGACTCTCTCTGTGCGTCGTCGTTTGAATCTCTTTTCTTTTCAGACTTTCTCTTAATCAAATCATGACTGTGGCTTTTCCTCGACTCGTGACCGGAGCTTTTCACCGCTGCTCCATTTGGCTCACGTCTTTGTCTTTCCAACAACATCCTGAGTTTCCTCTGATCCTAATAATAAAAACCATTCCGACACTCTCACATCCTGAACTCTGCTCAGAAGTTTGATCCGTTTGCTGATATGACACATTTTCTGTCCTCGTTTCCAGCCGTCTGCGCTGTAGAAAAAATACATGAAAAAACTGTCGAAATCCGACGGCAGGGGTGTCGAAAAATACGAAAAACACACTGGTGGAGTATTATTAGGTTGAAAAACACACAAAAATAACTACAAAAAGATGTGAAATCACCACAAAAGCATGGAAAACCACCATTAAGAGATGCAAAATCATGACAAAAAGACTAAATTAGTGTAAAAGAAGATGAAATCTGTATGAAAAGATGTGAAATCACCACAAAAACATGGAAAATTATCACAAAAAGACACAGAATCACCACAAAAGCATGTAAAACATACAAAAACACCATGAAAAGACAAAATTATTGCAAAAAGCAGATGAAAAAGACGTGAAATCACAGCAAGATCTCACAAAACCACCATGAAAAGATGCAAAATCATAAGAAAGGCACACAGAATCATCAAAACAGAAACTAAAAATTCACAAGAACACGCAAAAAGACATGAAATCACCACAAAAACAAACAAAATCATCACAAAAGGACAAATAATTACCACAAAACACACAAACCCACCAAGAAAAGATGCAAAATCATGACACAAAGACAAAATTACTGCAAAAAAGATGATTCCATAGGAGAAAAAGGATGAAATCACCACAAAAACATGCAAAACCACCATTAAGAGATTCAAAATCATAACAAAAAGACTAAATTAGAGCAAAAGAAGATGAAATCTGTTTAAAAAGATGCGAAATAACCACAAAAACATGGAAAATTATCACAAAAAGATGCAAAATCATGACAAAAACGCATAAAATCACAACAAAAACGTGCAAAATTATCAAAACAGACACTAAATAATTACAAAAAACACCATGAAAAGACACAATTATTGCAAAAAAGAGATGAAATCCATACGAAAAGACGTGGAATCATAGCAAAATCACACAAAACCACCACGAAAAGATACAAAATAATGACAAAAACATGTAAAAACACAACAAAGATGTGCAAAATCATCAAAACAGACACTAAATAATCACAAAAAGACATCAAATCACCACAAAATCATACAAAACCACCATGAAAACATGCAAAATCATGACGATAACATTCAAAATCATGTCAAAAAGACATGAAATCACCTCGAAAACATACAAAAACACTATAAAGAGAAAAAATTATTGCAAAAAAAAATAGACGAAATCCGTTAAAAAAGATGTGAAATCACCACAAAAACATGCAAAATCACCATGAAAAGCTGCAAAATAATTACAAAAACATGGAAAATCACATCAGAGATGTGCAAAATCATCAAATCAGACACTGAATAATCACAGAAACACACAAAAAGACATGAAATTACCATGAAACGATGCAAAATCATGACAAAGGCTCACAAAACCCTCAGAAAGACGTGAAATCACCACAAAAACATGTAAAATCAACCTGAATAGATGCAAATTCATCACAACAACACATGAAATCACAACAAAGATGTGCAAAATCATGAAATCAGACACTGAATAATCACAAAAACACAGAAACAGACATGAAATCACCCCAAAATCACACAAAACCACAAAGAAAACATGCAAAATCATGACGATAACATTCAAAATCCTAACAAAAAGACATGAAATCAAATTGAAAACGTACAAAAACACTATAAAGAGACAAATTATTGCAAAAAAGAGACGAAATCTGTTCAAAAAGACGTGAAATCAATACAAAAACATGCAAAATCACCAGTAAAAGCTGCAAAATCAGAACAAAAACATGAAAAATCACCAGTAAACGCTGCGAAATCATGACAAACATGCAAAATCACAGCAAAGGCACAAAAATCCTCACAGAAAGATCTAAAATAACCACAAAAACATGTAAAGTCGCCATTAAAAGCTGCAAAATCATGACAAAAACATGTAAAATAACAACAGAGATGTGCAAAATCATCAAATCAGACACTGAATAATCTCAACGCCACCATGAGGCCACAGCGTCTCAGCATCCAGAGCTCCTCCTCCTCCTCCTCCTCCTCCTCCTCCTCCACCTCTGACTGTTCGTCTCTTTGACTAGAAGTCGTCTCTCGGTAACGTCGGACTCAGAAGCTGCAACAAACAAAATCTCCGTCAACTTTTCCGCTGAGTCTGGAACCAGAGACCGGATCGGACTGAAGCCACCTGCCAAGGAAGGAAGCCGCTGACTCGACACTCCGCTCAGCTGCAAACATCTGCTGCCAGGAAGCTGCAGGACGTCTCCAGAGACCCACCTCAGCCCTGAACCACCGGCTGGTCCGGGAAGGATCGGATCTGGTTCTGGAAAACCAGTCAGGCTGAGGCTGGGAGAGGAGCTGCAGGGTCCAAGAATCCTCCAGACCAGGTCTGATGGAGGTCTGGTGGAGGTCTGATGGAGGTCTGGTGGAGGTCTGGTGGAGATCTGGTGGAGGTCTGATGGAGGTCTGGTGGAGGTCTGGTGGAGGTCTAATGGAGGTCTGGTGGAGGTCTAATGGAGGTCTGGTGGAGGTCTGATGGAGGTCTGGTGGAGGTCTGGTGGAGGTCTAATGGAGGTCTGGTGGAGGTCTAATGGAGGTCTGGTGGAGGTCTAAAGGAGGTCTGGTGGAGGTCTAAAGGAGATCTGATGGAGGTCTAATGGAGATCTGGTGGAGGTCTGGTAGAGGTCTGGTGGAGGTCTGAAGGAGATCTGATGGAGGTCTAATGGAGGTCTGGTGGAGGTCTAAAGGAGGTCTGGTGGAGGTCTGATGGAGGTCTAAAGGAGGTCTGGTGGAGGTCTGATGGAGATCTGATGAGGTCTGGTGGAGGTCTGAAGGAGGTCTGGTGGAGGTTTAATGAAGATCTGATTGAAATCTGATGGAGGTCTGATGGAGATCTGGTGGAGATCTGGGGGAGAGCTGATGAGGTCTGATGAGGTCTGATGGAGATCTGGTGGAGATCTGATGAGGTCTGATGGAGATCTGATGGAGATCTGATGAGGCCTGATGGAGATCTGGTGGAGGTCTGATGAAGATCTGGTGGAGGTTTGGGGGAGATCTGATAGAGGTCTGATGAGGCCTGATGGAGATCTGGTGGAGGTCTGATGAAGATCTGGTGGAGGTCTGGTGGAGATCTGATGTGGTCTGATGGAGATCTGATGGAGATCTGGTGATGGAGATCTGATGGAGATCTGGTGGAGATCTGATGAGGTCTGATGGAGATCTGATGGAGATCTGATGGAGGTCTAATGGAGATCTGGTGGAGATCTGATGTGGTCTGATAGAGGTCTAATGAAAGTCTGGTGGAGGTCTGATGGAATCTGATGGAGATCTGATGGAGATCTGATGAGGCCTGATGGAGATCTGGTGGAGATCTGATGGAGTCTGATGGAGATCTGTTCTGATCAGAGAAGAGATCAGGAGGATTCATCAGCAGTAATCATCTGGAGGAGACCTGCTGAGCTCCCTGCAGGTTCTCCGTCTTGCTGCTCCTCGTCGTCTCTTCTTCTACGTATTTTGTGTTTCATGTTTTCATTCTTTGTGGTTTGAAGCTGAATCTGAACGTTTCTCTGCTCTTCTTCTTTCCTCTTGAACATCTAAACTCCGTGAAGCCATGTGGCCTCCAGGTAGATGAACTCTGAGGTTCTCCACATGTTTGCTGAAGTAAAGGAGGCTCTGCAGGTCTCAGCGCTTCGGTTCAGATCAAAGACCCCCCGAGACGAACATCTGCACAAACAAACTCTAACCAGGCTTTGAAAGAAGTCCAGATGTTGGACTCTGCAGGACGCAAACTGGAGACGCTGCAGATTCTCTCTAATCGCAGCAAAACTCACGAGTCAGAGGGTTTTAATGTGAAAAACATCGACCCCGAAAGACGAAAGGTCACCAGAGAAACCCACAAACCCACCGTGAGAAGATGGAAACTCACAACAGAGACAAAGTCAGGCCAGGAAGAGGCGAGATCATCGGAAAAACATGACAAAGTGATCACAGAAACACGAGAAATCACAACAAAGACACAAAAAATAAATACAGGAAGACATAAAACCAGAAAAATTCATCGCAGCAACGCATAAAATCACAACAAAAACACAAAATCATCACATAAAGAGAGACGAATCACCACAAAAACACATTAAATCACCACAAAAACATGCAAAATAATGACAAAAACACATAAAAACACAACAGAGACGTGCAAAATCATCAAAACAGAAACTAAATAATCACAAAAATACGCAAAAAGATGTGAAATCACCACGAAAAGATGCAAAACCACAATGAAAAAATGAAAAATCATGACAAAAACCTGTAAAAACACAACAAAGATGTGCAAAATCATCAAAACAGACACTGAAGAATCACATAAAGACATCAAATCACCACAAAATCATACAAAACCACAATGAAAACATGCAAAATCATGACGATAACGTTCAAAATCATGACAAACACATGCAAAATCACAGCAAAAGCCCACAAAATCATCACAAAGACGCAAAATTTGGTACAAAAACACATTAAATCACCACAAAACATGCAAAATTATCACAAAAGATGCCAAATAATGACAAAAATACATAAAACCACAACAAAGATGTGCGAAATCATCAAAACAGAAACTAAATAATCACAAAAACACACAAAACCATCATTAAGAGACACAATTATTGCAAAAAAGAGATGACATCCCTACAAAAAGACATGGAATCATAGCAAAATCACACAAAATCACCACGAAAAGATACAAAACAACAACAAAAACCTGTAAAAACACAACAAAGATGTACAAAATCATCAAAACAGACACTAAATAATCACAAAAAGACATGAAATCGCCCCGAAATCACACAAAACCACAAAGAAAACATGCAAAATCATGACAAAAAGACATGAAATCAAATTGAAAACATACAAAAACACTATAAAGAGACACAATTATTGCAAAAAAGAGACGAAGTCCGTTCAAAAAGATGTGAAATCACTACAAAAACATGCAAAATCACCATCAAAAGCTGCAAAATCAGAACAAAAACATGGAAAATCATAACAAAGATGTACAAAATCATCAAAACAGACACTGAATAATCACAGAAACACACAAAAAGACATGAAATTACCATGAAACGATGCAAAATCATGACAAAGGCTCACAAAACCCTCAGAAAGACGTGAAATCACCACAAAAACATGTAAAATCAACCTGAATAGATGCAAATTCATCACAACAACACATGAAATCACAACAAAGATCTAGAAAATCATGAAATCAGACGCTGAATAATCACAAAAACACAGAAACAGACATGAAATCGCCCCGAAATCACACAAAACCACAAAGAAAACATGCAAAATCATGACAAAAGGACATGAAATCAAATTGAAAACATACAAAAACACTATAAAGAGACAAAATTATTGCAAAAAAGAGACGAAATCTGTTCAAAAAGATGTGAAATCACTACAAAAACATGCAAAATCACCATGAAAAGCTGCAAAATAATTACAAAAACATGGAAAATCACAACAGAGATGTGCAAAATCATCAAATCAGACACTGAATAATCACAAAAACACAAAAAGACATGAAATCGCCATGAAACGATTCAAAATCAACCTGAATAGATGCAAATTCATCACAACAACACATGAAATCACAACAAAGACGTACAAAATCATCAAATCAGAAACTAAATAATCACAAAAACCCAGAAACAGACATGAAATCACCACAAAATCATACAAAACCACCATGAAAACATGAAAAATCATGACGATAACATTCAAAACCATGACAAAAAGACATGAAATCACCTCGAAAACATACAAAAACACTATAAAGAGACACAATTATTGCAAAAAAGAGACAAAATCTGTTCAAAAAGACGTGAAATCACAACAAAAACATGCAAAACCACCAGTAAAAGCTGCAAAATCATGACAATAACATGCAAAATCACAGCAAAGGCACAAAATTACTGCAAAAAGATGCAAAATTTGGTACAAAAACACATGAAATCACCACAAAAACATGCAAAAATAATGACGATAGCATTAAAAACATGACAAAAAGACTGAAGCCTTCAGAGTCTGAACGTTTTTAACGAAGGTTCTTCTGGATCAGTGCTGATAAATTCACTCTAGAGGTCTGTAAAGAAGCCGGTGATGGAACCAGAGTTTGGTTCTTGACCTCCGGGACCTCGGAGCAGCTGATTCCTCCCAGATGTTGATGGCTTCCAGCTGCTGGGCGGAGTTCTCCTCAGAGAGCGTTGGTCCAGAACCCTCAAGTCAGACTCTGCTTTCACTGGAAGAGACGGTTCGGATGTGGAAGGAGGTCGAACTGGGAGGAGAAACAGCTGTTAGCTTCTGTTAGCTTAGCAACAGTGAAGCTACAACACTGTAAATAACGTGAACCAGCTGCTCTGTGGAGGCGTCTGGAGTCTCCACTTTAATTTAACCCACTGCACAAAAAAAAATAAAAAATTGAAAGGCACCAAAATAAAAACAAAAACATCCGTAATAAAACTTTAAAAATCTAAAAAAAAGTCATCCATAAGAAAAATGGTCGAAATAATCCATAAAAACAGTGAAAATCTAAGAAAAATCTATTTTAAAGAAAAAATCTATGTTGAAATTTTTTTAAAAATCTAAAAACAAATAATCCATTAGAAAAATGGTAAAAATCTAAAAAAAAATCTTTGAAAAATCAAATAAATAAATAATAGTCCACAAAAAATAAAGAAAATCTAATAAAAAATCTTTTAAAAATAATCTATAAAAATGGAAAACATTTAAATGTTAAAATGTTAAAATCTAAAAAACAATTCAGAAAAAATGGTGAAAATCTAAAAAAAACCACACTTTTAAATAATCTTCTAAAAATTTGAAAAAAATCCATAAAAATGGTGAAAACAAAAAAACTGAAAATTAAAAAAAACATAAAAATGGTGAAAACAAAAAAAACTGAAAATATAAAAAATCCATTAAAATGGTGAAAATCTTAAAAAAAAACCCTTTTAAATAATCTTAAAAAAAACTGAAAAAAATCCATAAAAATTGTAAAAACAAAAAAACTGAAAATTAAAAAAAATCCATAAAAATGGTGAAAATAAAAAATCTTTTAAATAATCTAAAAAATAATAACCAAAAAATGGTGACTTTTTTAAAAAAAATACATCAACATTATAATACTGTTAATGTTTAAAAACTGTGACACTAACCAGAATATATGTGTAAAATTCTGATATATTAGCTGATTGTTTTAAAGACTGTCTTTTGAAGTCTTCCATGTGGACTTTCTGTGGTTCACCTGTAAATCAATAACTTTTTTTAATTAAATAAAAAGGGAGAAAATGAAAATACATTCCTGTGGTTGGTGTCAAAGTTTGGTTTGAGGTTCTGAGGAGGTTTAATGAGCAGGACTGAAGGGAGGAAACAGTTAAAGCTCTGGTGGAGGAGGAGGTCCAGGAACAGGAGGAGGGACTCCAGTCCTCCTCTCAGACTCTGACTCTTCACTTCTTCTGCAGTCGGGACGATGGTGAGGAAGGAAAGGGATCTGCTGAGACCTGGAGACAACGAACACCGAGAGGAGATGGAGATCTGCCGTCGGCTGTAGGTGAGTTTATTTATCAATAAACGAAGGTGTCTGTCGAGTATCGTTAGAAGGACGAGTTTCTTATTACATTATTACATCTGCAGGATTAATGAACCCATTTAGAAATATTTAAAGAAGCAAACATCATCTTCAGGACTTAAGGCGACATAATAAATGTCATGAGAAAAACTAATCCATTAAAAAAATACTAAAACTAAATCCATAATATTTAAAGGTGCAAACATTATTTCAGTGAGTTGTGTCGACATAATAAGTGTATTTATAGAAAAGAATCCATAGAAAATGGTGAAAAAATAAAACAAAAATCTGAAAAAGTCTACAAAAAAGAAAATAAAAAAATATAAACAAAATTTATTTAAAAAATCTATTTAAAAAAAATATCCAAAAATGATCTAAAACAAAAATCTAAAAAAATCTTTTTAGAAAACGAAAATAAAAACTGTTAAAAATCAATTTTTTTTAAAAGATTATCCAAAAATTATGAAAATCTAAAAAATATATTTTAAAAAATGATCAAAATCTAAAACAAAAATCTTAATTAAAAAAAGAAAAATCTATTAAAAATCTAAAATAAAAAAAATTTAAAAATGATCCAAAAATGATGAAAATCTAAAAGGAAGACCTAAAAAATCTAAATAAACAAATAAAGAAAGAAAAGAATATCCAAAAGAAATCTAAAAAAGATTAAAGTCCATTAAAAATGGTCAATATCTAAAAACAAAAATCTAAGCAAATAAAAACTCTTTTAAAAAATCCATAATTAATAATTGTGAAAATAAAAAAAATCTAAAAAAAAAACCCACAACAAATATATATAATATTTCCATATGGAGTTTTCTGGATTATTTCTTTTTAGAAATAAAAACATTTAAATATCTGTAAAAATATTATATTTTAGCTGATTTAAAAAAAAAATTAAAAGATAGTTTTGATGTCATTTATGTGGACTTTTTTTGGTTCACATGTAAATAAATAAATAAACTGCAGCTGTTTAAAATGATTTTTAGTCCTTAACATAGAGAATGTTTCTTGAAGGAAAAGTTCCTTCTTCACATGATGTCATCAGAACGACTGAGGCCGACTGTACTTTCTGTTGAGTGGACGTTCACCTGACCTCGATTCAGCGTCTCAGTCGGTTTCTCCTCAAGCAAGGATGAGAAATATTTAAAAGATACCAAAATACAGAATCACACATAGAAGGCAGCAGCAGCAGCAGAGAGCTGATAGAACGAGTGTTTTACATGTTGTTTATGGTTCCTTTCTGCTTCATTTAAGGTGATTTCTCCCTAAAACCTGCAGATTAACAGCAATGAGAGACTTTAAATCCGGTTTTAGTACATTCCTGATCACTGAAGGCGGCTGTTTGCTTATGATTGGGTCTTTTTACTCCTCATTTCTCATGGTTTGTGTCGTCCTCATTTCATTGCGTCTCCTTTCTGTTGCGTTTTTCTCATTTTGTCTCATTGTTGTTGTTTTCCGTTTCGTTTTTCTCACTTCGTGCCTTATTGCTTTTAACATTTTGCAGTTTGCCTTGAGCAGAGCAGAGCTTCATTAGGACTCGTGTTGTTTCCTTCATCTGTCCTCATTCTGCTGCTCCGTCTGTAAAACTTAAAGTCCAGTTAGCAGCAGCAGGTTTTACCCCGAGACACGACCTGAAGTCCTGCAGCTTCATGGAAACAGCAGGAGAGTCTCCTGTAGATGTTAACCATCTCCATGTTCCAGCCTCTGCTCTACTCATCAGCTGTACAAAGATGTTTCACCTGCTGGATGTGTCTCCAACTACTTTTGCCTCTTTTTTATTGTTTTCGATGGTTTCTCATTTTGTATTTCCTTTCCATCGTTGTGTCTCGTTGTTGACGTTTTGTGTCTTTTAGTCAGATTTTGAGTCTCTCTTGTCATTTTCTATGTGGGAAACAAAATTTAAACAAAGATCTAAAAAAATAAACTAATAATAATTAATAAAAATGGTGAAAATATGAAAAAAATCTTTAAAAAATCCATAAGAAAAATGGTAAAAATTAAAAATTAAAATCTAAAAAAGTAATCAAAAAAATCTTTTTGTGAATGTCTAAAAAAATCTTTTAAATTTTTTAAAAATCATAAAAATGGTGAAAATCTAAAAAAAATCTCAGAAAATAAAAATCTAAAAACATCTTTAAAAAATCCATTACAAAATGTTGAAAGTCTAAAAAACTAAAACATATAATCCATAAAAATAGTGAAAATTAAAAAGAAAATTAAAAAAAAAAAATCTAAAACACTCTAAAAAAATCTAAAAAAAAACAACCTCTAATTTAAAAAAAATCTATAAAAATGGTGACATGCTTTGCTGTGGTTGTTGCCAGATTTTCACCATTTTGTTATGGATTTAAAAAATTCACTGTTTTTTTGTGTTTCCTGTCCATCGTTTTGTCTCGTTGTTGACGTTTTGTGTCTTTTAGTCAGATTTTGAGTCGCTCTTGTCGTCTCCTCTGTGAAACACTGCCTGCAGTTCATCTGAAAACAGCGCATCTTGATTTTACCTGTGTGTCTCCAGCTGCTCTGTGATTGGCTGATCTGACGTCGTCATGGCTCACCTGTTCCTGGCCCGTAAGATGCCGGATGATCTCCACGGTTGAGCCGACGGCCGGATGCTGAAGAGCTCCGTGAAGGTTCCAATCTTCCCCGAGAAGACGATCCAGGACACACCCAGGAAGGACCACAGCGTTGTCATGACAACACGGGTTCCTCACGTCAATGAGGTCCAGCTGACGGCGGTGACTGGTGGCGCCGAGATGTCGTGCTACCGCTGCATGGTGCCGTTCGGCGTGGTGGTCCTGATCGCCGGCGTGGTGGTGACGGGCGTCGCCTACACCTTCAACTCCCATGGATCCACCATCTCGGTCCTGGGCCTGGTGCTGCTGTCGGCCGGGCTGGGCCTGCTGGGATCCAGCGCCATCTGCTGGAGGCTCAGACTGAGCAGGAAGAAGGACAAACGGAGGGAGAGTCAGACGGCCCTGATGGCCAGCCAGGGATACTGCATCGCCTGAGGAGGTTAAATAGAAATAACACTCTAGAGACGCTGGTGGAGATTCTCTAGATTCATGAGTTCATCTGTTTACAGAACGGACATCAGCGTTTTCCCTTTAAAGGATCCGTCTGACTGAAGGAAACACTTACTCTAAAATTCTCACTGGAAGTTCTGGACGAAGGATTTACAAAGTTTTAGTCCTGAGGCGACGATCATGAAGCATTCAGCACAAATCTTCTTGTTCCAGTGGAACGTTCTGCTGGGAACCTTTGGATTCCTTCAGCACTAGAACAAAAACAAACCTGAGCTTCACACTTTTCCACAGAAGCTACCAAGACTGGAAAACATGGAGGCTCCACATCCCGCAGATATCTGACTGTTTACATCACCGCTAGTTTCTCTGAGTACGGTTTTATGGACGTGACGCGTTTGTTTGATTGATCCGGTTTGCTTCTCGATCCTCCAGTGATCCTCGTGGTTTCAATCTCAGCATCTGGACTCGCTTGAGTTCCTCGAGGACGTTTCACCTCTCGACGACTGATTGAAACCACGAGGACAACCATGACCTGGATGACTGAGAACCCTCACAGACATCCTCCAGACATCAGATGATATCCATGTTTATGAAGCTCAGTGATGATGTTCAGACTAGACGCTGCTAATAAGCTAAACAAGACATTTTAATGGTACTCTGTAGTTAATGTACAGACGTCAGAAGGTCTGTTTGTGACGACTCTGCTCTCCTCAGGATGGAAATGTTGGACTTAAATGTTCGTTGGATGTCTCTGAGGAGACCTAAAGCATCTGTGGTTCGACTTTCCCCTCTGATGTTGGGTTCAGATCAGGTTGTTATAAACTCCTGATGGACGGCGTGTCGGTCCGAAGCCAGGGAGCCTCAAAACCACAAATTTCCCCTTTAAAAATGAGCGTACAACACAACCAAAAGAATCTGAACACGTTGTCCAGCGGCTGTGAGTCACTCATTAACAAACAAACACAACTGTGACCTGAAAAGTTCCTTTAGAACTTTGTTATCAGTTAAATCCACGTAAAAATCATTCGGATCAGTCAGAAATCTTTGTCTCTGTTGTCATTTTGCATCTTTAAATGGTGGTTTTGTGAGTTTTTGTGGTAAATCTGCACCTTTTCATTGGTTATTTTGAGTCTTTTGCTGGTAATTTTGCATCTCTTTCCAGTCATTTTGTGTGTCCCAGTTATTGTTTTTAGTAGTTTCTTTCTGTTTCTCTGCAGTTTGTGTTTGGCATCCGTTCATTGGGGGTTGACTCCAGCAAACCTCCAGTAAATGTTCAGTAAGTTCAACCCAGCAGCTTCCATGAGGCTGGACTATTTTGAAACACGGGGGCGTTTGATCCTGGAAAGCCGCTGATGTACATCTTTTCCTTTTATGACACCAGAGATTGTCAGACCAATGAGAATTTGTTCGGTTGAGAGCTCACAGCACATAAAATGTAAGTTAATTTAAAAGTCTACCGAACATTTACACCAAATCTAAATTAAGAGCGTATCAACCTTCCATCTGAACTCAACATCAGAAGACTGAACACCTGACTCGCTCACAAACAGGCTGATTTCTGATTTGCATGTTACTTTGTATGTTTAGTGCACTAAGATCCACATGTCATGTATTCACTGTATTATTAGCTCTGTCAGCTCGTCTTATTTATTCTGTGCCATGTACCAAAAAACATTAAAGTCAAGATTCAACAAGTGTCAACCGACCGGAACGACTCCTTTTTCCTCCGTGAGGATTTTGGTGGGGGCAGCAACATGATGTGAAGCACGGTGGTGGCAGCATCATGACGTAAAGCAAGGTGGTGGCAGCATCATGACGTGAAGCATGGTGGTGGCAGCATCATGATGTAAAGCAAGGTGGTGGCAGCATCATGATGTGAAGCATGGTGGTGGAAGCATCATGACGTGAAGCACGGTGGTGGCAACATCATGACGTGAAGCACGGTGGTGGCGGCATCATGACCTGAAGCATGGCGGCTGCAGAATCATGATGTGATGCATGGTGGTGGAAGCATCATGATGTGAAGCATGGTGGTGGAAGCATCATGATGTGAAGCATGGTGGTGGCAGCATCATGATAAAGCATGGTGGCGGCAGCATAATGATGGGCAGCACAGTGGTGGCAGCATCATGATGTGAAGCATGGTGGTGGCAGCATCATGATGTAAAGCATGGTGGTGGCAGCATCATGATGTGAAGCATGGCAGTGGCAGCATCATGATGTGAAGCATGGCGGTGGCAGCATCATGACGTGAAGCATGGCGGTGGCAGCATCATGATGTGAAGCATGGCGGTGGCAGCATCATGATGTGATGCATGGCGGTGGCAGCATCATGACGTGAAGCATGGCGGTGGCAGCATCATGATGTGAAGCATGGCGGTGGCAGCATCATGATGTGATGCATGGCGGTGGCAGCATCATGATGTGAAGCATGGTGGTGGCAGCATCATGATGTGAAGCACGGTGGTGGCAGCATCATGATGTGATGCATGGCGGTGGCAGCATCATGATGTGAAACATGGCGGTGGCAGCATCATGATGTGATGCATGGTGGTGGCAGCATCATGATGTGATGCATGGTGGTGGCAGCATCATGATGTAAAACATGGAGCTGCAGCCAAAGATGAATCTACTAAATACTGACTGGAAGGAGGTGAATACTGATACAATCAGTTCATACAAGGTCTTAAAGATCCTGCTGCTGTTCAGGAATGGAAACAAGAATTTAGCTTCTTCTTGCAACTAAAACTTCAACCAAAAGTAGGAAAGGAAGAGTCTGAGGGAGTGCCTTTGGAGGTTCAGCAACAAAACAGAAGGGCTGCATGCAGAATTATGAGCAATCACAGGATCACTGAAGGACACGTAAAAATACAAAGGTTCTGCAGCAGCTTTTTCTAATCAGATGTTCAAATGTGTCTTTGCTTTCTGCTGCGTTTGAGGGCTCGGAGGGGAAATCCCGACCCGACCCTCCCTTCCTGCAGCTCAGCGACCGGCTGAAACGACCAGAAGGTGGAACTCGGTGGCAGCGGAAAGAAGCCGGCACGCAAAGAGCCGCAGAACCGGCAGAGTTACAAGGGAACGGGAAGGTTTCCGCCCGAACACACCCTCTAGCAAAACTTTGAACTAATTCCCCAGCAGGCGTGAGAGTGCTGAGCCGAGGCCAGCCGGAGACACGGGAATAAACCTGCTTCCACATCAGAGAGCAAACTCTGATCTAACACTGATTCAGACACATCACATTTCCTCATGAGGCGGAAATTAATAGAGCAGAGAAGTGAAATGAAATCAGGACCAGAACAAAACAACCCAAAGTGCATCTGAAAGTACAGAAGATGATGCTGCCACCACCGTGCTTCATGTCAACCAGCCTGAACATCTGGATGCTGCATTTTACCTTGTTCTTCTTTAGAAAACTGCTCACCATGTGTCACATCATGATGCATAGCGGTGGCAGCATCATGACGCTGCTGACCCCATGTTTCCTGTCATGATACTGCCACCACCATGCTTCACGTCATGATGCTGCCACCACCATGCTTTGTCACGTCATGATGCTGCCGCCACCGTGCTTCACCTCATGATGCTGCCACCACCATGCTTTGTCACGTCATGATGCTGCCGCCGCCGTGCTTCACCTCATGATGCTGCCACCACCATGCTTCACATCATGATGCTGCCACCACCATGCTTTACATCATGATGCTACCACCACCGTGCTTCACGTCATAATGCTGCCACCACCATGCTTAATGTTATGATGTTGCCACCCCCATGCTTTACATCATGATGCTGCCACCACCATGTGTCCCTTAATGATGCTGCCACCACCATGCTTCACGTCATGATGCTTTGCCACCGTGCTTCCCCTCATGATGCTGCCACCACCATGCTTCACATCATGGTGCTGCCACCACCATGCTTCACCTCATGATTCTACCGCCACCGTGCTTCACATCATGATGCTGCCACCACCATGCTTCACATCATGATGCTGCCACCACCATGCTTCATGTCATGATGCTGCCACCACCATGCTTCACGTCATGATGCTGCCACCACCATGCTTTGTCACGTCATGATGCTGCCACCACCATGCTTCACATCATGGTGCTGCCACCACCATGCTTCACCTCATGATTCTACCGCCACCGTGCTTCACATCATGATGCGGCCACCACCATGCTTCACATCATGATGCTGCCACCACCATGCTTCATGTCATGATGCTGCCACCACCATGCTTCATGTCATGATGCTGCCACCACCATGGTTCACATCATGATGCTGCCACCACCATGCTTCACATCATGATGCTGCCACTGCCATGCTTCACATCATGATACTGCCACCACCATGCTTCACATCATGATGCCGCTTCCGCCATGCTTCACATCATGATGCTGCCACCAACATGCTTCACATCATGATGCTGCCACCACCGTGCTTCACATCATGATTCTGCCATCACCATGCTTCACATCATGATGCTGCCACCGCCGTGCTTCACATCATGATTCTACATCTTCTGCATCTTCACGTCTGAGAAAGTTCTGCAAAGTTCTACTGATGTTTTAGGTGGGAAGTTTCATAAGAAATAAACTACGCATATAAAAAGTATGAATTTATGTTTGGAGCCTTATTTCAAGATGGAAGAGCAGAAGGAAAAGCTGTGCGGTAAAAAAATACTTTTCAGTGTTGGTTTTAATTCTTCTCAGGAAAGTCAAATTTATTTGACAATAATTTTATCTTGAAAAGCAGCAAACGGGAAAACCTCCAAGTAAGGGTGGATACTTTTTATAGACACTGTAGAATAAAGTTTGATCCAATCAGGTTTGTGTTTCAGTTCATACAGTGTGTGTTGACTATAATTTTACTCGTTATAGCACCTAAAATTTCAACCAAATTGTGTTTTTTTTCCTCAAATAAGATAATGTATTTGCAGATTTGTATCAATAAAAATGCTATTTAATGGTTCTGGAGTTAACCCATGGATCAGACATGAGATATACTCAAGATGTCCCACAAGTTCTGTGTATATAGACGATACTGTTTCCTCTATCTGCGATTGTAATATACGTCTCTATGCAGACGATACTCTATTGTACTTTAATGTAGATAACAAACATTCTGCTGTAAAATCCCTTCAGGACTGTTTCACTCAGTTGCAAGAAGAAATTAGTTCTCAATGCAGATAAAACAAAACCCATAATTTTCACTAAAGTCTAAAAACATTACTTTTTACCATCGTTAATCATATTGGTGCACATATTAAACGACTATCTGGGATTGGGATCAATGATAAGCTGACTTTTAAACATTATGTATAAACACTGGCTGTTAAACTAGAAGAAAAAATGGTTTCTTTTACAGGAATAACTTGTATTTTTTTTTTTACTACATTGTAAGAAAACACATATTTTTGTAAATGCATGCATCAACTAAGACTCTTAAGATTAAGATTTATTACCGGTGGTAAATAAACTTTTTATCACTACAAGCCGTATGCTAATGTTGGCTGGGTTTCCCTCTATCTAAGGCCTGATAGACTCGGTTTTTTACTCTCTTACATGACCTCATTACTGTCTTTTATTGTGGGTTCTTAGCAAACACGCTCAGATTACTGGATGATGCTGCAGGTTTTTTCAGCTGTTTTTACTCACTGTGAAGCAAAAACCTGGAAAAACCTGCAGAACAAAATAACTAATAATGATAATTAGTTGATTCATTTGTTTTTCGGGCTTATGCACTCTGCTTTTTAACATTTTATTGCTGTTTAAGTTTGCCATTTGAGTGCCAGCCTCTTTAATTTTCCTTCTCGGCTACTCTGTAAACACGCCGAGACTTTAGATAAAGGCTGAATGAATGAATGTTAAGTTTCACATTAAAACAGCAGAACCTCTGATGGCTGTAAACCTGCAGCGGCATCCTGTGTGTCAAAGGTTGTTCTCATCAACTTCCTCACTTCAGACTGAAGTTTCTCTCAGTTTTTACTACAGGTCAGCTGATGTTTATGTTCCAATGACTTCCTACAGGCAAAATTCACTTTAACTGCTGTGAGGAGACGCTTAAAGGTTCATGAAGTCTTTGTTTCTGTCAATTTGTTGTGGATAAACTTCAATCAATTAAACCTCCTTCATCAGCCAAATATACATTGAAAGGACATTTTAAAGACGTGTCATCTTTGAGCGGAAAAAAGCTAAAATTCCATCATTTCAAGAGAAAGAATCAACTTGTAAACAGTCTGTGAACTCATTATTTGTGACGTATTGTTCTGTATTCTCTATATTTCACCAAAATCAATTTGTTTTTCTGGTCTAAACCAGTTTGGTTTAGTCCAGTTTGATCCACATTTAGTCCAGTTTTGTCCATATTTAGTCCAGTTTGGTCTATGTTTAGTCCAGTTTGGTCCACATTTAGTCCAGTTTGGTCTATGTTTAGTCCAGTTTGGTCTATGTTTAGTCCAGTTTGGTCCATGTTTAGTCCAGTATATCTATGTTTAGTCCAGTTTGGTCCACGTTTAGTCCAGTTTGGTCCATGTTAATCCAGTTTGGTCTATGTTTAGTCCAGTTTTGTCCACATTTAGTCCAGTTTGGTCCACATTTAGTCCAGTTTGGTCCATGTTTAGTCCTGTTTGGTCTATGTTTAGTCCAGTTTGGTCCACATTTAGTCCAGTTTTGTCCATATTTAGTCCAATTTTGTCCACATTTAGTTCAGTTTGGTCCATGTTTAGTCCAGTTTGGTCCATGTTTAGTCCAGTTTGGTCCACATTTTTTTCACATTTGGTCCAATAGTTTCTTGACACCTGGTCAGGATGGTCAAGAGTCAACCAGGAACCAGCAGGAAGCAGGTCTGGATGAACCAGAAACTGCTGGAACACAGCTGTCAGTTGGACAGTTGGGTTGGACATCAACATGAGCTGAGAGGCTCCATGAAGAAGGAAGTTCTTCCTCTAGAAGCAGAACCTTGAAGCTCCACTGATCACATGGACAAAGAAAAGGCCTTCTGGAGGAAAGTTCTGAGGTCAGATGGAACAAAGACTGGAGGAGAGAAGGTGAGGCCTTCAACCCCAACAACACCAGACCTACCATCCAGCATGGAGGTGGCAGCATCATGCTCTGGGGCTTTCTAGAAGTCCTTTTGGCCTCATCTCAGACTGTATTCTGGACTGGCTTTGGACTTTCTTGGGGCAGGTTCTTGTTTGGTTTCAGTCTTGGTTCTGGGCTGGTTTGGGACCTGGTTTTTATTGTGATTTAATGTTGGCCCTGGCTTAGGACTTGTTTCAGATCATCTTTGGGAGGGGGGCGGTCTTGTTTTTTTTAGGAGTATTTTAGGTTTGGTTTTGGTCCCGATTTTGCACTGATATTTGACTTTTTTAGGGCTGGTTTCAGACTGTCTAGACCAGGTCTTAGACTTCTTAGACTACCATCCAGCATGGAGGTGGCAGCATCATGCTCTGGGGCTTTCTAGAATTGCTTTTGGCCTCATCTCAGACTGTATTTTGGACTGGCTTTGGACTTTCTTGGGGCAGCTTCTTGTCTGGTCTCAGCCTTAGTTACTTTGGGACCTGGTTTTGAATGTGATGTAAAGTTGGCCCTGACTTAGGACTGGTTTCAGATAGTCTTGGGGGAGTCTTGGACTTTTTTAGGAGTACTTTAGGTTTGGTTTTGGTCCCGATTTTGGTCCTGGTTTTAGACTTTTTAAGGACTGGTTTAGACTGTCTAGGCAAGGTCTCAGACTTTTTTTTAAACCCAACAACACCAGACCTACCATCAAGCATGGAGGTGGCAGCATCATGCTCTGGGGCTTTCTAGGAGTCCTTTTGGCCTCATCTCAGACTGTATTTTGGAATGGCTTTGGACTTTGTCGGGGCAGCTTCTTGTTTGGTTTCAGTCTTGGTTGTGGGCTGGTTTGGGACCTGGTTTTGAGTGTGATTTAAAGTTGGCCCTGGCTTAGGACTGGTTTCAGATTGTCTTGGGGGGGTCTTGGACTTTTTTTAGGGGTACTTTAGCTTTGGTTTTGGTCCCGATTTTGGTCCTGGTTTTAGCCTTTTTAGGACTGGTTTAGACTGTTTTGGCCAGGTCTTAGACACCAGACCTACCATCCATCATGGAGGTGGCAGCATCATGGTCTGTGGAACTGGAGCTTCACACAAAGTCAGTGTCACCAAACTTCAAAAATGTGTCAGTCGACTCCAGTTTGTGACTCAGACTCTTGTTTCTCGTGCTGAACAGAAACCCAGAAGCTGTTTCAAAACACCGCCGCTCTAAATGCATTTCCCAGAATCCCGCTGGCCTCGTCTCACCATCTGGATGAAACTGCTCCGTTTGCTGCGCGATAAAAGAGACTTGTGATGCGTTTCCTGCCGTCTTTGTTTGGGTTTGGAAACCGAGACTTTGTCCTGGAAATGATTTTGAACCGTGCAGGTCATGAGGCCGCGGAGGTTAAGCCTTCATATCCTCGCCTTGGCTGGAAGCAGAATGCGGTCATCCTCCAAGAGACGGAGGAAGTTTGCTCCTCAGAGGGTCTGTGAATCGAGTTTCCACCCCGACAATCTGGGTTTTAGATCTTAAACAGGAACTGACCGTGTTGTTGATGTGACTCAGAAATGCTTCACCTTCAGTTTGCAGAAAGTAATGACTCAAAGTTGCTGAAATGAAACTGTGGGTGTTTTATGGCTCGTTTATACTACAGTCTAAAGTCCTGCATCTCTATGGAAGCAGAACAACATGAAGAAGGAGAGAGAGTCAGTAAGACACTAGGTTTTCAAGGTTTGGACAATAATTTTGTGGTTGTTTGACAATTTTAAAGCAGCATGTCACAAAAAAAGTAGAATGTCTCTGATTGTTTGTTTAAATCCTGGAGCCAACATGTCCGACACGTTTCCACAGATGTTAAAACACTGGAACAGAACTAACCGAGGCTCCACACTCTGTAGATATCCAACTATTTACTTTTTAAATTTAATTGTGTGACGTTTCTTTGGTTAATGTTCCAGACGTAAACACACCTGACACATGATGCATTCAAGGACCGTCAGAATCTAGATCGATTGTTGTTTTTTGGTGATTTGTTGGTCTTTTATGTTCTTATTTGGTTTTAAGGACATCTTCGTCTTTCTTTGGTCTTAATTTACTACATTTTTTGTTGTTTTCTGTCTCATTTTGATAATATTTTGTCTCTTAATGGTCACATTTTGAATCTTTTTGGTATTTTTTTTGTCATTTTTGGTTTTCCTTTGACTTCTTTTAGTACCTTTTTGGTCTTTTTATGGTCATATTTTGCTCCTTCCATGTGTTTTTGTCTCTTTTTGGTAATTCTTTGTCGTCATTTCGCTTCTTTTGGTCATATTTAGTCTCTTTTAGGGACTTCTGTCTTTTGTTGGTCTTAATTTGCCAGTTTTTTGTTCTTTTTGATAACATCTTGTCTCTTAATGGTCATACTGCTGGATATTTTTGGTAATTTTTTGTCTTTCTTGGTCGTCTTTACAGTCACTTCGGTAACTCTTGTCTCTTCGTGGCCATAGTTTGCCTCTTATTTGTGTTTTTGGCCTTATCCTGGCTTTTGTTTTTACTCGTCTTGGCAATATTTCACCACTTTTTGCATTTTTATCAGTCTTTTTTGGTGTTTTTTGACTTCCTTGGTCATCTTTTTACTTGTTTACATCATATTTGGTCTCTTTTAGGGGCTTTCTTGTCTTTTTTTGTCTTAATTTGCTTCTTTTCGTTGGTCTTTTTGGTCACTTTTTGTCTATTTTGGGCGTCCCATTACCAGTAATAGTCATATTTGGTCTGTTTTTGTGTTTTCCTCCATCTTTTTTGGTGTTTTTTGACTTGCTTGGTCATTTTTTAATGGGTGTTGGTCATATTTAGTCTCTTTGAGGAACTTCTGTCTTTCATTGGTATTATTTTGCTAGTTTTTTGTTGTTGTTTTGATAACATCTTGTCTCTTAATGGTCATACTGCTGGACTTTTTGGTAAGGTTTTTGTCTTTCTTGGTCGTCTTTACAGTCAGTTTGGTAACTATTGTCTCTTTGTGGCAATAGTTTGTTTTTTATTTGTGTTTTCGGCCTTTTTTCTGGCTTTTTTGGATAAAAAATTTGGCTTCTTTTTGTGTTTTTCTCTGTCTTTTTTGGTATTTCTTGACTTGCTTGGTCATCTTTTTACTTATTTACATCATATTTGGTCTCTTTTAGGGGCTTCATTGTCTTTTTTGGTCTTAATTTGCCTCTTTTTGTTGTGTTTTTGGTCTTTTTGGGGACTTTTTGTCTTTTATTGGTCGTCCCATTACTGGTTTTGGTAAAATTTCACCTCTTTTTGTGTTTTTCTCTGTCTCTTTTGGGGTTTTTTTTGACTTGCTTGGTCTTTTTTTAATGGTTTTTGGTCATATTTGGTCTCTTTTTGGTCACTTGTTGTCATTGTCTCTCTGCCTGCAGTCCACCTGAACACTTCATTTTTGTCATCTGAGTCACTGTTAACGTCATGGTTACGTCACTAAGCTTAGAACTTTTTGTTATTTACAGAATCTGGTTAGCAGTGTTTATTTTTTGTCAAATTTTAAACGAGACATCAGGTTTGGTATGTTTATAGAAAAGCACACAACAGATGAGTAGTTCAAGGACCGCTGGAAAGTTGAACATCAGTTCTGCTTCTACAGTTTCTGGGGTCATTTAGGTGATTTTTAAAAACATCTTTAAACCAGACGCTGGTTTTAGGGTTGAGAGGAGTTAACAGGAGTTCTGAATGAGTCTCGGCTGCAGGATGTTTTGGTGGGAAAGTTCCCGTGATAGAAGCCGGTACCGAGCTGAAGGACCAACAATGGCCCGGAGGCCCCAGAGGGCCCCATTAACCAGGGAGAGGCACTTCCCCTCATTCGTCAAAAAGCCACTTTCCCTCCCAAACCTTCTCTGGGATTCTTTGGTCTGCAGGCTGCTGAAGGATTTAGAGGCTCCGTGCTGAAGCTCGGCTGGATCGGACCGGAGCCGCCTCAACACAGGAAGCTCACATTGTGTTGGAAAGAATAGAACCTGGGTTTGACCGCCGCCGAGGCCCGACGTCGATCCTCCAGCAGGCCTGAAACTGTGGCGATAAGAAGAATAAGGAGCTGGAGGCTGCAGGAGGGAGGCTCTGAAACAACACAGAGAACCAGGAGACCCGAGACCAGAGGCCTGGAGCAGAATCTGGGGTCACCTATAGCTTCAGGTTTCCTTCTGGGTTTTCAGAACTGTGAAGTGGTTCACTTCTCCTGGTACGTCTCCATGGTAACGGATGCTGAACTCCTAACCTGAGATCAGTGCGTGTAGAAGCTCCTCCTACTGACCAATCAGGTTTGAGCTCATGATGAGCTCAGGTGGTGAGACAGGAAGGCCAGAGATTTAATTTTATTGTTCTATCTTCCTTTGTAGGGCGATATAGTCCTAAATGTACTGATTAAAACAGTGAAGCCTTAAAGACTGATGGCTGACCACATAAGATGTTTGTTGCTTTCTGTCTTATCTCTTGTTGTTGTCATTTTATCTCTTGTTTTTTTGTTGTTTTCCATCTCGTTTTGCTGTTTTGTGTCTCATTTTTGTCATTTTATGTTTTGTTTTTTGGTGTTTTTATTTAGTTTGGTGTCTCAGTTTTGTAGCTCTGTGTCTTGTTGCTGCACAGAACATTCTGCATGTTGACAAAGAAAGGACGTTCTCCGTGCAGCATTTAGTTTTGAGAACTTTGAGAACGTCTTTATTTTTCCTGCCTTTAAGAAAGAACTTTCTGGGAACTAAAAGAAAACTTCCCGCTGAAAATATTAGCATGACTTTTTAAGCAAAAACAATCTAGCTGGGTTGATTTCTGTCGCCACATACAGACAGAATGTTAAGCGTGTTGTTTTCTGAAGTTGAATAAGTGGTTATGCTAAGCTAAGCTAACCAGGCTTCATATTCTAAACCAGTGGTTCTCAACTGGTCCAGCCTCAGGACCCACTATGTCTCCATTAATAAGGGTTGCGACCCAAATTTTTGAAGTTTGCTGTTCCTGTTAACAAATTAAGGTTTATTAGGGTGTAGTCTCAGCACATTTTGATACAGCTTAGGAAAATTTTGGCTTATTTTTTTCCTAATTTTGGTATATTTGGACACTTTTCCCAAGTGTGGGGCATATTTTGGCCCATTTTGACAAATTCTGAGCACATTTTGGTTCATTTTTGGGACGTTTTAGCTTAAATTTCTCCAATAAGCTGGCAGAGCCCAATCTAGAGGTTAATAGTGGGCAACTACTGGTGTCACCACCACTAAATATCCTGCTATTGAAAGCAAACTGTGTCATAAGAAACACATCCTTCAAAATAAAAGACTTTATACCACCATGCATGCTTCTGCGACCCTCTAAAAATGGCTTCACGACCCACTTTTGGGTCCAGACCCACCAGTTGAGAACCACTGTTCTCCACAGAAAGTGTATAAACATCAGTGCAACTATGCATATCTGGACTTTCTGCGGCTGAATTTCAATTAATGAAGAGAAATAAGTCTAAAAACTGGTGGTTTGGAAACTGTCAGGTTTCAATCAGAACGAATTTAAACTGTGTCCCAGCTCAACCTTCCTCCGCCGCTGTGACCTGAAAGGTTCTTTCACTCAGCTTTTCAGTCCATCTGTCATCTGTTTTACTTTCGTACATGCGGCAAAAGAAAAAACCCTCTGCAGACGGAGAGTGTGTAAGGAATTAGCCTGATTCCCGACAGACAGACTCAACGGAACGTCCTGTGAAAAGAGGAAGCTGCCCCACATTCAAAAAACATGTTTTCCACATTAAATCTAAAGTTCAGGAACATGTGGAGTGTTCTGCTGTTTGTTTCTGTTCAGGAGAGGATTATATCCACCTGATGTAGACATGGAGGACAAGTTGGCCACTAATATACCGCTTTATGAAAATGTTACTGAAAAGCAAAAGTCAGTGGATGGATATAAGAAAATGTCTCTGAATTGACCTAGATATACCTACAGCAGACCTTACTCAAAAACAGAGTGACTGAGCAGGAAAAAGACTAGTGAGGGAGGCCACCAAGACACCTATGACTCCTCTGAAGGTGTTGCATGCTTCAGTGGTTGGGATGGGAGAGACTGTTAATACAACTGTTGTCTGTTCTTCACCAGTCAAAGCTTTATGGGAGACAAAGTGAAAGACAGTGTTGGAAAAAGCTCAGATTAAATCTGGACTAGAGTCACCAGAAGACGTGTGGAGACTCTGAAGTCAACTGGAAGAAGGTTCTTTGGTCTGAGGAGACCAGGATGGAGATTTTTGTCCATCAGGCCAGATGCTTAGTGGATACCAAACACTGAACATCATTACAAACACACCATCCCCACTGTGGTAGCATCATGATGTGAAGCACGGTGGTGGCAGCATCATGATGTGAAGCATGGTAGTGGCAGCATCACGATGTGAAGAATGGTGGTGGCAGCATCACGATGTGAAGAATGGTGGTGGCAGCATCGTGATGTGAAGCATGGTGGTGGCAGCATCATGATGTGAAGCATGGTGGTGGCAGCATCATGATGTGAAGCATGGTAGTGGCAGCATCACGATGTGAAGAATGGTGGTGGCAGCATCACGATGTGAAGAATGGTGGTGGCAGCATCGTGATGTGAAGCATGGTGGTGGCAGCATCATGATGTGAAGCACGGTGGTGGCAACATCATGACGTGAAGCATGGTGGTGGCAGCATCATGACGAGAAGCATGGTGGTGGCAGCCTCATGACGTGAAGCATGGTGGTGGCAATATCATGATGTAAAGCATGGTGGTAGCAGCATCATAATGTGAAGCATGGTGGTGGCAGCATCATGACGTGAAGCATGGTGGTGGCAGCATCATGACGTGAAGCATGGTGGTGGCAGCATCATGACATGAAGCATGGTGGTGGCAATATCATGATGTAAAGCATGGTGGTGGCAGCATCATAATGTGAAGCATGGTGGTGGCGGCATCATGACGTGAAGCATGGTGGTGGCAGCATCATGATGTGAAGCATGGTGGTGGCAGCATCATGATGTGAAGCATGGTGGTGGCAGCATCATGATGTGAAGCATGGTGGTGGCAGCATCATAACATGAAGCATAGTGGAGGCAGCATCATAATGTGAAGCATGGTGGTGGCAGCAACATGACATGAAGCATAGTGGAGGCAGCATCATAATGTGAAGCATGGTGGTGGCAGCAACATGACATGAAACATGGTGGCAGCATCATAACATGAAGCATGGTGGTGGCAGCAACATGACGTGAAGCATGGTGGTGGCAGCATCATGATGTGAAGCATGGTGGTGGCAGCATCATAACATGAAGCATAGTGGAGGCAGCATCATGATGTGAACCATGGTGGTGGCAGCATCATAACATGAAGCATAGTGGAGGCAGCATCATAATGTGAAGCATGGTGGTGGCAGCAACATGACATGAAACATGGTGGCAGCATCATAACATGAAGCATGGTGGTGGCAGCAACATGACGTGAAGCATGGTGGTGGCAGCATCATGATGTGAAGCATGGTGGTGGCAGCATCATGATGTGAAGCATGGTGGTGGCAGCATCATGATGTGGGGATACCTCCCAGCAGCAGGCTCTGGAAGCCTCTTCCAAGGGGCTTGAATCCTTTTAATAGGTCTGATATAACTAATGTAAAATAATTTACATCTGGACACAGTGCTACCCATGTTTATTCTTCCTGCAGGTTAATTTATCTTTCAGTAAACCTCAAACATGCTACGTGGTTTAATTAACAGGCTTTTAACTCCAAGTACAGACGATGCTGCCTGCTGTCTTTCACAGTTACGTCGACGACGAGGCTTAAAATAATCCTGGAATAACTTAAAATAACTCAAGGACCTTAGAAAACCACCACTGGTTTGATGCTACATGGATTTATAATATTTATAGTCTGCAGGAGCATGAAGCTGCAGTTTAACCGCTGTGTTCTGGTGTTTCCTGGGTCGGGTCGGTGTCTCCATTAGCGGGTCATGTCAGTATGTTTGGGTGTCCTCTCTCCGCAGTCTAATATCCTCTCTGCTGTTATTTTTACCCGCCTCTCCTCCCCCCGCCGCCAACCATCTGCCGCTGAGGACGCTGCTGTAGGTATTTCCTGATTCTGTTATTTCACTGCATTTTTCGGAGGGACTGGAAATCCTCTCCTCGTCCTGCTGGTTTATTTAGACAGCGGCAGGTCCGACAGAGTTCAGGCTGAAATGAACCGGTTCTGCTCGGTTGTTCAAGTTTAAGGTCTCCGTCCTTTCGTTTGTCTAACAGGTGGTTTTGTTTCTGTTTGTATTGAATCAGCATCTCTGCCTGTTTGGCCGACATCACCTACAAGTTCTAATGATGTTTAATTTAATGTTAAAAGAACGTTTGAGGGATTTAATCATTTGAAATAAGGTTTATGTTGCTGATGACCACATTCCCATACTTGATAAGGCTCTCAATGCAAAACATCTGAAGAACATCCTGGCAATTAAAAAAAAACAACATCCCAACATCAGCAAAACATTCCAGCTGTGCAGAAACCAGATGCTGCGTGAGGATAACGAGGAACACGGAGGGGCTGATCTGCCGTCTGAGCATTAATTGATTGATAATATCAGTCTGCTGCAGCTCCACGGATTAAAGAACACGCTTGATCCTGCAAGACCGAGCTCGGGGCAACAAAAGGACAAACGGCAGCACTCTGGAAATTGCATGTTCCAGCAGAACGCAGCCTGTTTGCTTTTAATGTAATTTAATTTCAAATGCAGAACTAATCTCCTGCAGTGACATAATAAAGCAGTAGTTTAATACATATTACATGACTCCTAAATCCCGCCGCCTCGTGGCAGCCTGACAGGTGAGCGCTTCCTCCTCCATTTTGCAGAGCATCATTTCTGCCGCTGCAGTTGGCAAAATCAAAATGGAGGCTTAAGTTATTAAAACTGAGCAGCTTTAATCATTGGCTGCTGACTTTCTGGGCTGGAGGAGCATCGAGGATTAATCCCCCTGCTGTCGCTGCTCCAGCTGATCCCTCAGTCCTTCATCCCGCCGCCGGCCGGACGTTCGCTCGTCTCTCTGCAGCTCTTTCTGCTGCCTTTCCCGCCGTTTCCTCCCGCTCTGGGTCGAGATATGAAGGCGGCACCATGGGTTTCATGGAATTCTACCTGGAGATCGACCCGGTCACCCTGAACCTCATCATCCTGGTGGCCAGCTATGTCATCCTGCTGCTCGTCTTCCTCATCTCCTGCATCCTGTACGACTGCCGGGGCAAGGACCCGACCAAAGAGTACGCCCCCGACAACACGCCGGCGCCGCCCAGCCAGTCGCCCATCCGCCTGGTAGTCATGCAGAACTCTCCGGCGTCGTCCCGCTACGAGCCCAACAACACGGCCGGCCACGAGATGCCGACGCCGGACCTGAGCCGGGACCGAGGGGAGCGCGAGAAGAGGAGCACCCTGGTCTGAAGCTCCACGGACGGGAAGGTCTGCAGCTATCGGTCAGTTAAAGCACAGAGTCGTCGGCAAAATGTCTGAACATCCGAGTCCAAAACCAAAATATGTTCAGTTCCACAGCTGCAACTAACAACGCTTTCACTGCTGAAACCTGACTTTAGACTGTAGAAAGACGAGTGAGGACTTACGGCATAACTCAGCCTTTTATTGAGCAGAACGGAGGTCTTGGACTCTTTTGGGGGATAGTTTTAGACTGGTTCAAAACTGGTTTAGCATCTGGTTTCAGACCTGATTTAAGACCGTTGTCAGACCAGTTTCAGATGTGCTTTCAGACTGGTTTTGGACTGAGTCTGAACTGGCTTTGTAATTGTTTTGGACTGGCTTTAGACTGGTTTTGGAGCTGATTGTCGACTGGTTTTGGATCCGCTTCGGACCGATCCTGACCTGTCTTTGCAGCTCATTCTGAAGTGGTTTTGGAGCTGGTTTTAAGGAGCGGTTCTGGACTGGTCCTGGAGCTGGTTTGAAGCTGCTTTTAGATATTTTAAGGAGCTCATTTTGGACTGGTTTTGGAACTGGATTTGGACTGATTCTGAACTGGCTCTGGAGCATGCTTTGAACTTGGTTTGAACTGGTTTTAGACTGGATTGGAACTGGTTTTGATCTGCTTCTGTAGCTCATTTTGAACTGGTTTTAGACTTGATGATGGCCGGTTTTGAACTGGTTTTAGACTGGATTGGAACTGGTTTTGAACTGGTTCTGTAGCTCATTTTGAACTGGTTTTAGACTTGATTGAAGACCAGTTTTGGAGCTTGTGCTAGAGTGGATTGGAACTGGTTTTGGAGCTGGTTTTGTTACTTTTTAGACCTTTTTTGTAGCTGGTTTTGGAACTGGTTTTAGACTGGATTTGGTCTGATTCTGAACTGGTTTTGAACTGGTTCTGTCGCTCATTTTGAACTTGGTTTTGGTTGGTTGTAGACTGGTTTTGAGCTGGTTCTGAACTGGTTTTGTGGCTCATTCTGAACGTGGTTTTGGACTTGGTTAAGACCGGTTTTGGAGCTGGCTGTCGACTGGTTTTGGATTTGTTTTGGAACTGGTTTTAGACTGGACCTGGGATCGTTTTTTTGTCCCAGAGATATTTAGGTTGGCGTCACCCAGAAGGACAGAACATATTCCCGTTTAAGAAGTTTGACGTGTTTCTTAAACTGAATAGTTGTTGGTTTATTTAATAGTTTAATAATCATGTTTTCTGCTTTTATATTTACTTTACAAATGATTTAACAGTTAACAGACGACCAGTCGTGTTTCTGACCATCAGCTGCTCCACTAGTGCTCTGGTCTGAGTCACGTTTCTACTTAGATGCTCTCAACTTGCATTTAAGTGCAAGTTGAGAGCATCTAAGTCGGACTTCAGCAGTCTAAACCCACAATGTGATCAGTCTGAGGGCAGCAACTGATGATTATGTAGCGTGTGAATTGATCTGTTGATGATTTCCTCTATAGATTGAATTGTTTTCAGTGAAAAGTGTTGATCGGGTTCAACTTATAGAACACCACAGAACGAACCTTCGCCAGATCAGACTCCTGGTTTTAGATTCATTTCTTTCAGATCTGTTGTTTCGTGACGTTCAGTTGGAGGTTTTTGAAGTTCAACAGATGGAGACTCACTAAATCTTGGACTTTTCTCACCATTAACAACCAAACAGCTCATCAGTTAGCCAGAAATATGATCATATATAATAGTGATAATACAAGCAAACAGCTTTCTCTGCTTCATGTCACATTATAGAGACTCGACCTGTGGCTGCTTGCAAATATGGAGGCAATTAATCCAATAAAGGACCAGTTTATAAAAAGCTAAAGCTGGTTTGGTTATGTAAGCTTGGTTATGTTTTTGCCGGCGTTGGTTTGTTTGTTTGTTTGTTTGTTTGTGTACAAAATAACTTGAAAGGTAATGGACGGATTTGGATGAAATCTTAAGGAAATGTGTGAAATGGGACAAGGAAGAAATGATGAAATGTTGGGACTGATCTGGATCACCGTCTGGATCCAGGATTCTTTTTTTTAAATTTAAGGATACTCTCTCATTGGGAGATTGTGTTGGGGGTGGACTGAAGCTGCTTGGTGGAGGTCTGAGCTCTCTGAGGGCTTTTCTACTTTTATTTTTACCCACCCAAAGTTGAAACACTGTGCTTTTGGAAAGGGTTTTGAGTTTTTGACACCGGAGTTGGCAGGTCCGCGTACTAGAACCATGGTGGCGTTCTGGAGCCTCGGCAGCACCCAGCGGTGGCACGCAGGACTATTGGTAAATGGTAAATGCACTTATATAGCGCTTTTCTCTACCTTAGTGGTTCCAAAGCGCTTTACAATGTGTTTCCCATTCACCCATTCACACACCAGTGGTGACAGAGCTGCCATGCAAGGTGCTGATCTACCATTGGGAGCAACTTGGGGTTCAGAGTCTTGCCCAAGGACACTTCGGCATGTGGAGGGACCGGGGATCGAACCGCCAACCTTGCGATTAGCGGACAACCTGCTCTACCACCTGAACCACAGCCGCCCCTATTGGAATATCAAAATTATTATCCGAATACCACCACAACCAACCAATATTCATATATTCCTATTTTGGGGACCAGCCCTAATATTAGCTTTGTAAAGCAGCTAAGCTAACCTACTGTTGGTTAGCTAACTTAGCCACTCCAGGCTACTTGGAACTACACCGTACTTGGCCTTAAGGTCAGCCTTATTTCATCTTGCTGAAATCTCCTGCTATTATTTATTATCACAAAGCTGTAAATTGGGACGTCTTGTTAAAACCAAGTAGTTGTTTTTCACATAGAGCTGTTTGTCCTCAAACGCAGCTGCAACAGAAGTCCTGTTTAGCAAAATCAAACCAGATTCTCCAGAGGAACATTTCTGGTTTTATCCTACTTATTTTATCCATTGAACATCCTCCAGTTAATATGTTCAGAATAAAGAACCAACATATATTTCTGTGTCCTGTTAATTTCACCGGACGACACAATGATACTTAGTCATTGGTAGATTGTGTTGGAGGTGGACTGAAGCTGCTTGGCGGAGGTCTGCGCTCTATGAGGGCTTTTCTAGTTATTACATGTTTTTATAGTCCAGATGTCATTAACGATATCTTTCAGGTGAATAAGGGTCCTAAAAATCACGGCTGAAATGGTTTATCTCCCTAAAATCTTCCCTAAAGTCTGTTCCTCATGTTTTCAAACGAAGCGGCGCTGAAGGACTGAAGCCGGTTTATGCAGCACGTCTGCGTTGCGTGTGAACGTGTCCAGATGTTCTCCGTGTACAGACATGAAGACATACATGAACCGAGCTCCTCTATAATCCACTAAATGCACAGATTCAGTTTTCCCTGATTCCACGTTCAGACACGAGTCGAGGCCGATCTCATTCGTTCTAATCAGATTAACTGTAAATCATTAATTAGTTGGGAGCTGCTGGTGGAAATGTAAATATTACACACAGTCTGTCGTTACTTGATAGTAAAACTGAAACCGTCTCCAGCTTTAACGACGTCTGGGTGTTTAAATTCAGCGTTAAAATAGATAAATGTCTGTTTTCTGTGTGAGCAGGAAGATTAGAGTCACTTAACATGGATTTACAAAGAAGGAACAATATATGAATCCATTAAACAATGTTTGGACCGGATTAATGGCTCTAAAGCTGGATGTTCTTTCAACAGCTGCGTGTTCTTTACGTCTAAATATGCAAATTAACGCTGATACCTGGAGATTAAATTCATTTAAACATGTGAAAATGTCTCCTCATCCTGTAGATGTCGATCTGTTTCCATGTTTCCAGCCTCTAAAAGTCTTTTCACTCTGCTCTGCTCCTCTGTTCACTGTTTCTGAGCCATGCCACATTTATTTTAACGTGGTGTTTTTGCATTTTTTTTTGCATTTTTTTGTCTCGTTGTGGTCGTTTTATCCCTTCATCCTGTAGATATTATCTACCTCCATGTCTCCATCCTCTCCAGACTCATCATCTGTAGGAAGATGTTCCTCCATGCTGGATGTATCTTCAGCTACTGTCTCCTCTGTTCACTGTTTCTGAGCCATGCTGCATTCATTTTATCGTGGTGTTTTTGCATTTTTTTCTGTCTCTGTGTGTTCATTTTGTGTCTCATTTTCTCATTTTGAGTCTATTTTTTCATTTTGTGTCTCATTTTTCTCAATTTGAGTGTCATTTTTCTTATTTTGAGTCTCATTTTTCTCAATTTGAGTCTCATTTTTCTCATTTTGAGTCTATTTTTCTCATTTTTAATCTATTTTTCTCATTTTGTGTCTCATTTTTCTTATTTTGAGTCTCATTTTTCCTCATTTTTCTCATTTTGTGTCTATTTTTCTCATTTTGAGACTCATTTTTCTCATTTTGTGTCTATGTTTCTCATTTTGAGTCTATTTTTCTCATTTTGAGTCTCATTTTCTCATTTTGAGCCTATTTTTCTCATTTTGAGTGTCATTTTCTCATTTTGAGCCTATTTTTCTCATTTTGAGTCTCATTTTTCTCATATTATGTCCATTTTTCTCATTTTCAGTGCCATTTTCTCATTTTGTGTCTATTTTTCTAATTTTGAGTGTCATTTTTCTCATATTGAGTCTCATTTTTTTGTTTGTCTTGATAATAATTGTCTTGTTCCTGTTGGTCTGTTACTCATGTCTGTCATTTAGTCTTGTTTTGTGATTTTTTAAAAACTGTCTCCATGTTTCCAGCCTCTAAACACACCCGATACACGATGCGTTCAAGGAGCGTCAGAAAGTTGATTGATTGTTGTTTTTTGAAGATTTGTTGGGTTTTTCTGGCTCATATTTGGTTTTAATGACGTCTTTGTCTTTCTTTGGTCTTAATTTACTACATTTTTTGTTGTTTTCTGTCTCATTTTGATAATATTTTGTCTCTTAATGGTCACATTTTGAATCTTTTTGGTATTTTTTTGTCATTTTTTGTTTTCCTTTGACTTCTTTTAGTACCTTTTTAGTCTTTTTATGGTCATATTTTGCTCCTTCCATGTGTTTTTGTCTCTTTTTTGGTAATTCTTTGTCGTCTTTTCGCTTCTTTTGGTCATATTTAGTCTCTTTTAGGGACTTCTGTCTTTCGTTGGTCTTAATTTGCCAGTTTTTTTGTCTCATTTTGATAAAATCTTGTCTCTTAATGGTCATACTGCTGGAGTTTTTGGTAAGTTTTTGTCTTTCTTGGTCGTCTTTACAGTCAGTTTGGTAACCATTGTCTCTTTGTGGCCATAGTTTGCTTTTTATTTGTGTTTTCTGCCTTTTTTCTGGCTTTTTTTGGTAATATTTGCCATATTTTTGTGTTTTTCTCTGTCTTTTTTAGTATTTTTTTGACTTGCCTGGTCATTTTTTACCTGTTTACGTCATGTTTGGTCTCTTTTAGGGACTTCTTTGTCCTTATTGGTTCTAATTTACCTCTTTTTGTTGTGCTTCTGGTCTCTTTTTGGTAACTTTTTGTCTTTTTGGTCGTCCCATTACTGGTTTTGGTTATGTTTCACCTGTTTTTGTGTTTTTCTCTGTCTCTTTTGGTATTTTTTTGACTTGCTTGGTCTTTGTTTTTACTTGTTTTGGTCATATTTGGCCTCTTTTAGGGACTTCTTTGGTTCTCTTTGGTATTAATTTGCCTTTTTTGTTGTATTTTTAAACATCCTTTTACTGGTTTTGGTCACATTTTGTCTCTTTTCGGCCATTTGTTGTCGTCTCCTCTCTCCTCTGTGGAAACACTGCCTGCAGTTCACCTGAATTTTACTCATGCGACCTAAACAGGAAGTAGCAGCAGCTGATTCTTTTAAAATACTCATTGTACATTTAAATCTAGATTCTTTTCAGTGCAGAATGAATCTACGGAGCCTCGTCAGGCTGTCCGACTCTAAACCCATCAGCAGCAGTAAATCCTCCGTCGTAAAGCTGGACAGAGGAATAATGAATGGAGCTTCCAGATGTGGCTGCAGCAGATGTTGCTGCTTACTGATGGTGTTAAACTCAGCTGCTGTTTGTTTGTTTGTTCCGGAAATATCGACGATCGGTCCAGTTTATGAAGGGTTTTGTTAAAATATCTGCTTTTTATTGTTTTGGTGTTTTAATATCCAGGTTTTTGACACCTTTGAGCTTTGAAATCTGTATTTTTGACTGTTTTGTGCTTCAGTATCCAGGTTTTAATCAGTTGTATGTGGTACTGTCTTGGTTTTTGACATTTTTATAAGATAAGATCCAAGTTTGTACCTTTTGTGTGCATCAATATCTAGGTTTTAGACAGTTTTGTACCATAAAATCCAGGTTTTTATCATTTTTATACGTTAACATCCAGGTTTTTGACACCTTCAACCTGGATTCTCAGGTCGATAAAACACTGGTGGGTTCTGATGTTTCTCTCCATGTTTTCCAGAGTCTCCATCTCACCTGCAAATCCCAGAATCCCCTTGAAATCCACCTGAGGCTTCCGTCCACCTACAGAACCAACGTCCCGCTGAAGACTGCCGAGGACCAGCAGCATCCCAAACTGGAAACTGGAAACACTGGAGACACTGGAGACACTGGAGACAATAGAGACACTGGAGACACTGGACATGTTGACCCATCAGGACCAGCAGAAACAGGAGATTTCATCACTGTTACATTCAAGTTTAGCTGGAACTGACACACTAAAACATACTGGGAACCAGTTTAATGATGCTGGTACATACTGGGAACAAGTTTAAAGAGGCTGAAACATACTGGGAACCAGTTTAATGAGGCCGGAACATACTGGGAACCAGTTAAAAAAGGCTGAAACATACTGGGAACAAGTTTAATGAGGCTGAAACATACTGGGATCCAACGTAAAGAGGCTGCAACATACTGGGAACCAGTTTAAAGAGGCTGAAACATACGGAGAACCAGTTTAAAGAGGCTGCAACATACTGGGAACCAGTTTAAAGAGGCTGAAACATACTGGGATCCAACATAAAGAGGCTGCAACATACTGGGAACCAGCTCAAAGAGGCTGAAACATACTGGGAACCAGTTTAATGAGGCTGAAACATACTGGGATCCAACGTAAAGAGGCTGCAACATACTGGGAACCAGTTTAAAGAGGCTGAAACATACTGGGATCCAACATAAAGAGACTGAAACATACTGGGAACCAGTTTAATGAGGCTGAAACATACTGGGAACCAATATAAAGATGCCGGAACATACTGGGAACCAGTTTAAAGAGGCTGAAACATACTGGAATCCAACATAATTAGGCTAAAACATACTGGGAACCAGTTTAAAGAGGCTGGAAAAGGAATGGTATGGTCTTGTCTTTTGGTTCCTGTCTACAGCAGCTCAGTAGATTTGTAGTTCTGGCAGGTGAACAGCTGTTTCCAGGTGTTTCCAGGTGTTTCCAGGTGTGATGAGGTGAATAAATGACCTCAGTGATTGTTGGAGATTTAAATCCTACCTAAAGTCTCTGCTGTGGTGTTCCTCAGCTGGCTTCATCCATCGTCCTGAAACCAACACACCCTGGTGAACCGACGAGGCCGCCCCCCATCAGGCCGTCGCCCCCCTGCCGCCCCCCGTCAGTCCGCCCTGGCTGCTGATTGGCTGCTGTGACGGATGATCTTTGGAGGATAAATCCTCTTACGTAAACAGCAGCAGCTGAGCAGCTCCATCTCTGACATGAGCTCCAGGCCTCCATGTTTCATGTCTGTGGATTAGAAGCTGCAGAATTAGGAGCTTGTATTATGTGTCCGTTATCCCCTGTGATGTTTTTTTGTCCGCAGGCCGAGTTACACAACGACGGTCGCGTTCGGGCCGAAGCTACACGAGGCTCGAAGAGACGACGCAAAAGACCAGCAGAGACCGAATAAAGACTTTAAAGCTTTGACATCAACCTCAAGCATCAGGCTTTGTTTCCTGAGTCTGAAGGAGCTTTAAAGCAAAACGAAGGCAGCTGGACTCAGTGATGTCTGTGAAGATGTTCGGCCTCTTATCCCAGGATGAGAATCCAAACATCTTCACAGACATCACTGAGTCCAGCTGCCTCTGTCGTCCAGCTTCAGTGTTCTGGTTTCATGTTGTTGACACGTTATATTTTTATTTTTTATTTGGGATTTTGTTCCATAAATCAGAGCATACTGACAGGACAGACATATAAATATACTATATATAATAAACGGTGCTATAAATCAAACCTCTACATTATAAACAGGAACAAAACTGGAGAGTCTGTTTTGGAGACTTCTGGACGGGAAAATGAATGAAATGAATTAATAAGAGTCACAATGAGGGGAAACACTGCAGCGGAAACCTCCACAGTTAAATATGTACATTAAGATTAGTTTTAAATAGTTTTATTAAATATGAACATTTTATATCATCTCCATAGTTAATTTAAACACAAGACGCTTGTGCTCAAAAAGAACTGCCATGTTCAACTGACCCAGGCCCATTTAGGAGATGCTCCAGGTAGTGACCAGTGCCGATGCTACCATTTAGCTAGCAGCTAAATGCTAATGCTAACAGCTAAAAGCACTGCCACGTCCACGCTAACAGCTAATTCAACCAGCACTGCTATGTTCAACTGACCCAGGCTCGTTTAAGAGATGCTCCAGGTAGTGATCAGTGCCGATGCTGCCATTTAGCTAGCTGCTAACTGCTAATGCCAACAGCTAATTCTACCAGCACTGCCACGTTCAACTGACCCAGGCCCATTTAGGAGATGCTCCACATAGTGACCAGTGCCGATGCTACCATTTAGCTAACTGCTAAATGATAATGCTAATAGGTAAAAGCACTGCCACATCCAACTGACACAGGCCTGTTTAGGAGATGCTCCACGTAGTGACCAGCGCCAATGCTACCATTTAGCTAGCTGCTCTTGGAGCATGTACAGGCTAGTTAGACAGTACTTCCTGTTTCATGGCGTGATGGCGATCATCACGATAGGCCTACGACTAAGTTACCCTTATATGGTGATGTGGCTGTCATGAGTCCTGGACTCTGATCTCACCTGAGAAGTTTGAGGCTGATTGGAGCATGTACAGGCTAGTTAGGCAGCACTTCCTGTTTCTTTCATGGCAAAAAGCCAAACGCAGCGGCCACGCCCTCATGCTTTTGCGGAACATTTTGAAAACTTTTGCTCACCAAAGCCTGTTTTATTTGCCGGCCAAATCTGAGGCTTCTAGGAGTTAACACCGAGGACGAGTTCGCTCTAGAAAACTTAGAAAGTTTCAAAAATCGCCAAAAATCTGACACGTAATTCAAAATGGCCGACTTCCTGTTGCATTCTGGGTATTGGTTCCTGAGGCTTTTTTGTGAGTCTTGATGTGACACATATGTGTACTGAATTTGGTAGCTCTAAGTGAAACGTAGCTCGGGGGCCTAATTTTTCTAATTTTCTAGGGGGCGCTATTGAGCCGTTTTACCATTCACATGTGTAATCCCCCCAAAATATTAAATTTTTCTCCAGGTCTGATGTGCGTGCCAATTTATTTGCGTCTTCGAGTGTGTTTAGGGCCTCAAAATTGTGATTCAAAAGGTGGTAAAATAGTAATCAGAGGAACAACAGCAGCAGGTCGAGGCTCGACTCTGATTCATCGTCTGAAGGTTTGATCGACTCCAGTGTACAAAACGTGAAACTCTGTGAATAAAAGAGAGAATCTGAAATAAACTGGCTTTGATTTGAATTCATTCAGAGTTTAAATGATTCAAAACGACTTGAGATGAACTGAAAACGACAGACTGTCATTCAGGTGATTCATTCCTACGTCTGGATTTGACCGAAGGAAACGTCAACGTCTTGGTTCAAGCTTCGTTCTCTGATCTGTCTAGACGTGTTGTGTCTCTGTAGTGTATTTTTATGGTCATTTTGTGTATTTTTGTGTCTTTTTGTGGTCATTTGTGTATTTTTGTGTATTTTTGTGTCTATTTGTGGTCATTTTGTGTATTTTTGTGGTTGTTTTTTGTGTTTGTGATTTTTGATTTTTGTGTGTGTATTTTTGTAGTTGTTTTGTGGTAATTTTGTGTATTTTTGTAGTTGTTTTGTGGTAATTTTGTGTATTTTTGTGGTTGTGTTGTGGTAATTTTGTGTCTATTTGTGGTCCTTTTGTGTATTTTTGTGTCTCTTTGTGGTAATTTTGTGTCTATTTGTGGTCCTTTTGTGTATTTTTGTGTCTCTTTGTGGTAATTTTGTGTATTTTTGTAATTGATTTGTGGTAATTTTGTGTATTTTTGTGGTCCTTTTGTGTATTTTTGTGTCTCTTTGTGGTAATTTTGTGTCTATTTGTGGTCCTTTTGTGTATTTTTGTAGTTGTTTTGTGGTAATTTTGTGTATTTTTGTAATTGATTTGTGGTAATTTTGTGTATTTTTGTGTGTCTTTGTGGTAATTTTGTGTATTTTTGTGTTCCTTTTGTGTATTTTTGTGTCTCTTTGTGGTAATTTTGTGTCTATTTGTGGTCCTTTTGTGTATTTTTGTAATTGATTTGTGGTAATTTTGTGTATTTTTGTGTCCCTTTGTGGTAATTTTGTGTATTTTTGTGGTTGTTTTGTGCTAATTTTGTGTATTTTTGTGGTTGTTTTGTGCTAATTTTGTGTATTTTTGTGGTTGTTTTGTGGTAATTTTGTGTCTATTTGTAGTTGTTTTGTGGTAATTTTGTGTATTTTTGTGGTTGTTTTGTGCTAATTTTGTGTCTATTTGTAGTTGTTTTGTGGTAATTTTGTGTATTTTTGTGGTCATTTTAAATCTTTGTGGTCCTTTTGTGTCTTTTGTGGTCACTTTGTGTCTTTTAGTGGCATTTTTGTGTCTTTTTCCTGTTGTATTACACGTTTTTGCGTTCATTTTGCATCTGTTTTAGTCCGTTTGTGGTCTTTTTGTGTCTTCTTGCACTTATTTTGTGTCTATTTGTGGCCACTGTGTACGTTTTAATCTCTTTATGGTCATTTCGTGTCTCTTCGTGGTCAGTTTTCCTAAATTTGTGTTCATTTTGTGTCTTCTTGCACTCATCTTGCTTCCATCTCTGCTCATTTTGTGTCTCTTGGTGTTTGTTTTGCATCTCTTGTGGTCTGTTTTAATGTCTTTGTGTTCATTTCGCGCCTCTTTCTGGTCATCTTTGTGCATTTTTTGGTAATTTTGTGCATTTTTGTGGATGTTTTGGGTCTTTTGTGGTCATTTTATGTCTCTTCGTGGTCACTTTTCCTAAATGTGTGGTCTTTTTGCATCTCCTTGTGCTAATGTTGTGTCTCTTTGTGTTATTTTCACGCCTGTTTTATGAACTAATTTGCTTCAATCTCCACAAATGTCATCTTTTAACACACCGACTGTTTGAGGCTCAGAACAGGAGATCATTTCACAAACTCACAAATAAAATATCTGGTCTTGAGCCTCCACAGTCACTTTCAGACCCTCCAGGACCTCCTGGAGATCCAGGACCTCCAGGACCAGGGTTCAGGTCCCGGCTGCAGGACTTCAAAGCTCCATCTACAAACTGCAGCAGCAGATTATCGCAGCACTTTGACAAAATGGAATTACGTAACGTCCAGAACCAGGAGCCGCGTGTCGGATTAAACCTGTTTGGGCAGAAACCTGATGTCTGCTGATTTCACCTCGACGGGGGCAGATTATCCCGTAACTGCCCCCCACCGGGGTAAAAACATGGATTATTTAGGTTTTCTAGTTCTGGAGTGAAACAAAAAAAAGGACTAAACATTGTGGGTTTTACTGAATTTGTAGACCAGAAGGGTTTTTCTTCACCGTTACTCAGAAAAGCAGCTTTAATATTCAAGACGTTTCCAGGCCTGTTTAAAAAGAGGAAACACTGAAACCCGATTCACACATTCAGGTCTGGTGACGCACGTCTGATTTATCTCCAAATAAATACAACAAAAGAAGAGAACGGACACGTCAGATCTGACAAGCAAAGACACAAAAATGACCAAAGAGAAGCAAAAAGCTACAAAAACAAATAAAATACGACCAAAAAGAGGCGTAATATTAATAAAACACCAGAAGATACGACCGAAAAGCAAAAAGAACAACAAAATAAAGGACAAACATGTTAAATACGACCAAAAAAGATCCTAAAACTGACCAAAAACAAGGAAAATGTGCCCAAACAGTTTTAAAGAAGGCCAAATATGTCAAATTTGACCAGCAAAGACATAAAAATGAACAAAACAACAGAAAAATATGACCACAAGTTTTTAAAAGATAACAAATAATCAACAAAACAACAACAAAGTAAAGGCCAAATATGTCAAATTTGACTAAAAAGACACAAAAATGACCAAAGAGAGACAAAAAGAAACAAGAAATAGGCAAAAATACGACCAAAAAGAGACTAAATATTAACAAACATGAGAAAACATGACTAAAAATCAAAAATAACAACATAAATAAAGGACAAACATGTTCAATATGACCGGAAAAGATACTTAAATGACCAAAAACACAAAAAAAACAAGGAAAATGAGCCCAAACAGTTTTTTAATAGGCCAAATATGTCAAATTTGACTATAAAGACACAAAATGACCAAAGAGAGACAATAAGCAACAAGAAAGAGGCAAAAATACGACCAAAAAGAGACGTAATATTAACAAAACATGAGAAAATATGACTAAAAATTTAAAAAGAACAACAAAATAAAGGGCAAACATGTTAAATACGACCAAAAAAGATCTTAAAAATGACCCAAAACAGGAACAAAAACCTGAAAATGTGCCCAAAAAGCTAAAAAAGAAAGAGAGAAGAAGCCAGATATGTCAAATTTGACTAAAAAGACACCAAAATGACCAAAGAGAGACAAAAAGCAACAAATAAGAGGCAAAAATACGACCAAAAAGAGAAAATATTAAGAAAACACAAGAAAATATGATCAAAAAGTAAAAAGAACAACAGAAATAAAGGACAAACATGTTAAATATGAACAAATAAAACTTTTAAAATGACCAAAAACAGACAAAAGGGACGAAACAAGACAAAAGTAGCAGCAGAGACACAAAAATGACAAGAGAAAATATGACTAAAAGACAAATAAAAACAACAAAACAACAACAGAAATAAAATAAATTTGACCAAAAAGCCACAAAAATGACAAAAAATAAGAAAAAAAGGTAAAAATAAGAACAAAACAAGAGAAATATGACCAAGAAACAAACAACAACAACAACAACAATCACCAAAATGACCCCACAGAAACCGGAACAACGAACCGAATCATGAGATTTCCAACTGTCCTACGGTCCCTGAAGGCATCACGGTGCAGGACTTGATAAACGAACCACAGTGGAGGAAAACGAGCTGTTAGATGTGTTTACCGTCAGCAGGTTCAACATCAAGACAGTCTGGGATCTGCTGCCACGTCACGTTTCACTGGTTTGACTGGTTTTATTTCACTGAGCAGAATAAAACGACACTGGAGGCTCCTCCAGATGTTCAGACTCACTGGGAGACGCTTCCTCCAGATGTTCGCTGCATTAAAGACTAAAGAATAAAAGAACCAGCAGGAGGAAGATTTAAACTCCCTGGAAACGAACCAACGAGCTGCAGGTGAGCAGAAGAAGACGAGGAGCAGGTGAGCGGCGGTGAGACTCTGAGGACACCTGGTGGACAGACGAGGAACAACAGGAACTGCTCCTACATCAGCTGCTGCCCCCTGGTGGTCAACGACAGACTTACTGATAGGATTAAAACATTTACTGATGTTATATTAATATTTATTTTGAAGTGTTTAACTTTGTTCTTTGTTAAATGCAGTTATTTTAATGTTTTATTGTCTTTTTCTAGAATAAGATTCTGATTCTGATTGACTTTTTTAGTGTCGTATTATTTTTCTATTTAAATTTATGTTTTGTTTTATTGCATTTTAAAATTGTTTTCTATTGTTTTTCTTTTAGTGTCTTTTTTAAAATTTTGTTTTTTATTGTTTTATATTTTTTTATTTTATTATTCCTTTCTGAATATAACTTTCTTTAGTTTTATGCCGTTTCAAAACATTTTTAATTTATTAATTTAAATGTTTTGGTTTTTATTTTTAATATCTTAATGTTTTTATGCTTCATTGTATTTTTTTTGTAAAGTTTTAAATATTTTACTGTCTTTTTTAAATCATCATTTTTGTTTTGATTTGACTTTTTAATGCTTTATTGTATTTTTAAAAGTTGTATTGTCTTTTTTTATGTGCACTTGTATTAAAAATATTTTATCTTATAATAATTTTTATTTAATTTATTTTTTTAAAATAATTTTATTGGCCTAGTTTAGTTTTTTTCTCTTTCAGTGGTTTTGTTTTGATTTTTTTTTTCAAATGTTTTATTGCCTTTACATTTTTAAAAAAATGTTTGTATTTTAATCCTATTTTTTACAAAAGTTTTACTGTATTTTTGCATGTTTTATTGGTTTTAAAACATTTATTCTTTTCTAAATTTAGGTTTTTAATCCTTTATTTGTGTATATATATTATATATTTATCATATTATTATTCCAAATGTTCTGTTCACAACGGAGCAGCTTCAGACATGAAAATCAGTCGAGACACAAACCGGATTTCAACTTTTATTTCTTACTTTGATCATGAGGAACATGATTCAGGACAAACACAGGAAAATATATCTGAACACAATCAAACGGAATCAGAGGAGAGAAAAATCACAGAAACACAGAATCTGAAAATAAGTGCTGATGTCGGTGAATACATTCGTCTGGATACAAACTGTACAGATCCTTCACCTGCTCAGGTGAGTCAGGGGGGCGGAGCTCCGAGGTATTTAAAGCAGGAGGGAGGAGCTTAACCTCGGGAGGATTAATGCCCATGCATCAATAATAAACTCTGTTAAAAGTCCACACAGAGATCGAAGTAGGAAACGGACTGTACAAAACAAGAATCAGTAGAAACAGTAGAGCCGTGGTTCAGAATAAATCCTTTTGGTCTGTAGTAAAGAACTAAAGTGGTTCCACAGGAAAGACACGTTTACATTCACTCTGCCAGCGGGGGGCGCTCTCAGAGGAGCTGCACTGAATAAAACAAACTCATGCTGTGAAGAAAAACACAATAAAGAACCTCGTAGAACGTCTGAGCTCATAAAACCACGTCTGGACTAAACAGGAAACAGAACCAGCAGCAGGTTTTTGACTTTCTGGGTCTTTTTTTTTCTGTGTTTTTTTGAATATTTGGTTCGGTTTCAGAGACGTGGCGACTCATTCCAGGGAGAGTTTAACTGTCGAAGCCCAAAACCTGCCGGCAGGTTGGAAGAGGAAAAGAAAATCCCCAAAATGAGCAAAACTCATCAGCCAGGAACGAAAACTCTCATCTGAGACGGGAAAATTAACCAGATGTGAGCTTCAGATCAGTGTTTCATCTAAATGTCGTCTCATTTAAAAATTCATCAAAAATAAACCGTCTGTTTTAACCAGATTCTGTAAAAAACAAAAAGTTCTCCGCTCATCGACACAAACGTGAAGTCAAGACTGACTCGGCTGTGACCAACGGGCACGTGAGAAAAATTCAGAGAGTTTTCAGGATGAACTGCAGGCAGTGTTTACCAAGAAGTAGCACAGAACTGATTAAAAATGTAAATATTTAAACATCTGTGAGCCTCGTTGTTTTTATTACAGGACTGTACCTGTGGGGACTTGTTGGATTTGGGTCCAGGCTTAATTTCTATTTATTTTATTTATTTATTTTACAATTATGGAACCAAATCCGAGCTTGAAAGAAAAAAACCTGAATAATTCATCAGAGTCATTTATTCAAATTTAAATTTTCATTCCCCCAAAATAAAACGTCTGTTTTAACCAGATTCTTTTAAAAAACAAATAATTCTGAAGCCCTTCTCAGAACCATGAAGCCATAAAGACTCAGAGAGTTTTCAGGTGAACTGCAGGCAGTGTAACATGCGGTTTTATTTAAATTCACCATTAATTATCAAAGAAATTAAACTTTTTTTCAATTATTTTTGTTGTTTTAGATGTTTTTAGAGATTTTTTAAAAATATATAATTCATTTTTGACAAGTTTTGATTCATTTTAAACAGACTTTTGGACTAATGTTGTTCTAAAACATAAGCAAATAAATTCTGCTTTTTATTTATTTTTATTGAACCTGCAGAAGCTGCTGCTGCGTCTGAAACCAGCAGAGTGACGTTAAAACTGTAGTTTAAAGTTTTTTTAATATTTCTCATAATTTAACCCTCTGAACCCCAAAACCCGCCAGCAGGTTTGACGGTTACGGTGTCTTGGTATTAAATGTATCATCAAACCAAGCCTGAGCTTTAAAACATGATATTTATTTAAAAATCCACAGAAAACTAACCGTTTACCTCATCTACAGTCTGTGAAAAATAAAAAATTCTGTGTTCTTTGGAGCAACTGTGAAACCACCACTGACTCAGATGTGACCAACAGCCACGGAACAAAAATTCAGCAAGTTTCTGAATTCTGAATGAAGTTTCTGAGCTCGGGTGAACTGCAGGCCGTGTTTACGCTGAGCAGCTAAGGGGCGAGCGCCGAAACCAAATAAAAGTAAATTTAAATTAGAGTTAGGAAACAACTGTGGACATCTGGAACAATGTGGCACATGTTGATTAAAGTTTTATTTCAGTTTTAAAAAAATAAATAATCAAAGAAATCCCATCTCTGGTTTTTTCTTTTGTCTGATTTCTGAGTTTATTTTTTTTCCAATTTTAAGTCGAGTTTTTAAAATAACAACCAAATAAATTCATCTGTTCTTCCTTTTTTCTGGTTTCCATCATTCTAACTGAGTCATCTCTGAGTCCTCTCTCCTTCTTCATGCTGTTCTGGCTCCACAGAGCTGCAGGACTTGAGATAAAAATGAACCACAGTGAGTTAAAATGAGCCCAGAGGGTTAAAAACGCTCCCTGACGTTACGGTGAATCTGGGGATTGTCGTCATCACGCTTTGAGCTCATACGTCACGTTTTGGCGTTTCGGGGAGCTTTAATTAAAACTATAATTATATCTTCTTTGTATATTTCCATAAATATCAACACTGTTAATCTGAGGCCCCGGAAAGGCTGAAGGGCCTTGACAGAAACTAAAAAAACAAAAGCACATTCACGTACGGTCACCGGGAGGAGGCAGGTGCATCATGGGAACGCACCTGCAGCCTGGAGGGTCAGCAGCTGCAAAGCGCTGACCGCTGAGGAGGAGGACGGCTGAGTTCAGTCAGCTCCATCGGCAGCAGGTGAAACCCACCGTTACCATGGAAACAGATGACACATGATCACGGGGAAATATTATACAGGTGTCATTAAAGCTGACGGATCACAAATAGAAGTTGTGATGTCGCCGTTTGTAGTTTTCTTCCAGTCAACAAATCTCATGGATTAATCCGCCGCTGAAAATAGTTCCAACAAAACCCTCCAGTGGGTCAAAAAGACAGCATTTATCAGCCAGAAACAGTAAAAACAGAAAGAAACCTCACATTTCCAACTTTCTGAAGGCCCTTGAATGTCTCGTGTAAGAACGTTATCCAAACTTCATCAAAGCCACTTCATTCCACACGTCACATTTCAAAAATATGGCATAAACACGCTCTTTGCTCAAATAAAATTCTGCAAAAAACAAGAAATTCTGTGTTCTTTGGTGCAACTATTAAGATATTCGTGACTCAGCTGCAGCCAACAGTCACATAATGAAAATTCAGAGAGTTTCCAGCTGAACTGCAGGCAGTGTTTCCACACAGCAAAGAGACGAGTATAAAAACAGATTAAAAATAGTTAAATATCTATAGTATGTGGATAATCACATACTATGGACAAACATAATATTATTTAATCCACATTCTTTTTAAATTGCCTGTATGAAGCCATTAATTAGCCAGAAACTGTAAAAACACAAAAATAAACCAATTTAAGCTAAAACTCCTGATATTTAATCAAAATCGATTTATTCAACATGTCTTATTTAAAAATTAGCCAAAAATAATTAGTTTAATTTAACAAAATTCTATAAAAAATGAAAAATTCTGCATTCCTCTGTGAAACCGTGAAGCCATTAGTGACTCAGCTGTGACCAACAGCCACAGGGCAAAAATTCTGAAGGTTTTCAGATGAACTGCAGGCAGTGTTTCCACAGAGCAGAGAGGAGACGAGTACAAAAACTAATAATTAAAAATAATAATTAAAAGTTTAAAGAAAAAAAATATTTAAAAAAAAATAAAACATCTAGAGTATGAGGAGACAATATTTTTACAGTGTTGATTCTGGTTTTCTTTTCACTTTTGTAAAAAATAAATACAGTTCTGCTGGAAACTGATCCAAATCTAAAGTTCAAAAGTGTAATATTTCTTTAAAATCTCTTTATTCTACTTCTTTCATTTAAAAATTCATCAAAACAATATTTCTGCTTTTGCTGGAATCTGTTAAAATATAAGTAGCCTGTAGCATTAGCATGTTAGTTAGTCAGTAGCTGGTTTCATTAGCTTGTTAGCTAGTCAGGAGCTGGTTTCATTAGCTTGTTAGTTAGTCAGTAGCTTGTAGCATTTACTTGTTATTAGTCAGTAGATTGTAGCGTTAGCTTGTTAAATAGTCAGCAGCTTTTAGCATTAGCTTGTTATTAGTCAGTAGCTTCTAGCATTAGCTTGTTATTAGTCAGTAGCTTCTAGCATTAGCTTGTTATTAGTCAGTAGCTTCTAGCATTAGCTTGTTATTAGTCAGTAGCTTCTAGCATTAGCTTGTTATTAGTCAGTAGCTTACAGCATTAGCTTGTTAATTAGTCAGTAAATTGTAGCATTAGCTTGTTAACTAGTCAGTAGCTAGTAATATTATCATGTTAATTAGCCAGTAGTTTGTAGCATTAGCTTGTTATTAGTCAGTAGCTTATAGCATTAGCTGGTTCACTAGTCAGCAGCTAGTAATATTAGCATGTTAATTAGTCGTATGGCACAGGGGACATTTCTGAGTGTCTTTTTTCTTTTTTATCTGGACAAACTAAAAGTCATCTTGGACTAGTTTTAGGTATTTTCTGGACTTCTGGGTTAAAAAGGTTTTGAAGAATCGACAGGTTTGGATGTTTTCATGAGATTTGTTGACACAAAGACAAACAGTTTCCTCCATGTTTGTTTCTGTCGGTGGGTTTCGGTTCTGTATTTGCTGCTGCTAGTGGAGCTGTGCTGCGGGTCGCTGGTGGATCAGGTTCTTGTCTACAGGTGTGTACAGGTATTTACAGGTGTGCTTCCTGGTTTTCACAGCGGCCCGTGCTGAGCCTCGTACTTGGCCAGGACGTTCTTGGTCCGTCCCAGCTCCTTCCTCAGGTCGGCCACCTCCTGCCTCAGCGCCGAGTTCTCCTTCTCCAGGAACCCGGCCCGGATGGCGATCTGGTTCTCCTTCAGCCGCCGGGCGTCTCTGGAGCGCTTCGCCGCCATGTTGTTCTTCCGGCGCCGAGCCCAGTATTTGTCATCCTGCTCGAAGAAGAGAGGAAGAAGGAGGAGGAGGAGGAGGAGGAACGTGGAGAAGGAGAAGACGGAAATGTAAATTGTGCAAAGAAAAACCCTCATAATGTCCTAAAACTCTGATAACATCTAGTATTGTAGGTTAAACATAATTTACATGCTTTTAATTCTGCATTTATTAGTGCTTAAATATTCAGAAAAATCAAACTTTTTCAGATGTATTCTTTCAAACTGATTTTTCTTTCAGTTGCTGTGAAAAATAAACAATTTTCAAATTAAATTTTTAAAATAATTTCCTGTTATTTTCCGTTTTGTTAAAATACAATAATATCCAGTAAAATGACAGAAAAATGTCATTTTACAATGTTTGACTGTAAAACGAACTGCATTTAAATCAGTGAAAAATCTCATTTTACACATGGATGCATTATTAGAAAGAAAAGTTACGTCTATTAATGATTTAAAAATGTTTTAAGTCACAGATAATAACTAGTAAAGTCACAGAAAAAATATTAAATTAGATGTAAATAATGCACATATCAAAATCTATATTTTTGTTTATTCTTTAACACTATTTTTACTGTAATAAACTCTGATCTGCGTCAGTTTTCTTCAGTTTCCAAAGTATTAATTGATAAATATTTAACATCTTCTGGTTTACAGCAAAGAGAGAAACCGTTAACTTTCTAAATTTTATAAAACATAAAGTTTAAACAGGGTCTTAATGACGATACTTGATCGACTGATGTAGAAATAAAAGCTCCAAACTTTTCTTTCTCATCCCTACAGACTTTTTTATTCCTACAAATTAAAAGCCAGATCCTGCAGCGTGACCTCACAGCGTGACCTCACAGCGTGACCTCACAGCGTGACCTCACAGCTTCATTCACTCTCATATAAGCTTCTTAACCAGGAGCTGGATCCGACCAATCGGAGCTCAGGGGCTGCTGACTGACAGACGTAGGCCCCGCCCCCTCTCTGTGTTTAATCTGTAATCAGCACTAATGGACTCGTCTGCTGGTTGCGTTCACAGGAACAGACGCTCTGCAGCATTTTTACTAAATTAAAGTCTCAGAACTCCGAACAAACTGCAGAACTAAGAGATTATTTACGTTTCAGCTCAAATAATCAAGCTGGTTTCTGCATTTTGAGTGAAAAATGAGTCAAAACACAAGACAGACACTTTTAGATTGAGCGCACTGTAAAAACAAATCCTGCATCACAACAATAAATATCTGTAAAGTGATGAGATTTTAGCAGAATTAAAATAACTAATTTTACGTCATGGAGTCAGACCATTCTGCTCCACAGGATGGTCCGACTGCACCTCATTATCATTCTGCTATGGTGCGAAAACTCTGGCTGTGATTGGCTTATTTCTTTCAGCCAATCACAGCCACGTTGGGCGGGGCTAAGCCCAGGATGCGGTGATGGTGCCCCTGGAAAGTAAAGACAGGGGAAACTGTTTTGGTGGAACTTTTGCAAACATGAAGACGAGAAATGTCATTAAAATCAACAATTCACCAGAAAACACCAGCAGGAGTGTTTTAAAGTCAGAGTTAAACCTTCAACTTTAAAATGTCTGACTCTTATCGAAGCGTTTCCATTTTAGCTACCATGTTCCGTGTTAGCTGCCTGCTGCATTAGCTTGTTGGCTAACCTGAGCTGGTTAGTTAGCTGGCTACTGGCATTAGCTTGCTAGCTAGTCAGTAGGTCTGATCTATAACGAGGTTAAAGCAGTAATTCATGTGTTTTTTTCTGCTCGTTGTGGATCAGCTGACATACGTTCAGCATGTTACAGCATGTCTGAGTGTGAAATGAGTTTAACGTGTGGTTGGTGGTTTTACATGTCGTCCTCCATGTGAGACAGTCGTTAGTTCCACTGGTGAAGCTTCATCACATGTTTTAGATCCGTTACATGAATCAGTCGATACTGAACTGAAGGTTCAGTTATAAACACAAATTAAATCTGGAAATGTTAAAATATTATTTGGAAATAAATGATTTCTGCCACATCCAAGACTTTTAATTTGTCATAAAATATTTATGTAATGAAGTTTGATGCAGCAGCTTCAATCTAATGATGATTCTTCACATAAACTATGAGTTCATGTGTCACAGTTTGACTTCAAATGATCATTTTTAATTAGTTGTGATCATAATTTTGACAAAAACAATATTGCTAACTTTAGTTGTAACTACTTGGTAACTTTAGCTACTTCAGTTGACACATGACTGACAGCTTGTTACTAGCTAGCCGCTAACTAGTTAGTTAAAATCAAGTTGGTTAAATGAGTCTGTTAGTAGCTTGTCTAACATTAGCTTGTTAGCTAACCTGAGCAGGTTTGTTAGCTGGCTACTGAGATTAGCTTGCCAATTAGTCAGTAGCTTGTAGCATTACCTTTTTAATGAGTAGCATGTAGCATTAGCTTGTTAATTAGTCAGTAGCTTTAGTGTGTTAATTAGTGAGTACATTGTAGCATTAGCTTGCCATTAGTCAGTAGCTTATGGTATTAGCTTGCTAATTAGTCAATATCTTGTAGCATTAGTTTGGCAATTAGTCAGTGGCCTGTAGCATTTGCTTATTAGTTAAACTATAGCTTGCAGCATTAACTTGATAATTAGTCAGTAGCTTGTAGCATTAGCTTGTTAATTAGTCAGCTGCTTGCAGAATTAGCTTGTTAATTAATCAGTAGCTTGTAGCATTAACTTGTTATTACTAAGTAGCTGGTTTCACTAGTTTGTTAATTAAACAGTAGCTTGTAGCATTAGCTTGTTAGTCAGTAGATTGTATCATAAGATTGTTAACTAGTCAGCAGATTGTATAATAAGCTTGTTAATTAGACAGTAGCTTATAGCATTAGCTTGTTAACTAGTCAGCAGCTAGTAACATTAGCATGTTTATTCGTCAGTAGCTTGTCGCATTAGCTTGTTAATTTTTCAGTAGCTTGTAGCATTAGCTTGATAACTAATCAGCAGCTAGTAACATTAGCATGTTCATTAATCAGTAGATTGTAACGTTAGCTTGATAATTAGTCTATAGCTAGTTATCTAGTTAATAAAGGGCCCAATATTAATGCCAGTTAATTTTTTTAAAGTTTATTAAGTTAGTGTGAAAAAATATCAGCAGAGTAAATTTTGTTTTTCGTATTAATATTATTTTTCTTAATCCCTGTTTCTTTTTCTGTCACTAATAGACTTTTGTCTCTTTAGCATAATGATTCTTTGGATTCAGAACTACAAACAACAAATATTTGCTTCAGCTCTTTATTTATTTCTAATAATTTAACAGTCAGCGATAAAAACCGTCTCCAAATTACCTTCAGATCTTCGGGGATGAAAACCTTTCTGGCTTTCTTGATCATCGGTTGCGGTTTCAACTCTTCGGCTGAGAACTTCCGTCTGCGAGGATCAAACATCTCCTGACCCGGAACGCTGGACAGAGCCAGGTCGGCCGGGTCCGGCTCGTAGCCCACCGGAACCTGGATGGAGTCGGGATCGATCGGGCTCGGAGTGTTTCTGGAGCTCGGGAGGCCTGAGGGGAGACGGGGGGGAAGTCATGGAGGTTATTCACTGGATGTTTTCTGAGTTCTTCTGTGGTGTTTTGATTTCAGGCTCCTGCAGTGACGACTTGCAGCCACCAGGTGGAGACAAACCGCCAGAATGAACCAGCTCCTGCAGATTCAGGTGACAAATAAGAACTACTGAACCATGAAAACACGATCAGCCTGAAGGCGTCCAGCCTCTGATCCTCCTACTCGGTGAGATTTGAGCCGTGACCTGCTGTCTGAGTGGGAGATGAAGCTGTGGGCCGATTAAATGAATAGTAAAAATACAAAACCGGAGGATGCAGCGCTGCCATCTCTGGTTTTGACCCTCACAGCTGTTTTCAGTCGACGTTTGGCCGTTTGCTTTTGTATTTATGAAGCACAAATGCTGGGGAAAAAAAACAAAAACACTCATCAGGTCAGATTATTTTCTGTTTTTAAATAGATTTCAGCCATCTGGGTTTCAGTTCAGCTGTTTTCCTCCTTTGTCTCCGAGTCGTTGCGTAACACCAACTGTGGGAGTTTTAATTAACACTCAGTCATAGAAGAGGAAAAATGTCACCTGCTGTCAGACCTGCTCCGTTAAAACACAGAAACACTGTTAGATAGAGCTCGAGAACCAGGAAACTATTACGAGGAAATAATAATAGTGTCTGTAAATACCAATAAAGTGTGTATGGAATCCCATTTGCGCCAGAAAAATAAAAAAAAATAAAACACTAGGAATTTAAAAATAAAAAAACTTTATTGTATTTGACGCTTTTGAACGAGGAAGCTGCAGGAAAATACGGTAATAATTTGATCCAAAATCACATGAGATGGATCAATAAACCAGATTATATTACTCTGCTGCCTTGTTCAAAATCATAATAAATTTAAGATTTAAATTTCATAAGTAGATTTTTTTAAAATATCCTTTTCAATCAGTAAGCTTAATTGCGACTAAATAAAACACCATGAATAAGTTTGTTATTATTATGTAATATTTCACATCATTTACATTAAACATTTTCACTATCATATGTTTTGTAAAGCACTTTAAACTGCATTTCATTTGTTTAAGCAGTGGTTTATAAATAACGTTTAATTGATGATACATTTTTTATAATTTATTTAGGCTCAAAAACAAATAACTTTACTTAATTGACCACAAAAACTCATCAACTTACCCATTGTGCTTTTATAAATTTAAAATTCAAAGTCAGTCATGATTGTTTTTCTGACACTAGCTGGCTCCCATACTGTTTAAGATGCTTTGGAATTAAAACAACAACCACAACAAAATCACCTGATTTAAAAAATAAAATCACCTGATGCCAGCAGAGACACTTGAGTGAATGAGTTGCAACTTTTACCCATTTGCAATGTTTGTTTTTATCCTGGCACTTATGCGCTTCCATACATTTACATCAAACCTGTTGAGTCGGCTTTGATGTCGTGTTTTACAGTGCTATATGGAATATTATACTTATTCAATTGCTTTGTCAACTTTACTGCTTATTATATTCTATTTTACAATGCTGACTTTATTTCATGTAATATTTCATCAGTTTAATGTGTTTTGGGTTTTTTTTGATTGTGTCGCATTTAATTGATCGTCTTAGCTGCTCATCAAATGCGTGTTTGATTTCTGACACTAACAGACCCCCATACATTTAGCATAAAGGGGCTTTTGATTTAAAAATACAAACAACAATCAGTCAAGTTGCAGCTTTTAGCCATTTCTGATGGTTTGTTTTCATCCTGGCACTAATATACTTCCATACATTCACCCACACAACAACATATAATGTAAAACCTTTACAGTTTGGCTTTTATACAGCATTTTATGATTAAACTTTACTCATATTTATACTTGTTTATGTTCCAAAATCAATTTATTTAGTGTAATATTTCATCAGCTTTATTTTTTTTAACATAGTAGCTTTTATTTTTAACATCTTTGAACTGCATTTGACTTGTCTGAAAAGTGCTCTATGAATAAAGTTTTATTGAAACATAGAAATTAATCCACACATTGTTGTATTCTGGGTCTGCATGTTTCCTTTTCTGGCATTAACAGACGTCCATACGTCTCTAAAACAACAAACGTTCAGTTTAAAAACGAGCGACTGGAAACGTAAACCTCTGATTGTGTTCTTATGCAACCAGCAGCAGCAGCCAGGAAAGCAGCGACACTGTTTGTCATGAAGATGTGACGCTGAGATTAACGAAGCACTCGAACGCCTCAGTGGAGGCAGCAGCTCTTCCAAGAACCCACTGTTTGTTTTTCCTCTCCAGCTGGTCAGTGTGTGTTTCTGAGTGCTACTGTGTGTGTGTGTGTGTGTGTGTGTGTGTGTGTGTGTGTGTGTGTGTATGTGTGTGACCTTGATGGATCAAAACACTGATTCTCAGATTGTAATATTCTAACAGTGATTTTAAATGTTTCCTGGTTGTGTTCAGTTACTAACAGGTTTAACGAGTTACATGTGACCAGGAAGATGTAATCAGATTACAACAGGTAACTATAATATTACATTTATAATAATCTGATATTTATTGTATTATCATTTTTCATCACTGTTGGCTCATTTTTCCCACTGTTGGCTCATTTTCCTCACTGTTGACTCATTTTTCATCACTGTTGACTCATTTTCCTCACTGTTGACTCATTTTTCATCACTGTTGACTCATTTTTCCTCACTGTTGGCTCATTTTTCATCACGGTTGGCTCATTTTTCCTCACTGTTGGCTCATTTTACATCACTGTGGGATCATTTTTCATCACTGTGGCATCATTTTATCACTGTGGGTTCATTTTTCTTCACTGTTGACTCATTTTTCTTCACTTTGGGTTTATTTTTCCTCACTATGGGCTCATTTTTCATCACTGTTGACTCATTTTACCTCACCGTGGCATGATTTCTCATCACTGTTGGCTCATTTTTCTTCACTTAGGGCTTATCTCTCCTCACTATGGTATCATTTTTCCTCACTGTTGGCTCATTTTTCCCTCACTGTGGCATCATTTTGTTTCTGTTGGCTCATTTTTTTCACTGTGGCATGCTTCCTCATCACTTAGGGCTTATCTTTCCTTACTATGGGATAATTTTTCATCACCGTTAGCTCATTTTCTTCACTTTGGGCTCATTTTTTTATTGTTGGCCCATTTTCCCTCACTGTTGGCTCATTTTTCCTCACTGTGGCATGCTTTCTCATCACTTAGGGCTTATCTTTCCTTACTATGGGCTCATTTTTTCTCAACGTGGCATAATTTCTCATCACTGTTGGCTCATTTTCCTTCACTTTGGCATCATTTTTTCATCACTGTTGGCTCATTTTTCCTCACTATGGGCTGATTATTCTTCACTTTGGGCTTATCTTTCCTCACTATGGGCTCATTTTTCATCACTGTTGGCTCATTTTTCCTCACTGTGGCATGCTTTCTCATCACTTAGGGCTTATCTTTCCTTAGTATAGGATCATTTTTCATCACTGTTGGCTCATTTTCTTCACTTTGGACTCATTTTCCCTCACTGTGGCATAATTTTTCCTCACCGTGGCATAATTTTTCATCACTGTTGGCTCATTTTTCTTCACTTAGGGTTTATTTCTCCTCACTGTTTGCTCATATTTCATCACTGTTGGCTCATTTTTCTCACGGTGGCATCGTTTTTCCTCACTGTTGGCCCATTTTTCTTTACTTTGGTCTCATTTTTCCTCACTGTGGGTTCAAAACAGGCAACAAAACACCAGTCGATTGTTTCATAATCTGATATAAAACTTGGATTTCTCCGCTGTCTTTAAAAAAAAAAAAAGTTAAATTAACTTAAAGCTACTCAGTTGCACGCTGGGAGGTTTGAGCTGATCACTTCCTGTTATTGATCGCTGATCGGCTGAAAGGATCCAGCGCCAGTGATGTCCATGAATCAGCTGCTCTGAGAGGTTCTACTGGGTGCAGCTGTGGTTTCCCACCCCGTGACGGTCACCTGAAGGCAGCAGCAGCTCGACATGTGGAGGAGCAGGTGAAGCCGAGCAGCGCGTGACTGGAAGTGTGTGTGTGTTAGCGTGTTTGTGTGTGTTAGCGTGTGTCTGTGTGTTAGCGTGTGTTAGCGTGTGTGTGTGTGTGTTGACTCGTAGTTCCTGATGTTTCCCACAGAGACCAGAACAGAAATAACAATAATAATCAAAAGTCACTAGTTGCTGCATCATGAGCCCCTTAAAAAGAACAATTTCTAAGTTTTTACAGCATAAAATATAAATATTTATCAAAATATCTGTCTAATTTTCATCAGAGATCGCCCGTCGACCATCTTCAGTAGGGTTTTTTTCATCACATTTAAATCTGAGGCTGAAATTTAACTGTTGAAGATAAAAACCTGAAATGTTCTGTTATTTTTCATCATGTCGTTGATTCAGAATCTAAAATATCACAACAAAAGCAGATCAAACAATCGCTGGTGAGTTGAAATATGAAAAAAAAAACAAGAAGCCGTCATGAAAAGCCTCATCTTCGAGCCGATTAACAGATAAACTGATAAAGCAGAAGAGAAGCAGTGATATTTTCTGAGCCACATGTAGCTGCAAGTCTCAATAACACAACACTAAACCCATAGAATGCTTTTATTTTGAAATACTTGGCCACAGATTAACAGTATTTTGCCGAAGTTTAAGAGCTGATTGAGCAGGTTTGACTAAATTACAATTATATGCCGCTGCGTCTGATTTAAACAGGGTTTGATCTGTCAGAGGAGACGATTTAGGACATAAACTGACCTAAAACTACAAAATAAAAGCTCATGTTGCAGCAACACTGACGTCTAAATCATCACCTTGATGGATAAAGTGGTGTAATTCCAAATAAACCCTATTTCTGCTGAGGAATCATCGATCTCTACTGAAATTAAACATTTTATTCTGATAAACAGGCCTAGAATATGACTTTAAAACACAAGAGAGTCGACAAAACATGAGTTTATGTTGAAATAATTCCAACTTTCACACTTGGATCAACCGTTTCTCTGCTCGTCTCGTCTCTTAGAGAGGCTTCGGTGGATAAACTGAACTGAAAATGCAAAAACAAAGTCAGAAAATTAGGTTTCTCTCAGTCTGGAGACACAATAAAGTCATAAAATGAACGTTGAAGCTGGTTTTTCTGGCTGGTTTTGGAGGTTTGATTCTCTTTACTCAGCAGGATGTTTGCTGTTGGCTCTGAACCCCGACTCACCCTCAGCCTTCTGCCTCCTTATCTGCTGCTGCTGTCAGGAGCCGCTGGGAATTCAAATATGCCAGATTACGCTGCAGATTACGGAGTTATATTTAGGAGCGGAGCGGCAGATTACAGCTGCAGCGAGTCACGGCCTGCGAGGGAGGAAGCCTTTCAGAATAAAGTACCAGCGGGGGGCTAAAACACCGAAACCCCAAAACCTGCAGACGAGTTTAAAAAATGTTCTATGTGAATATTTACAGCAATAAAAGCATAAAGACAGGAAGAAGTTCTGCATTTGATCGGAAAATTTAAACTGTGGGCTCATTTTTCTTTACTTTGGCATCATTTTTCCTCACTGTTGGCTTGTTTTTCTTCACTTTGGGTTCATTTTTCTTCACTGTTGGCTCATTTTCTTCAATTTAGGCTCATTTTTGTTCAATTTGAGCTCAATCTTCCTCACTGTGGGCTCATTTTTCTTCACTGTTGGCTCATTTTTCTACATTTTGAGCTCATTTTCCTCACTTTGGCATCATTTTTCTTCACTTCGGACTCATTTTCTTCAATTTAGGCTCATTTTTCTTCATTTTGAGCTCATTTTCCTCACTTTGGAATGATTTTTCTTCACTGTTGGCTCATTTTCTTCACTGTCGGCTCAATTTTGTTCATTTTGAAATCAATCTTCCTCACTGTGGGCTCATTTTTCTTCACTGTTGGCTCATTTTTCTTCATTTTGAGCTCATTTTACTCACTTTGGCATCATTTTTCTTCACTTTGGGTTCATTTTTCTCACTTTTGGCTTATTTTTCTTCACTTCGGACTCCTTTTACTTCACTGTGGGATCATTTTTCTTCACTGTCGGCTCATTTCTCTTCACTTTGGACTAATTTTCTTCACTTTAGGCTCATTTTTCTTCACTGTCGGCTAAATTGCCTTCAAGTTTGGCTCATTTTTCCTCACTGTGGCATCATTTTTATTACTGTGGGCTAATTTTTCTTCACTTTGGGCTAATTTTTCATCACTTTGGCATCATTTTTTCTCACTGATAACTCATTTTTCTTCACTTTGGGGTCATTTTTCTTCAGTTTGGGCTCATTCACAGGTTGCAAAAAAACTGCCAACTGTTTAATAATCTAAGACTGCAGTTTTTTCAAACATGTAATAATGAACTAAAGTGAACCCGTGTTAGTATTTAGTTCTACAAATACATGTTTTGCCTTTAACTATCGACGAAACATTTATTTGTAGAACTAAACACTGCATCCCAGTCTTTGTGTGTTTAGTTCTTATACTTCCTGAGCTTTTTGAAGCATCAGCGGTCTCCATCTTTGTGTACGGTTACCATGGTGACGGGAGGCGAGGTAAACATGGAGGACGTCCGACTGACAGTAGCGCTGATGTTGATAATGAAGCTTCATTGGGGAATTGAAAACTTTAAAACAGTAACTGACGTTGCTCTTCTTGATATTTTACTTGGCGTGTGTGTGTGTGTGTGTGTGTGTGCGTGTGCGTGTGTGTGTGTGGGTGTATTATGAGCTGATGTGAATGTAAACACACCGTCACAACCTTCTGTGTTGGATGTCAGAGCTGCCGCCTTCTGACCTACTTCAGTAGAGAACAGTTTGTTCTTAAAAGACTGATCTTATGCAGAAACACCCACACCCACACCCACACACACACACACACACACACACACACCCACACACACACACACACACACACACACACACACACACCCACACACACTTGTCACATGTCAGTTCATGCTGTTTTTCTTTTTCTGGGCAACACGAAGCAGCAAAGTTAAAGAGGAAGTCCTCGCCTTAACACACATGTCAACACACACACATTAACACACACACACACACACATATTAACACACACACACGTTAACACATTAACACACACACCTGCGGAGGTGGTTAATGCGACACTTCTCCCACAGATTTTAACCAAACACACCTGAGATCAGTTCAAACTTGACACGGTGAAAAATGAACATTTAACAACTTATTTTTATTTCACTTTTCTTCTTTGTTTTGTTAAATTATAAATATTAAGTCTAAAATCAAAGAATAAAAGTATTAATTTACATGTCAGCCGTAAAAAACAGGCTCATACTGTAATAACTTGACATTATTTTTAAAAGAAATCATGTTTAATATTAATAACATTAATAGCATTAATATTTTTAAATGGTCGATAATTTTTTTAAACTGGTATTTAGATTTTTATGAGTTTTAGTAAATCAGATAATATCTAAAAAATGACAGAAGAAATAATTAACTTACATAATTAAATAAAACTGTAAACAGCGTCCACATCAAAAGCCAGTATTTTTTAAAAATAATAATTTCTTTTTTTTATAATATTTGACCATAAAATTTCAAAACTTTACTGCATTTAAATCAGCAAAAATAAAGTCAGTGATTTGAGAGAAACATGATGGATTTATATTAAGGATTAAAAATGGTAAATAATTTTATAAAATGTCATTTTACAGATTTTTCTGTTTTGTAAAATCACAATAAAATTATTAATTTAAATCGTAAAAAACAGTAGAAACACTGTGAATGACGCCCATATCAAAAATATATTATATATTTAAAATCAGCAATGAAAATGTTATTTTACAGATCATCTGCAAATTTTTTAAATAAAAATTATCTTTATTAGGAGGTGAAAAATGGTAATTTATTTTTTAACTGTTTTTTTTTTTTTTACAGATTTTATTGTTTTCTTACATTACAGATAATAAATAATAATAATCACAGATTGTCTTTATTTAATAGTTGACAAAAAATATGTGAAAAAACTGTAAAAAAAATGTTCACATTAAAAAATCATTAAAAATAATTATTTATTATTGTTCAACAATCAACTGTAAACTGTACTTAAGTCAACAAATATGAAGCTTATTTAGGAAATATTTGTTGTTATTTGAAATAAAAGCTAAGAATGGTAAATATTTTTAAAGATAATAAACAACATCACAGAGAAAAACATTAATTTACAAGTCGACTCTACAATAAAACAGTGTCCACGTGAAAAATCTGTAATTCTAAAAATAGTTATTTGTTCTTTGTTTGCTTTTTTTTAACAAAATGAAAGTTTTATTTATTTAATCCAGAAAAAAAATATTGTTTTACAGATTTTTGTCATTATTATTATAGTTTCTTTGTTTTTCTTTCGTTATTTTTTTAAACAACACCATGTTCTGCTGTTTTTTCCATGTTTTTCTGCCATCCTTTCACCGTTTTACTTTCAGGGTTTACAGTTTTCCCACCGAGCTCCTCCCGGCAGCGTTTTCTAAAGCCGCCATCAGGTCTTGGACTTTGCTCTGGTTGTTAACAGAGTTTGTTCTGTTTGTAGAATCACGTGTAAAAAGAAAAAAAAAACCCTCAGACTGAAGCTGAAGCACTAATAAACACATGAAACCCCGTCCTGAAGCTCTTCCTCGTCCATGTGATCTTTGTTCTTCAGGTTGACCTTCTGAACTCGGAGCAGCAGATTATCGCTGTTCCTTCTTTTAACTCACATTTTTCCTCTCCGTAAAAATAAAGTCAAAGCCGCTCTGTGTTCAGACTGAAAACTCTGAATTCTTGTGACGTGAATGTCGGTCACAGCTGAGCCAGTTATAGCTTCACAGTTGCTCCAAGGAATGCAGAATTTTTGGATTTTTACAGAATCTGGTTGAAGTAAACTGTTCATTTTTGGCGATTTATTTTCTGAGGAGAAGAAATACGAGAAACACCAAAACAACGTCCTCAAATATCTCGTTTTGTGAGTCTGTCGAACTAAAAAAAGCTCCAACTGAACGTCTCAAAACAACCGATGTGACAGAACTTCATCCTGATTTTAAAACCGACCAAACCGGGGCTAAAAATCAGGATTCATTCATCTGACTGGAGCTAAATCGGAGCTTTTTCTAATGGAGTTTGGTTTGATGAAGGTTCATTCAAGAGCAGCAGCTAATTATTACTTTCTGGACGAATCAGTCAGTTGTTTCTTCTCTAATGGTGCAGAATGTGGATCAGAGTTTCCTCAAATGTCTTGTTTTGTCCAAAGATATTCAGTTTACTGTCATAAAGGAGGCATTAAACCAGAAATATTCATATTAAAGAAGCTCCACTCAGAGAATTTAGACTGTTTTTATTTTAAAATCTGATTAATCAATCATCAGAAAAGCTGCTCAACCAGATCTATACTGTTTATATTTCTGAACTTTCCATCCTTTAATCATAAAAACCTGTTTTCTGCTCATCCATAACTGATAATTACAGCAGAGAACAGACTGAAGAACAGCAAATGGTTTCTTTTGTTCCACTGCGAGACAGAAAACTGGTTGTTCAGGGTGATGCTGGTTCATCTGGTAGATTCTTCTACTGTTGCGTCATGAAGCAGCTTTGATTTTAGCTAACTACCCGACTGCTGGTGTGAAAAAATCATGATTTAAAGCCCCGATTTGGTGAATTTTCCCAACAGAACTGCATGCATGATACGTTCAAGGACCGTCGGAAAGTTGAAAATCTGATAAATGTTTCTGTTTTTACAACTTCAGGCTGATAATTTAAGTAATTTGGGAGATTTTCTTAAAGATCCCCTTTCAAACCAGAAGTTCAAACTGATTATTTGTGAAGAAAGAAACTTTGATATATGTTCGCCCAAAATGTAATGTTCTCCGTCTTTGTTCATGCACTAGTAAGTTTCCTAAAAATCAGCCAGTTATTTTTAGTGTAAACTTGCTGACAAACAAACAAAATGCACAGAAGAAACACTTTCGTCTTGAACCAACCAAGGCTACAGAAATATGCAAACTACCACCGCTATGCTGATGACACCCTACTTTACATACATGAAGAAAACTAACCAGGGTTTGTTTAAGAACTGTTTTTGATTCTGAATGTGACTCTATCCCCATCTAAATCCAATAAACTACATTTTGTAACATGTTTTTACATCAATGAATGGAAAAAATGCAACTTTCCCCGCTATGCCAATAACACCCTACTTTACACGCATAACAAAAAATAGCTAGGGTTGGTTTAAAGACTGTTTTTGATTCAGAATGTGATTTTATCCCCATCTAAATCCAATAAACTACATTTTGCAACATTTTTTTACATCAATAAATGGAAAAACTGCAACTTCCCTTGCTATGCTGATGACACCCTACTTTACACATATAACAAAAACAAACTAGGGTTGGTTTGAAGACTGCTTTTGATTCAGAATGTGACTCTATCCCCATATGAGTCCAATAAACTACATTTTGTAACATTTCTTTACATCAATGAAGGAAAAAACAGAAAGTTTCCCACTATGCTGATGACACCCTGCTCTATATACAGCAAAAAAAAAGAATCAGGGCGGTGTAAGACTGTCCTAAATTGAGAGGTTTAGTAGAAGCTTCTCATCAAAATTCAATGAAAAACATTTTTGTAACACTCTTTACATCAATGAATGGAAAAAACGGCATCTTTCCCCGCTATGCCGATGACACCTTGCTCTACATACAACACAAAAAAAACACGATCCAAGGCGGTGTAAGACTGTCCTAAATTGAGAGGTTGAGTAGGTAGAGGCTTCTCATTAGAATCCAATGAATAACATTTTTGTAACACTCTTTACACCAATGAATGGAAAAAACTGCAACTTTCCCCACTATGCTGATGACACCCTGCTCTATATACATAAAAAAAACTAACCAAGGTTGGTTTAAAGAGTGTTTGAGATCCAGAATGTGACTCTATCCCAACCTGAATCCAATAAACTACATTTTGTAACATGTTTTTACATCAATGAATGGAAAAAACTGCAACTTCAACCGCTATGCCGATGACACCCTGCTTTATACACACAAAAAAAACTAACCAGGGTTGGTTTAAAGACTGTTTGAGATTCAGAATGTGACTCTATCTTCATCTGAATCCGATAAACAACATTTTGTAACATGTTTTTACATCAATGAATGGAAAAAACTGCAACTTTCCCCGCTATGCTGATGACACCCTGCTCTATATACAGCAAAAAAGAACTAACCAGGGCGGTTGTAAGACTTTTTGAGATTGAAAATGTGACTCTTTGCCCATCTAAATCAAATAATCTAGATTTTTTTATACCAAAATTGCCTGTGACAGAAAAAATGTGTATAAAGAACACCAAGAAACTGGTCGGATGTGACGTAAAATTAATTAAAATGTGGTAAAAGTTGCCAAAACCTGATGTGTACAGGTGTGTTTGTTACCTGCTCTGGCCGGGCTGCTGTGCAGGCAGTTCGGGGAGACGACGCTCGTGTGCACGGAGGTGGAGGCGTGGTTACTGAGGTCCATCACTGTGGGCGGGGCCGGCGTGGGCGGGGCCGGGGCCGGGGCCGGGGCCATGATTGGAGGCTGGCGCTGGTCGTGGCGGTGCTGGTCGTGGTGGTGTTGGTCATGGCGGTGCTGGTCGTGGCGGTGCTGGTCGTGGCGGTGCTGGTCGTGGCGGTGCTGGTCGTGGCGGTGCTGGTCATGGCGGTGCTGGTCATGGCGGTGCTGGTCATGGCGGTGCTGGGACGGGCTGGACGGGATGCCGTTCTCGGACAAGAACTCCTCCAGGTCCATGTACTCCAGCTGGAAGGTGTCTCCGTCGTAGGGCAGCGTCTTGTCCCAGAGCGTCGGACCGAGGAAGGCGGACTGGGGGGCGCTGCGCTCCTCGTCCAGGTTCTTCTCCTTCTCCTGGTCCTTACTGAACGCTGCAAACAAACGTGTAGCAGTCAGTATCTGTTGTCCATTTACCACCTTTAACCACACCCTAACAGGTCGAGGCAGATGTCCGCCCTCCCTGAGCCTGGTTCTACTCACTGAGAATCCAGAAAAAATACACTTTTTTGATCAGTTTCAAGTTATTTATGATCATTTTTAAAGCGTTTTGTACAGTTTGTGCTTTGTTTCGGTTTGTTTTGACAAGTATAAAGTCAATCTGAACCAACTTTAGAGGATGTTAAAAAGTTTTTATTTCATTGTAAGTGCATTATTCTGGACAAGGTTTGAGGCATTGTGGAAAAGTTTCAACTTATTGAGGACAACTGGGACATTTGAGGCTTTTTGAACAAGTTTCAAGGTATTTTTGCCCATTTTGAGTCATTTTGAAGAACTTTTGAGGCATTTTGAAGAATTTTTGAGTTTTTGAAGAACTTCTGAGTCTTTTCTAAGAATTTTTGAAGAAGTTTTGAAGAACTTTTGAGTCATTCTGTACATTTTGTGAGTTTTTTTTGAAGGACTGGGGAATTTGAAGAACTTTTGAGTTTTTGAAGAACTTTTGTGGCATTTTGAAGAACTTTTGAGTTTTTAAAGAACTTTTGAGTCTTTTCTAAGAACTTTTGAAGCATTCTGAAGAACTTTTGAGTCATTCTGTACATTTTGTGAGTCTTTTTGAAGGACTCAGGAATTTTGAAGAACTTTTGAGTTTTTGAAGAACTTTTGAGGCTTTCTGAAGAACTTTTTAGTCATTTTGTGCATTTTGAGAATCTTTTTGAAGAACTTTTGAGGCTTTTTGAAAAACTTTTGATACATTTTGTATAACTTGTGAGTGTTTTGGAGTCATTTTAAGTTATCTTTGACAATTTTGAAGAACCTTTGAGCCATTTTGTACATTTTGTGAGTCCTTCTGAAGAACGTCTGAAGCATTTTGAAGAACTTTTGAGCCATTTTGTACAACTTGTGAGTGTTTTTGGAGGCATTATAAGTTATTTTTGACAAGTTTGAGTCGTTTTGAACAGGTTTTTGTCACGTTATCTTATTGTCTTATATTCAGAATTCAGTTGCACACTTCAAATGATATTTTAAGTTTTTCTGTGGGTTTTGGATTCATTTATCGTTTATCCTGATAAAGCTGCAGATTTTCAGGTTTTCTTGGATGGAAAACCTCCAACAGATAAAGTACCGGAGGACAGTTTGTTTGATCTCAGGCTGAAGCTTCATCTTCGTTCTTCCGCATCACGTTTGGATGATTCAGAAGCTCTGAACGCCGTCGTCCTCAAACTGCAGCTTCATGTTTCCTGAATTATTACACGTCGTCAGCTGTTTAAGAACCAATCAAACCTGAGTTAAACTGCATTTTAAGGAGGAGGAGAAGCAAAGATTCTCTGGTTTTAGCTTTTAAAACTGACATCATTCTGATTTTATTTCACTTTTGTGACGCAAAAATCAAAAGTTATTGTTCGTTTAAGGAATTAATTTGCAGATTAATCCTCAGTTGCACGACTAGAACCACCTTAAATAGTGTTCAAGCAGGAATTTCAGCTCTAAAACGTCCTTTTATCAGAGCTTCTTTTATTTTTGCGGCAGTTTGTTGGACAATAATGAGATTTTAGACAAAGAGAAAACCTGAACGATGCGTTTCTGGTCGTTCTTGAGACAGAATTCTTCGTCTCCTGAGGATTTCTTTGCAGATTTATCATTGACTGCATGGTTTTATGTTTAAATGCTGGAACAACTACAGACTCCAGAGGCTCAGACGCAGCCTGGAGGAGTTCTGTCGGAGAAATTTACCAAGGAGGTTCTGTTTTTGCCGGCGTTGGTTTGTTTCTTTGTTTGTTTATTTGTTTGTTTGTCTGTGTTCAAAATAACTCTAAAAGTTATGGACGGATTTGGATGAAATTTTTAAGAAATGTGTGAAATCGGACAAGGAGGAAATGATGAAATGTTGGGACTGATCCGGATCATCGTCTGGATACAGGATTGTTTTAATTTAAGGATACTTGGTCATTGGTAGATTGTGTTGGGGTGGACTGAAGCTGCTTGGTGGAGGTCTGAGCTCTCTGAGTGCTTTTCTACTTTTATTTTTATCCACCCAAAGTTGAAACTCTGTGCTGTTGGAAAGGGTTTTGAGTTTTTGACACCGGAGTTGGCAGGTTCGCGTACTAGAACCACGGCGGCATTCTAGAGCCTTGGCGGCACTCGGCGACACTCAGCAGCACTCGGCGCCTGGCAGCAGCATGCAGGACTATTTGAATATCGAAATTATTATCCCAATACCACCACAACCAACCAATATTCAGATATTCCTATATTGGGGACCAGCCCTAATATTAGGTTTGTAGAGCAGGTAAGCTACCATACTGTTGGTTAGCTAACTTAGCCACTCTAGGCTACTTGGAACTACACCGTACTTGGCCTTAAGGTCAGCCTTATTTCATCTCCTGCTGCTTATTTATTGTCACAAAGCTGTAAATTGGGACGTCTTGTTCAAACTAAGTAGTTGTTTTTCACATAGAGCTGTTTGTCCTCAAACGCAGCTGCAACAGAAGTCCTGTTTAGCAAAACCAAACCAGATTCTCCAGAGGAACATTTCTGGTTTTATCCTACTTATTTTATCCATTGAGCATCCTCCAGTTAATCTGTTCAGAATAAAGAACCAACATATATTTCTGTGTCCTGTGTTGATTTATACTCTCTCATTGGTCGTTTGTGTTGGGGTGGACTGAAGCTGCTTGCCGGAGGTCTGCGCTCTATGAGGGCTTTTCTAGTTGCTCTTTTGAAGCCTGTAAAGAGGAACTCATGGATTTAAACGTCTGAAGGATTGACCTGCTGCAGTTCTGTCATCAGTTAATCACTTTAAAGAGATTTAAGCAAAGATTCTCCGATTTTAGCCTTTAAATTCCTCCTTACGAGCTTCACAGGAGCAGATTTCTCCGACAGAACTCCTCCATGCTGCGTCTGAGCCTCTGGAGTCTGTGGTTGTTCCAGCATTTAAACATAAAACCATGCATTTAATGATAAATCTGCAAAGAAATCCTCAGAAGACGAAGAATTCTGTCTCAAGAATGACCAGAAACACATCGTTCAGGTTTTCTCTTTGTCTAAAATCTCATTATTCTCCAACAAACTGCCGCAAAAATAAAAGAAGCTCTGATAAAAGGACGTTTTAGAGCTGAAATTCCTGCTTGAACACTATTTAAGGTGGTTCTAGTCGTGCAACTGAGGATTAATCTGCAAATTAATTCCTTAAACCATCGATAACTTTTGATTTTTGCGTCACAAAAGTGAAATAAAATCAGAATGATGTCAGTTTTAAAAGCTAAGACCAGAGAACCTTTGCTTTAAAACAGTTTGAATGATGAATCTGATGATTTGAAAAACGTTCTGCTTGTTTTTTGGTCCGTAGATATAAAATAATATAAACTCCTCCTCCTTAAAATGCAGTTTAACTCAGGTTTGATTGGTTCTTAAACAGCTGACGAGGCGTAAATATGAAGCATTTCAGATTTTATAAAGTAGAAATTCGATTAAACTCGTTTACATCTCTGGACGTCGTGTCTTCATGTAAAGTTATTAAAGAACTGATGAATGTCATTATTTAACCTTCAAATCAAAACATTTTTATGGACCTTTATCAGACAAAATCAATCAACAGCTCATCTTCGGTTGATTAAATGGTCACTCAGCAGCTTTAAGACTCTGATTCCTGCTTTTTTCTTCCACTGTGTTCAACGAAATTTGAATTTTGGACCAAAAAAAAGCATCACTTTGGTGATTTTTAACATTTTTCTTTTCATTTTTTAGACGGATTTACTCAGATTTAAATTCATTCATTCAAACATGTCAGTAATTGCAGGATTTTTTTGATTCCAGGCTTTAAAATGTGATTTTTTTGAGACAATAAGTTGGAAATATTTGGATTTTTCAATAAAAAGTCTTCAAGCTGGTGATTTTTCTGATTCCTCCTGACTTGAAAACCTCCCTTCACTGGATGATTTGATCTCCAGACGGTAAAACTTCACTTCTTGAGAACATTTCTCACACCTGAACCGGGTTTCTGGTCTCCGGACTCACCGTCATGATGCGGCGGCAGCTTCACCGGGTTCTCCAGCAGAGACTTGAGGACTCCGTGCGGCGCCGGAGGCACGAAGCTCGGGTTGAGCGGCGCCGAGTGTCGGTGGGACATCTTCTCCATTCACCGGAGAATCAGAGCAGAGTTACCGGAGAGGAGCGGCCGATCCGGGTCCAGCATCCACAGGAACCACAGCGGACGGGGGCGCGCACGGACACCGAAACACCGGAGGATGGTGACGTCAAACCGGAGCCTCCTCCCCCCTCCTGCCACCGGTGATCACACACACCCGGTGCACGTGAAAGAACCGGAAAAATCTCACGTTAAACTGCAGAAAGGATCAAAAGATGCGTCTTTAAAATGTTAAATTAATTTAGAATAAAGGAGAAACTGAGGAGTTCAGAGGCTCCGAGGCTCCGCTTTGACTCAGCTACAGGTGATGAAGCTGCTCCTCTCCGAGCTCCCGGTGGTTCTGAGGTTCTGGTCGGACGGAATGTTTGGTCACATGACGGGGGAGGGACTGACCTACTTTCAACCAATCAGAGGCCTCCGTCTCCTCCCCTCCTCACCCCTCCTCCCCCCCTCACTCACACCGGTCACATTGAATCTCATGTGCTGCTGAGAGACGAAAACAAAGGAGGCAAGGAGGCAAAGAGAGGAGGAGGCAAGGAAGGGAGGAGACAAGGAGAGATTAGGCAAGGAGAGGAGGAGGCAAGGAGGGGAGGAGACAAAGAGAGACTAGGCAAGGAGAGGAGGATGCAATGAGGAGGGAGACAAGGAGAGATTAGGCAAGGAGAGGAGGAGGCAAGGAGACAGGAAGGCAAAGAGAGGAGGAGGGATGAGACAAGGAGGGTGGAGGCAAAGTGAGGAGGAGGCAAGGAGGGAGGAGATGAGGAGGTAAGAGGCAAAGAGAGAGGAGACAAGGAGCAATTAGGCAAAGAGAGGAGGAGACAAGGAGGAGGGAGACAAGGAAAGTGGAGGCAAAGAGACAAGCATGCCATGGGAGGAGGAGTCAAGGAAACAAGGAGGCAAAGAGAGGAGGAAGGATGAGACAAGGACAGAGGAGGCAAAGTGAGGAGGAGGCAAGGAGGGAGGAGATGAGGAGGTAAGAGGCAAGCAGAGAGGAGACAAGGAGCAATTAGGCAAAGAGAGGAGGAGGCAAGGAAAGTGGAGGCAAAGAGACAAGGATGCAAAGAGAGGAGGAGGGATGAGACAAGGAGAGAGGAGGCAAAGAGAGGAGGAGGCAAGGAGGGAGGAGATGAGGCGGGAGAAGGCAAGAAGGGAGGAGACAAGGAGAGATCAAGCAAGGAGAGGAGGAGGCAAGGAGGCAAGGAGGCAGGAGACAAGGAGGGAGGACACAAAGAAACAGGAGGCAAAGAGACAAGGGCGCAAAGAGAGGAGGAGGCAAGGAGACAAGGAGGCAAAGAGACAAGGAGGGATGAGACAAGGAGAGAGGAAGCAAAGAGAGGAGGAGGCAAGGAGAGATCAAGCAAGGAGAGAGAAGGAGGCAAGGAGACAAGGAGGCAAGGAGGGATGAGACAAGGAGAGAGGACACAAAGAGAGGAGGAGGCAAGGAGACAAAGAGGCAAAGAGAGGAGGAGGCAAGGAGACAAGGAGGCAAAGACACAAAGAGGGACGAGACAAGGAGCGAGGAGGCAAGGAGGAGGGACTCAAGGAAAGTGGAGGCAAAGAGACAAGGAGAGACAAGACAAGGAGCGAGGAGGCAAAGAGAGGAGGAGGCAAGGAGGAAGGAGATGAGGAGGTAAGAGGCAAGGAGGGAGGAGACAAGGAGAGATTAGGAAGAGAGAGGAGGAGGCAAGGAGACAATGATGCAATGAGAGGAGGAGGCAAGGAAATAAGGAGGCAAAGAGAGGAGCAGGCAAAAAGGGAGGAGATAAGGAGAGGAGGCCAGGTGGCAAAGAGACAAAGAGAGGAGGAGGCAAGGAAGGAGGAGATAAGGAGAGGACGTAAAGAGGGAAGGATCAAAGGAAACAGGGAGGCAAGGAGAGAGGAGGCAAGGAGAGATGAGGCAAAGAGGCAAATAGACAATGAGGCAAGGAGAGAGGAGACAAGGAGACATAGAGACAATTGGGCAAGGAGGGAGGAGACAAGGGGAGAGGAGACAAAGAGGCAAGGGGACAAGGAGAGAAGGATGCAAGGAGACAAAAAAGGACAAAACAGAGTCGAGAAGGAATGAGGAAAGGAAATAAAATATGGAGACGAGATGAAGGATTAAATCGGAGGAAAGAAAAGAAGGAATGAGGAGAAAACAGTGGACGGGTTTATTTACAGGATGATATTATTGATCCAACATGAAGAACAAACAGCTGATCAGTGATCAGATTGACTCTAATAAAACCTCGGATGAATATTGATGATACATAACAAACCAGAGGCTGCTATTAAACTAATATTATATAAACTAATAATAAACCCTCAGACTGGAGGTGTTTGAATCGACCTGCAGATCTTTTGTGACTCTGAACAGAAAATAAACCAACAGATCCTCATTACAGGCTCCTTAGCAACCGTTGCTACAGCAGAGGGATGTTGTGACGACGTCTGAAAGTAGGACAGAAGAAGAAGAAGGAGGAAGAGGAGGAGGAAGTCAGCTGAGTCACATACAGAGCTGCTGCCGTAGACCTCAATCTGAACGCTCACCATCACATGTTCTCATCTTTGTCTCATCTTCATCTCATCTTCATCACATCTCATCTTCATCTTCATCTCATCTTCATCTCATCTTCATCTCATCTTCATCTTTATCTCATCTTTGTCTTTACTTCATCTTCATTCTATCATCTCATCTTCATCACATCTTCATCTCATCTTCATCACATCTTCATCTCATCTTCATCTCATCTTCATCACATCTTCATCTCATCTTCATCTCATCTTCATCTCATCTTCATCTCATCTTCGTCTCATCTTCATCTCATCTTCATCTCATCTAATCTTCATTTCATCTTCGTCTCATCTTCATCACGTCTTCATCTCATCTTCATCTCATCTTCATCTCATTTTCTATTTATCTCATCTTCATCACATCTTCACATCATCATCATCTAATTTTAGTCTCATCTTCATCTCACTTTCATCTTAACTTCATCTCATCTTCATCTCATCTTCATCTCATCTTCATCTTATCTTTATCTCATCTTCATCACATCTCATCTTCATCTCATTTTCATCTCATCTTCATCACATCTTCACATCATCATCATCTAATTTTAGTCTCATCTTCATCTCATCTTCATCTTAACTTCATCTCATCTTCATCTCATCTTCATCTTAACCTCATCTCATGTTCATCTTAACTTCATCTCATCTTCATCTCATCTTCATCACAATTTAATCTCATCTTCATCTCATCTCCATCTCATGTTCATCTTAACTTCATCTCATCTTCATCTCATCTTCATCAAATCTTGTCTTCATCTCTTCTTCATCTGATCTCATGTTTATCTCATCTTCATAACATCATCATCACATCATCTTATCTTCATCTCATCTTCATCAGATCTCATCTTCATCTCTTGTCACATCTCTATCATATGATCTTTGTCACATTTCTATCTGGTCTCTTTGTGTTTTTATCATATGTCTGTCATCCGTCATATTTTCATTTGTGTCACTTTTTTTTAAAATAACATTTTCATGTTTGTGTTGTTTTTCTCATTTTGTGTCTGGGTTTAGTTGGTGTTGGGTCTTCACTTTCTCATTTTGTCTCCTTAGACTCTGTTGGTGTCTCATTGTTTCTCATTTCATGTTTCATTTTTCTCGTTTTGTGTCTCCACTTTTAATCTAGTTTCGTGTTTTTGTTTCTCATATTTCTCATTTTGTGCCTCCTTTTTTCATTTCCTTGTTTTTCACATTTTGGTTGTTTGTTATTTCGTTTTCTGATCACTTTGTGTTTCATTTTAGCCAGGCTTTGAAACCTAAATCTAAAACTTTATTTGAATGGGCCTCATGCAGTTATTAACGACTGCACCGGTTTAAAACGACCACAGTAGTTGAAAATGTGTTCAAAGTCTTGGTCTTCAAACTCCCAGAGCAGTAAATGAGATTTTCCAGGTTTAACTCACTCTGAGGAGGCTATTCGGAGACGTGATCCGTGTTGTTTTGTGGGTCAGTTTTTAATATTTCACTGTAAACAACACAGAGCTGCTCCTGTAATCCCAGCGTGAGAAACACGAGGTAGAAATGATGATTTATGTAACCGGAGCCGGACTGAATGAGCCTGAAAGAGCTCCTGCTAGCTCGAATGCTCCGGACCTATTTTCAGCCCGTCAATAAAAACCTGTGATCACGACGAAAAGACGTGCAGCTTTTCACTGTGAAACTCATCGTTCTGTTTGGGTCAAGGCTTTAATCCGATCCGTCTGTGGCCTTTAAGTTCTGCAGGTTGAGCTAAAGAAAAGAAGCTTTACAGGTTGTGTAACGTTGCTGCTGTTTTCAGTGTAAAATGTTCAGACACAAGCAAAGAGACGACTGCTTGTGTGCAGAACGTACGAACTAAAGATCCACTCCAGTCGTGTATAAATTCATCAAGACAACATCAGTAATCCTAACAATATGAAGAAAACTATTTACAATATTAATCTGTCATTCTGAGGTCACGTAGAACTCATCATCCACTCTGCCGCTGTTTAATACTTACAGTCACACGGATGTAGTTGTTGTAGATGTAGTTGCATAGATATAGTTTCCACAGATGAAGCTGTAGATGTAGTTTTAACGGATGTAGTTGTAGATGTTGTCAAAGAAGCAGCTGTTGGAGATGTTTGAGATGCAGTTTTAAGTGCTGTCATAGATGTACCTTTGATTGGTGTAGTTGAATCTATTGTCCTACATGTAGTTGTCATATGTGTGGTTGTAGATGCAGCTGTTGTAGCTATAGCTGTAGATGTAGTTGACTTATATATTGTCGTAGATGTAGCTGTTAAATTTGTCGTAGATGTAGTTGTCGATGCCGGAGTTGCTGTTGTAGTTGTAGATGCAGTTTTCATGGGTGTAGTTGTTGTCATAGATGTAGTTATAGATGCAGTATTTGTAGATGTAGTTGCTGCTGCTATAGCTGTAAATGTAGTTGACTTATATATTGTCGTAGATGTAGCTGTTAAATTTGTCGTAGATGTAGTTGTCGATGCAGGAGTTGCAGTTGTAGTTGTAGATGTTTAAAATGTTGTCCTAGAAACTGAATAGGTAGTCGTCTTAGATGTAGTTGTTGCAGATGTTTTAGATGTAGTTAAAAATCTTGTTATATATGTTTTGACGGAGGTAGGTGCAGATGTAGTTGGAATGGCTGTAGCTTTAGATGTAGTTGTAGATGTTGACGTTAGATTTCATTGTAGATGTAGTTTTTATGGATGTAGTTGCCTTAGATGTTATCATAGATGTACTTGTTGTAGTTGTTATAAATGTAGTTGTCCTAGATGTAGTTGTAGATGTAGTTTTCATTGATGTAATTGCCTTAGATGTTATCATAGATTTACTTGTTGTAGATGTAGTTTTAGATGTAGTTGTCCTAGATGTGGTTGTAGATGTAGTTTTCGTGGATGTAGTTGTCTTAGATGTTATCATAGTTGACTTGTTGTAGATGTAGTTTTAGATGTGGTTGTAGATGTAGTTTTCATGGATGTAGTTGCCTTAGATGTTATCATAGATGTAGTTGTTGTAGTTGTTGTAGATGTAGTTGTCCTAGATGTAGTTGTAGATGTAGTTGTCCTAGATGTGGCTGTAGATGTAGTTTTCATGGATGTAGTTGCCTTAGATGTTATCATAGATGTACTTGTTGTAGTTGTTGTAGATGTAGTTGTAGATGTAGTTGTCCTAGATGTGGCTGTAGATGTAGTTTTCATGGATGTAGTTGCCTTAAATGTTATCATAGATGTACTTGTTGTAGTTGTTGTAGATGTAGTTGTCCTAGATGTAGTTGTAGATGTAGTTGTCCTTGATGTAGTTTTAGATGTAGTTTTCATAGATGTATTTGTCTTAGATGTTATCATAGATGTAGTTGTTGTAGATGTAGTTTTAGATGTAGTTGTCCTAGATGTAGTTGGAGATGTAGTTTTCATGGATGTAGTTGCCTTAGATGTTATCATAGATGTACTTTTAGATGTAGTTGCCTTAGATGTAGTTGTAGATGTAGTTTTCGTGGAGATAGTTGTAGATGTTCTAGATTTTGTCAGGGTTGCAATTGTTGTAGATTTAATTGTTAGATGTTGACGTAGACATAGTTGTTGAAGATGTAGTTCATAGTTGTTGAAGATGTAGTTCTAGATGTAGTTGATTTAACTGTATTTGTTGCAGATGTAGCTGCACCTAACTGCCAGACAAACACAGTTATTACTGTCCGACTAACACTCACTGATGGTCCTGAGCTCTGAGTAATGGAACTATGAAATACAAGCAGCAGAAGTCAGTTTCTCCTGGAGGGAGTCTGGACTCAGACCTCTACAGGGATTTTACATCTCACCTGGCCTGGGAACACCTCAGGATCCAGCAGGACGACACTGGACACCACTGCCGAGGAGCCCGACGGACTTATTACTAAAGAACTCAATGAAAAACCTCACCAGTCCTAAAACCGCTGCTCTGAACCCAGCAGCAGCTCATGAGGACTCTTGCTGTCGGATTATTGTGTTTCGTGTCATTAGTGTTTCCAGGAGCGGCTGGTATTTTTAGCTGCTCTTGCTAGCGAGAAGGGAAATCAATGGCGGAGGCCCGAGGCAGCAGAACATCGGCTCGGCCTTCCACCTCCAACACTATAAATACCAGCATCCACATCGCACACCGACACACTCCAGAGGCGACGACAAACACACAGCCGGCGATGACCTGCAGCACCGGTCTTATTATTAGACGCTTTGTTTTGCTACGGACGTCAGAATAAAGCCGGCTTTAAAGTCCAACATGAGCGACTGAGGAGAGCATCGATCGGTGATGTAACGTTCGAGCAGCGGCTTCCAGAACGACTTCTGAGGACACGATCACACTTTAGCGCTTCCATTAAGGTTCATCGGGATCAAAATAACTTTAGTCTCACGTCTTTGTGGAGATTCTGGGGTACAAACCTGATTTTTACATGAGTTCTCTGACAGAAAAACGACAAAATTTAACCCAAAACGAAAAACCAACAGCAGGAGTGAAAAGAGAAAATCAATTACTGGGTTGGGTTTTTGTTTTCTCCCTTTTCACTTTCGTGTTAGAGCTTTCTACTGGGGTTGGTTTTGTTGTTTTTCTTCAGAATAAAACGTGTTTTTCTGTTAAAATGTTCTCGTTTATCATGTTTTCACTCCACGTTTTTGTTTTTGGGGTTTGAATTTTTGGACATTACCAAAGGGGTGCCCCAAGGTTCAGCACTAGGAGCCATTTTATTTTCAATCTACATAATGTATGTATCGTTTTTATGCAGACGACTCCATTGTTTATCGCTGTTCAGCCTCACTCTCTCAGGCTTTTGAGTTTTTACAAGCTGCTTTTAACGCTACTCAATCTCGGTTGTATAATCTTTAAGTGGTTTCAAACACAGGCAAAACCGAGCTCGTGGTTTTCTTTCGTACAAGGGTGCCACCACAAATATTGTACCATCGAAAGGAAAACCTGTCGAACTGGTTTTAAATTACAAGCACTTGGGTTGGGAGCTTTCATTTAAAGTCCATAATAACACCTTGGTCTCTAAACTTAGGGTGAAGCTTGAGTTCTTTTCCAGAAATAAAACCTGCTTCTCTCTCAGGGTCAGAAAGAAATTAGGGACAGCGACATTCTCGCCCATAATTGACTATGGAGACGTGCTTTATTTGAGTGCTTCATCCAAAATGCCTCCAGTCCACTGCTTTTCACTCGGCGCTGAGATTTTTTTTACTGGCTGCAGTCCATTTCAAATACAACCCACCATTGTGAGGTGTATTTGAAATTGGACTTGCCTTCTTTGAGTGCACGCAGATGCACATATTGGCCGACTAATCCATATTTGTGCACTTTATTACATAGAATAAACAGCTGATATACCTTTAATCAGTCCCTCCAGGATTTCTTGGGCGTTTTTCCAGATTGTTGCTCCTAAAATGTCTGAATTCGCGGCAGCTTTTCTAAAAAATTGCGATCTAAGTTGCGATGTTTTAAGCGTATTTGTTGCAATGAAATTGCAGGAGACGGTAAAAAATTGCTAAAAAGTTGCATTTTTTCTTTGTTTTGTATAATTTATTACAAATTTTAAAAGTTTAAAAAGCTAATTTCACATCCTGGCACACACGTGTTCACACACACACGCTCACAGCTCGTCACGTCAGTTAATGAATCTAACTGACCTTCATTGTTTCAGTGCTGCCACAGATCTGGATGCAGCAGCTTCATCACGGTGGTTTGTCTGGTCTGTGGTCCGCTGGTTTCACCCATTCTCCTGATATGTTTACGGTAGAAAAGTGTTTGTCAGTGGATGGTTTTGGTTTGTGTTCCACCTCAATATTCCACGGGGTGAAAACAGTTTAGCTCCGCTTTGGTGAAGAACATCAGGGAATTGTTTTGCAGTAGTTTTTGTTGCATACGTATCTGTATCTTCAAACCATAAACAAGGAAGTGAATCCGGTGACGTACGTGCATTACTGGGGACTGCTGTGATTGGTGGAACTCACGGGAGGCGGGACAAGATTGCAAGGTCACACAGAATTCTTGGAGATTGGTTGAATTTGCGTTAATTGTTGCGATCATTTTCACAAAAAAGTCCACAGAGACAATTTTAATTTAAATGTTCTTTATTTTTTTGCGATGTTTAGAAAGTTTCCTTCTCATTCCTCTGACAGTTCCATGTAAACACAGAACATATGAGCGTCTCTCAGACACAGATCTCAGTTTTCTGAGCAGTTTGGATGCAAATAGACGGTTTTCAGAGCATCAGTCAATCAGGTACCTAAATAAATACTCAGCACACAAACTAAAGGTCCAACAGACGACGGGTTCATGAAACTATCTGGGTTTCTAAACTTTATATCGCAGCTACTAGCTACAGGATCACGTCAACATTAATAAAGTTGGTTTAAATCCCTGAGCAGGGTCGTATTATAGAGCAGTGGTTCTCAACTGGTCCAGCCTCAGGACCCACTATGTCTCTATTAATAACCCAAATTGTTGAAGTTTGCTGTTCCTGTTAACAAATTAAAGTTTATTTGGGTGTAGTCTCAATGCATTTTGGTACAAATTGGGAAAATTTTGGCTTATTTTTTGCTAATTTTGGTATAGTTGGACACTTTTGCCAAGTTTTGGCCATATTTTGGCCCATTTTGACAGATTCTGAGCACATTTTGGTTCATTTTTGGCTCGTTTTAGCATAAATTTCTCCAATAAGCTGGCAGAGACAACTCTAGAGGTTAATAGTGGGCAACTACTGGTGTCACCACCACTAAATATCCTGCTGTTGAAAGCAAACTGTGTCATAAGAAACATGTCCTTTAAAATAAAAGACTTTCTACCACTACTTTTTGGGGGGCATGCTTCTGCGACCCTCTAAAAATGACTTTGCGACCCACTTTTGGGTCCCGACCCACCAGTTGAGAACCACTGTTATAGAGAATTGTTATTATACAGGGGTCGTAAGAACAGCTGCATCCTGGTTGCCAAGGCGATGGCTCCTCCTCTACATCTCGGTCTCGATGGACGGGTTCGTCCTCCGGTCCGGTTCCCCGTCTCCATCCGACTCCGAGGCCTCCGGAGGCGAAGGAGGAGCCTGGAGGTCGGACTCTGGGAGGCTCCATGACGTCGTCTGAGTCACATGACTGAAAGAAGACAGGAAGTCCGTGACGATTCTCAGCCACCCAGGTCACGGCTATCCTCGTGGTTTCAGTCGTAGCATCTGGCGAGTCCAGACGCTATGACTGAAACCATGAGGATTGATTTTAATGTATAATCCCAGTGTAATGGTCTCACTGGGGGAACAACAATAAAAAAACCTCTTACTTGATGTAATATTTGACTCCGGCTGCAGTGTAGGCCTCCTCCCAGCCATAGGGCAGACCTGCAGGGGAGGACAAACAGCAACTCAGTGGACTTGAAGTTGAGAAGCAGCTCGGATCATCTGCAGCTTCACTTTGTCGCACCTTTCCAGACGCCCATCGAGGCCTCAGATATCAGGTTTCCATCCCAAACCTCCCCCCAGTCCACTGTCCTGCTGTACTTTTCCACCCCGCTCACAACGCGACCGCACGCCTCTTAACCCCGTTTCAGGGAACAAAAGGGGGGAAAGTCTCAAAAGCCGCCCCAAGGACTCGGATCGGAAACCGACACCGAACATTTCACACGTTGGGAGAATAGGGGGATTGTAGTGAGAGTAGATCGGTGACATGATGCATGAAGGAGGACATGGGGTTATGTAACAGATCCTCTAGAGTGGCATATTTAACCGTCCTGTCAGTGTTCAGGCAGATACTCATCTTTATGTACAGTCAGGAACAAAAGGTTCAAATGTATCATGTCAGAGTTCAGTTTCCAGTGACGACTAGAACTCTGACCATTCTATCATTGTGGTTCTTTCATAGATTTATTAAAGGTCTTCTGGAAATATGATTAAATCTACTGGATCATAGAGACACAAACAGAAATGTTAATATCTACTTAAACTGGTCCGTTTCCTCCTCAGTTGGGTTCTTCTGGTTTCCATCTACAAGCTTCTGGTTCCTCCTTGACCCCTCTGGACAGAATCGGTTCAGTCCAACTAACTGTGTTGTCTCCATGACTCAGACTTGTTTCTTCAGGTTCTTGATGGTCTAAGTCAGGACTTTGGGGGGACGAGTCTAAAACCTTCATTCCAGCCTGATGGAACCATTTCTTTTGGGCTCATTGTCTGGTTGGAAGATCCAGCTGTGTCCAAGATCAACCTTCTGATGATGGTTTTAGGTTCTAATCCTCCTCCTTCATTGTTCCATTGACTTTGTGTGAAGCTCCAGTTCCACAGAGCATGATGCTGCCACCTCCATGCTTGATGGTAGGTCTGGTGTCTAAGACCTGGCCTAGACAGTCTGAAACCAGTCCTTAAAAAGTCTAAAACCAGGACCAAAATTGGGGCCGAAACCAAACCGAAAATACTTCTAAAAAAGTCCAAGACCCCCCAAGACAATCTGAAATCAGTCCTAAGCCAAGGCCAACTTTAAATCACATTCAAAACCAGGTCCCAGAACCAAGACTGAAACCAAACAAGAACCTGTCCCAAGACAGTCCAAAGCCAGTCCAAAACACAGTCTGAGATGAGGCCAAAAGGACTTCTAGAAAGCTCCAGAGCTTGATGCTGCCACCTCCATGCCTAATGGTAGGTCTGGAGTTTTTTGGGGTTAAAAAAACGTCTGAGACCTTGTCAAGACAGTCTGAAACCAGTCCTAAAAAAGTCTAAAACCAGGACCAAAATCGGGACCAAAACCAAACCTAAAATACTCCTAAAAAAGTCCAAGACCCCCCCAAAGACAATCTGAAACTAGTCCTAAGCCAGGGCCAGCTTTATATCACATTCAAAACCAGGTCCCAGAACCAGGACTAAAACCAAACAAGAACCTGTCCCAAGAAAGTCCAAAGCCAATCCAAAATACAGTCTGATATGAGGCCAAAAGCACTTCTAGAATGCTCCAGAGCATGATGCTGCCACCTCCATGCTGGATGGTAGGTCTGGTGTTGTTGGGTTTAAAAAAACGTCTAAGACCTGCCCAAGACAGTCTGAAACCAGTCCTAAAAAAGTCTAAAACCAGGACCAAAGTCGGGACCAAACCAAACCTAAAATACTCCTAAAAAAGTCCAAGACTGGATCAGATCTGGTAGATTTCGGTGGACTGACTATTCTATACGTTCTCACTGTGTTGTAATGACGCTGGTTTCCCACAGGGCTTCGACCTGCTGTCCAGGAAGCCGGATGCTCCCATGCGTTCGTCTCACCACGATACTCTTCAGCGTGAACACGACAATCGGGTTCTCACCGCCGGAACAAAGAACCCGATCCGAGGCGGGAAGCTGCTTTGTGCGTCGCTGAAGGCAGGGCGAGGAGCCGTGAGATCGGTTTCAGAGACCAGGTTTCATCTTGTCAGTCAGACGGCGGGGCCAGAGAAGGTGGAGGAGACGGAACCGAGGTCCAACACCGAGAACCAACAAGATTCAAGACCATCAGGCCTTAACACGAAGAATCTGATGATGACAGATATTATTTCTGTAAATGATGTAGATGTTTATCCATCATCTCGTATCTACAGTGTATTTATTTAATTGGAGAACATCCATTAATAGATTTTAATAACTGTGAATATTTCCCGATGTTCTCCTCTTTTTTCTCTTTAATGACGTAAAACGAAGGCTGTCGGCAGCATCTTCCGTCCGTGTACGTCGCGGCAATTCGTTTTCTTATTTTGATTCTTATTTTTCTTATTTTATTTGGAGGTTTGGAGGTTTTCTGTTACTTTATCTTTGCCAGAAAGCAAAGCAGCGATTTAGCGCTAGCGGTGGAGCAAGCGCTAAATCGCTAGCTCCGCCATTTAGCGGAGTAGCTAAATCGCTAGCTCCTCTTCAGAAGTCAGACGGGTCACGGAGCCAAAACCAACAGGAAATAGAGAAATTAGTTTTCCACGGGGGTATTTTAATTTTAATTTTAATTTCCATTTACAAACACATCTAATTAAATGGGATAATGGATAATGAATTAGGGCTCGTTTTCCGTTTTTCATTTTGTATTATCACTGAAAAAAACGGGAAATGGTTTATTTTTCGCTTTTATTTTGAAATCTCAAAATAAGAAAACAAAGCTTTACAGCCTGGAATGGTTGGAGTTGTGTTTTATGAGATTTAACTGGTTTATTCTTGTGTTAAAAAGCAGCTAGAAAGGCCTTTAAAAGAGAAAACACACCTGAACATGTCTCCGCCTGGTTTTATTCTCCCCACAGGGTTTAATACATCAGTAATGACCGCATGCTGGTCGTTCAAATCCAGGTCAAAGAGGCTGATTAGTGAGATTAAATAAACACCCAAGGCTTTTGTCTTTATTCATTATTCAGCCTGTTAATCACTGTGTTCGTCTGCAGGTTGTTAATTATTGATGTTGAGCAGCAGGTTCACTCAGTCTGCAGTTAACATGGAATTATGCCATCGTTAATCAGATGGTTTAAAAGCCTCAGTGTCCAGTTTCCCTACGTAGTTTTTCAGTTCTGTCTAAATCACGACATTTTCGTGACGTTTTTCTATTGCCATAGTCTCCGTTACCACTAGGGGGCGCCGTCTCTTTAACATACGTGTTGTTTTAATGAGATTTGCCGAAACAAGCGCCGTTCTCGTCTTTCTTTGGAGGGCGGTCTGAAGGTACAACAACATCACGGCGCAGTGAAACGTCTCAAGGGAGGAGCTCGGGCTGGACGGAGGGGTCAACAGAACAGGGGATGCTGGGGAATCCCACCAGCAGTCAGCGTCAGTTTCTTTTGAATCGTTCCTTGAGCTGATCTTAAAGTCGAGTTTGTGTTTAAACCGAACCAGTGAGGACGCAGACCAGAAAACGCTAATGTTTACTTCTGTTTTTACTTCTAGTGCTTCGTCTTTTACTTTGGAAGACTGACTGTTTGCTTTACTTCCACGAACAAACAAAACCTCAGAATGTCATGCTGCCTTCGATGCAGCTCGGATGTGGGAAATTGGACCTCAAAGTTATGGGAAAAAAATACCCGTGGCTTCCTTGAAGTTTGCTTTGCTGCTTTTCTGTGATTAAGAAGAACTCGTCAACAGACACGTAAACACTTAACTGAAGAAGAAGTAACCTCTGTCTGATGTTTTTTGGCAACATCTTCCGTTGCTCCAGGCAGTAGCGAGATCGCAGTTGTAATCTCTGTCCTCATTAGGTCTGCTAATTAGTAATTGCTGATTGATGTTAATAATTTAACCAATTAAAAGGATCATAACTGATAAGGAAGAAAAAGAAGAAGAAGGTCGTGCATGTCACTAAATGTATTGTAGATGAGCTGTAGTACCTGGTTGTTCCACCAGGGTGAGCCTCTTACTGTTTAAAACTGTATTGACCAAAGGAGGCGTCACTCAAACTACAATTGTTGGCCGGCAGAGAGCATTGTGGGAGTTTAGCTAGCAACAGGCACCACGACAAAGACGTCCGTAACACATGTCCTGATGTTGACAGCGTGGCGTCTCATAGTCTCCTGCCTCATGACTAGCTTAACGTTAATAAGTAATCATTAATCAATTAATTGCTGATAACAATTTAACCAATTAAAAATATCATAACTGATAAGGCAGAAGAAGAAGAAGGTCGTGCATGTCTGTAAATGTGTTGTGGATGAGCTGTACTACCTGGTTGTTCCACCAGGTGGAGCCTCTTATTGTTTAATACTGTAAAGACCAAAGGAGGCATCACTCAGACTACAGGCAGTTCATGTCGGCAGGCAGAGAGCATGGTGGGAGTTTAGCTAGCAACGGGCACCATGACAAAGACTTCTGTGGTGGTTAATGACCTCCGACCAGAGCTATGTGTTTAAGGCAAACTGGGATCAACTCTTGAGTAAAACGGCAAAATCAGAGCAGGACAAACGTCCGCTGTGCTCAGCTTTAATTGTCAGTTATTTATTGATAGGTATAAAGTTGTTGTTGAAGAAGCTACATTAGCATCTTAGCATCCTGCTCTCCCTGCACAACACAGAAGAAGTAAACAGGATCAGACCCATGTTTAGCTAAGTTCCCCAAACACTTCCTATATATGTTATCAAGGTCGTCTTGAGTCTCTGTGATTTTACTGTGGTTGATTTATGTGGTTGTGGGTTGTCTTTGAGTTTTTCAAAGGGTTTTCCTGGTAATTTCGAGTCCGTTTTATGTTGTCAAATGTCAGTTTTGCATGTTTTTGTAGGCATTTTTAGTCCGTCTTGGGTCATTGAGATTGACATTGTGATCATTTCTGGGGTTTGCATGTTTTTCTGGACGTCTTGAGCCTTAATACATTTGATTTATATGGTTTTGTGGTCGGTTTGAGTGTCTTTCTGGTCATTTAATGTCTGTTTTTTTACCATTTTGAGACGTTTTGGATCATTTTAAAAACAGAATTATGTGTTGTTGGGGTTGTCTCTAAGTGTTTAGAATCATTTCAGGGTGTTTCTGGTAATTCTGAGTTTGTTTTTGTTCATTTTGACTGTTTTTGTGCTCGACTGATGTTTTTGTGATTATCATGAACCTCTGTGTTCCTTTTCAGTGTTTTAATGGTTATTTTATGGCTTTCTGGCCATTTTTAGGTCAGTGTTTTTGGTCATTTAGACTTGTTTTTGTGCTCTTCTTTCTGTGTACGTTTGCTTGTTCTTGTGACTGATAGGAGCCTCAGCGGCCATTTTGACTGCTTCTCTGTAATTTTAGTCTCACTAAAGTAGATTTATGTTCTTTATAGTGTCTTTCTCGCAGGTTTGAGCTTGTTTTTGGTCATTTTGAGTCTATTTGTGGCCATTTCTTAGTAAAAATTTCAGCTGTCATTCTGCTTGTACTGTACACAAGGAACCTTCAAGTGAAAGACATCCAGTAAATGCAGAGAAGAAGCTTCATGTCCAGTAAAAACACTTTTCATCCTGTTCAGGAGAGAATCTGCAGCCTGTCTGATGTTTCTGGATGAATCGGTCGTATTCATGTTCATTCACTGTGTTTCGGTTCACTGAGGACGGCTGCATATGAATGCAAGTCTGAGGAGACGAGGTCGCCATGGCAACCGTGTCTGAATTGTCACTGGCACTTACAAACAATGAATGGATGGATGGATGATAGATGGATGATGTATAGATGATGGATGATGGATGATAGATAGATAAATGGATGACGATGAATGGATGGATGGATGATAAATAGATTGATGGATGATGATGGTTGATGGATGGATGGATGGATGATGGATGATGGATGGATGATGGATGATGGATGATGGATGGATGGATGATGGATGATGGATGGATGATGGATGATGGATGATGGATGGATGTGTGGATGGATGATGGATGATAGATAGATAAATGGATGACGATGAATGGATGGATGATGGATGGATGGATGGATGGATGATAAATAGATTGATGGATGATGATGGTTGATGGATGGATGGATGGATGATGGATGATGGATGGATGATGGATGATGGATGGATGGATGATGGATGATGGATGGATGATGGGTGATGGATGATGGATGGTTGGATGATGGTTGGATGATGGATAGATGATAAATTGATGAATGATGGATGAATGGATGGATGGATGGATGGATGATGGAGGGTTGATGGATGGATAGAAGGATGATGGATGATGGATGATAGATGGATGGATGGATGGATGGATGGATGGATGGATGGATGGATGGATGGATGGATGGATGATGGATGGATGGATGATGGATAGATGATAAATTGATGAATGATGGATGAATGGATGGATTATGGTTGGATGATGGATGATGATGGATGGATGATGATGAGATGGATGGATGGATGGATGGATGGATGGATGGATGGATGGATGGATGGATGGATGGATGGATGGATGGATGATGGATGGTTGGATGATGGATGGATGATGGATGGATGATGGATGGATGCTCCTGATTGTCTTAGCATGTTCCAACCCGGTTTCAGGTTCACAGAGAATAAATGAAAGTCAGAGTGGAGTCATGGTAACGGGGTTTAACAGCTCGGCGTGTCTCCATGGCGACCAGGACGAAGCACCAGGTGAGACGGACTCAGTGTGACCCAGTTTACGGCTAACAGGACGGTCTGCATCACGCTGCCGGTTACATAACCTCACCCACGTCCTGCTGATGTAGGAAATTAGGTGAGTGTGTCACAAACCCACATCTCAGCTGCTGAATGTGAAGCTCAGCGACGACCTGCAGCTCAAATTATCCAAAGCAGGCAAACGTCATCGCTCCTGGTCTGCTTCCTCAGAGGACGCTCAGTTTTAGGTTTATGAGGAAGAAGAAGAAGAGCGTCTCCAGGAAATAGACAGATCCCAAATTACCTCCGTGGGTTTGACTCCAGGCCTGTAGAGTCGGACCAAAGAATAAATCTCTCTATATGAAAATAAACACATCTAACCATCTGAACCTGCTGCATCTCACCAGGTGTTCCAGGTGTTTTCCTGTTAATGGAGAATCTGTTCTGGTCATTTTCAGGCTCACTAAAGTAGATTTACATGTTTTGGGTTCTGTTTGAGCGTTTGTAGTAATTTTCTCATAAATCTGAGTTGGGTTTTTTGTCATTTTGAATGTCATGGCGTCCATTTTTTCAGGTAAAATTCTACTGTTTTTATTGTGTTGTATTGTTTTTAATCCCTAAACAACCATATTTGTCTGCTAGAAACTGTATTCCCAAAAATCCAACCTACTGGATCAATAAATAAAGAGACAGTAGTTGGAGATACATCCAGCATGGAGGAACATCTTCCTACAGCTGATGAGTCTGGAGAGGCTGGAACATGGAGATAATAATAATAATGATATTTGCTGGAAACATGCTCCCCTTGGTTCCCACTAAAGCCTTTAAACCAGTCACAAAATTCCCCTGAGCTGCATCCTGGGTCGGTCTATTTCCTGGGATCACGCTCTCACCAACATACCGGCTTGAGTTTTTACTGGAAACACATCACTGTTGATATTCATTTAAATTCCAGGCATCTGAACAATCCGGCGATACTGTGTATTTGCTGGAAACTTTGCAAATACCACCCCTCACAACCACATGGCCCTATGTGTGTGCTAGAAACAGATGCTAAACTACTAGCTGGCTCTGTGTAATTGCTGAAAACATGCTACTTTTCTTGGCTTTCTAATGTGCATTTACTTTTGTGTAACCCTACATGATTACTTGCTGGCTCTGTGTACTTCATGGAAACCCCACATATTACGGTGGCTCTGTCTATTTGCTGGAAACAGATCTGCTAAACTACTAGCTGGCTCTGTGTAACTGTTGAAAAGATGCCACTCTCCTTGGCTTCCTAATGTGACGGTTACCTCTGTGTATTTCCTGGAAACCCCACGTTACCTACTGGCTCTGTGTATTTTCTGGAAACCCTACATGTTACCTGGTGGCTCTGTCTATTGGCTGGAAACATATCTGCTAAACTACTAGCTGGCTCTGTGTAATTGCTGAAAAGATGCCACTATCCTTGGCTTCCTAATGTGACGGTTACCTCTGTGTATTTGCTGGAAACCCCACATTATCTGGCGGTTCTGTGTACTTCCTGGAAACCCCACATGTTACCTGGTGGCTCTGTGTACTTCCTGGAAACCCCACATGTTACCTGGCGGTTCTGTGTATTTGCTGGATCACTCACCAGCGGCTTCAGGCTTTTTCTCAGTCTTCCGACCTTCAGTCCTGCAAGATTCTCCAGAAACAAAGCGACTAAACTCAGTATGAACTCTACCTGCTGCTGCTGCGTTCAGGGACACTCGGACATCTGAGCGTCAGCAGGAAGTTGTAATCGAACTTCCTGTCATCCTGAGTGGCCATTTTAAGTCTTGTTGTTGTGTTTTTTTGTCAGTTTCAGTGTTTCAGGGATTGTTTTTTTGGTCATTTTGGTTGTTTTTCACGTCTTTTTGGCCTTTTTCTTTCTTGTTTTGCTCATTTTTCTGGTCATGTGTCTCATTGAGGCTGTTCTCTGTGTCCTCATGGTCTTTTTAAACCTCCTTTACTTAGTTTTTATGATTTTGTGATGAGTCTGTGGTAATTTTGAGCACTTTTCTTGTGATTTTAAGTCTGTTTTTGGTTATTTTTTGTATTTCTGTGGTTGCTTTTCCAGGTTTTTCTTTCAATTTTGAGGTTTATTATGCGTTTTTGGGATTGTAATGAGACATTTTTACTTTTTTTGTGGTTGTTTTTCCAAGTTTCTGTCAAAATTTGGATTTTCGTTGTGTTAATTTTCATGTTTTAAACTTTCTGTGGTCAATTGAGTGTTTTCATGATCATTTTAAGTCCGATTTTGATGGTTTTTTATCCGTCTGTGGTGGTTTTGCATGCTTTTCTGGCCATTTTTAGTCTTTTTGTGTGTGATTTGCATGTTTTTGTGGTCCTCATGAGTCTCTGGGGTCACATTTTGAGTGTTTTCTGGCGTTTCTGACTCAGATTTTGGTCATTTCAAGTCTTACTATGGTGGTTTTTCATGTGTTTCTGTTTTTTTGGAGTCTTCTTGTGTTGTTTTTTATTTGTTCTGAGGCCGTTTTTGGTCATTTTCGTGTTTCTTTGTAGTCGTTTGCATATTTTTAAGGTCATTTCGAGTCTGCCGTTGTGTAGTTGTGAGCCTCAGTTGCAGGTTTCTTCTGTGTTTGTTCGTCACCTGTGAATTGCATCAAGCAGCTGCAGCAGAGACGTTTTTATTCCATCACACCAGTGTTTTATTTCACACATCTGCAGCTTCGTCTTTACAAAGAACAACTCAGCATCTGCAGTTTGTTCCAGGACCTTTACTCTGAAAGAGGACAGACAGGAAGCTGGCCTAGAGCGTCCGTTTCACTCCTGAACTCCAACAGTTTCGTCTCCGGTTGTGTTTGGTGAAGTTGCTGCTAATCTACGGCACAAAGACGCAGCCGGTCGAACACACAGCTAACACTGAGACAGACACACAACTACCGCTGTCAAGATGTGATTCAGTTAAACGAAGTTATTTACTGGAGCAGAGACAGAAGTCGGGTTCAGTGGAAGAACAACAGCAACGCCCCGGTTCAGTCCATCCATGGGTTCAGAACCTTTAGACTTTATTTTCCACTTTTTATTTGTGTTATTCTGCAGTAAAGTGAAGGAACCTGGAGTTTTAAAGTGCTTCATGAGGAAAGATTATTATTTTTATTACTATAAGTTCTTAAGATTCAGTAAAACTTATTTTGGCCAGATAGGGAAAAACCAAAAAATAAAAAATAAATTAAAAAATAATAAATAAATTAATAATAATAATAATAATGATAATAATAACAATAATAATAACAATAATAAAAGCTATACTTTAAGACCAAAAAGTTGGAAAAAAATCATTTCATAAAATAAATTTAAAAAGCTGAATTTTGAAAACAAAAAAATCAGATGTCAAAAAAAATAAATAAAAATGAGAAACAAAAGTCCAAAAAATAAAAAATTTGAAAAATTGTTAGATTTTTTTAAAGCTGAATTTTGAGAGAGAGAGAAGTCTGAATAATTAAAAATAATTATTAGTTTATCTTAAAAGGAAGAAAAGTAGAAATATGTTTTAAAAATTATACACTAAAAAAGGAAATTCTGAATTTTAATAAACATTTTTTTAAACGGTTGAAAAGTTTGATTTTTTAAAGTTAATTTATTTAAATATTTTTGAAAAAGTTCAACAAAATTTAGATTATTTTTTTAAAGGTAAATTTCTTGGAAAAAAGAAGTCAGATTATTTAATTTAAAAGTTCAAATATGAGATTAAAAAAGAGGAATATATATATTTTTTAAGTTGAACTTTGAGTAAAAGAAAATCTGAATTTTTTTAAAAAAGTTCAACTTCGAGTAAAAAAAAGCATTTTTTCACGTTGGACAATACATATTTGAATATTTAAGTCAAAAGTGGAAGATAGAGCCTAGTATTTATTAATATTTGTGACGTCTTAGTGATATTTTCGGTGAATGTTGTATGACTTCAACAGAACAGTGAATCTGCAGGTTTGTCTCTGATTAATCTGAAGGTTTACATGAAGCCGATGGACCAAACGTAGAACGTTGACGTCGTCCGTCGCCTCCTCAGAGGTTTATTCAAAGTGTGAAGCTGCAGAAACATGAAGCTGCAGCGTTTGAGGTTGGACGGGAGGAAGCTGCTTCACAGAAACAAAAAGCTTCATGCAGGTTGAGACACGAGTCCGTCGCCGGTCCGGTCGGGGTCGAGGAGGCTCGGCGTCCGGCGGCGTCGTCCTCTAGAAGGTCAGCACTGAAACATGGGGAGGAGAGGCGTCACAGCGTCCGGCGGGTTCATGCAGGCGACAGACAGACGTCATGCACAGGTGCATGCTGGGAGCTCGCAGTCACTTACAGTCGAACTCCAGAACCGCCCGGACTGTCCGAGTCAGATCCTTCGCCTCCTGAGCCAGCGTGGCCGCCGTCCACGGACTCTTCTTATGGCGAGAAGCGACGCTCTGAGACGACGGGCCGACTTTAACGTCTCCGGAGCTGCAGGACAGGAAAGACGAGGAAAAAGTCAACGGAAACTCTAAAGATGTCTGAAAACAACGTTGGAAACACTGAGAGACACGGTTCAGTGGTTCAAGCCCCAGTCTGAGGTGATCAGTAGCTTTTTTTTAATGGTAAATCAATAAAAATGATCAAAAAAGGACAAAGACAGAAAGAAAACAACAGCATGGATGTGAAAAATGACGAGAGAGAGACAAAGAACGACCGCAAACAGACAAAAAAACTGAAAAAAAGACCACAAAGGAGGAAAAAGAGACCAAAAAGAGACGAAAGTAGGTCAGAAAATAAAAATAAATGACCACATAGAGTCACAAAAAGACTAGAAATAGCCAGGAACAAATGACAAAAAGGAACCACACAGACCCTTTTCCACCAAGAAGAACCAGGTCCTAGTTCTGGTGCTTAGTTGGTTCGGATCTGGTTCCTCCTAAGAACCTGTTTTGCTTTGCAATTTTCAAGGAGTCAAGTTGGAGCCATTGGGTCACCATAAAACCACTACGCTAGCATCCATTACATAGCAGTTAAACAAACGCAGTAAGTTGATGATAATATCTATGTTTATCTCTGTAGATGGTCTTAAGGCTGATTGTGAGGCGGAGGTCCTCCTGTTGCCTGGACACATCCGTGATCACGCTACTGGTGGGACACAACTGTAGCGGATTTCAGGTCAACAGTTTGTGGTAAACTTCCAGGAGTCATTCCAATACACAAAAGACACAAAAAAACCAACGGCACAGACAAAAATGACAAGAAGAAGTCACTAAAACGACTAAAAAATGACCACAAACAACAAAAGAGACAAAAAACACAACCCCAGACAGACAAAAAGACCATAAAAACACAAAAAATAACAACCAAGAGAGACAGAAGGACGCAAAAATGACCAAAAGTTGACAACAAATAGACAAAAGAAGACCACAAAGAGAACGAAATGGCCACAACGGGACAAAAATGACCACAAAGACCAACAAAAAGACCAAAACAATCACAAAAACGAACAACAAAGAGACAAAAATTGGCCTTAAACACATAAAACAAACCAATGGCAGAGACAAAAATGACAGTAAAGAGACAGAAAATGAAAAGTCAGTCAGGAAAACAGCCGTTGGACTCTTGTAGACTGTTCAGCTTTTTGTTCTTGCTCATCAGAAGCTCGACAACACTTTGCTTCATCCTCGGTTTAAACTGAGACCTCTGCAGGTTTAATGTGTATAACTGAAATAAACGTCCATGTTTCTCTCAGTAAATAATAATAATAATTTCATCTGTTCTGCTGGTCGTGTTTTAAGTTAAACCCCACAGGATGGAATAAGTCTGGTCGCCGTTCGTCTTTAGTGAAGCTTCTGTCAAACAATCAGAAGCTCGCTGGTCTTGTGGCCCAGAAACATGGAGGCCGAGCAGCACCAGGACTCCAGAGTTATGAAAGCAGAGCGGAGCGTCCCACTGACCTGAACACCAGGACACCTGACAGCGACACACTGACCCACTTATAGACGTTACCCAACCTGGGCCATTCAACAGCCGCTGCTTCAGCCTTTATCATTACTATTATTATTATTATTATTATTATTATTATTATTGTTGTTGTTGTTGTTATTATGATTAGTAGTAGTAGTAGTAGCATTGGTATTAGTATTAGTATCATTATTTTTATTATTATTATTACTATTATTATCATTATTATTGTCATTATTATTACTATTATTTTTAATATTATTATTATTATTGATGCTATTATTATTTTCCTTATTATTATTATTATTTTCATTATTATTATTATTAATATTATTATTATTGATACTATTATGATTACTATTATTATTATTATTACTATTATTTTTAATATTATTATTATTATTATTGATACTATTATTATCACTATTATTATAATTACTATTAAGTTATTATTATTATTATAATCATTTTTATTATTATCATTATTATTGTCATTATTATTACTATTATTTTTAATATTATTATTATTATTGATACTATTATTATTGTCATTATTATTATTATTATTATTATTGTCATTATTATTGCTATTATTTTTATTATTATTATTATTATTATTATTGTCATTATTATTATTATTATTACTATTATTTTTAATATTATTATTATTGATACTATTATTATTGTCATTATTATTATTATTATTATTATTATTATTATCATTACAGTTATTACCATTACTATTATTGTTGTTGTTATTATTATTATTATATTATATTATTATTATTATTTTACCTACTTTCAGTTTCATCACTGCTGTTTTTCTTTTTCTTAGCCTCATTATTTTACAGTTAAATATTATCATTATGGGATGTGATGATAAATCTGTGATTGTTGCGTCTTTCAAACGTTGCTAAATTAAAAAAAATAAAAAGTTAATAAAAAGAAGTTTTACTACAAAGAGAGATTATTAAGGTATCAGGTAAACTGTAAAAATATTAAATTGATTTTAAAAAAAATTAAAAATCAGGTCACAAAGGTGCAAGAAAAGAGATAAAAACAGTGTAAGATGGAAGAAAAAAGGAACGATAACAGGAAGGAAGGAAGGAAGGAAGGAAGGAATAAAAGAGAATTAAAGAAATAATAAACAATAATAGGGTGAAACTATGAGAACTGGTCTGTTCTTCTTCTGTTCAACAGGTGACTGGATGAACACAGTGACCTTTAATAACCCTCAACACCTGGACTGTCCTATTAAAGTGGACTAAAGTGGACTAAAGTGGACTGAAGTGGGTCAAAGTGGACCACTGAGGGAGAAGAACCAGAACTAATGAGCTCCATCACTGCTGGAGATTCATTATATCAGAGTGAAGCAACCAGGAGGGTTTACCGCACTTCTGAGGACACCAGGCTGAATTATAGTCATTCATAGGAAACACAAACGCTTCTGTAACGTTAAAATAACATCAAACTAACAGCAAGAACACACAGTGGCTTAGTGCAACATTAAGCAAACGCTTGTACAACCTTAAAATAACATGAATGGGAAACAAACAGTTGCATAACCTTAATTTAACATTAAACTAACCTTAGAGTAACGTAGCCTACACACAGTAATGAACAAACTCTGACTTTACTGCACTTGTGAGGACACCACGTTGTCATACATTCACTTAAAGGAGACGCAAACACCTGTATAACCTTAATCTAACGTTAAACTAACCTTCAACTAACGTAATTACAAACAGTGAAAAACACACATCGACTTTACTGCACTTGTGAGGACACCACACTGAATTACATTCATTTAACAGGCATGCAAACGCTTTTATAACCTTAAACTAACCTTTAACTAACCTTACCTGCATGCACTGAGCAACACACAGACACACACAGAAATTAAACTCACACACACACACACACACCGCACAAATGTCCTCAAACAATCAGATAAAGGCACAAATCAACACACACTTACACAAAAAGTAACACACACCTCATTATACATCAGTAAACACACACACACACACCTGTGGCTACACATCAGTGTATGAATGACCTCATACACACAAGTAAAGACACACACACACACACAGTAGAACCCAACTACTGTACACACTCTGATAGCGCACATATACACAAAAAGCACTACACACACCATTATATACCACTCTAAACACACACACAGTTACACACAAACACCTGTACGAATGACCACACACACACACACACACACACACACACAGCATGACCCCATTCAAGTTATCACACACTAATAAACACACACCTGTACACACATATACACAGACACAACAGCAAAACACACAAAGCTGAGATGGAGGCTGCCGGTTGCCATAGTAACCACTCCATCGGCGATCTCGTTAGCAGCCGCTGTATCGCTAGCAAACAGCAGGCGGTCAATTAACACACACACACACACACACACACACACACACACACACACACAGGTTTACAACTCCATCTTTCTATCTTTGTGAGGACTCTGACTGATTGAACACATTGCAGCTGCTTAAACCTGAACCTGAAGACACACACACACACACACACACACACACACACACACACACACACACACACACACAGTGTACCTGTAGCTCTTTGTGGGCCCGTGACTCTCCAGCAGGAACTCCTGAACGTTCTGCACAAACAAACAAACAAACAAACAAACAAACAAACATAAAGTTCTTTGTCGTTTTCACTCTACATATTTTATTTTCCATCTCTCGTTTCTCATTTACCTCCACGAAGCTCAGCAGCTTTCCAGTCGACATCTCGAAGCCCTTTTTGGCTGCTTCGGTTTTCCGTAGCTGACACTCGAGGACAGCGACCCTCTTCCTGAGCTCCTCCGCCTCCTCCTGCAACACAGCAGACGTCAGGTTATGTAATGTTCTGTCGGCGCAGGAGCTTCTTTAAAATACCAGCAGAGACACGCAGCTTTCACACCGAGTCAGTTCCTCTTTTAAGGAAACGACTCAATCCGCTGGACTTTAGATTTTTATTGAGCTGCTTCTGGTCCTAAAACCTTTATAGAAAATCAGTAAAATGACACTTAAAACGACTTTTTCAATCCTTAATATATACACTGTATCGCCAAAAGTACCTGGACACCCTTACAAATAATTGAATTCAGGTGTTCCAGTCACTTCCATGGCAACAGGTGTATAAAATCAACACCTGGGCATTCAGACTGCTTCTACAAACATCAGTGAAAGAATGGGTCGCTCTCAGGAGCTCAGTGGATTCAAGCGTGGTGCCATGATAGGTTGATACCTGTGCAATAAGTCCACTGGTGAAATATTCCACGGTCAACTGTTGGTGGTTTTATAACAAAGAGGAAGCAATTGGGAACAACAGCAACTCAGTCCCCAAGTGGTCGGCCATGTAAAATCACAGAGCGGGTCAGAGGATGCTGAGGAGCACAGTGGGCAGGAATCACCAACTTTCTCCAGTCAACAGCTACAGACCTCCAGACTTGGTCCGGCCTTCAGATCAGCTCCAGAACATCGGTGGAGAGCTTCATGGGATGGGTTTCCATGGCCCAGCAGCTGCATCCAAGTCTGACATCACCAAGCGTCGGATGCAGTGGTGTAAAGCAGTGGTTCTCAACTCGTGGGTCGGGACCCAAAAGTGGGTCGCGAAGCATTTTTAGAGGGTCGCAGAAGCATACCCTCCTCCAAAAAAGTAGTGGTAAAATGTCTTTTATTTTGAAGGACGTGTTTCTTATGACACAGTTTGCTTTCAATAGCAGGATATTTAGTGGTGGTGACACCAGTAGTCGCCCACTGTTAACCTCTAGATCTGTCTCTGCCAGCTTATAGGAGAAATTTATGCTAAAACGTCCCAAAAACGAACCAAAATGTGCTCAGAATCCGTCAAAATGGGCCAAAATATGCCCCAAACTTGGCAAAAACGTCCAAATAATCCAAAATGAGCAAAAAATAAGCTAAAATTTTCCCAAGCTGTATCAAAATATGTTGAGACTACACCCAAATAAACCTTAATTTGTTAACAGGAACAGCAAACTTCAACAGTTTGGGTCACGATTGTTATTAATGGAGACATAGTGGGTCCTGAGGCTGGACCAGTTGAGAACCACTGGTGTAAAACACGCCGCCACTGGACGCTAGAGCAGTGGAGACGAGTTCTCTGGAGGGACCAATCACACTTCTCTGTCTGGACATCCCATGGACCAGTCTGGGTTTGGAGGTTACCAGGACAACGGTACTTCCTGACTGCATTGTTCCAAGTGTAAAGTTTGGTGGAGGGGTGTTTTTCAGGCCCCTTAGTTCATCTAAAGCAGTGGTTCTCAACTGGTCCAGCCTCAGGACCCATTATGTCTCTATTAATAACAGTCTCGACCCAAATTGTTGAAGTTTGCTGTTCCTGTTAACAAATTAAGGTTTATTTGGGTGGAGTCTTAACACATTTTGATACAGCTTGGGAAATTTTTGGCCTATTTTTTGCTCATTTTGGTATATTTAGAGACTTTTGCCAAGTTTTGGGCATATTTTGGTCCATTTTGACAGATTCTGAACACATTTTTGTTTATTTTTGACACATTTTAGCATAAATTTCTCCAATAAGCTGGCAGAGACAAATCTAGAGGTTAATAGTAGGCAACTACTGGTGTCACCACCACTAAATATCCTGCTATTGGAAGCAAACTGTGTCATAAGAAACACGTCCTTTAAAATAAAAGACTTCATACCACTACTTTTGCTTCTTCGACCCTCTAAAAATGGCTTCGCGACCCACTTTTGGGTCCCAACCCACCAGTTGAGAACCACTGCTCTAAAGGAACTCTTAATGCTTCAGCAGACCAAGACATTCTGGATAATTTGATGCTCCCAATTTTGTGGGAACAGGTTGGGGATGGCCCCTTCCTGTTCCAACATGGCTGCCACCAGTGCACAAAGCCAGGTCCATAAAGACATGGATGATCCAGTCTGGTGTGGAGGAACTGGACTGGCCTGGACAGAGTCCTGACCTCAGCCCGATAGAACAACTTTGGGATGAATTAGAGCAGAGACTGAGGCCTTATCCACACGAAGATGAGCCCAGGCCTAAATAGTCCATCCAACCCGTGTATCGTCCACACCAAGCCGGCGTTTTGGGGGTCTGAAAATGATCCTTTCTGAACTGCAAAGATCTGAAAACGCCGTTTACGCTGCACCGTTGTTAATTCATGTGGACGGACACGTTTACTGAAACAGCTCCGTCTTTATGGAGAACGTTTTTAAAGCTGTAAGCGTTTTGGAAACTGGAAACGACTTAAACCAGTGACAGAAAACAAAACTAGACAGTGACTGGAAACGACTAAAAACAAAACCGTGACTGAAAACAGTGACAAACAACAAAACTAGACAGTGACTGAAAACAACTGAAAACCGTGACAGAAAACAAACTGTAACTTAAAAAAAGTTAAAAACAGTGTCAGAAAACAAACTGCAACTAAAAATGACTGAACACAGTGATAGAAAACTAACTAGGACTAAAAATGACTGAAAATGAAGACAGAAAACAAACTACGAATAAAATGACTGAACACAGTGACAGAAAACAATCTGCCACTAAAAATGATGAAAGAAAACAAAAGCAAAAAACAACTGGAACTGAGACAGAAATCAAAACCAAACAGTGACAAAAAACAAAAATAAACAGTGACTGAAAATGACTGAAGACAGTGACAGAAAACAAAAACAAACAGTGATTGAAAATGTCTGAAAACAGTGACAGAAAACAAAACCGTGACTGAAAACAGTGAGAAACAACAAAACTTGACAGTGACTGAAAATGACTGAAAACATTTACAGAAGACAAAACTGTGACTGAAAACAGTGACAGAAAACAAAACCATGACTAAAAACAGTGACAAAAAACAAAAACAAACCGTGACTGAAAACAGTGAGAAACAACAAAACTTGACAGCGACTGAAAATGACTGAAAACAGTGACAGAAAACAAAACCATGACTAAAACAGTGACAGAAAACAAAAACAGTGACTGAAAATGACTGAAAACAGTGACAGAAAACAAAACCATGACTGAAAACAGTGACAAAAAACTAAAACAGTGACTGAAAATGACTGAAAACAGTGACAGAAAACAAAACCGTGACTGAAAACAGTGACATAAAACAAAAACAAACAGTGACTGAAAATGACTGAAAACAGTGACAGAAAACAAAACCGTGGCTGAAAACAGTGAGAAACAACAAAACTTGACAGCGACTGAAAATGACTGAAAACAGTGACAGAAAACAAACTGTGACTTAAAAAACTAAAAACAGTGTCAGAAAACAAACTGCAACTAAAAATGACTGAACAAAGTGACAGAAATCAAAAACCAAACAGTGACTGAAAACAAAATCAAACATTGACTGAAAACGACTGAAAACAGCGACAGAAAACATAAAAAACAGTTTTAGCTCTGTTTTTTGTTTTCTGTCACTGTTTTCAGTCATTTTCAGTCACTGCTTTTTTCTGTTGCTGTTTTTGGTTGTTTTCAGTCGGTGTTGCTATTCGGTTTTGTTTTCTGCCACTGTTTTCAGTTGCTGTTCACTTTGTTCAGGTGACTCATTGAATGGGACGTCATTGAAGTTCTTGTGTTTAAAGGTCGTCCCACTACTTTTAGCAGTGCAGTGCAGATTATCTGTAACAAGTTAGTTTTTTACAGTGTAATCTTGGTTTCTGATTCACCTCATTGATCATCTCTTCACTAATCACCTTATTGGTCGCCGCCTTGTTAGCTGCCACCTTATTGGCCGGCTGCTCCACCCTCTGGGTCTTCAGCTCCGCGATCTCGGCCTCCAGCAGGTGGATCACCTCCTCGTAGTCCATCTCCATCCCTCGGGCCTGCTTCTGCGCCTCCTCGGCCACCTGGACCCGAGAGCGGAGAGCCCGACTCTCCTCAGCTCCCACCTTCACCTCCTGGACAGAATGAAACAGAAGAAGAGGAAGAAGGAGAAGGAGGAGGAGGAGAACAAGAGGAGGAGGAGGAAGGAGGAAGGAGAAGAAGAGGAAGAAGAAAGAAGAAGAATAAAAAGGAGAGGAAGTAGGAGAGAAGAAGGAGCAGAAGAAGAAGGAGAAAAAAGAGGAGAAGAAAGAGAGGAGGGAGGAGGAAGGAGGAGAAGAAGAAGGAGGAGAGGAAAGAGGAGGAGAAGAAAGAAAAGAAAAAAGAGGAGAAGAAGGAGAGGAGGAGGAGGAAAGGAAGAAGAAGCAGAGGAAGGAGAAGAAGGAGAAGAAGGGGAGGAAGGAGGAAGGAGAAGGAAAGGAAGGAGGAGGAGAAAAGGAGAAGGAGGAGCAGAAGGAGAAGAAGCAGAGGAAGGAGAGGAAGGAGAAGAAGACGAGGAAGGAGAAAGAGAAGGAGGAGGAGAAAATGGAGAAGGAGGAGCAGAAGGAGAAGAATGAGGAGAAAAAGAAGAGGAGGAGGAGGAAGGAGGAGAACAAGGAGTAGGAGAGGAAGAAGAAGTAGCAGAGAAAGGAGAAGAAAGAGAAGAAGAGGAGGAAGGTGGAAGGAAAGGAAGGAGGAAAGGAGAAAAGGAGAAGAAGGAGGAGCGGAAGGAGAAGAAGAATGAGGAGGAGAGGAAGAAGAAGCAGAGGAAGGAGAAAGAGAAGGAGGAGGAGGAGAAAATGGAGAAGGAGGAGCAGAAGGAGAAGAAGAATGAGGAGAAGAAGAAGAAGAGGAGGAGGAGGGAGGAGGGAGGAGAATAAAGAGGAGGAGAGGGAGAAGAAGCAGAGAAAGGAGAGGAAGGAGAAGAGGAGGAGGAGGAGGAGAAAATGGAGAAGAAGGAGGAGCAGAAGGAGAAGAAGAATGAGGAGAAGAAGAAGAGGAGGAGGAGGAAGAAGGAGGAGGAGAGGAAGAAGAAGCAGAGAAAGGAGAGGAAAGAGAAAGAGAAGGAGGAAGAGGAGAAAATTAAGGAGAAAAAGCAGAAACAGAAGGAGGAGAAGAGGAAGAAGGAGGAGGGTTATTCATTGAAGCATCAGCAGGCCTCGGTGCTGCGTTCAGGGTCCCTCAGTGTTTCCTAATGAATCTGTCGTCTCAGCAGCACTTATTGGTCTGTTGGATTCTGATCAGCTCCTCCATGTTTTATAAATCAGTCAGGAAACATTTTTATTAAAACTAAACGACAGACGGTTTGATTCTCTGAATGTTGGTTCCAGTTTACAGCCGGTGTTTGATTCCAGGAGGGAAACTCTACTGTGGAAGTTACATAAGAGTCGGTGAAACAGACACCAGCAACAAGCAGAGCCTCCTGACTGGGAAACCACCACTCCCAGTACTGTTGGCAGACTGGCAGCCAGTAACTGAACCCCTCCATGAACCCTGCAGCTCTCAGGTGGTAAACTGATCCTCAGCGACAGGAAGAGATAAGAAGCTCAGCCACCAGATGGCTTCAGTCACACTGTAAAAACTAACAACTCTGGTTCACAGCACAGCAGTGAGGCCATGACTGAGTCAGCTGTGGCCAACAGTGACAGAAAACAAAAGTAGACAGAGACCGGAAACGACTAAAAACAGTGACAGAAAACAAAACTAGACAGTGACCGGAAACGACTGAAAACAAAACCATGACTAAAAACAGTGACAGAAAAGAAAACTAGACAGTGACTGGAAACGACTAAAAACTGTGACAGAAAACAAAACTAGACAGTGACCGGAAACGACTGAGAACAGTGACAGAAAACAAAACTAGACAGTGACTGGAAACGACTGAAAACAAAACCGTGACTGAAAACAAAACTATACAGTGACTGTAAACGACTGAGAACAGTGACAGAAAACAAAACTAGAGAGTGACTGGAAACAACTGAAAACAATGACGGAAAACAAAAGTAGACAGTGGCTGGTAACGACTGAGAACAGTGACAGAAAACAAAACTAGAGAGTGACTGGAAGCGACTGAAAACAGTGACGGAAAACAAAACCGTGACTGAAAACAGTGACAAACAAAACTAGACAGTGACTGGAAACAACTGAAAACAGTGACAGAAAACAAAACCAAACAGCGACTGAAAATGACTTAGAACAGTGACAGAAAACAACACCAAACGGCAACTGACAACGACTAAAAACAGTGACAGAAAACAAAACCGTGACTGAAAACAGCAATGGAAAAAAGCAAAGAACGACTAAAACCTTCTTTAAACAGTGACAGAAAACAACACCTAACAGTGACTAAAAACAAAAGCAAACAGTGACTGAAAACAAAACCAAATGATGACTGAAAACACTGACAACCAACAAAACCAATGCCAACAGCAATCGAAATGACTGAAAACAGCGACAGAAAAAAGCAAAGAGTTACACTGGAAATAACTGAAAACAGTGACAAAAAAAACCTAACAGTGACCGAAAACAAAGTTAAACCTCGACTGAAAATGACTGAAAACAGAAAGCAAAACCAAATGGCAACTTAGGCAGCAACTGAAAACAACTGAAAACAGGTACAGAAAAAAGCAGACTGACTGAAAACGCCTGAAAACAGTGACAGAAAACAAAACCAACAGGTACTTCAGTCCAAAGTGTAAAATGAATTATTTTAACAAAAAACCCAGAGAAAGCAGCTGTAACTGAAAACGCCTCAAAAAGTCACCTAACCTGCTTTTAGTCTTTTTTTAGTCACAGTTTGTTTTTTGTCACTGTTTTCAGTCTTTTTCAGTCATATTTTGTTTTCTGTCACTGTTTTTAGTCTTTTTCAGTCACATTTTCTTTTCTGTCACTGTTTTTTATTCTTTTTCAGTCACAGTTTGTTTTCTGTCAATGTTTTAGGTCTTTTAAGTCAGTTTGTTTTCTGTCACTGTTTTTAGTCGTTTTCAGTCACAGTCCCTTTTCTGTAACTGTTTTTAGTCTTTTTTCGTCACAGTTTGTTTTCTGTAACTATTTTTAGTCTTTTTAAGTCACATTTTGTTTTCTGTCACTGTTTTTAGTCTTTTGAAGTCACAGTTTGTTTTCTGTCAGTGTTTTTAGTGTTTTTAGTCAGTTTCTTTTCTGTCACTGTTTTTAGTCTTTTTAAGTCACTGTTTGTTTTCTGTCACTGTTTTTAGTCTTTTTAAGTCACTGTTTGTTTTCTGTCACTGTTTTCCGTCTTTTTTTAGTCACAGTTTGTTTTCTGTCAAAGTTTTTTTTTTATTCTTTTTCAGTCACAGTTTGCTTTCTGTCACTGTTTTCAGTCGCTTTTCACTTCATTTCCGTTGCTAGTTTCAGGCATTTTCAGTACCAGCTACCTTTTCTGTGTTTTTTGTTCAATAATTATTTTACACTTTGAACCTTTTTACTGTCTGACTGACGACATAATGAACCAACAGAGACCTGAACCTGATCCAGACCCTGAAACCAGAACCGGTTTTGTTCTTTTGAGCCGGTCCTCACAGAGACAGAAGAACAGGTGAACAGAACCTTTTTGCAGACGGTCTAAAAGCCCGAGTCCCTGCTGAGGAGCGAACAGCTGACAGCAGATGGTCCGGTGGGATTCAGACCAGAGTTTTCCTGCTTCATGAGCTGCAGGAGATCGAAAGCTGCCAGGTCAGAATAAACAACCTCAGACGGCCATGAGATACCTGGAGAACTGGAGAACTACAGGACTGGAGGACTGCAGGACTGGAGGTCTGGAGGACTGGAGGACTGGAGGACTGGAGAACTGGAGAACTACAGGACTGGAGGACTGCAGGACTGGAGGTCTGGAGGACTGGAGGACTGGAGGACTGGAGAACTACAGGACTGGAGGACAGGAGAACTGGAGGACTGGAGGACTGGAGAACTACAGGACTGGAGGACTGGAAGACTGGAGGACTGGAGAACTGGAGGACTGGAGAACTCGAGAACTGGAGAACTACAGGACTGGAGGACTGGAGAACTACAGGACTGGAGGACTGGAGGACTACAGGACTGGAGGACTGGAGGACTGGAGGACTGGAGAACTGGAGGACTGGAGAACTGGAGGACTGGAGAACTACAGGACTGGAGGACTGGAGGACTGGAGGACTGGAGGACTGGAGAACTGGAGGACTGGAGGACTGGAGAACTACAGGACTGGAGGACTGGAGGACTGGAGGACTGGAGGACTGGAGAACTACAGGACTGGAGGACTGGAGGACTGGAGAACTACAGGACTGGAGGACTGGAGAACTACAGGACTGGAGGACTGGAGAACTACAGGACTGGAGGACTGGAGAACTACAGGACCGGAGGACTGGAGGACTGGAGAACTACAGGACTGGAGGACTGGAGGACTGCAGGACTGGAGAACTACAGGACTGGAGGACTGGAGGACTGGAGAACTACAGGACTGGAGGACTGGAGGACTGGAGGACTGGAGGACTGGAGGACTGGAGAACTACAGGACTGGAGGACTGGAGGACTGGAGGACTGGAGGACTGGAGAACTACAGGACTGGAGGACTGGAAGACTGGAGAACTACAGGACTGGAGGACTGCGTCCATTAGAGGTTCAAACCTCATAGGAAGCTGACGAATGGTTTTATTTAGTTGTTCTGTTTGTTTTCTTTTTGGTCATTTGAGTCTCCATTTGTTGTCTTGTCTTGATCATATTTTTCCTGTTTTTCTTTCCTATTTTGATCATTTTTTACTCTAATTTTTTCCTTTTTTTTGGTTGTATTTTGCCTCCCTTTTGTTTTTGTCTTGTTCTCATCATATTTTTTGGGGATATTTTTGGTCCTGTTTTGTAAATAAACATCATGTACGTATAATTTATTCATAACATCGACAATAGCAAGAAAAAAATACAAGGAATTTAATAAAAATCCTCTTTTTTGGCTTATTTATGATGTTTTGTCTCTGTGAGATTAATGTTTTACCTCTTTTTGGTCATATTTTGCTTTTTTATCATAGTTTTTTGTCCTTTTTTTGTTAATATTTTTCTCTTTTTGTTGTTTTTTAAAATCTAGTTTTTTACTTTTCTTTTTTTGACATGTTTTTCCTGTTTTTTGGCCTGTTTGATCTGATTTTTCCTCCCTTTTGTTGTTGTTTTGTTGTCTTGTTTGGTCTTTTTTTGGTCATATTTTGTCTCTGTGAGAAAATTTTTGAACTGTCTTTGCCTATATATTTTTATTTTTTTTCCTTTTTTTGATCATATTTTGCCCATTCTTGTCCTGTTTTGGTCATTTTAATAAATTTTTGGTTATATTTGGCCCCCATTTTGTTGTTTTTTGTCTTTTTTTGTCTTTTTTGGTATGTTTTGCTTATTTTTTGTGGATTTTTTTTGCCCTGGTTGTTCATGTTTGTCTCTTTTTGGTCATATTTTTGTCCTGTTTTGGTCACTTTCATCAAATTATGATCATTATTTCTCTTTTGGTTTTATTTTCTCTCCATGTTGTTGTTGTTGTGTTTTTGGTCATATTTTGCTTTTTTTATTGTAGTTTTTTGTCCTTTTTGTTAATATTTGTCTCCTTTTTGTTATTGTTCTTTTAAATCTTGTTTGTTTTTCTTTTTTGGACATATTTTTCTTATTTCTCTTGGTCCTGTCTTGATAATTTTTTAAAACTCAGATTTTAGTTTTTCTTTTTTTGTTTAGTTATATTTCACCTCCTTTTTGTTGTTTTTTTTTGTCTTGTTTTATCTGTTTTTGGTCATATTTTGCTTCTTTTTTGTGGATTTTTTCAAAATTTTTGTTAATATTTGTCCATTTTTGATCATATTTTGCCTATTTTTGTCCTGTTTTGGTCATTTTTTTTAAATCAAATTTTGTTCACTATTTCTTTTTTTTGGTTATATTTTGCCTCTATTTTGTTTTTGTTGTTTTTTGGTCATATTTTGTCTCTGTGGGATGAATTTCTATCTGGTTTTTGTCATATTTTTCCTATTTTCGTCCTGTTTTGGTCACATTTTGTCACTGAGACGTGTTTTTAGCTGTTTTTGGTCATATTTTGCTTGTTTGTTGTGGTTAATTTGTCCTATTTTGTTATTATTTGTCTCTTTTTGGTTGTATTTTCCTTGTATTTTGTTGTTATATTTTGCCTATTTTTGTCCTGTTTTGGAAATTCTTTCAAATTTTGGTCGTTTTCTTTTCTTTTTTGTTCATATTTTGCCGCCCTTCTGCTGTTTTCTGTCTTGTTTTGTCTTTCTTTTGGTCACATTTTGTCTCTATGAGATCAGTTTTTGTCCAACAGGATTTACTGCTATGTTACTTTTTAATAATGTTAATTCTTTGCTTCAGTTTCTGCCAGGAGAAGCTGATTCTGATGCATGTTTCTCTCCAGACGACCTGATTTACTGTCATTTATCCGAGTGTTGAGCTCCTGAGCAGGTTTTTCTGCTCCGCTAACAGCAGCTCAGTGTGAACATCAGAACTGGGTCAGTGCTGTTAAAATTAGACTCTTAATGTGGAGGGGAAGTTTGGTAACTGATGGACCCAGCAGGAGCCTCTTCCTCCAGCTGAGGCTCTGACTGACCCCCGACCTGCAGCCGACCTGCAGCTGTAATGCAGCAGCGTGTCGGATGCAGCGCTGCAGAAGAGGCCTCAGGATGGAGGATGGACGTTTTAAATGTAATATATTGAACATTTTACTGTTATTTTACAGTTTATCCCTGTTTTGTTCAATTACAGTCAACAATCAGGATTAATTTACATGTTAACCATCAAAAACAGGTCAAAATAATGTCCACATCAAAAATCTATGGGTTTTCTAACAGTAATTCCTTCTTCAATTACTTTTAAATGCACAAAAAATATGGAATTATTTCCAGAAATTTGCTGCTACTTGATTTTTGTTTCTATTAAGGACCAAAAAAAAGGTAAATAATTAAACAGAATCAAACTGTAATTTTATAGTTTTTTTTGTTTTGATAAATAACAAATAATATCAAATAAAATCAGGTTGCTTTCTTGGCTTGTAGCATTAGCTTATTATTAATCAGTAGCATGTAGCATTAGCTTGTTAAATAGTCAGTAGATTGTAGCATTAGCTTGTTAATTAGCCAGTAGCTTGTAGCATTAGCTTCTAAGTAGTCAGTAGCTTGTAGCATTAGCTTGTAAATTAGTCAGTAGATTGTAGCATTAGCTTGTTAATTAGTCAGTAGCTTGTAGCATTAGCTTGTAAATTAGTCAGTAGATTGTAGCATTAGTTTGTTAATTAATCAGTAGCTTGCAGCATTAGCTTCTAAGCAGTCAGTAGCTTGTAGCATTAGCTTGTTAGTCAGTAGCTTGTAGCATTAGCTTGTTAATTAGTCAGTAGCTTGTAGCATTAGCTTGGTATTTGTCAGTAGCTTGTAGCATTAGCTTGTTATTCAGTAGCTTGTAGCATTAGCTTGTTAATTAGTCAGTAGCTTGTAGCATTAGCTTGGTATTTGTCAGTAGCTTGTAACATTAGATTGCTAGTCAGTAGCTTGTAGCATTAGCTTGTTAATTAGTCAGTAGCTTGTAGCATTAGCTTGGTATTTGTCAGTAGCTTGTAGCATTAGCTTGTTATTCAGTAGCTTGTAGCATTAGTTTGTTAATTAGTCAGTAGCTTGCAGCATTAGCTTCGTATTAGTCAGTAGCTTATAGCATTAGCTTGTTAAGTAGTAAGTAGCTTGTAGCATTAGATTGTTATTAATCAGTAGCTTGTAGCATCACTAATGTTATTTTTTTTTAGATTCTAACTAACAGAACTTCATCTGGGTAAAGAGCTGCCACTACCTTCTAGATTTACAGCTTCCAGAACAACACATGAAATGAAACAGGAAGAGCACGACGTCGAACCGTCTGAACCTCTGCAGGTTCATCAGTCGTCTAAATGTGGATATCGATCGTTTATGCAACGCAGCCGAAGCTGAGAGGAAGAGTTCAGACCCTCGGAGTGATTCACAAACTATTTTAGACTCAATCAGAGAGTTAACGGAGCTTCACAGTCCTCCCAGTCCTCCCAGTATAGGATGGAGGAAGCTGCAGAAGGACGACGCCTCCACAACCCACACGGCTCTGTGTTGGAGTGTGGTTTTATTAATCATGCTGAAGCTGCTTCAGAGTACAAACCTCTCATCGCCTCCTCTCAGGTGTGTCTGGACGCCGCAGAGGAGACTCACCTGTTTGACTTTGCTGAGCTCCTCCTCCAGCTGGTGATGAACCTTCTGAGACTCCACCAGCTGCTCCTGCAGAAAGAGTCCACAGAAAACCACAATCAACACAAAGACGCACAAGTTAACAGAGTAAATTCACCAACAAACTGATTTAAATTCCTTCCATGTGTTCAGGTTTGGCCAATAAAGCTGAATCTGATTCGCTGCAAAGAAGCTGGAAATAGTAAAACTAATGTCGTCACAAAAAACACAATGAAAAAAAATGTGACGGATATATGTGAAATCACCACAAGGGCTTAAAATCCTGACAAAAACACGCAAAATCACAATGAAAAAACAGAAAATTACACAAAAAGACAGGAAATCTCAACAATAAGACGCAAAATCATCTCAAAAAGAACTGAAATCACCTCAAAAAGAACTGAAATCACCACAAGGGCTTAAAATCCGGACAAAAACACGCAAAATCACGATGAAAAAACTGAAAATTACACAAAAAGACAGGAAATCTCAACAAGAAGACGCAAAATCCCCTCAAAAAGAACTGAAATCACCTCAAAAAGAACTGAAATCAGCTCAAAAAGAACTGAAATCACCTCAAAAAGAACTGAAATCACCACAAAGAGGCGCTAAATTAATACAAAAAAGATGCAAAATCACATTAAAAAGGACTGAAATCACCACAATAAGGAGTGAAATCACCACAAAGAGATAAAAATTCTTCGGATAAAGATGCAAGACCACCTCAAAAAGATGCAAAATCACCACAGAGACACTAAATTAATACGAAAACAAAGCAAAATCTCCACAGAAAGATGCCAGATCACCTCAAAAACGAATGAAATCACCACAAAACAAAGCAAAATCTGCACGAAATGACACAAAATCTCTACAAGAAGACACAAAATCAACTCAAAAAACAGTGAAATCACCACAAAGAGATGCTAAATTATTTTAAAAAGATGCAAAGTCATATAAAAAATCAGTGAAATCAACACAAAAAGGAGTGAAATCACCAGAAACAGGAGTGAAATCAACACAAAGACGCACACGTTCACAGAGTAAATTCACCAACAAACTAATTGTTCAGCCAATAAAGCTGAATCTGATTCGTTGCAAAGAAGCTGGAAATAGTAAAACTAATGTCGTCACAAAAAACACAGTGAAAAAAATGTGACGGATATATGTGAAATCACCACAAGGGCTTAAAATCCTGACAAAAACACGCAAAATCACAATGAAAAAACAGAAAATACCCACAAAAAGACAGAAAATCTCAACAAGAAGATGCAAAATCACCTCAAAAAGAACTGAAATCACCTCAAAAAGAACTGAAATCACCACAAGGGCTTAAAATCCTGACAAAAACACGCAAAATCACAATGAAAAAACTGAAAATTACACAAAAAGACAGGAAATCTCAACAAGAAGACGCAAAATCACCTCAAAAAGAACTGAAATCACCTCAAAAAGAACTGAAATCAGCTCAAAAAGAACTGAAATCACCACACAGAGGCGCTAAATTAATACAAAAAGATAAAAATTCTTCAGATAAAGATGCAAGACCACCTCAAAAAGATGCAAAATCACCACAGAAACGCTAAATTAATACGAAAACAAAGCAAAATCTCCACAGAAAGATGCCAAATCACCACAAAACAAAGCAAAATCTGCACGAACAGACACAAAATCTCTACAAGAAGACACAAAATCAACTCAAAAAACAGTGAAGTCACCACAAAGACACACTAAATTATTTTAAAAGGATGGAAAATCATATAAAAAATCTGTGAAATCACCACAATCAGGAATGAAATCAACACAAAAAGGAGTGAAATCACCCCAATAAAGAGTGAAGTCACCACAAAAGCAGTGAAGTCATCACAGAAAGAAGTGAAATCAACACAAAAAGGTCTGAACTCACTACAAAAAGAGACAACATCCCCTCAAAAAGATGCCAAATCACCTCAAAAAGGAATGAAATCACCACAAAACAAAGCAAAATCTCCATTAAACGACACAAAATCACTACAAGAAGAAGCAAAATCAACTCCAAAAAAACAGTGAAATCACCACAGAGAGACACTAAATTATTTAAAAAGATGCAAAATCATATAAAAAAAATCAGTGAAATCAACACAAAGAGACGCTAAATTAATACGAAAACAAAGTGAAATCATCACAAAGAGAAGTGAAATCAACACAATGAGAAGTGAAATCAACACAAAGAGAAGTGAAATCAACACAAAGAGAAGTGAAATCAACACAAAGAGAAGTGAAATCATCACAAAGAGAAGTGAAATCATCACAAAGAGAAGTGAAATCATCACAAAGAGAAGTGAAATCAGCCCAATAAAGAGTGAAGTCCCCACAAAACACAGTGAAATGACCACGGAAAGGTCTGAACTCACTACAAAAACAGACAACATTCCCACAGAAAAATGTAAAATCACCTCAAAAAGGAGTGAAATCACCACAAAAAGACACAAAATCACCACAAGATGATGCAAAAATCACATAAAAAAGGATTGAAAACACCTCAACAAAGAGCGAAACCACCAAAAAAAAGTAAAATCTCCATAAAAAGACGAGAAATTGTGACAAAAACATGCAAAATCAACACAACGAAAACTCAAAATCCAATGAAAATCAAATAAAAGACACAAACTCCGAAAGGACAGACGTTAAGAGAGGAACTAGAAGATCAGACTCTGATGTTCCTGCTGCGTTCTTTAAATGTTCACCAGGTGTGTTCTTACCTGCAGCCTCTTGATCTCCCTCAGGGCCTCGATGTGTTCCTTCCTCAGCCTCTCCATCTCCTCCAGGTCGTCAGAGTCCGACAGGGACGGCTGGAAAACACCAGAAGCATCCAGAAAACCACGTTTGTTATTCATTAATCACCAACAGACGTCCTGAGACCGACACAGAAAACACATCATGTCCATGCTGAGGTTCCAAATCACCAGAAACAAACTGATGGTCATGAAACGCTCTCACTTCCTAGTTTAGGAGTTTAGCAAGACGTCTGTACATCAAACATGAAACTGTCAGTGTGAGAGTCAAACATGATTGAATGAATGATGATTGTTCATTGCAAATATGACCGATTATCACCTAAACCACCAGGAAAAGGTGCAAAATCACCACAAAAACACCTGAAATCCCTCCTAATAAATGCAAAATCACTAAAAAGATGCAAAATGACCATAAAAACACATAAAATTACCACAAAAAGCTACCGGAACATGTAAAACCACTAAGAAAAAAGATGCAAAATCAATACAAAGATGCAATATAACTATAGACACCCAAGATCCCGAGAAAAACAACTGCAAAATTACAATTAAAAGACACAGAATGACAACGAAAAGATGTTAAACCACCAAAAAATGCTTCAAATCAATTAGAAAAGATGCACAATCACCAAAAAAAAGCACAAAACCACCACGAAAACAAGTGAAATCCTCATGAAAACACGTTAAACTGCCAGAAGAAGAAGCAAAATCACTACAAAAAGACGGGAAATCGCAACCAACAGATAAACAATCACCAAAATGATGATGAGATACCCAAGAACACTCAAAATCCCAAGAAGAAAATGCAAAATTGCAAAAAAAAAAGCCATAAAACCACCACAAAAAGATGCAAAATGACCACGAAAAGACATGAAATCACCACAAAAAGGTACAAAATCACTGACAGAATACATGAAACCACCAAGAAGAAAATGCAAAACCACACCAAATATACAAAATACCTATAAACACTCAAAATTACAGGGAAAAAAACTGCAAAATTACAATTAAAAGACACAAAATGACCACAAAAAGATATGAAATCACCACAAAAGCTCAAAATCACCATACAAACTTGCAAAATGACCAAAAAGATGCAAAAATACTGAAGAAAGACGTTAAATTACCAAAAAAGACATAAAATGACCACAAAAGACATAAAATTACTACAAAAACACAAAATTACCTCAAAAGACATAAAATTACCACAAAAGACATAAAATTACCACAAAAACATATAAAATTACCTCAAAAACTCATAAAATTACCATAAAAACTTGTAAAATGACCAGAAAAGACATAAAATTACCATAAAAACTTGTAAAATGACCAAAAACATGCAAAAATACTAAAGAAAGACGTTAAATTACCACAAAAACACATAAAATTACCTCAAAAAGACATAAAATTACTACAAAAACATGTAAAATTATCATCACACATAAAATTACCACAAAAACTTGTAAAATTACCTCAAAAAGACATAAAATTACTACAACACATAAAATTACCTCAAAAAGACATAAAATTACCATAAAAACTCATAAAATTACCATAAAAACTTGTAAAATTACCATAAAAACTTGTAAAATGACCACAAAAGATGCAAAAATACTAAAGAAAGACGTTAAATTACCACAAAAACACATAAAATTACCTCAAAAACACATAAAATTACCTCAAAAACTCATAAAATTACCATAAAAACTTGTAAAATGACCAGAAAAGACATAAAATTACCATAAAAACTTGTAAAATGACCAAAAACATGCAAAAATACTAAAGAAAGACGTTAAATTACCACAAAAACACATAAAATTACCTCAAAAAGACATAATATTACTACAAAAACATGTAAAATTATCATCACACATAAAATTACCACAAAAACTTGTAAAATGACCACAAAAGATGCAAAAATACTAAAGAAAGACGTTAAATTACCACAAAAACACATAAAATTACCTCAAAAACACATAAAATTACCTCAAAAACTCATAAAATTACCATAAAAACTTGTAAAATGACCAGAAAAGACATAAAATTACCATAAAAACTTGTAAAATGACCAAAAACATGCAAAAATACTAAAGAAAGACGTTAAATTACCACAAAAACACATAAAATTACCTCAAAAAGACATAAAATTACTACAAAAACATGTAAAATTATCATCACACATAAAATTACCACAAAAACTTGTAAAATTACCTCAAAAAGACATAAAATTACTACAACACATAAAATTACCTCAAAAAGACATAAAATTACCATAAAAACTCATAAAATTACCATAAAAACTTGTAAAATTACCATAAAAACTTGTAAAATGACCACAAAAGATGCAAAAATACTAAAGAAAGACGTTAAATTACCACAAAAACACATAAAATTACCTCAAAAACACATAAAATTACCTCAAAAACTCATAAAATTACCATAAAAACTTGTAAAATGACCAGAAAAGACATAAAATTACCATAAAAACTTGTAAAATGACCAAAAACATGCAAAAATACTAAAGAAAGACGTTAAATTACCACAAAAACACATAAAATTACCTCAAAAAGACATAATATTACTACAAAAACATGTAAAATTATCATCACACATAAAATTACCACAAAAACTTGTAAAATTACCTCAAAAAGACATAAAATTACTACAACACATAAAATTACCTCAAAAAGACATAAAATTACCATAAAAACTCATAAAATTACCATAAAAACTTGTAAAATTACCATAAAAACTTGTAAAATGACCATAAAAACTTGTAAAATGACCACAAAAGACATAAAATTACCATAAAAACTTGTAAACTGACCACAGAAACCCGTAAACTGACCACAGAGAGACGTCTAACCCCAGCAGATGTGACGTCAGCTGACGTCCTCCCAGAAACCCTCTGACCTCTGACCTCTGACCTCCTCTGAGGCCTGCTGGAGTACTGCTACCTGCTAGGAGACTCCTACAACGTGGTACGAAGTGTAAATACTGCAGGACCAGGACCTGAACACGGAACTTCTGGGTCCTGTCACTTCATTCTGTCTGACAGCAACATCATGCAGCTGCTCTCAGCTGTTATTGATTACTGATCAGATTCTGTGTCACCAGCTGTGATGAAAATCTTTAACGTCTGCTGATTGGACGGCTCAGAGCCCCGCCCCCCTCTGAACATCAGCTGATCGATGGTGGAACATCCGGATCAATAGGTGAAGACCAGCAGCTGGGTTCTCCTCTGGGGTCCCTCTGACTGATCAAGTTTAATAATCATGACCTCATGTCCAGTTAAGGGTTTGGAGAACCAGAGAGGAACCAGAGGGGAACCAGCAGAACCAGCAGAACTAGAGAGGAACCAAAGAGGAACCAGAGAGGAACCAAAAAGGAACCAGAGAGGAACCAGAGGGGAACCAGCAGAACCAGCAGAACTAGAGAGGAACCAAAGAGGAACCAGAGAGGAACCAAAGAGGAACCAGAGAGGAACCAGAGGGGAACCAAAGAGGAACCAAAGAGGAACCAGAGAGGAACTAGAGGGGAACCAGAGAGGAACCAGAGAGGAACCAGAGAGGAACCAGAGAGGAACCAGAGAGGAACCAGAGGGGAACCAGAGAGGAACCAGAGAGGAACCAAAGAGGAACCAGAGGGGAACCAAAGAGGAACCAAAGAGAAACCAGAGAGGAACCAGAGAGGAACCAGAGAGGAACCAGAGGGGAACCAGAGAGGAACCAAAGAGGAACCAGAGAGGAACCAGAGGGGAACCAGAGAGGAACCAGAGAGGAACCAGAGGGGAACCAGAGAGGAACCAGAGGAGAACCAAAGAGGAACCAGAGAGGAACCAAAGAAGAACCAGAGAGGAACCAGAAAGGAACCAAAGAGGAACCAGAGGGGAACCAGAGAGGAACCAGAGGGGAACCAAAGAGGAACCAGAGAGGAACCAAAGAGGAACCAGAGGGGAACCAGAGAGGAACCAGAAAGGAACTAAAGAAGAACCAGCAGATCCAGAGAGGAACCAGAGAGGAACCTGAAGGTAGCTAATGTTGTGGGAACGTTTCCACTTGTTCATTGACACGTTCTGATAATGATCTGAATCTCATCGGTACGTCGACCAGAGCAGAGGACCGGCGTTGGACCTACCAGCGGGTTGGACGGAGACTCCAGCAGACTGGACAGGTCCTCGGAGGTGAACCTGGATCCAGAGGGGTCCTCCAGCTGAGGCTTGAACAGTTCTCTGATCAGGGTCTCGAAGTCTGAAACACAAACAGGGATCAGCCGCCATCATCACAGACTGGGGATATAAAACCACCCAGACTCCTCAGATCCACAGCAGATGAATACAGGCTCTGATACAGACCTGCACTGTAAAAAAATAACGTTTTAACTGGAATTCTTTGAACCCTGTGCTGTTAAATTAGAGATAATAGCTGGTAAAATCACAGAAATGCTGTATTAATTTACACGTTGGCACTAAAAACAGTGCTAACACAAATTTAAATCAGAAAAAAACATTATTTTACAGATATATTCCCATATTTTCATTTAATATTTTGGATTTAATTTAATTACTTGTTTTTTTTAAATTAAATTAGAGATAAAGTGACCTGAAAAAGTATTTGCCCCCTTCTCAGATTCTTATTTTTTGCATATTTTCCCACTTTAATGTTTGAGACCATCAAATAAATGTAAATATCAGACAAATTTAACCCAAGTAAACAAAAAAATTAGTGCTGTCAATCGATTAAAATATTTAATCGCGATTAATCGCATGAATGTCATAGTTAACTCGCGATTAATCGCAAATTAATCGCACATTGTTTTATCTATTCTAAATGTCCCTTGAATTATCATTTTATACGAGGAGGAGGCGGAGAATTCGCGTCAGCTGTGTTTGGCCATCACGTGGTATTACAGACCGGATGTACTACGATGATAACTCGGTTCATACTGACAACATACACAGACAACTTTGGTCTTGTCAATCGTCATGCGCGCACCCCAGGCCGCCGTCGCCTGGCGGAGCATCTGGATCAGTAGCACGCGGTTCGGGACGGGGAAAAGGAGCCGATAGAAAAGCATGGCGACCGAGAATATTGCTGCTGCTGTACAACAGCCAGCAGGAAACCCTGTCGGACTCCGACGGCGAACATCTCGCCCTCGCCAACCATGCCCCCGCCTCACCCACCCCCGCCCGCGTTAATCTCGCGATAAAAAAATTGACGCCGTTAAAATTGATTTGCGTTAACGCGTTAATAACGCGATATTTTTGACAGCACTAAAAAAAATGCAGTTTTAAATGATGATTTCATCTATTAAGAAATAAAATCTACTCAAACCTACCTGGCCCTGTGTGAAAAAGTAATTGCCCCCTTGCTAAATCATGTATTAACTGTGGCTAAGCAGTTGAAGTTCGTGCTTGAAAACCCTCCAGCGTTGCTGAGTCAAAACAATTCCGCAAAGAAAAGTAGGGGGCAAATACTTTTTTAAAAGGTGATTTCATTTATTAAGGAGAAAAAACAATTCAAATCTACTTGGCCCTGTGTGAAAAAGTAATTGCCCCCCAAACCTAATGACTGGTTGGGCCACCCTCTGCTGTTGTTAGTGACTAGGATGCAGTTATTCGGTTTGGGGGGCAATTACTTTTCTTTGTGGAGTTATTTTAACTCAGCAACACTGGAGGGTTTTCGAACACAAACTCAACCACTAAGCCACGGTGAATTCATGATTTAACAAGGGGGCAATTACTTTTTCCACATGGGGCCAGGTAGGTTTGGATAGTTTTTTTCCCCTTAAAACATTAAATCATCATTTTAAAACTGCATTTTGTGTTTTCTTGGGTTGTCTTTGTCTGATATTTAAACTTGTTTGATGATCTTAAACATTAAAGTGGGAAAATGTGCAAAAAAATAAGAATCTGAGAGGGGGGCAAATACTTTATCACAGCACTGTATACCAGAGTACCTCAGTCTTGTTCTTCAGGTTGACAAATTAACACCAAACCTACCTGGCCCTGTGTGAAAAAGTAATTCCCCCCCCTTGTCAAATCATGAATGAACTGTGGCTAATCACATTATTTGGAAAGCTGAGTTCGTGTTCGAAAACGCTCTCGTGCTGCTGAATCAAAACAATTCTGCATAGAAAAGTAATTGCCCCCGAAACCTAATAACTGCATCCTAGTAAGTAACAACAGCAGAGGGTGGCCCAACCACTCATTAGGTTAAGGGGGCAATTACTTTTTCACACAGGGCCAAGTAGCTTTGAGTTGTTTTTCCCCTTAATAAATAAAATCACCATTTAAAAGCTGCATTTTGTGTTTACTTGGGTTGTCTTTGTCTGATCTTAAACAGTAAATTGGGGGGAAAAAGAAGGAAAGGGGGCAAATACTTTATCACTGAGTCCAGTTGCCTCCATTGAATTGCCCAGAAAACCTCCATCCAGAAAGACAACGGCAGCCAAAGCAGATGAACGTAGTCGAGTAGGAAGTAAACATCTGGACCCACTGGAAACACTGCAGTAACAGCACCTTCAGGTCGCAGTACTTCTACATGTTTAACTCAGGTGAGTCTTACCTGAGAAGGACACGGTTCCGGCCGGATCAGCTCGTAGTCTGGACCTGAGCGTCTGCCGCTGAGCCTCGGTGGGCTTCAGACCGATCACATCCAGAGCCTGAACACGGATCGATACGCCGATCAATACGGTCAGCTGACACACACACACACACCGACCAGCGGCCAATCACAGCTCTGCTCTCAGGAGCCGCTAACTCTGATTGGATAAATGTGTAACTGATGTTGCAAACGACAAACACACGACGGCAGTAAACACAAACACGACCTACAAACAGTAAACAAACTCAGACCTGCTCCAGTCGGTCCAGTCTGAGGCGACCGCCGCTGTTGGTGGAACCTTTCTGAGGAACGGGGCTGCTGCTGACATCTGAAAACAAACAAACAAACAGACAGACAAATAAACAAACAAACAGACAGACACACAGACAAACAAATACACACACAAGCACACAAACAAGCAAACAAACAAATAAACACACACGCACAAACATACACAGAGACACACACACAAACAAACAAAAAACAAACACACAAACAAACACAAACAGACACATAAACAAACAGACAGACACAATAACAAACACACAAATAAACACAAACAAACACAAACACACAACAAACAAACACACACACACAAACAGACACAAACAAACACACAACAAACACAAACAAACAAACACACACAAACACAGAGTAAAAACAAACAACACATAAACAACTGGAGTCGCTGCTGAACTGAGAAGTCGGTTCCTATTAATTAATGATTTTATCAGCTGATTATTGATTGATTATTGTCTTTTCATCTTAGGTGTTCTCTTGTGCTACGGTTACCTGTTGGAAAGGGAAGACCCACTACAAAGAGACACAAAACAACTACACAACGACACAACAGGTCCACAAAATAACACAAAGCAACTATAAAAATGCACAATGCAACTTCAGAAACACACAAAGCAACTCTAGAAACAAACATTGCAACTACAAAAACACACAAAACATCTAAAAATGCACAATGCAACTACAGAAACACACAAAGCAACTACAAAAATACACAAAGCAACTACAGAAACACACAAAGCAACTATACAAACACACAAAGCAGCTGTAAAAACACACAAAGCAACTACAAAAACACACAAAGCAACTACAAAAACACACAAAGCAACTATACAAACACACAAAGCAACTATAAAAACACACAAAGCAACTATACAAACACACAAAGCAACTATAAAAACACACAAAGCAACTACAAAAACACACAAAGCAACTATAAAAACACACAAAGCAACTACAAAAACACACAAAGCAACTATACAAACACACAAAGCAACTATAAAAACACACAAAGCAACTACAAAAACACACAAAGCAACTATAGAAACACACAAAGCAACTGTAGAAACACACAAAGCAACTATAAAATTACACACAGCAACTCTAAAAACACACAAAGCAACTATACAAACACACAAAGCAACAATAAAAACACACAAAGCAACAACAAAAATACACACAGCAACTCTAAAAACACACAAAGCAACTACAATAACACACAAAAAAAATACACAAAGCAACTACAGAAACACACAAAGCAACTATAAATACACACAAAGCAACTATAAAAACACACAAAGCAACTATAAAAACACACAAAGCAACTCTGGAAACACACAAAGCAACTATAAAAACACACAAAGCAACTCTAGAAACACACAAAGCAACTATAGAAGCACACAAAACATCTAAAAAATGCACAATGCAACTACAGAAACACACAGCAACTATAAAAACACACAAAGCAACTACAAAAACACACAAAGCAACTATAAAAACACACAAAGCAACTATAAAAACACACAAAGCAACTCTAGAAACACACAAAGCAACTATAGAAGCACACAAAACATCTAAAAAATGCACAATGCAACTACAGAAACACACAAAGCAACTATAAAAACACACAAAGCAACTACAAAAACACACAAAGCAACTATAAAAACACACAAATTAACCATAAAAATACACAAAGCAACTATAAAAACACACAAAGCAACTACAAAAACACACAAAGCAACTATAAAAACACGCAAATTAACCATAAAAATACACAAAGCAACTATAAAAACACACAAAGCAACTACAAAAACACACAAAGCAACTATACAAACACACAAATTAACCATAAAAACACACAAAGCAACTATAAAAACACACAAAACATCTAAAAAATGCACAATGCAACTACAGAAACACACAAAGCAACTATAAAAACACAAAGAAACTATAGAAACACACAAAGCAACTATAAAAACACACAAAGCAGCTACAGAAACACACAAAGCAACTATAAAAACACACAAATTAACCATAAAAATACACAAAGCAACCACAAAGACACACTAATTCACCACAAACACACACAGCAGAACACACTATGCTGTGTGTCTTTCTGTTTGTTCGTCCTGTTAGTTGTAAATATCCTCCGTCTGAAGGCGTGACGTCAAACCAACAGCGACTCCACATATGGAGGAAAACCTCAGGATCCTTCACACATGGACGCCATGACGCCTCACACCTCAGCAGCCAATCAGAGAGCAGACCTCCCGCCTGCATCACTTCCTCGTCTGACCGGCAGCCAACCAGCAGCCATCTGTCGCCTCCAGACTCCATTCAGAGCAGAGCTACACCTGTTCTGATCCTAACCTGCTGCACATTTAGTGAATGAGTGGGAGCCAGTGGGAGGAGGTCGGGGTGGATGCTGGGTCCACACCGCTCAGGATTTATGAGGCAGACGTTGATTATTTTAACGGTCAGCTCACCTCGTATGAACCTCTAGAGGAGTTTGTGTCACTTTTAGGCATTTCAGGACACATTTCAATCCGTTAGGTCACTTTAGAGCATCTTTAAAGTGTGTTTACGTCATTTAAAACAAGCATTCGGCCATTTTGGATCATTTTTTTACTACTCTGGACGAGTCAAAGGTGAAATACGGGAGATTTAGGACAAGTTCCAGGTGGTTTTGAACAACATTTGGAGTCATTCCGAACGGGTTTAAAGTAATGCTGGGCAATTTTGATGATTTATTAGTTTTTAAAAGTCGAATTTCTTCAGTTGTTCAGATTTGGACTATTTCTGTCACTGTCAGACAATTTTGGACAAAATATTCGAGACATTTTAAAGACTTTTGGAGTCATTTTAGACGACTGTTTGGATATTTTGGCCATATTTTGAGTAGTTTCAGACCATTTCTGTCAGTCAGTTGGAGACGTTTTTGGTCACTGAGACAAACTTTTGTTATTTTTTTTATTTTTAGTCATTTTGGACAATTTCAGAGTAATTCTGGACAATTCTGATTATTTATGAATGTAGTTAAAAGGTCATTTCCTCAGTTGTTTAGATTCGGAGAAATGTTTGTCCCTCTAGAAACACACAAAGCAACTATAAAAACACACAATGCAACTATAGAAACACACAAAGCAACTATAAAAACACACAAAGCAACAATACAAACACACAAAGCAACTATAAAAACACACAAAGCAACTATAAAAACACACAAAGCAACTACAGAAACAAACAAAGCAACTATAAAAATACACAAAGCAGCTACAAAAATGCACAAAGCAACTATAAAAACATACAAAGCAACTACAGAAACACACAAAGCAACTATATAAACACACAAAGCAACTACAAAAATGCACAAAGCAACTATAAAAACACACAAAGCAACTCTAGAAACATACAAAGCAACTCTAGAAGGACACAAAGCAACTATAAAAACACAAAGCAACTCCAGAAACACACACAGCAACTATAGAAACACACAAAGCAACTACAGAAACACACAAACCAACTCTACAAACACACAAAGCAACAACAGAATCACATGAAGCAACTCTAGAAAAACACAAAACAACTACACAAACACACAAGGCAACTACAGAATCACACAAAGCAACTCTAGAAGGACACAAAGCAACTATAGAAACACACACAGCAACTCTAGAAACGGCTAATTAAATACGTACCCGTGTTTGTCTCAGAGCTGCTCTGAGTCTCTGCTGGCGACGACACGTGAGTCGGTTCTGTTCTACCCGGAGACACTCGGACCTGCAGACAACCACACAGAGAGATGAGGTTTATCCAACAGGAAACATCGATGGGACCATCGGCTGAGATGCTCCTTTTCATGGTAAGGGATAAATAATGTTTATCTCATCTCATCTCATTTCATCTCATCTCATTTCATTGTATCTTATTTCATCTTTCTCAGTTCATTTTGTTATCCATCTCATCTTATCTCATTTCATCTCGTCTCATCTCATCTTATTTAATCTTATCTCACACACTTTATCTCATCTCATCTTATTGCCCCTCACCCATGTCATCTCACCCTCCTATCTCGTCTCATCTCACTCATCTTACTTCATCTTTTCTCATCCATCATATCTCATCTAATCTTGTCACCCATCTTATCTCATCTCATCCCATTTTATATCCCCTCACCCATCTCATCTCACCCATCTCATCTAATCTTATCTAATCTCACTTCACCCATTTTATTTCATTGTATCTTATTTCATCTCTCTCATTTCATTTTATCCTATCCATCTCATGTCATTTTATCTCACATCTCTTATCTTATCTCACCTCACCCATCTCATCTTTTTTCATCATACCCATCTCATCTCATCTCATCTCATCATATCTCACCCATCTCACTTCATTGTATCTTATCTCATCTCATCTCTCTCATCTTATCTCATCTCATCTCACCTCACTCATCTCATCTTATCACGCCTCATCATATCTTATCAGATCTTATCTCATCTCACCCATCTCATCTTATTGCAACTTATCATCACATCTCATCTAATCTCATGTTTTCTCATTACACCTTATCTTTTCTCATCTCATCTCATTTTATCTTATCTCAGACCTGGGTGACGTTGACGGTCGGCAGGGTCTCGCTGGCCGGGTTCCTGCTGGAGGTGATCTTGGTGACCATGGTGGGCTGTGGAGGCCCGGTGGTTCCCAGCCCTGGCGCTCTGGTCTGGGGTCCTCCTCCTCCCCCGGAGCCCTGCATGGAGATGGGACTGTGTGGTCCACTGCTGGAGCTGGAGGAAGACCTCCTCCTGATGAAGGCAATCTCCACCGTGGGGTCTGGTCTGAAGAACAAGAGAGTTTAAATTAAACATGTAAAATAAAATAGAAATAATAAAATTAAAAAAACAAAAAAACATAGAAGTAATATAACTGCAGTTTGTGTTGTTATTCATTTATTACATAGAAAGCTCTCTATAATAACTGAATAACAACACAAACTGGAATATTAACTTACTGTAAATACTATACTGTATGTATGCATATATAATAGAGAAAATAAATATAACATAACAACTTTAAATAAAACAGAAACGGCAGTTATGTTACATTCATGTTGCTTGTGTTAGCTAAATGCTAACAAGGGCTACATGCTAATCCTAAATATTAAAAATTAGGTTTAATCTAGAAAAATCTGTCACCTTGAAATGGTAAAAAATAAATTCTCCACTTCCTGTTAATCTTAATACTAAGAAAACTGAATCAATCAATCAAAATGAATCAATAAATAGATAAAACTAGTAAAAACTGCCAGACTAGTTGCCATCAGTGACTAAGATCTACTTCTGTTGAATAATTGGTGTGTTATAAAGAGTCTCCAGGTGAGTTTACCTGAGTTTGGTTCTCGTCAGGATACTTCTGGCCTCCTCATACGTCACTCCGATCAGAGACTCTTTGTTGATGGACACCAGCTGGTCGCCGACCTGCAGCCTGCCGTCCTGAAATGCCACCAAAAAAACATGAAAACACAAAGAAACAACGCCACGAAAACACCTTAAAAAACACATTTAGGTCAGAGCGTCGATTCAGCTGCTGCAGGAATCAATGATCAGGTGGTTTTTAGGTTGAGCACTTGCAGTTCTTCAAATCAGGATGTAATATATTTCTTTAGCGTTAGCATGCTAGCATGTTGTAGCACATAATTGGACACATCGTGAGTCAATTTTGACATATTTTAAGTCATTTTGGAGACATTTAAAGTCACTATGCGCCCATTTTAAATAATTTTGGATGCTGATTAATTCATTTTGTACAGGTTTCAAGTCATTTTATCATTTAAAAACTGCACACTCTGCTTCGTTCGTCTCATCAGGTTCAGTCAGCTTCACTGTCTGCTGTTTCGAATGCAGTTCAAAGTCTAGACTCGGTGGTTTTGGGTCGTATCGGACAAATGTTTTGTCATTTTTGGGCACATTCCAAGTCATGAACATGTCTGACGTATCTTAAGGCTTTTCGGCCATTTTCTAGGCCTTGTCCACACGTAGCCGGGTATCTCATTTGTCTACGATTTTTCCTGTCATCCACACGAAAACGCAGATTCGAAAACGATTCTTTTTAAAACCTGTGGACGTCAATAACCGGAGTTTTGCGTCTCGAAAAAATACAAAATCTGTTCTTACATCACATATGCGACCTGTGTTTACATTGGGAAACAGCATGGACGCCCTCACGAGGTTGTTGGCGCTGTTTCTTGTACAGGCGCTTTTTTCTTGCTTGTTTTTACCAGACACAGCTTCACATTCACTTTATATTTATCGCTTCACTTATATTCCAAAATCACGTTTGAGAGCAATTCTGCCTCCTTATCGTCCACACGAACGAGCCTGGCGCCATGTTTCAAGTTTTGTGGAAGTGATGTCGAGAGATGGAAGCTTACTCTGATTGGACAGGATTTGGGGAACTACTGCCCCCTAGAGGTCTGACATGCTTATGAACATGCTTAAAAACGTACTCATCCTTTTAGGTGTGGATGATCTTTTTTCTAAAAACGAGGTGGCGTGTACGTACGTTTTTTTTTCTAGACGGAGGGGACAAGATATTCAATTTTACAAAAATCCGGCTATGTGTGGACAAGGTCTTAATCATTTTGGAAAAACCTGAGAACTCCTGGACAAAATCTTTACACATTCTGGACACATGTTTTTCATCTCATCACTCTCTGCGGTTCAGGACTCAGTAGTTTAACACCGCCAGGACACGACACACTGATCCTGAATCAATCACTGACCCACAGATCATCCTGCTGAAGCCCTTCCTGACCTTTTGACAGTCTCCTCCAGGCACTATTTCCTGAATGAACACCATTGGTCCTTCGGCACGGTTGGCTCCGCCCTTGATGACCAGCCCCAGGCCTGTTCCCTTGGCGACGCATATCAACTGAATGACACTGTCGCTGGAGAGAGGAAGAGGAAGATGATTAAACTCCACAGCGGTACCAACCATCCTCCTCCTCAAACCGCCGAAGAGGCCCTTCACTATTTATAGTCCAACGGTTTATGTAACAGCCTTCGACGAGAGAAGAACACCTCAAAGAAGCTTTTTGTTAACTTTGTCAAACTGCTGAATCAGCCAGATTTAAGGAACTTCATTCTGAATGTTCTCTGTAGTAATCAGAGGAAGGTTCAGCTGAATAAGTGGACATGATGTTCTAAAAGACGTCACGTATGAAGATGACAAATCATCAATTAAAGCTTTAATGAATACTGATAAACTATACGTATCATACATTCTGTTATGTCCTTTTGCAGATCTTATGTAGAGAGCTTATGAAGCAGTCTGAATAGTGGTCCAGGAGTAATTAAAACATGTAAATAGATCAATAACAAAGAGCAAGGAAACATTAGGAAACGCTAAAATAAAATTAAAAGAATTTAATTTTGTCTTGTTTTGTTTTTCAGTGATGAATTAGTGAATTTCAACAGTTCGACGTACTGTAAAACTGTAAGAACATTTTATTACTAAACAGATCATTTCCAAACATGTTGTCAAATTTGTAAATTACACATTACTTTGCCAATTAAAAAATATCTTTGCCTTTAAATTTTGGATCAACTGCAAATTGAAAATGGTTTCAGCATGTTTCTGTCACGTACTTGCTTGAACGTACATAATATGAATAGTAATTAGTCGTGTTTTCTTCAAGTGTTTGGTCAAATTTAGGCACAAAAACTATCTGGTGATGTTTAGAAAAGGAATCTCGTTGTTTTACCAGCATACCAACTGAGTTTTGAGGTGTACAAAAACGTTTGGAACGTGTTGAAGGTAAACATGAATCTGTGCAATAAACAACAGCATCATCTGCATACAGGCGGATATTTGCATCAAGTAAACACTGAACAAGAGAATTTATATGGAGGCACAAAAACAGGGAGCCAAGAAGTGATCCTTGGGGAACCCCTCTTATGAAGAAATTAGGAACGATGACACAGATTCAGTTTGTTGATTTCTGTAAAGATACTTTTGGAAAATGGGTTTATTTTTTGTAAAGTGAGGCCTTTTTTAAAAACGAGGTCTTTTATAGAATTGGTGCCATTTTCAGAAACTCTGGACGTTTTTGTAAAGTAAGGAATTTCTAGTAAAATAGGGAAATTTTTCTGAGGTGGGGACATTTTTGAGGCATTTTTGTTGGCTTTATCAGCATTCCAACTGAGTTTTGAGGTGCACAAAAACTTTTGGAACATGTTGAAGGTAAACATGGATCTGTGCAATAAACAACAGCATCATCTGCATACAGGAGGATATTTGCATCAAGTAAACACTGAACAAGAAAATTTATATGGAGGCACTAAAACAGGGAGCTTAGAAGTGATCCTTGGGAAACCCCTGTAATGAAAACACTAGGAATGGAGATACAGATTAGGTTTTATCTGACTGATTTAATATAAATACAGTTTTGTTTTTATCTAATAAAACATACTGTGGCTCTGTTCTGAAGGATTAGGACTTCTCTCAGTGAATCCAGGAGGACAGATTGAAGCTATTTCTGTTCTGTTACCTGAAGGCGTGCGCAGGTGTGTGCACGGTGTACTGGTGGTTGGTGTAGGTGGAGGCCTGGCTGTAGGCGGTGACCCCTTCTTTAGGGCTCAGCAGTTGGGGGCTCTCAGATCGGGAGGAAGAGGAGGACGATGCCGTGTCTGTCAGCTTCCCTGAATAAAAACCACAGAAGAAGAAAGAGGCGAGGTGAGCAGTGGGAGGCAGAAATAGGAGAATAGAAGAAGAGTGGGAGGACGGAGGCAAGCTCAGACATGGAATCAGTTCATCTTCACAGGAACTGCAGGAATGATAACTGCTGGGAGGTCCTGCTTCTGGGAGCTTAAATGTTCAGCTGGAGGACGCTCTGGGAATAATAGGGACTTTGAGGAGCACCAGGACACTTTTAGGAAGGACGAGATTTTAAGAGACGTCTTTGGAAAGTGAAGACAATTTTGAAACGTGACAACATTTTGGACAAGTTAAGATATTTTAGTAAAGTGTGAACATTCGTTAAAGTAGACATGTTTTTAAAGTGTTTTCAAGTGAGAACTTTAACAGAATTTTTGGGGGTAATTCTGGAACATTTTTGGAAATGGTGGACATTATTTGAAAGTGAGGATGTTTTTTTTAAAAGTAAGGAAGTTTTTGTAAAGTTTGGCAATCTCTGTAAACATACTTGTAAAGTGACGCCTTTTTTAAAAATGAGGTCTTTTATAGAATTGGTGCCATTTTTGAAACTCTGGATGTTTTTGTAAAGTAAAGAACCCCTTTTAAAGTGGTGACATTTTCTGAGATGGGGATATTATTGAAAAAGTGAGGACTTTTGTTGGCTTTATCAGCATACCAACTGAGTTTTGAGGTGTATCAAAACGTTTGGAACGTGTCGAAGGTAAACATGAATCTGTGCAATAAATAACAGCATCATCTGCATACAGGCGGATATTTGCATCAAGTAAACATTGAACAAGACAATTTATATGGAGGCATGAAAACAGGGAGCCAAGAAGTGATCCTTGGGAAACCGCTCTTATGAAGAAACTAAGAACGAGGATACAGATTCAGTTTGTTGATTTCTGTAAAGATACTTTTGGAAAATTAGTTAATTTTTGTAAAGAAAGCCCTGTTTTGTTTTGTTTTTTAAAAAAAACAAGTCTTATAGAATTGGTGCCATTTTTGGAAACTCTGGACATTTTTGTAAAGTAAGGAACCCCTATCTCCGGTTGTCTAAGAAGCTGGGAGGCTGTTAGGAGCTGCCGCGCTAGAGGCCGCGCCTGTTCATTAGGTCGGATGGGGTGAAGGCCGCATTGTCGGTAGGACATTTGAACTGTCTGTAATTACATTTGTATCTGTAACGTTCTATAGAAAATATGTGAATTGGGAGATTGTGTTGGGGGTGGACTGAAGCTCCTTGGCGGAGGTATGAGCTCTCTGAGGGCTTTTCCAGTTCTGAAAAATGAGGACGTTGCTGCAAAGAAAGGATGTTTTTGTAAAATTAGAAAAAATTAGGAAAGAGAAACAAATGTACAATGGGGACATGTTTGTAAAAAGAGAACATCTTTACAAGAGTAAGGACCTTTTGAGGAAATGCTCAGGACATTTCTTTTCACATTTTTTTCATGGAAAGTCACGATATTTTCTAAAACTTGGAACATTTTCGTCGTGTGAGGACATTTTGGAGAGTCGATATGTTTACAAAGTCGGAATATTTCTGATGCTTTTGCACAATGAGGACGCTTTCTGAATGCCTGAAGATATTTCAGAGGAGGGCCATTTTCCATTGAGTCGTCTCTTCTTCATAGATCGGTGTCAGTTTAAGGGTTAAGCTTAGACTCAGGTAGATATGTGCAGTAAATGTGCTCCTGTGTCAGTAGTTTTACCTGTGGAGAGCTGCGTCGGTGAGATTCGTCCTGAAGCTGTGATGTTATTGGAGCCGTACTTTTCCATCAGCTCAGCAAACTCCCTCCTGAAGGACACATGAACACAACACAGCCATGTTTCCATCAGTACTCTCACTTACATTCAGTTTTACACTGTAAAAATTAAATGCGATGACAAAAACAGCAAATATCTGTAAAATAATGATAATTTAGTTGCTTTAAATACAGTAAGACAGTGTAATTTTACAGTCACATCAACACATATGGGATGCAGACAATATTTACAGTTTCATCCATCTGTAAATTAATACTTTTTGCTATGATTTTACTAGATAATATTTGTAATTTAACAAAACAGAGAAAACAGCATAAATATAAACATAATATGAAGACATTTTTTTTAAAATAATAGCAACTACCTGTCAAAAATAGTATAAGTTTACAGTCAAACACTGTAAAGGAACAATTTGCTGTCTATTAAAATACAGATTTTTGATGTGGACATCAGTTTTGGCATATATCTTTGCCGTCAGCATGTAAATGACCACTTATTTTTCTGTGATTTACAAATAATAAATAAACAATGATGTAATTTTGCAGTCAGTCATAAAAGAAGAAATTACTATTTGTAAAAACACAGATTGTTTATTCCAGGTTTTGCCTGTTTGTTAGGGTAAACATGGAAATTAATACACTTTATTTTGTATGATTTCACTAGTTGTCATCTGTAGCTTAACGAAACAGGGAAAGAATGTAGAATAATAATATTTTTTTTAATTACTGTTAAAAAAAGCTAAGCATTCATATTTTTTAAAGACACAGTTGATTTTTAGGAAATTATGATCAAAGTTTCAGGAATTTAGCAGGAAAAAAAAGCCAGGGATCTGATGTTTGCAGTGATTAATCCTCCTAATTCACTGAAACCCTGCAGACAAGCTGACTGCAGCATCAGTCGGCTGATCTGTGAGCGTTTGTCTCCCCCTCGTGGTCGCCGTGGAAACCTGAGCTCGGTGTCATGACGGCTTCGGTCGGCGCCGTCTGATCTGGATCTGATCCGATCGGACGTTAATTCTCTTAAAGAGGATCTGCAGCTGAGACAAAACATCCTGTAATCAGAGCTCAGAGGTCAGACTCTCACCTCCAGCCTGACCTCCCACCTCCAACACACTCCTGCTGGTTCCTCTGAGAGAACCGACGGACTGATGGACGGAAGACGAGCTACAGCAGAACCAGCAACAAACTGAACCTGATGATGACCTTGATAAAAAAACAAGCACTCATCTGTGACATTATGGAGATAAATCACGTGTCCCTCCCTTTAATTACGATGTATGAAGGTAATTCCTGCACTTCCTTCATACAAGAAGTGTCTGAAACTGATGCACGTCCTCCATCTACACTGTAAAAATGAACATTTTTATGGCAGTTTGGAAGTGTAATTTTTTTTAAAACAATTTTTATTTTTCCAGATTTTCCCTGTTTTGTTGAATTACAGATAATGACCCAAAAAATCATGGAAAAAATATTTATTTTAACGCACAATAATTACTTCATATGGTCATTCTACAGACTTTCCTTATGTTGCTAATAAAAATAAAAAAATAAATAAAAATTTAAAAAATTAAAAATTAACTAATAAAAATATAATTATATTTTGCAAAATCACAGAAAAAGTATTTAATTTAACTAATAATTATTTCATATAGTCATTCTACAGACTTTCCTTATTTTGCTAATAAAAATCTAAAATTTTAAAAAAAATTTAAAAATTAAAATTGAACTAATAAAATATATAATCATATCTTGCAAAATCACAGAAGAAAAATATTAGGACAACACATCAAAAATTACAAAAAACCTGTAAATAATATCCACATCAAAAATCAGCAATTCGTGCTTTTAAAATGTTCATGGAAGCAAGTTGTTACCGTATTTATATCCGCAAAATATATTATTTTTACAGATGATCACTGCTATTTTAAAGAAAATTCCATATATTTAGAACTGAAAAAATTGTTTCTTTTAAAATGAGTTATTTTACTGATTTACAGATAATATTTAGTAGAATAAAAATATTATACATTATATAAATATATATTATATAAATAGAATATTTGCTAAAAAAAACTGTAAATATCGTCAATAATTATATTTATGATATATTACAAATGGCAAGTGTTTACCATAAAATTACAGTTTGTATGTATTTAAATCAGCTAAAAATATTTTACGACTACTTGCTACTATCTGAAAGAGAAAATATGTATAATTACAAATGAAAATGGTAAACAATTTTTAAATTTAATTATTGGTTATTTTACTGACTGTCCTGTTTTGGTAAATTACAGATAACATCCCATAAAATCAAAGACTTAAGTGTTAATTTATGTTAAATAAAATGTAAATAAATGAGTTTTCTAAATATTAATTTGTTCTTTCGCAACATCTGACTGTAAAACTAAATTATATTTTCACAATAAACCTTTTTTATTGTCAGCAAAAAGTTTGTCATTTAATTCATTGCATCCAGAGAGTTTTCATATTGCTTCATTCTGTTACAGCCTTGTTCCAAAATGGATTAAATTCATTTTTACACAAAATTCTACACACAATACCCCATAATGACAAAGTGAAAAATGTTTTTAGAAAATTTTGCAAATTTATTAATAATAATAAACGTAAATATTGCATTTTTATGTACATATATTTTTAATACATTTGTCAAATTTTCTAAAATACATTTCCACTTTGTCGTTATCGGGTTTTGTGTGTAGAAGTCTGAGGAAAATAATGAATTTAATCCATTTTGGAACAAGGCTGTAACAGAAAGAAGCGGTATGAAGACTTTCTGGATGAACTGCAGGTATTTGCTGCTCTACAGGTATTTTTTAGCTTCAACAGTTTTCAACGTTCCACCCTCCTTCTGTATTCTTAAAGTATTATTTTCTGGCACCTTTGCTGTGGGAGTAGATAAATATCTATGTTCTGTTCACACCGAGGTCTTTAGTGATTCCAGCTGCCTCCAGTGATTCTTGGTATTCCTGTTGTTCTGCTTGTCGTCACTGAGCCCTGAACACACCGGGGGTCTGTCCTCTGGATTAGCTGGATTAGATTGTTTGTGATTTTGCCGCGATCCAAACACTTCCTGGACCGGTTGCCATGGCGACACACCCGAAAGGTCAAACCTGCCGCCGCGGAGCAGCTTTGTTCAACGTAAACAAGATTAGAAGCCGCACTTAAACGGCCCTGTTTCAGGAAATTCGCCCGACGATACGAAACCTGAATCTCCAGACAAGAAGTCGGACTGTCGTCACATCAGGACACAAACCTGATTCCTCTGTTTTATTTGAACTCCTTCTCACTTCTGTTAACTTTTAAATAAATCACATCTATTTTGCGTAAAAACAAAACGTATTAGAGTCAGATCATCAGCTTTCTTTAAACCAGTGGTGGGACGTGATTAAAAAAAACAATAATTAATTACAGGCTTCGTAATTAATTAATCGCAATTAATCACATTTTTATCAAAGCAATATTTGACTCTATATGTAAAGTTTTTCAATTCTAATAAATTTTGGTTGACGACTAAATCAGTGAGCAGACATATACGAGAATTTAAACAAAAATTATTTATTACCTCCACCAAGGAGGTTATGTTTTTGCTGGCGTTGGTTTGTTTGTTTGTGTTCAAAATAACTTGAAAACTCATGGACGGATTTGAATGAAATTTTCAGGAAATGTGTGAAATGGGACAAGGAAGAAATGATGAAATTCTGGGACTGATCCGGATCACCGTGTGGATCCAGGAATGTTTTTTAATGTAAGTGTAACCGGGTGGACAATTAAATGCGGTTTAGTCTAAAAGCCACCAGAGGGCGCTCTTGTTTTTGGGGTAACCCCCTCTGACCACATGACATTTTGGGTCTCCACGCAACAGACAGCGACAGTGACGGAGTTCTCTTTCCTTCCTGAGCGACATACGCACGGTTGGGCCGGCATTCTTATCTCCGGTTGTCTAAGAAGCTGGGAGGCTGTTAGGAGCTGCCGCGCTAGAGGCCGCGCCTGTTCATTAGGTCGGATGGGGTGAAGGCCGCATTGTCAGTAGGAAATTTGAACTGTATGTAATTACATTTGTATCTGTAACATTCCAGACAAAATATGTGAATTGGTAGATTGTGTTGGGGGAGGACTGAAACTCCTTGGTGGAGGTATGAGCTCTCTGAGGGCTTTTCTAGTATTGAATATTCGAAATATCTGAATATTTGAAAATCCAAATATTCGAAATATCCAAATATCCGAATATCCGAATATTCGGTCGTTGTGGTGTTATCCGGATAATAATTTTGAGATCCGATTACTCGTGTGCCGTCGCACAGAAATTGCGATTCGGATCTCTGAACATAATTCCTATGAATTCTGTGCATCCTGTTCATCTTCTTCGCAGCTGGCAAACGAACTTCAGGTACATTACCGGCACCTACCGGGCTGGAGTGTAACATCAGTTATCCATGTGCCAGAAATGAGGGAAGTGAGAAAGGTGCCATTACATGCGTTATTTTTTCTGTAATTAATTAATTGAAATGAACGCGTTAAAGTCCCAGCTCTACTTTAAACATGTGGTTTGTCACATGTATTTCTGTCAGGACCGAGTCTAAGTTTAAAATCATGATATTTAATTAAAACACACAAAAATTCTCTACATAGTTTTGGATTTATATATTTATTTATATATTTTTTATTTTATATTTTTATATATTTTTTTTTTATATAGGTCCTTGTTTTTATCTTTTTAGGATAATTCTTGTTTAAAAATTTTTTTTAGTGAACTGTATGGTCTTTTTAATATTTATGTATTTTTCCACTGTTTTCGAGAGCTGCTGCTATTTAAATGTAATTATGCTTTTTTTGACAATGACAATGAAAGAATTCTGACTGTAAAACGTTTAATAATATTCTAAGACGACTCGGAATTTGTCCGTATTGGATCAAATTCACTGAAAAAATTGACAAAAATGGTTTGAATCTAAACTATTTTTTAAAAAATGTATAATCGAAGTTACTCCTGACTTGTCCAAAACTATCAATATTTCCAAAATGACTCAAAAAATGACTCAAGAAATAAAAACCAGAACACCATTAATCTTGTCCAATATTACTCAAAAAAATGCGACGGAAGAATTTGAATAATCCAATAAATTCTACGTGTTGTTCCGTTTCCATCCTCCTTCATGTTGTTGTGGTTCCATATATAGCAGTGAAAAATGAACCACAGTGAGCTGAAATGAGTCAGAAGCTGCTCTGAGGTCAGACGTTTAAGCCGTTCACTGAATATTCAGCAGCAGAAGACGATCGGACCAACAGTCTGACAGGTTTCTGTTCATCAGGAGGTCGAACTGACTCTGCCTGCTATCGATTCAGAACCGCCTGAAATGAACCCGCCTCATGTCTGTAGCTGCCGTCATGGCGACCTTGTTTCTGCGCTCTGATTGGACGCTGCTGCAGATGTTCAGCGGTTTGAACTAAAGGCTTTACGAGAGAAAACATCTGTGATGTCTGACTGTTAGAACCTGAACCAGCTGCTGGTTACTGAGGATTTACTGCTGCTGCAGCCACAATGACAAGGAACAGCAGGAATAACGAATAACAAACACTAAATACCAGTTTACCAGCATATAAATATTATGTACACACTATTAATAATAAAAACACACATATATTATTTTAAATTATTTTAAATAGTATTATGTTATGATATTAATTATATTATATTATAGAAATTAGAATTAGAAATATATTGATATAATAATAGATTAATATAATGTAATCTATGTTATATCTACTATATATGTGTATTTTGTTTCTACATATTATATGCACACTAATAATAAAAATACAATACACATTAAACACACTACAATTTATCTATACATGTAAATAACACACACATTTATATTATATTATTTTAAATTATTTAAAATTATATTAAATAATATTATATTTAACAATTTTATATTATATTGCATTATATTATTTTATTTTTTTTAAATAAAATTATGTTATACTATGTTTAATTATATCATATTATATTATATTATAGTAAATAATATTGTTATATTAGAACTCGTTATTTCATATTGCATTATATTATAATAAATTATTTTAAATTATATTAAATAATATTAAATTACATTATATTTAATTATTTTTATATTATTTTAAATTATATTAAATAATATTGTTGTACTATATTTATTTTAAATTATTTAAAATTATTTAAAATTATTTAAAATTATATTAAATAATATTTTTTATATTAGAACTAATTATTTCATATTACATTATATTATTTAAAATTATTTAAAATTATATTATATTTAATTATATTGCATTATATAATTTTAAATAATATGTTATATTATGTTTAAATATTTTAAATTATATAAATCAGAATTAGAAATATAATATTAATATAACAACAGATTAATATACTGTAATCTAATATATGTTATATCTACTATATGTGTGTATTTTGCTTATACATATTATATACTATATATTATATGGATCACCTTTTCCTTGATTTTTAACACTAAATGAGAAGTCTGTCCTGCAGAGCAACATAAAGACTTAATTAGTACTTCCTTTGTTGACATTAAGACCCAAACAGACTCCTGAACTGTGCTGATCCGTAAGAATCCACAGACAGATTTAGGATGACACAGAAACTCCGGTGTCCTGATCTGACTCACCTCCATCCCTGAGCTTGTTTTTCTGTTTGTCTGAGCTGAACCAGTGACGACAGAATCAAATCCCAGCTGTGTGTTGCATCACAGTGTCCTCGCCGTGACCTGCTGTACCAGCTGCACATCATCATCACCGTAATTCACTTTAAAGTGTGAAACTAATCGCTGCAACAATCGAGGTCGAGCTGAGAGGTGACGGTCAGACGTCTGACATAAAACCAGCTGAGGTTTAAATTCCTCATAATGAAGATGGAAATGAAGGAACCGTTCTGCAGCTACAACAACATGTCACTTTCTATCAACCGCTGCAAGCTGCTGGAGTATTTCTTTATCAAACTGCATCTCAAAACACCTTCAGACCCTCAGTGAGGACAAACAACATCATCTAATGCAGTGAATGTGTCTCAGTAAATGTAGCATAAAGACTCCTGTATCTAGAAGGTCCAGTCCCTGGTGGATCAGTCCTCCTGGATAGAACTAGACCATGAAGACTAAAGAACCCTCCAATAACCTCTGAGAAAAGGTTGATGAAAAGCATCAGTCAGGAGATGAAACCAGAACATTTAAGGTCCTGAAGATCTCTAGGAGTCCAGTTAAATCCATCATTAAGACGTGGAAGGATCTGGAACAGGAGTAAATCTGACCAGAGCAGGACGTCCTCAAAGACTGAGTGACCGAACAAGAAGGAGACTAGTGAGGGAGGCCACCAAGACACCTATGACTCCTCTGAAGGAGTTCTGAGCTTCAGCAGCTGAGATGGGAGAGACTGTTCATACAACTGTTATCTGTTTTTCACAAGTCAAAGCTTCATGGAGACAAAGAGAAAGACTCTGTTGGAAAAAGCTCAGATTAAATCTGGACTAGAGTCACCAGAAGACATGTGGAGACTCTGAAGTCAACTGGAAGAAGGTTCTTTGGTCTGAGGAGACCAGGATGGAGCTTTTTGTCCATCAGACTAGATGATATGTTTGGACACCAAACACTGAACATTATCACAAACACAGCATCCCCACTGTGAAGCATGGAGGTGGCAGCATCATGATATGAGGCATGGTGGTGGCAGCACCATGATGTGAAGCATGGTGGTGGCAGCATCATGACGTGAAGCACGGTGGTGGCAGCATCATGACGAGAAGCATGGTGGTGGCAACATCATGATGTGAAGCACGGTGGTGGCAACATCATGATGTTAAGCACGGTGGTGGCAGCATCATGACGAGAAGCACGGTGGTGGCAACATCATGACGTGAAGCATGGTGGTGGCAGCATCATGACGTGAGGCATGGTGGTGGCAGCATCATGATGTGAGGCATGGTGGTGGCAGCATCATTATGTGAAGCATGGTGGTGGCAGCATCATGACGTGAAGCATGGTGGTGGCAGCATCATGACGTGAAGCATGGTGGTGGCAGCATCATGACGTGAAGCATGGTGGTGGCAGCATCATGATGTGAAGCATGGTGGTGGCAGCATCATGATGTGAGGCATGGTGGTGGCAACATCATGATGTGAAGCACGGTGGTGGCAGGATCATGATGTGAGGCATGGTGGTGGCAGGATCATGATGTGAAGCATGGTGGTGGCAGCATCATGATGTGAAACATGGTGGTGGCAGCATCATGACTTGAAGCATGGTGGTGGCAGCATCATGATGTGAAGCATGGTGGTGGCAGCATCATGATGTGAAGCATGGCGTGGCAGCATCATGATGTGAAGCATGGCGTGGCAGCATCATGATGTGAAGCATGGTGGTGGCAACATCATGACGTAAATCATGGTGGTGGCAGCATCATGACGTGAAGCATGGTGGTGGCAGCATCATGATGTGAAGCATGGTGGTGGCATCATGATGTGAAGCATGGTGGTGGCATCATGGTGTGCAGCATGGTGGTGGCATCATGGTGTGAAGCAGATCAGAGTTTGATCAGTTTTTTAGAAGAATGAGGTAAAACTTCAGCGTCCAGATGTTCCAACTGATTGAGACGAACACAGGATCAATGATTGATTAACTGCACTTAAAGGTGAATCCATTAAATACTGTATGGAAGGAGGTGAATACTGATGGGGTACCTTACGTTAATTGACATCATTTTGACATTAATGAGTGTTTCTTTGTAATTTCTTGGCCTAAAAGTAGAAAATTTCGAAGAGAGATTTACTTTTTAAAGGCTCTGTATTTTACTAGAACTCTTCTTTGAGCCCTCTTCCTCTGGTTTTTCTGGTCACATTGAAGAACACCTGAACCTTTCCACCGGTTCTGTGACGTAGCAGAGAAAACAGCAGCAGCCTGCAGATCCACCAGAGCGCTGATTTCTGCTGTTTGATCGGCTGCAGCCCTGTGGACAGGCAGCATCGTGTCCCTATTGTGTCAGTCTGGGTTTGCGTTGACGTGGAGAAGCACAGGCCAGCAGAGTGCCAGGTCGGTTAGCCTCCCGCCCGTCACACGGCTCAGACCGCTGACGTGATTGGTTTCTCCGGGCGGACGATGCTGCAGGTAAGAACACCTGCCTGCCTGCCTCCATGTCGGTCCTCTGAGCTGGAAAAGCTGCCGGAGAGGCGTTGCGGCGGGAATAAAAGCAGGTTCCATCTTTCTAAAAAGCCTCTTTTTAAATCCTGACTTTTTTTCCTCGCAGGCTGAATGAGGGATTCTAAGAAGCTTAGCGGCTCATTTTAATGATTCTCGAGTGACTGAAGATGTGCGAACACCTGAATTTGTGGCAGCAGAGCTTTAAGAAAGGAGAAGAACCCTGCTCACTTTATTTCTCACTGTTGGTATTCATAATTTCAATCCACAAAGCAACACAAGGGTCTGGCGAAAACACAAACACAACCATCCTCATAGTTAAATAAATAGCAATTAAATAAGATTATTATCTCAGATTATTGGTTTCTTTTACACCAAAACAGTTCAAAACAGTGTGCAGGGGTTTTTCTACTGCAGCTCCACTAAACCAGTCGACATTAACGTGAACTTTTACCTCGACTATTGTAATCCTGATCACAAGGACAAAGAAAAGGCCTTCAGGAGGAACCCCAACAACACCAGACCTACCATCAAGCATGGAGGTGGCAACATCATGCTCTGGGGCTTTCTAGAAGTCCCTTTGGCCTTATCTCAGACTGTATTCTGGACTGGCTTTGGACTTTCTTGGGGTAGGTTCTTGTTTGGTTTCAGTCTTGGTTCTGGGACCTGGTTTTGAATGTGATTTAAAGTTGGCCCTGGCTTAGGACTGGTTTCAGATTGTCTTGGGGGGGCCTTAGACTTTTTTAGGAGTATTTTAGGTTTGGTTTTGGTCCCGATTTTGGTCCTGGTTTTAGACTTTTTTAGGACTGGTTTCAGACTGTCTAGGCCAGGTCTTAGACACCAGACCTACCATCCAGCATGGAGGTGGCAGCATCATGCTCTGGGGCTTTCTAGAAGTCCTTTTGGCCTCATCTCAGACTGTATTCTGGACTGGCTTTGGACTTTCTTGGGGTAGGTTCTTGTTTGGTTTCAGTCTTGGTTCTGGGACCTGGTTTTGAATGTGATTTAAAGTTGGCCCTGGCTTAGGACTGGTTTCAGATTGTCTTGGGGGGGCCTTAGACTTTTTTAGGAGTATTTTAGGTTTGGTTTTGGTCCCGATTTTGGTCCTGGTTTTAGACTTTTTTAGGACTGGTTTCAGACTGTCTAGGCCAGGTCTTAGACACCAGACCTACCATCCAGCATGGAGGTGGCAGCATCATGCTCTGGGGCTTTCTAGAAGTCCTTTTGGCCTCATCTCAGACTGTATTCTGGACTGGCTTTGGACTTTCTTGGGGTAGGTTCTTGTTTGGTTTCAGTCTTGGTTCTGGGACCTGGTTTTGAATGTGATTTAAAGTTGGCCCTGGCTTAGGACTGGTTTCAGATCATCTTGGGGGGGGGTCTTAGACTTTTTTAGGAGTATTTTAGGTTTGGTTTTGGTCCCGATTTTGGTCCTGGTTTTAGACTTTTTTAGGACTGGTTTCAGACTGTCTAGGCCAGGTCTTAGACACCAGACCTACCATCCAGCATGAAGGTGGCAGCATCATGCTCTGGGGCTTTCTAGAAGTGCTTTTGGCCTCATCTCAGACTGTATTTTGGACTGGCTTTGGACTTTCTTGGGACGGGTTCTTGTTTGGTGTCAGTCTTGGTTGTGGGCTGGTTTGGGACCTGGTTTTGAATGTGATTTAAAGTTGGCCCTGGCTTAGGACTGGTTTCAGATCATCTTGGGGGGGGGTCTTAGACTTTTTTAGGAGTATTTTAGGTTTGGTTTTGGCCCCGATTTTGGTCCTGGTTTTAGACTTTTTTGGGACTGGTTTAGACTGTCTAGGCCAGGTCTTTGACTTTTTTTTAAAACCCAACAACACCAGACCTACCATCCAGCATGGAGGTGGCAGCATCATGCTCTATGGAACTGGAGCTTCACACAAAGTCAATGGAACAATGAAGGAGGAGGATTAGAACCTAAAACCATCATCAGAAGGTTGATCTTGGACACAGCTGGATGTTCCAACCAGACAATGAGCCCAAACACATCAAAGTGGTGAAGAAATGGTTCCATCAGGCTGGAATGAAGGTTTTAGACTGGTCCCCCCAAAGTCCTGACTTAAACCATCAAGAACCTGAAGAAACAAGTCTGAGTCAGGAAGACGACACATTTAGTTGGACTGAACCGGTTCTGTCCAGAGGAGTCAAAGAGGAACCAGAGGATTGTCGACGGAAACCAAAACCATCATATTTCTATCAGAAGACCTTTAATAAATCTATGAAAGAACCAAAACTCAGGATTGTTTTATGTCATAAAAACGCAATGCTGTCAAATTTAGAGTTATAGGAGTCGTTGGAGTCAGTCACTGCCGATCCTTCAATAGAATAATCCTCCTGAGTTAAAGACTAAAGTTATTTCACAATAAAAGCGCTACGTTCCTTTACCTGGACTCGTCGTCTCTGGCGATCAGCAGCGACATGTGATTGGAGATCGAAGCCGTCCTCAGGATCTCCACGGCTCTGTCGGGGAACACAGCGGAGATGTTCACCAAGCAGGAAGGAAGAGGTGACTGGTGAATTATAAAACTGTAAAAACTGAAGGAAGCTGCTGTCAGGTTGAACTGCAGGCAGTGTTTCCACAGAGAGACCAAGAGGAAAATCAAACCAACTGGATCAATAGATTCAATGCAGCATGACTCAGAAACAGTGAACAGAGGAGACAGTAGTTGGAGATACATCCAGCATGGAGGAACATCTTCCTACAGATGATGAGGCTGTAGAGACTGGAAACATGGCGATAGATAATATCTACATGATGAGGAGACGACATTAGTCCCAGTGTTGGTAGCACTGGATACACCAGTCATCCAAATTGTCCAAAATAACTTAAAAATGGTCTAAACCAGCGGTCTCCAACCTTTCTTGCACCATGGACCGGTTTCAAGCAAGACAGTTCTCTACGGACCGGTCTTCATGCACGATGACTGGTCCGTAGAGAATCGTCTTGCTTGAAACCGGTCCGTTTCAAGACGATATTCGTAGACGGTTTTCTACCGACTGGTCATCAACCAGACTGTAAAGAATCGTCTTGAAATCGGTCAGTTTCAAAACGACTTTCGTGGACGATTTTTTTACGGACTGGTCATCAACTGGACCGTAGAAAATCGTCTACAATAATCATCCATGAAAATCGTCTTGAAATGGACCGGTTTCAAGCCAGACAATTTTCTACAGACCGGTCTTCGTGCACGTTGACTGGTCCGTAGAGAATCGTCCTGCTTGAAACTGGTCCGTTTCATCATGACGATTTTCGTAGATGATTTTCTACCATCTGGTCATTAACCGGACCGTAGAAAATCGTCTTGAAATCGGTCAGTTTCAAGACGATTCTCATGGACGGTTTTCGTAGACGATTTTTTAATGGACCAGTCATCAACTGGACCGTAGAAAGTCGTCTACGAAAATCACCTACGAAAACCATCTACGAAAATCATCTTCGAAAATCGAAAACCGGTCCATCTCAAGACGATTTTCGTAGATGATTTTCGTAGACGACTTTCTACGGACCGGTCATCGACTGGACCATAGAAAATCGTCTTGCTTGAAACCGGTCCATTTCAAGATGATTTTCGTGGACAATTTTCATAGGTGATTTTCGTAGACGATTTTCTACAGACTGGTCAACAACCGGACTCTAGAAAATCGTCTTGCTTGAAACTGGTCCATTTTAAGACGATTTTCGTGGACAAGTTTCGTAGGTGATTTTCTACGGACTGGTCATCGACTGGACCGTAGAAAATCGTCTTGCTTGAAACCGGTCCGTTTGAAGGTGATTTTCGTAGACGATTTTCTACAGACTGGTCAACAACCAGACTGCTTGAAACTTGTCGTTTTAAGACGATTTTCGTGGACAAGTTTCGTAGGCGATTTTCTACAGACCGGTCATCGACTGGACCTTAGAAATCGTCTTGCTTGAAACCGGTCCATTTCAAGATGATTTTCGCAGACGATTTTCCAGTAGGGTGACCATTTTTTGATTACTGAAAACCAGGACACTCGGCCCGGCGATAAGATACTCAAATGATCCTCAAAGTTTACTCAGAGATGCAGATTATAATTTCAATACATTTAAAGTTCAGCCTCTTCTGTGTTGATAAAAACTGTTATATTAATAAATTCTATCTACGACCAAAGACAAATTCAAACAGGCTTCTCAGAGGTTACACAACATGTTTTGTTATGACAAGTTAACGAATGAAATAATAATAAAAAAAAATGTCTCTTCTGTATTAGAAAATAAATAAATAAATAACACCTCTGCTATTTTAGTAATCCAACTTTAACAAAAATAAGTCTAACAAACTTACAAAAACTAACAAACCTTTAGTTTTCTTCTTTGTCCTTCTTCAAAACAATGAAAACCAGGACATTTTCATCACTTTATAAAAAACAACCAGGACAAGGACGTTTGGTCGCCCTATTTTCTACAGACTGGTCATCGACTACTGTCTGGGAACCGGTCCGTGGTGCAAACAAGGCTGCAACTTCTTTTTAATTTAACTTTTTTTTTAATTTAAAAAAGTGTCCTAAGTGTATAAATTACTTTTTATTGCTAAATGTGTTTTTACCTTTCCGAGTCTCTCGCTCTTTTCAAAGATCCAGAGACGTTTGGTTTTTATTAATTTTGGCGGGAAACAAGCACAGATGGAAGTGGCGGGAAGACGATCTAGCCATTTTTCAAAATAAAACACCCTGCGGACTCCCCCAGAAATGTTTTTATTGTTTCTGTGTGGCCTGGTACCAAATGACCCAGGGCCTGGTACTGGTCCAAAGCCCGGTGGTTGGGGACCGCTGGTCTAAAAAGTCTTAAAAATGGTCCAAAGCAACTTGAAACACCCGCAAATGTTTTAAATGTTTCACCTCCCATCCCCACCCCTCCCTCCCCCCTCTTCCCCACTCCCAACCCAACCCGTCGAGGCAGATGGCCGCCCTCCCTGAGCCTGGTTCTGTCGTAGGTTTTTTTCCCCCTTCCCTACCATAGGGGGTTTTTGGTTCCTGCTTGCTCAAAGGGAATCCAAAAGCAACTTTGGATTGTTGGGTTTTCTGTTTCCTGTTTTCCGTTTCCTGTTCTTTCTTACAATGTTAAGCGCTATGTGACGACTTATGTTGTAAATATGCGCTGTATAAATAAAATTGAATTGAATTGAATTGAAAAGAAATTCAGCTTTAGTCCTTTTAATGGTTCATTTCGTTCTAAGACATCTCTGAGTTCACTCTTTCTTCTTCTTGTTTCCTTTATGCTGCAGTGAAAAATGAACCACAGTGAAGGAAAACGTGTTTTTCCAAACTGCCGAAGAAACAGGGTTCCTTCAAAGACCACTGAAAAGCTGAAAACCTGGTGATCCTTCCTGTTTTTGCAGGTTCTGGATGATAAATAGTCTCAGTTTGGTGACTCTGTCAAAGGAAAACATGCACCAACAGCCTGACAGCAGAATCCGAGAGACTCACCTCTCATTGGTCACCCCGATCAGACTGATGTTATTGACATCCAAAATCAGGTCACCTGACTTAAGCCGGCCTGGAACAGAGTGTGACAGCCAGACAGAGGGACAGGTGAGGGGGGATAACAGTGATGGTAATAATAATATCTGGCTGTATTTGTACCCAGAATGAAGACAAACCACTATGAAATCCACCTACCGTCCAGAGCTGCCAGCCCGCCGACGATCACCCGCTTTATGTAGATACCGAACTCCTCCCCGGTCAGCTCCCTGTAGCCCCCGATTATTTTGACACCTGCCAACAGATTCAGGTTAGAAAATGACTGTTTTAAATCAGCGTTTGCAAACTGAGCTGCAGCTTAAACTCAGAGGTCGGCGGGTTGAGATGCTCACCGAGTCCCTTCTTGCAGTCGCAGAACTCGAGCCTCTGGACGGGCCGGTTGATGCCGTGAGGCCCCATGATCGTCCTGGCAACACAAACACAACAGACTCAGCTACATGCCGCCTCATGAGAGCCTCCCCGCTGCCTGTTTCCTCGCCGCTCCGCTGCACGAAATAATCAAATCACGGCTGGATTTTGTCATCGTCCCCCTCCTCCCTCCTCCTCCCTCCTCCTCCCTCCTCATCCAACCAGTAAAATCCTCCTGAACCAGCAGCGCCTCCACCATGTGCCGCCCCGGACGTCGGGACACAAACGGACTGCCAAGGGAACATTACGCAGCACTCAGACGATCCTCGACAGAACGTCTGCAGCAGATTTGTGGGTGAGAAGTTCAGATTAAAGAGATCCTTCAGAGCGTGATCCTGACCCTCGGCGTCGCTGTTTGTTTCCCTGGAGGCTAAAAGACGCCGGTCTGCTTGTTCTGCCTCCGTCCTCCAGCCTGGGGCCAGAACAGGGTTTTCATTTTACAGCACCCCTCTGTATTCCTATATGCATTTATTATTTATTTATTTTTGCACGTGTTTCAATGCATTGTTTATTTTTAAATCACGCAGCAGTTTTTAATTATTTTGCACGCTGTATTTTTACATAACGTTCATTTTTGTACAATTTATTTCTACGCCGCATGTTTATACATCATATGATCTTTATTTACAACATACACAGGCTGTATTTTTACATTACATTTTTTTTATTTTTCAGATTTTGTGCACCGTATATTGTTTTTTACACTTTTCTCTCTTTACATTTTTGCATACAGAATATTTTTACACAACTTTCTTTACATTTTTGTACATTGCATATATTTATATTACCATTTTTAGCATTACATTTGTTTTTTCTTTTTGCACAATGCATATTTTTACACTTTAATTTCTGCACACTGTAATTTTACATTACATTTGTTTTGTGTACGCTGTGCATTTTTGTAAAATTACACTGTTTGACTGTTATTTTACATATATCTACAGTTATTTTCACATTTTTTCAAAATTAAAGCACCTTTGCTGTCAGATTTTTTCGAGAAACACAAGTTGTTTTTACAGAAGTCTTTTTGAGTACGTATGAAATATATTTAACTTCCGTGTACGCTGCATTTCCAAACATCAGAGAGGAGCAAGACCAGGCAGAGGTCCAGCAGCAGCACCTCGAAACTGGATTTACTTTACATCTGACTGGTGACTCTGGACCGATTGGTTTCATCTTCCTACGGTGAAGCAAAGAGGCGCCGCTGCTATAAGGTCCAGCTTATGTGCTGTACAGGTGCGTTATGTAAGGGATTATAATGTACAGCGAAGTCAAGGTCACTGGGAAGAAGCTTATTTTGAAATAACAGCATTATCCATCTTCAAGAACATCCACATGTACAGTATAATAAGAATACACTGCAGTGATTATCTATAAAGCAACCATCTGTTCCTCTGAACTTAAACAACAAAGCATTAAGACTTGATTAATTTGATACAAACTGTTGCTTTATAAAGTTATTAACATCCAACAGGTTTAAAAACTTGACTTCAAATGTGCCAAAGGAGCCCAAACCTGTCCAAAATGATCAAAAATGACTTAAACTCACCTAAAATGAGTCAGAATCTGTCCAAAAATGAGCCAAACCTGTCCTAAATAAAGTAAAACCTGCCAGAAATGACGCAAAAATCTGTCCAAAATTACTTAACCCCCACCCAGAATGATTAAAAACCTTTCCAAAATATATCCAAACCTGTCCAGAGTGACTTAATACGCACATAAAAGGACCTAAAATGTGTCCAAAATTACTTACAACACATTAAAAAATGACTTCAGGCTCGTCCAAATAACTTAAACGCTGTCTAGACTTACGCAAAACCTGAAACACTGCACATTAAAATAACTACACTCTGAGGGAAAACAGTGGGTTCAATCGTGACGCCAACAGGGTCATGACAAAGCGTCCAAATGCGACAAATTGGAAGTGAGACCAGGTTCTAGTCGTCGTTCTGCGCTGCCCGTTTGTTGTTTTAATCAATTTACTATCAACCTTCTAAACCCTGAGCAGCTTTAGGTGTTTGTTTTTTGTTCCTGTCACATTTTCCCTCACTGTGCGCTCATTTTTCACAACAATATAAAGTCCGGAGGTCATTAACGACCACAGAAGTCTTTGTCATGGTGCCCGTTGCTAGCTAAACTCCCACATTAGTAAGAGGCTCCACCTGGTGGAACAACCAGGTACTACAGCTAACCTACAGCACATTTTCTGACATGCACGACCTTCTTCTTCTGCCTTACCGGTCAACATATATGTAATCCGTAAAATTATTAATGACAACTAATCGATTAATGATTAATTATTAAATCCCCAGTCATGACTCAGGAGACCATGTGATGCCAGGCTGTCAGTATCAGGACATGTGTTACGGAAGTCTTTGTCGTGGAGACCGTTGCTAGCTAAGCTCCCATAATGCTCTCTGCTTGCCGATATGAACTGTAGTCTGATGCCTCCTCTGGTCTCTACAGTATTAAACAGGAAGAGGCTCCACCTGGTGGAACAACCAGGTACGACAACTAATCTACAATACGTGTAGTGACATGCATGACCTTCTTCTTTTTCTGGCTTATTGGTTAATATATTTTTAATCAGTTAAATAATAAAAGGCAACTAATCCTTCCTTGTCATGAGTCAGGAGACCATGTAAAGACACCGGGCAACATCAGGATGTATGCTCCAAAAGTCTTTGTCATTGTGCCTCTTAACCAGCTAGTTTACAATACATTCAGGGACATGCATGACCTTCTTCTTTTTCCGGCTTATCAGTTAATATGTTTTTATTCATTTAAATTATAAAAGGCAACTAATCGATTAACGATTAATCATTAACATTCCTTGTCATGAGTCAGGAGACCATGTGAAGCCACACTGTCAACATCAGGACATGTGTTACGGAAGTCTTTGTCATGGTGCCCATTGCTAGCTAAACTCCCATAATGCTCTCTGCTTGCCGATATGAAGTGTAGTCTGATGCCTCCTCTGGTCTCTACAGTATTAAACAGGAAGAGGCTCCACCTGGTGGAACAACCAGGTACGACAGCTGATCTACAATACGTGTAGTGACATGCATGACCTTCTTCTTTTTCTGGCTTATTGGTTAATATATTTTTAATCAGTTAAATAATAAAAGGCAACTAATCCTTCCTTGTCATGAGTCGAGACCATGTGAAGACACCGGGCAACATCAGGACGTATGCTCCAAAAGTCTTTGTCATTATGCCTCTTAACCAGCTAGTTTACAATACATTCAGGGACATGCATGACCTTCTTCTTTTTCTGGCTTATTGGTTAATATATTTTTAATCAGTTAAATAATAAAAGGCAACTAATCCTTCCTTGTCATGAGTCGAGACCATGTGAAGACACCGGGCAACATCAGGACGTATGCTCCAAAAGTCTTTGTCATTATGCCCCTTAACCAGCTAGTTTACAGTACATTCAGGGACATGCATGACCTTCTTCTTTTTCCGGCTTATCACTTAATATGTTTTTATTCATTTAAATTATAAAAGGCAACTAATTGATTAAAGATAACAGTCCTTGTCATGAGTCAGGAGACCATGTGAAGCCACACTGTCAACATCAGGACGTATGTTACACAAGTCTTTTTCATGGTGTCCCTTTACTAGCTAACCTACAATACGTTTAGTGACATGCACAACCTTCTTCTTTTTCTGGCTTATCGGTTAATATATATATTTTATTGATAGCGGGAGAGAGACAGGGTGAAAGTGGGTATAGAGGAGAGAGAGACATGCAGCAAAGGATTGTGAGTCGGACTCGAACTCATGACCACTGCTGGCGACCTTGTTAAGGATTTTTACGTTTTTTTAGGTCAGTGTTTTAATTAATATGTTGCTTTTTCTGTGATTTTACTTGCAATTATCTGTAACTTAACAAAACAGAAAGAATCAGAAAAGGGTTTTAAAAATATTTACCAATTTTAAATCCTTAATTTAGATAATTTTTCTTGCAAATTACAGGAAATATCTGTAAAATAAAACTATTTTTGTATATTTATATATAATGTAAAACAGACTTTTGATGCGGACATTATTCGTGGAAATAAATACGCTCTTTTCTATGGTTTTACTAGTACTTATCTTAAGTAACAGTCAGTTGTTCATATAAAAATTACTGTTAGAAACAATTAAAAAACATACATTTTTTACAGTGTACAGTGAGTTTTCCACAGTATATACAGTCTGTTTCTTAGTTTTAATGTTGTGTTTGCAGTTTAGTTTCTTTGGTCGCCGAGCTGCAAATGAACAAATAAAATCAGATCACATTGGGCCTAAGTAGAGCAGAAGATAATGAGATTATCCGGTGGGCTATTTTCGGCTACTAGACATGTTGACATACAAACCTTAAACCTCCAGAGTCACAACAAGAAGCTGCTGGACCTTTATTCTGTCTGGATTCAGTCCATTAATCAGCACTTTATTCTGCTCAGCTCACGAAAGACAAACAGAGCCGAGTGCAAACGAAGCCGACTGACTGCTGGGACACGAGGGAGCAATTAAACTGATCGCCTAATGCCCGATAATCTGCGTTACCTGCCGCGAATGATTACCATCACCTGGAACGGCAGCAGCAGCAGCGGGTTCTGCTGCAGGAGGGTAAATCCCCTCTGGTTTAAAGGTCGGGCCGGTGAGTCGCACTGAGCAGATCTGACGGCTCAGATGTCACAAAACTGAAACTAAATCTGCAAAACTCACCGAGGAACACACCTGCAGACGAGTTCCAGCAAATACCAGCCTTCAACAGCAGCATTTAGGGACGGAACACATTCATTACCTTTGTTGTTTGTTTGTTTATTTGTTTGTTTGTGTTCAAAATAACTCTAAAACTCATGGACGGATTTGGATGAAATTTTCAGGAAATGTGTGAAATGGGACAAGGAAGAACTGATGAAACGTTGGGACTGATCCGGATCACCGTCTGGATCCAGGATTGTTTTTTTAATTTAAGGATACTTTGTCGTTGGGAGGTTGTGTTGGGGGTGGACTGAAGCTGCTTGGTGGAGGTCTGGATCTCTAAGTGCTTTTCTACTTTTATTTTTATCCACCCAAAGTTGAAACACTGTACTGTTAGAAAGCCTTTTGAGTTTTTGACACTGGAGCCTGACACCTGAGTTGGCAGGTCCACGTACTAGAACCAAGGCAGTGTTCTAGAGTCTTGGCGGCACTCGGCGGCGCTCGGCGGCATTCGGCGGCACTCGGCGGCACTCGGCGGCGTACTACTGCCTCTGCGGCACCCGGTGGTGCCTGGCAGCAGCACGCAGGTAGTAAATGGTAAATGGTCTGCACTTATGTAGCGCTTTTCTACCTTAGTGGTTCCAAAGCGCTTTACAATGTGTTTCACATTCACCCATTCACACTCCAATGGTGACAGAGCTGCCTGTGTTATTGTGTTCCACAGTGTTACTGTTTCATAGGTTCTACAATGTGTTCCTCAACAGCATCTCTAAAACGTCCTCAGAACACTGTGGGAGGAATGTTCCACCTTTGTTATTATATCATATTACAGAAATGTTTTCTCAAGAACGTTCTGTTATCTGAGGTCTCGATAACATCTGGAGAACATTTTTTGAACGTTGCATTTAAAAAAGAAGAACGTCACATTACAGGAACGTCATAAGACGTTCTGTTTAGAAAAACATTCTGAGATCTGAGGCTTGAGAACGTTCTTCCTTGGTTATTATGGAACACTGTGGAACATTGTGGGAGCGTTTTATAGGTTCTTTAATGTGTTCCGTCAACAACATCCTCAGAACATCCTCACAACATTGTAGGAGGAATCTTTGTTAATCAATCACAGTACAGGAACATCTTAGAGAGAACGTTTTGTTATCTGAGGTCTCGAAATCTTCTTTTAGAATGCTTCATTGAGAACATGCCTTACAAAAGAACGTTCTATAAGTGTTCTACTGTCATAACGTCACATTACAGGAACGTTATAAAACGTTCTGTACATAAAAACATTCTGAGATCTGAGGCCTTGACATCGACTGTTGGTTTGAGAATGTTCTTCCTTGGTTGTCATGGAACACTGTGGAACATTGTGGGAGCGTTTCAAAGGTTCTATAATGTGTTCCGACAACAACATCCTCAGAATATCCTCAGAACATTATAGTAGGAATGTTCCATCTTTGTTAATCAATCACAGTACAGGAACGTCTTAGAGAGAACGTTCTGTCATCTGAGGTCTCGAGAACTTCTTTTAGAATGCTGCATTGAGAACATGCCTGATAGAGGAACGTTCTGTAAGTGTTCTACTGTCATAACGTCACCATAGAGGAACATTATAAAACATTTTGTACTTAAAAACATTCTGAGATCTGAGGCCTCGACATCGACTGTTGGTTTGAGAACGTTCTTCCTGTTCTACAGATTTCACGTCTTCATTGTCTCATTTTAGCGTCTGAAGTTTTCCGTCCGAAGCCTCCGGATCAGAGCAGCGTTCGTGTTTCTGCAGATTCCTTCCCTCCGTATTAACAGAGGAACCGTTCTCCGTTTAGACCTGCAGCTCTGTCATTGTGAGCCTAAACTCCTCGCTGGGAGCTGCAGCCGCCGAGGATTATTGTTTGGTGTTTGCATATTTAATCTCCTCCTGTCTGTTTGCCGTATGTTCAAGTGTCAGAGCAAAAACCAGGAGAGTCCCGGCGGTGAATCAGCACCAGATGTTCTGCTGCGGATGACTGAAGCCGACGGATCCCAGTTCTGGCAGATTCTTAACCGACCGGATGGAAAACAGAAGCTGCTGCAGCTTCAGGTCAGACCGGACGGTTCGGTCGGGTTTCACCTCCACGGCTGGTTTCACCCGACGACGTAACGAACGATCAAGTGCTTCATCCGGAGTTTGATGTTTGTTATGCAAGAAAAATACAGTAAAGGATGATTCTGGTGTTTGAAACGAGACAGAGAGGGAAAGATATGAAAGACAGGAAGGAAAAAGTCGACGAAATACATGAAAAAGAGACCAAAAATGAGACAAGAAATTATAGAAAAAATAAGCAAAAAATAAGAAAAAAGAGAAAAACATGCAAAAAAAGGGGGGGAAATTATTAAAAAGATAATTATCTCAAAAACATCATCAAAATTATAAAAGAGACAAAAGACTATGAGAAAGAGACCAAAAAATTATCAAACAAGACATGGGATGATCAAAAAGAGAGAAAAAAAATCAACAAAGATGTAAAATTACCAAAAAGAAAAAAGAAAAATTCAAAAAAAGACAAAGAAAGTAAAAAAGAAATGATCACAAAAGACATGGGAATATCAAGAACAAAAAATATAAACAAAGACATGAAATTTTTAGACAAAAAAATACCAAAAGTTATCAAAAACAGACAAATAATATGAAAATAGACAATAAATTATGATTAAATAGCTAAAAAAATTACCAAAAAAAGAGACAAAAGAAGTAAAAGACAGACAGAAAATATGAAAAAGGACAAGAAATTATGAAAGAGACCAAACATTACCAAAAAGAGACAAAGAATTATTTAAAAATAGAGAAAAAATATGAAAAAACATGTTTAAAAAAGGGGGAAAAAAACAAAAAAATTACCAAATAGACAAAAAAATTCAAAAAAGACAAAGAAAGTAAAAAATAAATGATCACAAAAGACATGAGAATATCAAAAACTAAAAAAATATAAACAAAGACATGAAATTATCAGACAAAAATATACCAAAAGTTATCAAAAACAGAAAATAATATGAAAATAGACAAGAAATTATGATTAAATAGCTAAAAAATTACCAAAAAAAGAGACAAAAGATATAAAAGACAGACAGAAAAATATGAAAAAGGACAAGAAATTATGAAAGAGACCAAAAATGACGAAAAAGAGACAAAGAATTATTTTTAAAATACACAATAATATTTAAAAAAAAAAAAACACGTAAAAAAGGGGGAAAAAACTAAAAAAAATACCAAAAAGACAAAAAAAATCAAAAAAGACAAAAACAACAAATATAAACAAAGACATAAAAATATAAAAAATGATCAAAAACAGACAAATAATAAGTAAACAGACAGCAAATTATGATTAAAGAGCTCAAAAAAGAAAAGGGAGAGACAAAAAAATTTTTAAGAGTCAAAATTTTATCAAAAACTGAAAAACAAACATGATTAAATGAACAAAAGACGACTTTACTTATCGGATCCAGAAACTGTAAAACCTAAATGAACTGTCGGGTTTTAAACTGATCGTTAAATGTGAGTTTATTCATGTTGCTAAGGCAGAAACCTTTTTATGCTACATCTCGTTTAGCAAAGCGCCAAAACAAAAGGCTTTTGTTGGAAGTAAACTCTGTAAAAAACAAAAAATTCTGTCCTTTTTTGAAGAGAGGAGATGGAAATCAATAAAAAACACAGGTAATTTTATTATCTGTAGCATGTAGAGAGTTGTTTTAGAGTGTTAGTGCAGCCTGCGGACGCTTGAATAAAAGGGTTTTTGTACAATAAATATTTTAGTCTGGTTTTTCTAACACGTCTGAGGTCTCTCTCCTTCGTCATGGCTGTTCTGTTTCCTTAGAGGACTTGAAAATGAGGAAAACAGTGAGGAAAAACCAAACCCCCGGTAGCTGCTGCTTTCAGTTCGGATGGTTGATTGTAATTTAAAATGAAATTAGGCGGATTGAAGGAGCGAATTCAGGATGAAACGATCCTGAAGCAGTGAAAAAGTACAACGTGTCCCCATGAAACCTGCTGTAAACACATGTGGAGCGGCGGCTGACATTAAAAGCGTCCTTTCCTCACAACATGCTTGACCCAGAACTGCATGTGGACTTAAACTCCGAGACATCTGTCGCCAAACAGCCGGCAAACCGGGCTCACCTCTGAAGCCCGGGACGCCGGACGGAGGACGAGGAGGAGAAACAAACAGAGAGACGCCCGAAGGAGGCGAGTTTGGGTGCAGTTCTAAAAGAAGGAGACGAGGAAGGGAGCGAGGAAGGAAGGAAGGAAGGAGGCGAGGGAGGAGGAGGAGCAGCGGAGGGGAATTAGCCTTACCAGTAGAGTAGAGACAGCCCATCGAATCGCTCAGCGTCCTGAGGGAGAAATGGCATCGCACGACGGTCCGGGAGGGGAAAAATAAAAAAAATCACAGTCTCAGAGCAGCAGCAGGCGAGAGGCGGCGTTCAGAGCAGGATGAGAGGAGGCGGCGGTTTAAACCGAGGGAGAAGAGAGGGATGAAATCTGCCTCGACAGGGAGACACACGCTTACCTTTAGCGCTAATCCAGCCTGATACCCGTCAGTCACTCCGAGGGCTGCAGCACACACCCATGGGAGAGGGTGGAGGGTTCAGCTGCAGGAGGTCAGCTGCAACAGACAGCAACAAACAGGCAGGAAGCAATTAAAACACAAGGAAAATATCAACAAACAGGCAGGAAATAATAAAAACACATGGAAAATATCAACAAACAGGCAGGAAATAATAAAAACACATGGAAAATATCAAAAAACAGGCAGGAAATGATATAAACACATGGAAAATATCAACAAACAGGCAGGAAATAATAAAAACACATGGAAAATATCAAAAAACAGGCAGGAAATGATATAAACACATGGAAATTATCAATAAACACGCAGGAATTGATTAAAAACACATGGAAAATATCAATAAACAGGCAGGAATTATTGAAAACACATAGAAAATATCAACAAACAGGCAGGAAATGATATAAACACATGGAAATTATCAATAAACACGCAGGAATTGATTAAAAACACAAGGAAAATATCAATAAACAGGCAGGAAATAATAAAAACACATGGAAAATATCAACAAACAGGCAGGAAATGATTAAAAACACATGGAAAACATCAATAAACAGGCAGAATTTTTTTTTTAAATAGACAGAAAATATTTTTAAAAAAACATGCAGGAAATTATTAGAAACAGACAGGAAATATTTAAAACAGATGGAAATATATTAAAAACAGGCATAAAAATATTAAAAACAGACAGAAAAATAATAAAAACAGACAGAAAATATTTAAAACCGAATGAAAACTATTAAAAACAGGCATAAAATTATTAAAAAACAGGCAGAAACATAATAAACGCAGAAAGAAAATATTTTTTAAAAATGAAAAATATTAAAAACAGTCTGAAAATATTTTAAAAAAACAGAAAAAAATAGAAACAGGCAGAAAATTATTAAAAACGGATGGAAAAATATTTAAAACAGGCGGGAAATTATTAAGACAGAAAAATGACAGAAAAATATTCAAACACACGAAAAATATTAAGAGCAAACAAAAAAAAATTAAAAACAGGCAAAAAAATATTAAAAACTAACAGGAAATTATTAAAACAAATAAAGAAATATTATAGACAGACAGAAATTTATCAAATAGACAACAAACAATCAAAACAACACAGACTGGAATCTTTTGTTTGTTCGACTCTGACGGTGAAAGTTAAAGAAAAGAGTCTCAGAGGTTCATAAACGTCTTCAGCTCCGTCATTTTCAGCTGCATCAGGAGGAAAATTACAGATTTAAGTCGCAGCTTAAAAAACCATCAGATGTTCTGACGTCACTACAAACATGATGCCATCAGTTTCCTCTTTTACAGCCCTGGGAGTGTTTGGAGTTTAGACTCATCTGTTGTCAACGTTCAGCTGATTGAGAGTCAGAGAAAACAGGAAGCTCCAGATCAACAGGTGACTCAGCAGGATCTCCGAAACTGCTGATCCAATCCTGTGATTTCTAAACTTTCTAAACATTTCTGAACGCTCGCCTCGTCACCGTTTGCCTGCAGAGCTTCAGCAGTGGCGAGGTGAAGATGGAGGGAGGCCAGAAGGTCACAGGAAACCAGCGCCGACCCAGAAACACTCAAACCACCATCAGAGACACAAACTCTGCTGACACACAACAAACTCACAACTCAGATGAGCACTGGAAGGTTTGTTTACCTGAATCCAACGGAGTCCGAAGCTCCAGCCAGCAGCTACGTCGCCTTTAACAGACAAAACTGGTGTTAAAAATGTGAAGTAGGCTTTGAGTGGCTTCTTGATGTAGGCAGCCATTTTTTTTTTAATGTAAGTGTAACCAGGTGGACAATTAAATGCGGTTTACTCTAAAAGCCACCAGAGGGCACTCTTGTTTTTGGGGTAACCCCCTCTGACCACATGACATTTTGGGTCTCCACGCGACAGACAGCGACAGTGACGGAGTTCTCTTTCCTTCCTGAGCGACATACGCACGGTTGGGCCGGCATTCTTATCTCCGGTTGTCTAAGAAGCTGGGAGGCTGTTAGGAGCTGCCGCGCTAGAGGCCGCGCCTGTTCATTAGGTCGGATGGGGTGAAGGCCGCATTGTTGGGAGGACATTTGAACTGTCTGTAATTACATTTGTATCTGTAACGTTCCATACAAAATTGGGAGATTGTGTTGGTGTTACGAACGGTGCAGAGACTCAGGCGCAGGCAAAGAAACACGGCACACAGATATACAAAATAACAATGTTTATTACAACAACGGAAACAGAAAATCACTGCACAGCAGGAAACCAAACTAATAAACCAAAACCGAAACTAAAAGCGAGCGAGTGCTGAAAACGAACTAAAAGTAACAACAGAAAGCGAGCTGCAAAAGGCGAGCTGAAAAACGAACAGGTAACAGAAAGCGAGCTACGAAAACCAACGAGCTGATACAAACAAAAAGCGAGCTACGAAAACCTATGAGCTGATAGCAACCAAGACACTGGGAAACGGAGCCAGACGGGCTAACGCTAATGCTAATGCTAATGCTACTGAACCTGAACGGAGAGGGGGGCACGACGGAGCAGGTGAGCGGAGCAGGTGGGAGCGAAGGCAGGCAGGCTGGGTGGTGAGCTGAGGTCCGGGAGTGGGGGTGGCGATCCACGACTGGAATCCTGGCGGTGGCTGGGTTACTGGCGGAGTGGAGGCAGTGGTTGAGCTGAACCGGAGGAGGCACACGTGGACGGCAGACGGGGAACCAACTGGAAGCGGAGAGGGAATAGCGTTAGCAATAGCGAGGGTGCAGAGCAAACGGAGCAGACAGAACGAGAGCAGAGGCTGGCAACTGACTGAGGCAAAACGACGGTCTGGCATCGAGGAGCATGTGGAGCGTGGTTATAACCGGGAGAGTGAGAGCTGATCATCCAATCACACGCGTGCCTCCTCCGCTGATTGGAAGTGGCTGCACCTGCCGTGCTCCTCGCTGCCCACACCTTGCTCACGCCCACCTGCAAGAGAGAGAGGGAAGGGGAAGAGGGAAAAGGGGAAAGGAGACTGCCACTCAGGCAGCAGAGGTGGAGGGCGTGACAGTACCCCCCCCTCTACGTGCACCTCCAGGTGCACGAATCCTCCGGTCAGGTCTCCTCTGGTTGAACTCCCGGATTAGGGCAGGGTCCAGGATCTGGCGTCTGGGTACCCAGGAGCGTTCCTCTGGCCCGTATCCCTCCCAGTCCACAAGGTATTGGAGACCACGTCCCCGACGACGAACATCCAGCAGGCGGCGCACGGTGTACGCTGGGGCATTGTCCACCATCCTGGGTGGTGGAGGGGGACGGACAGGGGGGGCCAGAGCGCTCTCCTTCACTGGTTTAATTTGGGAGACATGAAACGTGGGGTGGATCCTCATGGAGGCGGGCAACTTCAGGCGGACCGCACTGGGATTAATGATGCGCTCAATAACAAAAGGCCCCACGAACCGGGGCGCCATCTTCTTAGACTCCACCCGGAGAGGTAAGTCCTTAGCCCGGAGCCAAACCCTTTGGCCCGGGGAGTAGACAGGGGCAGGAGAACGGTGACGGTTGGCTTGCCCCTCCATTCTCCGTGAAGCCCTTATCAGAGAGGCCCTCGAGCGCCTCCAGACCCGTTCACACCTCCTGAGAAAGGTCTGGAGAGACGGGGTGGAGATCTCCCGTTCTTGGGAGGGGAACATGGGCGGCTGGTATCCCAAGGAACACTGAAACGGAGACAGCCCGGTAGAAGCATTAGACAAGGAGTTGTGCGCATACTCGACCCACGGGAGGAGGCTGCTCCAGGCGGAAGGGTTCTCCGAGGTCATACATCGCAGGAAGGTCTCCAGTGACTGGTTGGTCCGCTCCGTCTGACCATTGGACTGCGGGTGAAAACCAGAGGTTAAACTGACTGTGGCCCCCAACGCAGAGCAGAAATTTCTCCAAACCTCCGACGTGAATTGTGGTCCCCGGTCGGACACTATGTCGGCAGGTATCCCATGGAGTCGGAAAACGTGGTTCACCAGATGATCGGCCGTCTCCCTGGCAGAGGGCAATTTTTCTAAGGGGACAAAATGGGCGGCTTTGGAGAACCGGTCGACAATGGTTAGGATGGCAGTTTTACCTTGGGATGGGGGAAGCCCAGTGACAAAATCCACAGCGATGTGGGACCAGGGTCGATGAGGAATAGGCAGCGGTTGAAGGAGCCCCGAACTCGGCCGATTGGAGGTCTTGCTGGTGGCACAGATGGAACATGCGGCCACGAACTCCTTAGCATCCCTCTCCAGCGTGGGCCACCAGAACTTCTGCCGCAGGACCTCCACGGTGCGTGCAGTCCCAGGATGGCAGGTCAACCGCGAAGAGTGCGCCCAGCTCAGGACCTGAGAGCGAACTGGATCAGGAACAAACAAGCGGTTAGTAGGACCGTTACCTGGGTCGGGGTGCTGTTCTTGGGCCCGGCGAACCACGGACTCGATCTCCCAAGTGAGAGAAGCCACCACACAAGTTCCAGGCAGAATGGGTTCAGGTTCGCCGGGGTCTCCTGGGAGGAAAACTGGCGGGACAATGCGTCTGGCTTGACGTTCCTGGACCCAGGCCGATACGTGATGGTGAAGTTGAAGCGGCCGAAGAAAAGCGTCCAGCGGGCCTGTCGGGCGTTCAGTCGTTTAGCCGATCGGATGTACTCCAGGTTCCGGTGGTCGGTCCAAACGATGAACGGCTGCTCCGCCCCCTCCAGCCAGTGACGCCATTCCTCCAGAGCTAGCTTCACCGCTAGCAGCTCTCGATTGCCTACGTCATAATTCCTCTCGGCAGGGGACAGCCGCCGAGAGAAAAAGGCACAGGGGTGCATCTTGTTGTCGGCGGGGGAACGTTGAGACAGCACCGCCCCTGCCCCAATGTCCGAAGCATCCACCTCCACCACGAACTGCAAGTGGGGATCAGGCTGCGTCAGGATGGGTGCGGAGGTGAAGCGTTGCTTCAGGGAGTGGAAGGCCTGGTCTGCCTCTGGAGTCCAGGAGAAGGTCCGCTTAACCGAAGTGAGGGAGGTGAGCGGGGCTGCCACTTTGCTGTAGTCCCGGATGAAGCGACGGTAGAAGTTGGCGAAGCCCAGGAAACGCTGCAGCTGCTTCCGATTCTCCGGAATGGGCCAGTCCCTAACAGCGGACAGCTTCAGAGGGTCCATTCTCACCTCCCCCGCCGAGATTATGTAACCCAAGAAGGAAACGGTAGGTACTCCGAACTCACATTTCTCGGCCTTCACGAAGAGTCGGTTCTGCAGCAGCCTCTCGAGGACCTGGCGGACATGGCGGGTGTGTTCCTGGGCGTCTCTCGAGTAGATGAGGATGTCATCTAGGTAGACGAATACGAATCGGTTGATCATGTCCCGGAGCACATCGTTGATCAGGTTCTGGAAGACGGCGGGTGCATTCGTGAGTCCAAAGGGCATGACCAGGTATTCGAAGTGCCCCAGCGGCGTGTTGAATGCCGTCTTCCACTCGTCCCCTTCGCGGATGCGAATGAGGTGGTAGGCGTTGCGGAGGTCCAGCTTGGTGAACACGGATGCCCCGTGCAGGGAGGTGAAGGCGGAGTTGATGAGTGGCAGGGGGTAGGTGTTCTTAATGGTGATGTCGTTGAGACCACGGAAGTCGATGCACGGCCGAAGGGTCTTGTCCTTCTTGTCCACGAAGAAGAATCCTGCCCCCACAGGCGACGAAGACGGGCGGATGATGCCAGCAGCGAGGGAGTCCCGGATGTAGGTCTCCATGGCCGCTTGTTCCGGTTTGGAGAGGTTATACAACCGACTGGTGGGTAAAGTGGCTCCGGGAACGAGCTCAATAGCACAGTCGTAGGGACGATGAGGGGGCAAAGACAAGGCTTTCTCCTTGCTGAACACCGGAGCGAGGTCATGGTACTCGGGAGGGACGGAGTCCAACTTTACCGGGGCGTCCGGAACAGGGCTGGTGGCGTCAGCAGGGGTCAGAGCTGAGTGCAGACAGGTCTCATGGCACCGGGGATCCCAGGATATCACTTCCTCTTTCCTCCAGTCGATGTGGGGGTTGTGCGCCCGAAGCCAGGAATAACCCAGGACCATGGGGGGACTGGAGTGATCTATAACGAAAAAGGTCGTCTTCTCCCGATGATTGCCGGCCAAAAACAACGTGACAGGAACAGTTTTCTGCTGTACCTTGGCTAGGTGGAGTCCATTCAAGGCTCGGACCTCCAGGGGGGGCTCCAGGGACTCCAAAGGAATGCACATCTGACGGGCGAGCTGAAGGTCCAGGAAGTTCTCCTCGGCACCAGAGTCGATGAAGGCTTGTACAGGTACAGACTGGGATTGCCAGCAGAGGGAGGCGGCGAGCTGCAGCCGATTTGGGGAAGACGACGATAGATGGCTCACCTGTATCTCCCCAGTTACTGGTGAGCCCGGGCTTTTACTGTACGCTGGGGACAGGCAGCGAGGTAGTGACCAGTCTTCCCACAGTATAAGCAAGTGTCGGCGTCCCGCCTGCGTTGCCTCTCTTGTGCGGACAGCTGGTTACGTCCCAGCTGCATGGGCTCAGGGTCAGGAACGATTCGGGAAGAAGGTGGAGGGCTCTGGCAGGTAGACGGAAGGGCCCGTGGAGACTCCGAGCGGAGGGTCCTTTCCCTCCGCCGCTCGCGGACCCGGTTGTCGATCCGGATGGCTAGATCAATGAGCTGATCCAGACTGCGCACGTCATCTCGGGTAGCCAGCTCATCCTTGAGGCCGTCCTGCAGAGCTGCGTAGAATGCTCCTTGCAGAGCTGCATCGTTCCATCCGCTCCCCGCCGCTGTAGTGCGAAACTCGATGGAAAAATCCGCCACACTCCGGTTCCCCTGACGCATGGACAGAAGACGGTGACTGGCATCTCTTCCCTGCACCGGATGGTTGAACACTTTCTTCATCTCGGCGGTGAAAGCGGCATAGGAGCCGCAGATCGCCTCCTGGCGTTCCCACACCGCAGTACCCCACTCTCTCGCTCGGCCTGACAAGAGGCTAACCAGGAACGCTACTCTGGCCCTATCTGCGGCGTAAGAGTGAGGCTGTAAGTCAAAGACTAACGAAACCTGAGTCAAAAAAGACTGGCAGGAACCAATGTCGCCGTCATAGCGTTCAGGAACGGGCACATGCGGTTCACGAGTTGAACCGCTGGCCGTGGAACTGGCATTAGCTGGATCACTGCTAACGGGTGCGGCCATAGACGTAACGGCAGCAGGAGCCGAATGGGCAGCTAGCGTGCTAATCCTCCCCGTGAGCTGGGAGACCTGATTTATCAGCGCGCGGTTACTCTCCACAAGACTCTGTAGCAAAGAGTCATGCTGCCCTATCACTACGCCTTGGTGAGCTATGGCTTGCTGCAGGTCTATCTCACTAAGGGCAGGACTAGTGCCGGTCTCGTTGCCTGCTGAGCTCATGTTGGCCAGACCGTACTGTTACGAACGGTGCAGAGACTCAGGCGCAGGCAAAGAAACACGGCACACAGATATACAAAATAACAATGTTTATTACAACAACGGAAACAGAAAATCACTGCACAGCAGGAAACCAAACTAATAAACCAAAACCGAAACTAAAAGCGAGCGAGTGCTGAAAACGAACTAAAAGTAACAACAGAAAGCGAGCTGCAAAAGGCGAGCTGAAAAACGAACAGGTAACAGAAAGCGAGCTACGAAAACCAACGAGCTGATACAAACAAAAAGCGAGCTACGAAAACCTATGAGCTGATAGCAACCAAGACACTGGGAAACGGAGCCAGACGGGCTAACGCTAATGCTAATGCTAATGCTACTGAACCTGAACGGAGAGGGGGGCACGACGGAGCAGGTGAGCGGAGCAGGTGGGAGCGAAGGCAGGCAGGCTGGGTGGTGAGCTGAGGTCCGGGAGTGGGGGTGGCGATCCACGACTGGAATCCTGGCGGTGGCTGGGTTACTGGCGGAGTGGAGGCAGTGGTTGAGCTGAACCGGAGGAGGCACACGTGGACGGCAGACGGGGAACCAACTGGAAGCGGAGAGGGAATAGCGTTAGCAATAGCGAGGGTGCAGAGCAAACGGAGCAGACAGAACGAGAGCAGAGGCTGGCAACTGACTGAGGCAAAACGACGGTCTGGCATCGAGGAGCATGTGGAGCGTGGTTATAACCGGGAGAGTGAGAGCTGATCATCCAATCACACGCGTGCCTCCTCCGCTGATTGGAAGTGGCTGCACCTGCCGTGCTCCTCGCTGCCCACACCTTGCTCACGCCCACCTGCAAGAGAGAGAGGGAAGGAGAAGAGGGAAAAGGGGAAAGGAGACTGCCACTCAGGCAGCAGAGGTGGAGGGCGTGACAGTTGGGGGTGGACTGGAGCTCCTCGGTGGAGGTATGAGCTCTCTGAGGGCATTTCTAGTTTGGTTTATTATTGGTGAAGCATCAGTGTTTCTCTAATTTTGATTTTTGCTGAAATGCTGGATCTTCGGAACCTTTATTGAAATTTGGGAGAAGTTTGGAAAACATAACAAACTCACAGACTACACACTGCCGCTTGGAAGAAACTAGGAAGAAAAATAAAATAAATAAATGCATTTTAATTTTTCTTTAAATATATAATATTTATTTATTATAATGTCAAAAATTCATAAATTGTGAAGAATTACTTAAAATATGAAAAATGATGTTTTTTTACTATTGGCTAATGCTAGCCTGTAGCATGACCAAAGTTAGCAACTAACATTACTGAAGTCAGATAAATTTTGTAAGGCTAGCAAATGGCATAATAAAATATTTGCCTTTATAATGGCTAAAGTTAGAAACTAACAGTATTGAAATTTGCCGTTTTAGCAGAAAGTTAGTCTTTATAGTGGCTAAACTTATCAGCTAGCATTACTGAAAAATAATATTTTGGCTGAATATTAGCCTTTATGGTGGCTAAAATTAGCAACTAGCAGAGGTTATGTTGATGTTCTACATTTAAACTAATGTAAATGCTAGAAAATGACTATTTTACACTCGTTTTATCATAAGATTAATCTTAAGTCATGTTTTTCATCATTTTATTGTATTAGTACGCTGGCTAGAACCAAGTAACGTTACTGTATGCTAGCCAAAGTTAGCAGCTAACATTACTGGAATCTCACATTTCAGTTGAAAGTTAGCCTGAATGGTGGCTAAAATGAGCAGCTAACGTTACTGATGTTATACATGTAAATTAATGTAAATGCTAGCAAATTACTATTTTATACTCATCTTATCGTAACATTAATATTACGTCATGTTTTTCATCATTTTATTGTGTTATTACGCTGGCTAGAACCAAGTAACGTTACTGTATATAATGCTAGCCAAAGTTAGCAGCTAACATTACTGGAATCTCACATTTCAGTTGAAAGTTAGCCTGAATGGTGGCTAAAATGAGCAGCTAACGTTAATGCTGTTATACATGTAAATTAATGTAAATGCTAGCAAATTACTATTTTATACTCATCATAACATTAATATTACATCATGTTTTTCATCATTTTATTGTGTTATTACGCTGGCCAGAACCAAGTAACGTTACTGTATAGCCAAAGTTAGCAGCTAACATTACTGGAATCTCACATTTCAACTGAACTTTAGCCTGAACGGCAGCTAAAGTTAGCAGCTAACGTTACTGATGTTATACATGTAAATTAATGTAAATTCTAGCAAATTACTATTGTATAACTCATCTTATCATAACATTAATATTACGTCATATTTTTCATCATTTTATTGTATTAGTACGCTGGCTAGAACCAAGTAACATTACTATATAGCCAAAGTTAGCAACTAACATTACTGGAATCTCACATTTCAGTTGAATGTTAGTCTGAACGGCGGCTTAATTAGCAGCTAACATTACTGATGCTATATATGTAAATTAATGTAAATGCTAGCAAATTAATATTTTATACTCATTTTATCATAAGATTAATCTTAAGTCATGTTTTTCATCATTTTATTGTATTAGTATGCTGGCTAGAACCAAGTAACGTTACTGTATAGCCAAAGTTAGCAGCTAACATTACTGGAATCTCACATTTCAACTGAACGTTAGCCTGAACCGTTGCTAAAGTTAGCAGCTAACGTTACTGATGTTATACATGTAAATTAATGTAAATGCTAGCAAATGACTATTTTATACTCATTTTATTTATTAATTAATAACACAATTTGAAACAATAAAATATAAAATAAAACACAAATCTTTCAGCCTGTATTACTTCAGTCAGTCTCCATGTAAGTCTTGAAGTCTTGAGAAATGACCTTAAACGTCACGTCACCAGCAGCAGTTTGGCAACAGCCAGACGACGACCGCAGCAACATCCTCTTGCAGGAGTCATAAACACAGCAGCAGAGAGTCGAGCTAACCTGCATTTCATCCTGCAGCTCTTCATGAATGAAGCTTCACTGGTGAGTCCTGGATTAACCTAATCTCATCTGAACCACCCAGTCTGACTACATACATGTAGAAAACAAACACGGGTTTCATCATAGCTCTGGTTTAGCTGCTGTAAAAACTGCACTGTTATATTTACACATATAAAAAGTTTAATTTAACTTAAAGGGTTGTAATTTTTCACGTTTCTTTATGATACAGTTAAATTCCATCAGCATCCAGGTTTAAATGCAGTAAAAATGTGCTGATATTTTCCTTATTTTTCTATTGTAGTCTTATTTTAGCTCACTGTAGTCATGTATGTTATGTAATAGGTATTGCATTTATTCTCATACGATACAACAAGCTTATTAAAAAAGGAAGAAAGATAGGAAAAAACAGACGTGGAGCAAAATTAAACCCATAAAATAAGTGTTTTTTCTCACTGTATGCTCAATTTTACTCACTGTATCCTAATTTCTTCTCATTGTATTCCTCACTGTATCACTGTATTGTCTCATTTTTCCTCACCATATACTCCTTTTTTCTTACTGTGGTCTCATTTTTCCTCACTGTATACTAATTTTTTCTTACTGTTGCCTCATTTTTTCTCACTGTACGCAAAATTTTGCCACTGTACACTCATTTTTCCTCACTGTATACTCATTTTCCCTCACTGTACGCTAATTTTTGTCTGTGGTTTCAACTTTTCCTCACCATACACTCATTTTTGTCAGTGTCCCCATTTGTTCTCTGTTCACGATATGCTAATTTCTTCTCACTGTATTGATCACTGACCGCTTCATTTTGTCACTGTGGCCACATTTTTTCTCACCGCATACTGATTTTTATCTTACTATGGTCTAAGTTTTCCTCACTGTATACTAATTTTTTCTCACCGTTGCCTCATTTTTTCTCACTGTATGCAAATGTTTTCTCACTGTGGTCTCATTTCTCCTCACTGTATGCTAAATTTTGTCTTACTGTGGTTTCAACTTTTCCTCACTGTACACTCAATATTGTCAGTGTCCCCATTTGTTCTCACTGTACACTCATTTTTACTCACTGTAAGCTAATTTCTTCTCACTGTATTCCTTACTGTCCGCTTTATTTTGTCACTGTGGTCTCATTTTTCCTCACCATATACTTGTTTTTTCTTATTGTTGCCTCATTTTTTCTCACTGTATGCAATTTTTTTGTCACTGTACACTCATTTTTCCTCACTGTATACTCATGTTACCTCCACTGTACACCCCATTTTTTCTCACTGTGGTCTAATTTTTCCTCACTGTATGCTAAATTTTTCTTACTGTGGTTTCATCTTTTCCTCACCATACACCCATTTTTGTTAGTGTCCTCATTTGTTCTCACTGTACACTAATTTTTACACACTGTATGCTAATTTCTTCTCACTGTATTCCTCACTGTCCACTTTATTTTGTCACTGCGGTCTCATTCACTTTTTCTGACTGTGGACTCATTTTTTGTCACCATATACTAATTTTTTCTCACTGTGGTCTCATTTTTCCTCGCCATACACTCATTTTTGTCAGTGTCCCCATTTGTTCTCACTGTACACTCATTTCCCCCACAGTATGCCAATTTTACTCATTGTTGTCTCATTTTCCCTCGCTGTATGCTCAGCTTTTCTCACTGTATGCTTATTTTTTTCTTACTGTGGCCTCATTTTTCCTCACTGTATGCTCTGATGACAGGGTTCGGAAAAATCACTGCACAAAGTTTTTAGATGAACAAAAATAATGTTGTGCAACTTCCTTATTTCCACTGAATGACATCTTAACACCTCACTGTGTGACCTGACAGGAAGCATGTCTGTATCACCTACAAGCTCTGAAGTTCTCTGTGTTTTTCCTTCTGCAGTAAAAGAGGAAGACGGTGAAAAGAGGAAGCTGTGAATTTCCTGAATCTTGAAACTTTCCTTCGTGTGGTCACACAGATTTTTCCTTCATTTGACCACCAAACTATTTTTATTCGTAGCATTTTTAAAATAACCCCCAGGACACCCCAGAGAATTAGATTTTGCCAAGATGCTCTCAGAGTTGAACTTCACCTCGGCTTTGAACCGGACCACGCCGGTCCCTGGCGGCGGCTGCCCTCCAGTCGGGATCCAGCTGGAAGGTGTGATCCTGCCGCCTGTCCTCACCGTCGATGTGGTGCTGGGGCTGCTGGGAAACGTGGTGGCGCTGTGGATCTTCTGCTTCAAGCTGAAGGCCTGGAACCCCAACACTCTGTTCCTCTTCAACCTGGTCATCGCAGACTTCCTGGCTCTGGTCAGTCTGCTGCTGAGGATCGATGCCTTGCTCAGAGGCCACTGGGTGTTCGGAGACGCAATCTGCCGCATCAACCTCTTCCTCATGTTCTCCAATCGCACGGCCAGCATCGCACTCATGACCGTGGTGGCCATTTACCGCTACTTTAAGGTGAGCGGAGCCCAAAACATGCCTGGTTCACCTCAGTCTGACTTTCATACTGATTTTCATACAGATTCACTGGTTGCTGCGGTGAGCAGAACAGACAGACTGAGGATTAGACCCTCAAACAAACCATCACAGCTCAGAAACTAAAAGTCGCATTGAAGAGATTCTTACAGTGTGTGAATCAGGATCTAGTCCAGAACATTCTGATGTGTTTTCATGTCCGTTCTGTGTTTTATACAGATCTGGTGGCAGGTTAGAGAGACTCATGGTTTCTGGTTGTAGACCTCAGATATAATGGGAGTCAATGAGAGTTCTGGTCGACAAACCACATATTCAAGTAAACCAGAAAAGATGAGTTGATTTTCTGAATCCCTTTGTGTTGTTTGACTTTGTGCAGCTGGTTGAGTTTGATGTCGGTCCTCTGGTTGTAGGTCGTCCATCCTCACCATCGCTTCAACCGCATGACGAGGCGTCAGGCCGCCGTTGTGTCGCTGCTCGTCTGGCTGCTGGTTGTCGCTCCTCGGGTTCCCCTGCTCGCCTACAACCACATTAAGGGCAGCGGCGACCGAACCCAGTGCTTCTTCTTCACCTCGTACAAGGAGGCGTCTCGCGCCATCGTGGTTCTGGTGGCGATGCATCGCGTGCTGACGGTGTTGGAGTTTGTGGTTCCGCTGGCGCTGCTGCTCTTCTGCTCCGTCCGGATCTCCAGCTTCCTGAGGCAGCGACAGATGGGGAAACCCGACAAGGTGCACAAGGCCCTGCGGGTGTGTGCCGCCATCGTGGGGGTGTTCATGGTGTGCTTCCTGCCCACCACGGTGACCACCATCGGACTCTGGGCGGTGCGCTCGTACCGACCGTGGGACTGCGACGCCTTCTACACCTTCACGCAGCTCAACATCGTGTCTCTGGGCCTGAACTTCCTGAACTCGGCGCTGGACCCCATCATCTACATCTTCTCCAGCTCCATGTTCAGGAAGGCCCTGCTGGGGGCGCTGCCTTGCCTCCTGTGCTGCCGGCGCGACAACGTGGACGAACTGGAGACGCCGTCAACGTCTGGAACTCAGTCGACCATCCAGCAGGAGCTGAAACCGATGAGGTTGGACCGAGGCAGCGAGGCCATGTGACGAGCTGCTGCTCCAGGAAGTGACTGAAACTGATCCTGAGTCAGGGTTTAGTTTGTTTCTGATGCTGTTAAAACCTGAATTCCAGTCAGGATCATTTGTTCCATCTGAAAACAAACTGGAAAAATCGCAGCGCTACGTATTTACTGATCCTCTTCAACTCTTCATGTCAAACATTTTGGCAACAAAAGAGGTTTCAGCTGCTGCCAAAGGTATATCTACGTATTTAATACTGTATGTGTTAGTTTATGAGCCTTTGGTGTAAATATCTTGTTGTTTGATGCTTCAATTTAATAAAATTGTAAAATATTTATACGTGTATACATGTTTTTTTTTCTGTTTTAACCAGTTTTATTGTTGAAGCGTTCAGTTAAAAGTACAGTTTGTAGAGTCTAAAGGACGGAACTACACCAGCGTTTCACATATAAGAGGCAAAATATCACAATTTAATTAGAGATGGTTTTTGCATCTTTTTGTGATGACTTCATGTCTTTTTGTTGTGATTTTGCATTTTTTGTAATAATTTCTCATCTTTTCATTGTGGTTTGTCATGTTTTTGTGGTGATTTCATGTCTCCTTGTGATTATTTTGTCTTTTTCTGTTGATTTTGCGTGTCTTTGTTGTGATTTTGTGTGCTTTTGTGGTGATTTTGCATGTTTTCATGGTGGGTTTGCGTGTCTTTGTGGTGATTTCATGTTTTTGTGTAGTGACTTTGCATCCTTTTGTTTTGATTTTGCTGCTGAACGGATGAAAACTGGAGGATGTTCAGAAGTGTTTTGATGCTGAGACTCATAAAGTCTTCATCTAAAAAGTATAAAGTCTATAAAGCTGCAGTTGGCAGAAATCTGGAAAAGGCGAAAGAAAAAAGGAATCTGGAAACGAGGAAAGAAGATGCACAGAAGGAGTCGTAAAGAGGTCAAGTGATGAGTGAATCTGTGGAGCAAACGGCTGCATTACCTCACCTCCTGCTGCAGGTAGAACTCCCAGATCAACGGTCAGCAGGTCAAACAAAACGCTGTCTAACGTCCACAGAGTCGACTTTGATCTGAGCTGGAGGTTCTTTTTACAGCTAACATCTGATGGACTCCACCTGCTGATTCATCACAGATCCACCTCACACCCTTCGACTTAGTTTAAGAACCCTGAAACGTGGACTTTTGGAAATGTTGCTGTCCCCATTTTAGTGCTTAATTCTTCAACTTTAGGGAAACAATACCGACCTGAAGGACCTCCAGAACCTCCTCAGAGACCCTACAACCTCAAAACACTGCTTTTCATCTGATGCGGTGTCCTTAATTACAGGACAAACTACCTATAAGATCTCTGAAATGTTTTAAAGAACACCAGAACTACCTGAAAACCTTTAGAACCGTCCCGCTGAGTAACTGCAAACTTGTCTAGGAAGATTCTGATCGATGACCTTGATAATTACCTTCTTTTAAATGGTCTAAAGGCGTAAATTAAACACAGGCTGAAAGCTCCACACCAGAATAAGAGAAGCCATGTCAGTGTCAGTCCAGCAGAGTCCATCCTGCAGCCATCCTGACATCTGGTGGTGCAGTGAGGAATTACAGCTCATGTTTGAATGGAACCTTTCACTACTGATTTCTCTTTATTCACTCTGTATAAAAGATAACTAATAACTAAAATAAAGTCTGCATGCAAACACCAGTTACACATTTAACAATTTAATGTTCATAGCTTGTTGCCCTGAAGCTGGACAGGATCGGATAGATGGTCTCAAAGTCTTTGCACATCTCAGCCACACTTTTAGATCCTGGAATCAAACACAAGACTTCATATTTAGAACCTGTCTGTGTGACACTTAACTCAGAAAATGGTGATAATTTAAGAAGGAGCACAAGAAGACTAGTTCTCCAGAGGCCACCACATAAACAACCTTCAAAATCTTCTGCAGTTTCAGAACCTCCTCAGTGTGAAGACAGAGGAACATACAGAACTCCATTAACGGCACAGAGACCTATTTAGTGACCCTAAAGGACTACTAGGACTACATCGGAACCTCGGGAACCCTCTCGAACATTTCTAAAAATGGCACTGGAACTACCTTACAGACTCGCTCAAAGATCTAAACAGAGAACCAGTAACCACTAGAATCAGATAAATTACTTGTTGAACATACATTAATTACCTAAATGACTCCAGAACCTCCTAAGGGAACTCTAGAACTACCATAAGGAACTTCGGAACTTCCTTAATAACTACTAGAATCAGATAAAGTGCTTCTTGAACCACTTCAGGGACCTTAGACCCTCTTAAAGGAATACTAAAAATATGTTAAAAGAACACCTAGAACCTCATTGCTGACCCCAGGATCCTTAAGGGAACACTACCTACCTAAAGAACGGGCAAGTAAAACCTCCTGAAGGAACACCAAAACTATCTAAGGAACCTCTAGAACCTACTGAGTGACCCTTAGTCTGTCTTAAAGGAGTACTAGAAGTATGTAGAGCCCCATTGATGACCCCAGAATCTCTAGGGGAACAGTCACCACCTTAAGGCCCTTCAAAACCTTCTAATGGACTATTAGAACCTTACAAAGCAAGACTAAAACTACTTCTCAACTACCTTAATTGCCTTTTATGCACTAAAACTTACTATTTTAAAGGAACACTAGAACTCCCAGAGGAACCTTTCTCAGTTGCTTCTCAAAGGGGCACTGGACCCACCTTTAGAACTACAAGAACCCTAGTTACGACAAGAACTCATTGTACCCTAGAACCACCTTAGCAACCACTAGTGTCAATAAATCGCTTCTAGAACCTTCTTGGTGACCACTAGAATGCCTAAAAACCACTTCAATCATGTAATCAGTGTCTAGAACATCCTCAGTGATCTCAGATCCCTTTGGGAAGGCTGAAACTATTTCAAGGACTTGCAAAACCTCGTAACTGGTACACCAGAACTATGCAGAAGAACTCTCAAACCTCCTCAATGCTCATTAGAACCTCCTGATGGACCCATGTATTTCCTCTGGTGTACTACCTTAAGTACCTTTACAATTACAGAATTTAGGGCGGGTTCAAAGTTTTGAAAACTTGGGAGTCCTCGAAAATAACTGACGGACTAGACCTACTACAACTAAGACTCGGAGAACCTTCCGAACCTCTTGAAAAATGGTCTCCAAAACCTCCTCAGTCCCACTCTCAAAACATTGCCACAACTGTGTAAAGGAATCCTACATAGTCCTCAGTGACCACAAGATTTGCAGAAGTTCCTACAGAACCCCTAGAACTTTCTCAGTGCCCAGTAGAAGCTACATGAGCTCGGGTTCCTGCTGTTCATTGTAGATTTGATAACCGATCAGTGTATCTGAACCTGATCAACCTGTCTGATCAGTAAGCCCAGCTCATTTACCGGTCAGGGTGAGGTTCCCCGTCGCAGAGATGATCATGCAGTGGCCAAACGGCGTCTTGTAGAAGGCGGAAGGGAACAGCTCCGGTTCATAACTGTGGAGAATGGAGAACACAAAGAACCTCAGAATCACAAGAAAAAATCTCCTCCAAAACATGCAAACTGACCTTAAAGGAATATTACAACTCCTAAAGCAACACTACAGTTTTGTAACCAACATCTAGAGGCGTACTGGAACTACTATAAGGACTACAAGAACCCTAGTTACCACAAGAATTCATTGCATGACCCCCAGAACCACCTTTCCAACCAGCAGAGAAGGATACATTTGCAGTAAAACCTACCTACTACCTATTTTTAAAGGAACACTACAACTGTCTTAACAGCCCCTAGAACCTCCTTCACAACCATTAGAATCACATAAATTGCCTCTTTAACCTCCTCAGTGACCTTAAAGAAATATTGGAACTCCTAAAGAAACACTACAAGTATGTAAACTACATCTCAAACCTTCAAAATGGCCTCAAAATCCTGTCAGGAAAGGTCCTCAAGAACCTCCTAATGGCAAACTAGAACTATGTAAAAGAACTACTGAACCTCTTATTGTTAAAAGAATATTAGGATGACTGAAGAACACTACAATTATGTAAACTACATCAGGAAGCTCCACAATTACCTCAATATCCCATTTGAACAAGTATACTGACTTAAAGGATCTAGAACCTTCCAGTAGTGCACTAGAACTATTTAAAGAAATCTACTCAGAGAACATGAGAACTACATGACCTCTAAAACCTCCGTCATACCCACTAGAACCTGTTAATGGAACCTTGGAACCTCTGAAACACTGTTTTCCATTCATCTTGTTTACTATCTTCAGTACCTTAAGGACTACAAGGACAACAGCTGTCACTGGACCTACTTACAGGAGAACTACTTACTAGCAACTAGACTCTGATAAACTGCTTCTAGAACCTCCTCAGGAATACTGGAACTCCTAAAGGAACACTGCAATTATGTAAACACCATCTAGAACCTCAATATCCAATGTGGGAAGAGTATACTGACTTAAAGGATCTAGAACCATCCAGTAGTGCAGTACAACTATTTAAAGGAACCTACTGAGAGAACATGAGAACTACATGACCTCTAAAACCTCCGTCATACCAACTAGAACCTGTTAACGGAACCTTGGAACCTCTGAAACACTGTTTTCCATTCGTCTGGTGTACTATCTACAGTACCTTAAGGACTACAAGGACAACAGCTGTCACTGGACCTACTTACAGAAGAACTATTTTCTAGCAACTAGACTCTGATAAACTGCTTCTAGAACCTCCTCAGGAACACTGGAACTCCTAAAGGAACACTGCAATTATTCAAACCACATCTAGAACCTCAATACCCCATGTGGGACGAGTATACTGACTTAAAGGATCTCTAGAACCTTCCAGTAGTGCACTAGAACTATTTAAAGGAACCTACTGAGAGAACATGAGAACTACATGATGTCTAAAACCTCCTTCATACCCACTAGAACCTGCTAACAGAACCGTGGAACCTCCACAACCCAACCCGGTGTGTCCTGACCTGCAGTGCTCACTGTGGGCCAGCGCCAGTTTCTGCAGAGACACTGGGAAGCTGCTGCAAGTGGCCACTATCATCCGGATCTTGAAGTTGAGGAACCTGACGGGGAACCCGAGTTTCTGCACGACGCGAGCAAATTTCCTGGCCGCCAGCTTCGAGTCTTCCACGCTGCTTGAACAGAGAGAGAAGAACGTCATCCACCGTCCTCAAAAGCACCTCATGGCGCCTCAGCTACTAGACAGACCTTTTGGCTCCCGTGCAGACCAGAACCCCCTTTCTGAAGATGTTTGTTGTGGTTCTTGGCCTGCGTATCCTCATGGTGACCCCATTGAACACCTGGAACACAACAGCACACTGAAACCTCATGTAAACACCGTCCACATGTTCTGGTGACTCCTGTGTTCCTGTTTGTGTACCTTCGGTTTGTACTCTACGTTCCACGCCTTCCTGGCAATTACGTTCAGGTCCAAACAGCAGCCCAGGTTCACTGTAGAGACGACATTCCTGAAAGCAAACACACAGAAACACATCAGACAAGGACTTCAGAGAGGAACTTCAGTTTAGTGTCATAGAGGAAGGAAAGAAACCACGACATATTCGCACTTAAGAAGCTGAAATCATAGAATTTAGACTGTTTTTCTTTCTAAATTATCTATCAATTTAATCAATTGCTAAACTAAACTAATGGATTAATGTACAGCTACTAACTGACTCACTGTATTACTGGTTTCAACTCCTTCGTCTCGTGGCTCTCAGGTGTGACGGAGGACGACCTCTGTGGGGGATTCTGGGAGTTGTGGTCCAGACTGGTGCTGCTGTCTGGTGACACTCTGAGAGTTCTGCTCTCGTTCTCGGCTGAAATACGAAAGAATCACCTTCTTATAGAACATTGAAGAACCCAGGTTCAGGAGCCACAGTGATTATAAAAAAATACACATTTTTAAAGTAGACATTATTTATAGTTCTGCTCTGTTTTTTCATTTATAGTCAACATGTAAATAAATGCTTTTTGCTGCAATTGTTACTAGATATTATCTGTAATTTAAAAAAACAAAGTGAAGTTATAACAGTTAAAATGATTTACCATTTTTCAGACCTAAATATACATATATTTCTATCAGATAACAGCAAATACCAGTAAAATAAAAATATTTGTGTTGATATAAACACAGTACAAACATTTATAGTTTTGTCCATTTAAATTAGTGTGTAAACTGAGTATTGTTCTATAGTGAGACGGTCATCAGTTCCACTGGTAATAGATTGTAGCATTAGCTTGCTAATTAGTCAGTACATTGTAGCATTAGCTTGTTATTATTCAGTGGCTTACAGCATTAGCTTGTTAATTAGTCAGTACATTGTAGCATTAGCTTGTTATTATTCAGTGGCTTACAGCATTAGCTTGTTAATTAGTCAGTATATTGTAGCATTAGCTTGTTATTATTCAGTAGCTTATAGCATTAGCTTGTTAATTAGTCAGTACATTGTAGCATTAGCTTGTTATTATTCAGTAGCTTACAGCATTTGCTTGTTAATTAGTCAGTATATTGTAGCATTAGCATAGTCAGTAGCTTGTAGAATTAGCTCGTAAATTTATCAGCATCTTGTCTCATTAGCTTGTTATTAGTCAGTAGCTTGTAGATTAGCTTGCTAATTAGTCAGTAGCTTGTAGCATTAGCTTGTTAATTAGTTAGCAGCTTGTAATATTAGCTTGTTAATTAGTTAGTACCTTGTAGAATTATTTGTTAATTAGTCATTAGATTGTAGCTTTAGCTTGTTATTAGTCAATACATTTTAGCATTAGCATGTTAATTTATCAGTAGCTTTTCACACTAGCTGTTATTTGTCAAACTAGTGAAACAAGCTAATGCTTGTATCTAAGTAAACAAGTTAATGCTTGTAGCTAATTCTTGCAGCACTACCTTGTTAATTAGTTGGTAGATGTAGTATTGGCTTATTAGTTAATTACTAAGCTTGTAACATTAGCTTGTCAATTAGTTAGTACCTTATAGGAGTAGCTTGTTAATTAAACAGTAATTTGTAGCAGAAAGTAGATAATTTGTAAAATAGCAGTAAAATGTTCAAAACATTACACGTACAACTGTTTTAAAAGTATGTTTTTACAGTGTACCTGTGCTGTTGTGGCCGGATTCATTCAGCGTCAGCAGCTCATCAGGCAGCAAACGGAAAAATGCTTCCTCACCTTCCTCGTCTTCATCTTCCTCCTCAAACCTGGATGAGTCCTGCAGAGATCGAACCCACATCACAACCTGAAGAATATCCTGGTTTATCATTCCTGTCCGAAAACGGCGATTTATTTTGACTCCTTGGCAAAAGAACTTTAAGAATTAGAATCAGAATCTGTTATTTCAGACTGAAGTGAATAAAAATATTTTAAAGATGATTACGATTAATACAGAAAAGTGTTGCAAGTCAAGTCAACAGTAAATGTTTTAAGTAAATCATGTCCAGGTTACGATAAAAGTAATCAATATTTTATATAAAGTTCAACATGTTATTTAAATGAGACACATTGTGAAAAATTTTACGTATTTGTCAGTTTTTTGAACAATTTGAACAAAGTGTAAGTTCACATTTTTTTTCCTGTTTTGTTAAAAAAACGAAAATATCTAGTAAAATGACAAAAAAAGTATTTGTTTTGGCCATTTAAATTACAGCTAACATGCATGTCAGAGTGCAAACTGAGACTGACCTGTGATCGATAATTTTACATGATGTTCTACAGTGAGACAATCATTAGTTCTACTGGTAGTAGTTCGTAGCATTAGCTTGCTAATTTGTCAGCAGTTTGTCACATTAGCTTGCAATTAGTCAGCAGCCTATAGCATTAGTTTGTTAATTAGTCAGTATCTTGTAGCATTAGCATGTTAATAAGTCAGTAGCTTATAGCATTAGCTTGTCATTAGTCAGTATCTACCATTAGTTTGTTAATTAGTCAGCACCTTGTTGCATTAGCTTGTTATTAGTCAGTAGCTTGTAGCATTAGCTTATTAGTCAGTAGCTTGTTGCATTAGCTTGTTATTAGTCAGTAGCTTGTAGCATTAGCTTGTTAGTCAGCAGCTTGTTGCATTAGTTTGTTAATTAGTCAGTATCTAATTCCATTAGCTTGTAATTAGTCAGTATCTTTTAGCATTAGTTTGTTATTAGTCAGTATCTAATACCATTAGCTTGCTAATTAGTCAGCAGCTTGTTGCATTAGTTTGTTAATTAGTCAGTAGCTTGTAGCATTAGCAAGTTAATTAGTCAGTAGATTTTAGCATTAGCTTGTTAGTTAGTTAGCAGCCGGTTGCATTAGCTAGATGGCATCTAGTAAAATGACAAAAAAGTATTTATTTACATCTTGACCGTAAAACAGTCCAAAACTGTAAATAATGTCAAACAATCAAAAATTAGATTTTTTTTACAGATCAGACTTTTTTCTTTTAATATGTTTGACCTTAAAATGATGCTGTTTTTACTGTATTTAAATCGGCAAAAAATGCTGTTTTTTCACAGATGTTTGCTGTAAAATAAATAAAAAAACATTACGCATATTAAATATTTCATGGAATTTTTAACTTTTATTTTACAGATTTCTCTTGTTTTGCTAAATTAAAGATAATATCTGGCAAAAATCCCAGAATAAAGTATTAATTTACATGTTTACTGTTAAAAAAAAGTCAAACTGTCAATAATGTCTACATCAAAAATCCATATTTGGATAAATACTAATTTGTTCTTGAACAATGTCTGATTGTAAAATTACACTTTTTTTAATTACTGCATTTAAAATTAACAAAAAAAACATTTGAATCTATTTTCCATTTGTAGTATTCTTGAAAGCAACACTAATTTACTGGGGGTTTTTTTTAACATATTTTTGTGTCTTGATTCGTTTCTTTCCTCTTGCTGCCTCCAGATTTTCTTTCTTTCGCTGCAGGAGCTTCATTATTTACTGCCAGTCTGAATAATGAAAGCGGCTCAGAGTTAACCGTTTGCTCACATTTGCGATGAACTTGTCAAAGAAACGCTCCAGTGCCGACTTGTCCATGATGGAGGAAGTTTCCAGTCACTGACGTTAAAATTCTTTTTCCCTTGGCAGGCGTTTACATTCAAACAGGTTCAGTCATCAGGAGACGGTTGCTAAGAGACCAAGAGAATGAGAACAAAGATGAACAAAGTCTGAACACAGTAAACATAAAGGGGCAAAGCATCCTGAAGCTTCACGTGAGTAACAGTGATGGAAAGTAACTTCAGTATATTCACTCAAACTAACAGTAACAGTGTTGAACTCTAACAGTAAAACCCTGAAAATGAATCAGTGTTTGTTTAGAACTCATGTTAGTACAAAGAAACAGTGACTGAAAATAGAAGATAACGTTATTCTAAAACATTTTTATTGTGTTTTTTGACGAGAACATTTTTGTCTTTAAGGTCCTGAGAGTGTTTTTTGGCTCTCATGTAAACAAACTGGCATTTAACGGCTTAAAATAAATAAAATGAAAAAATATTTGGTGATTATAATCTGATTTTGGTGAAAGAATAAATCACTGGAAATAGAAGGTAATGTTATTCTAAAATATTTTTATTGTGTTTTTTGACCAGAACATTTTTCTCTTTAAGGTCCTGAGTGAGCTTTTAAAAACAAAAATCAGGCACTGGATAAAAAAATTAAAGCTGCAAGTAGTGTTGGACGGTTCCTTGCATCCTTGCAGCTCAGCTATCGCGCATGTCCACCAGGTGGCGGTGTGACTCTGACAGGATATCGCCATATGGCTGTCATCAGGGCCGGACTTTGATCATTCCTGGGTGATCGGAGCACGTCCAGCTAAGTTAGATGGCACTTCCTGTTTCATGACGTGATGGCGAGCATCAGAATAGTCATTCGATGCTCTGGGAATATGGGGTCCGGGGCCCTTTGCTAAGGCCAGTCCGGTCCCTGTACGACCGGACGGCCCTGGTTTGCGGGCAGTGAGTCAGACTTTATTACAATCATTGAAATCATGAAATTTACAAAGATTACTTGTCACAAAGATTTAAGATGAGAAGTACAGCAATGACTTTTGAATTATTATTATTTTTATTTACATTTTTATTTGATTAATGTGTTTTGAGGTGGTAATTTAATTTGAATTTATCCAATTTAAACTGATTTTTTTTAGATTTCTTGTGCCACAAACTTGTTAAATGCTCGAACAAATTAGCTGCGCTGCTTCGTGTCTTAATAATCGTCAGTGCTACTTATTTCTCTTCTATTCCCGTCCCTTTTTTTTTTTTAGCTGCTTCTTTATATTTTCATTTTCATTTTTTGGCACAAGAATTTGATTTCAGTTTTAGTTCATCTTATCTGAAGGTTGTTTCTGTTATCCCTCCGTGTTTTTAACTTAACGCAGTCGCAGCTCTTTGGATGGTTGTTCCATCTTTAGATGCAACAAGTGTAAAAAATGTATTCATTTAAGTTTGTAATGAGACGTGGACGTCTTTCTTTGGTTTCTCTCCCTGGACTGGATCTTCAGGTGGGAGGTAATCACAAGCCTCATACCAGAACTCATCTGATGGATCTTCTAATGGTTCCTCTACCTGGACTGGATCTTCAGGTGGGAGGTCATACCAGATTTCATCATCTGATGAATGTTCTAATGGTTTCTGTCCCTGGACTGGATCTTCAGGTGGGAGGTAATCACAGGCGTTATTCCAGACCTCATCTGATGGATCTTCTAATGGTTCCTCTACCTGGACTGGATCTTCAGGTGGGAGGTCATACCAGATTTCATCATCGGATGAATCTGCTAGTGGTTCCTCTCCCTGGACAGGGTTAGGTGGAGCTTCCACGCTGAGGATCTGACTGACCTCTCCTTTGGGTTTTGCTGAGGTCAGTTGCTGGACCATCAGTTTTAGTTCTGACAGTAAAGACCAGAGATAGATACAGAAGAAGCCGGCCCAACCAACCCTCTTAGGGGGGAAGAAATAGTAAGTCCGAGCCCAAAGAGAAACGTTCTTCAGGGGATCTTGGACGTCTTTCTTTGGTTCCTCTCCCTGGACTGGATCTTCAGGTGGGAGGTAATCACAGGCGTCATTCCAGACCTCATCTGATGGATCTTCTAATGGTTCCTCTACCTGGACTGGATCTTCAGGTGGGAGGTAATCACAAGCATCATACCAGACCTCATCTGATGGATCTTCTAATGGTTTCTCTCCCTGGACTGGATCTTCAGGTGGGAGGTAATCACAGGCGTTATTCCAGACCTCATCTGATGGATCTTCTAATGGTTCCTCTACCTGGACTGGATCTTCAGGTGGGAGGTCATACCAGATTTCATCATCTGATGAATGTTCTAATGGTTTCTCTCCCTGGACTGGATCTTCAGGTGGGACGTAATCACAAGCGTCATACCAGACCTCATCTGATGGATCTTCTAATGGTTTCTCTCCCTGGACTGGATCTTCAGGTGGGAGGTAATCACAAGCCTCATACCAGACCTCATCTGATGGATCTTCTAATGGTTTCTCTCCCTGGAATGGATCTTCAGGTAGGAGGTAATCACAAGCGTCATACCAGACCTCATCTGATGGATCTTCTAATGGTTTCTCTCCATGGACTGGATCTTCAGGTGGGAGGTAATCACAAGCCTCATACCAGACCTCATCTGATGGATCTTCTAATGGTTTCTCTCCCTGGACTGGATCTTCAGGTGGGACGTAATCACAAGCGTCATACCAGACCTCATCTGATGGATCTTCTAATGGTTCCTCTACCTGGACTGGATCTTCAGGTGGGAGGTCATACCAGATTTCATCATCGGATGAATCTGCTAGTGGTTCCTCTCCCTGGACAGGGTTAGGTGGAGCTTCCACGCTGAGGATCTGACTGACCTCTCCTTTGGGTTTTGCTGAGGTCAGTTGCTGGACCATCAGTTTTAGTTCTGACAGTAAAGACCAGAGATAGATACAGAAGAAGCCGGCCCAACCAACCCTCTTAGGGGGGAAGAAATAGTAAGTCCGAGCCCAGAGAGAAACGTTCTTCAGGGGATCTTGGACGTCTTTCTTTGGTTCCTCTCCCTGGACTGGATCTTCAGGTGGGAGGTAATCACAGGCGTCATACCAGACCTCATCTGATGGATCTTCTAATGGTTTCTCTCCATGGACTGGATCTTCAGGTAGGAGGTAATCACAAGCGTCATACCAGACCTCATCTGATGGATCTTCTAATGGTTTCTGTCCCTGGACTGGATCTTCATGTGGGAGGTAATCACAGGCGTTATTCCAGACCTCATCTGATGGATCTTCTAATGGTTCCTCTCCCTGGACTGGATCTTCAGGTGGGAGGTCATACCAGATTTCATCATCGGATGAATCTGCTAGTGGTTCCTCTCCCTGGACAGGGTTAGGTGGAGCTTCCACGCTGAGGATCTGACTGACCTCTCCTTTGGGTTTTGCTGAGGTCAGTTGCTGGACCATCAGTTTTAGTTCTGACAGTAAAGACCAGAGATAGATACAGAAGAAGCCGGCCCAACCAACCCTCTTAGGGGGGAAGAAATAGTAAGTCCGAGCCCAGAGAGAAACGTTCTTCAGGGGATCTTGGACGTCTTTCTTTGGTTCCTCTCCCTGGACTGGATCTTCAGGTGGGAGGTAATCACAGGCGTCATACCAGACCTCATCTGATGGATCTTCTAATGGTTTCTCTCCATGGACTGGATCTTCAGGTAGGAGGTAATCACAAGCGTCATACCAGACCTCATCTGATGGATCTTCTAATGGTTTCTGTCCCTGGACTGGATCTTCATGTGGGAGGTAATCACAGGCGTTATTCCAGACCTCATCTGATGGATCTTCTAATGGTTCCTCTCCCTGGACTGGATCTTCAGGTGGGAGGTCATACCAGATTTCATCATCGGATGAATCTGCTAGTGGTTCCTCTCCCTGGACAGGGTTAGGTGGAGCTTCCACGCTGAGGATCTGACTGACCTCTCCTTTGGGTTTTGCTGAGGTCAGTTGCTGGACCATCAGTTTTAATTCTGACAGTAAAGACCAGAGATAGATACAGAAGAAGCCGGCCCAACCAACCCTCTTAGGGGGGAAGAAATGGTAAGTCCGAGTCCAGAGAGAAACGCTCTTCAGGGGATCTTGGACGTCTTTCTTTGGTTTCTCTCCCTGGACTTGATCTTCAGGTGGGAGGTAATCACAAGCCTCATACCAGACCTCATCTGATGGATCTTCTAATGGTTTCTCTCCCTGGACTGGATCTTCAGGTGGGAGGTCATACCAGATTTCATCATCTGATGAATCTTGTAGTGGTTCCTCTCCCTGGACTGGATCTTCAGGTGGGAGGTACTCATAAGCCTCATACCAGACCTCATCTGATGAATGTTCTAATGGTTTCTCTGCCTGGACAGGGTTAGGTGGGGCTTCCACATGGAGGATCTGAGTGACGTCTTCTTTGGGTTTTGTTGAGATCAGTTGCTGGACCGTCAGTTTTAATTCTGACAGTAAAGACCAGAGATAGATACAGAAGAAGCCGGCCCAACCAACCCTCTTAGGGGGGAAGAAATGGTAAGTCCGAGCCCAGAGAGAAGCGCTCTTCAGGGGACCTTGGACGTCTTTCTTTGGTTTCTCTCCCTGGACTGGATCTTCAGGTGGGAGGTAATTATAAGCGTCATACCAGACCTCATCTGATGGATCTTCTAATGGCTTCTCTCCATGGACTGGATCTTCAGGTGGGAGGTAATCACAAGCGTCATACCAGACCTCATCTGATGGATCTTGTAATGGTTTCTCTGCCTGGACAGGGTTAGGTGGAGCTTCCACATGGAGGATCTGATTGACGTCTTCTTTGCGTTTTGTTGAGATCAGTTGCTGGACCGTCAGTTTTGATTCTGACAGTAAAGACCAGAGATAGATACAGAAGAAGCCGGCCCAACCAACCCTCTTAGGGGGGAAGAAATAGTAAGTCCGAGCCCAGAGAGAAGCGCTCTTCAGGGGATCTTGGACGTCTTTCTTTGGTTTCTCTCCCTGGACTGGATCTTCAGGTAGGAGGTAATCACAAGCGTCATACCAGACCTCATCTGATGGATCTTCTAATGGTTCCTCTCCCTGGACTGGATCTTCAGGTGGGAGGTCATACCAGATTTCATCATCTGATGAATGTGCTAGTGGTTTGTCTCCCTGGACAGGGTTAGGTGGAGCTTCCACGTTGAGGATCTGACTGACCTCTCCTTTGGGTTTTGCTGAGGTCAGCTGCTGGACCGTCAGTTTTAGATCCCTCAGTTCCTGAAAGATGAACGTTTCCCTCTCAGCAGCAGCCAGTTGCATGAGGTCATGGTTCTCCTGCATCTTCTTCCCGTGGGTCTCTCTGTCCAGTTCCTTGCTCTGGTCATTCCAGAAGGCTTTCTCACTGAAATGGGTTTTTTTGTCTTCTTCCAGCTGCTTCACTTTGTTTCTCAGATTTTTAACCTCTGTCTTCAGGTTCTGGATTTCCAGCTGCATCTCCTCCAGCTCATTTCCATTGGTCCTTCTGCTGTGGAGATTGTTAAACAGTTGGACTTCAAGGTCCTGGATGTTCTCAACAGCAGCAGTGTTGTCTCTGTCCTCTGACCTCAGAAGATCAGAGGGGAGCTGATGGATTTGTGGTTCCTGAGACCCACACTGTTCATTCAGCTCCTCCACCTGTTTCTGAAGATCTTCTCCATTGGTTCTGTCCAAAACTTTCCAGATATAGCTGCTCATCGTGAAAAATTTCTGTTGTGTTCCTAGTTGAAAATGTAACGTAATGTTGTCTGATAGGTTTAAAATTGAGTTGTAGTGGTATTATAGACCTTTGATGATGTCATATTGACATCATCATGATGTCATCACCGGTGATGTCACCACCAGTGATGTCACAGTATAGATTTCTGGCTTTGATGTCTGGAGTTCCGGAGTCCAGCTGATGTTTACATTCAAAAACAAGCTGACAGGCTGAGGGGAGCTAACGTACAGCTAGCCGTGAAGCTAACAGGAAACCACAACAGATAAATAAATAGCATGTTTGAATGTCATAAATAAATGTGGTGAAACAGCAGCATTCATATTTTTGGCAATATTTCTGATCATCGCTATCAGGTTTTGAATATGTTTGATATTTTTAACTTTATCATTTATTATCTACGGACGGTTTAGAATCATCAATTAACCTCAGCATGTTTTTGGACAGTGGGAGGGAAAACATGCTGGAGAACCCGGTGAAAACCCACAAGGAGAACATGCAAACAGAGTACTTTCCACATATTTTAAAAATATTCAGAAGTAATTTTATAATTAGGAAGTATTAAGAGGCATTGGGAAATATTTTGATATTTTTTGATATTTTTATTATTTTATTATTTTTTGTCAAATGTTCTTCTTTTTCTTTTCACATTGGCCAACTAATTTTTAAATTGTTTCTTGACATTACTTGATATTAGTTTTATTAATGTTTAGATTTTTAAAAAACGTTTTTCACATTTTGAAACGATTGTGATATTTTGGGTTTTTGATAGTTTTGGGTATTTATTAGACTTTTTAAAGTATTTTTGCATTTTTTAAATAATAATAAATAAAGTATTTTCTTCATAACTGCCTCCGATCTTCCAGTGAATAATGCGGCTCCTATTTCAGATCTTTCCTTGCTTGTTTCCTTTGTTCTTTCCTTCACTATAATTTCCTCCTCTGTGTGATTTTTTGGCTTTATTTTTTTTATTGATGTTTGATCCTCTGACTTTCTCCTTTTCGTTCGTCCTTCAGCTGAAGTTAAACAAACAGATGAAGATAAATAAAGTTTATTTTACATAATTATCTGCTTCATTTCAGCAGGTCTCGGTCTGTCAGTCCGTCCACAGAGTTTAACTTTACCTGAGTCGGTTCTGATCCAAACCTCTGACCAGCTGATGAAGCTTCCAGGATCCACAACAGAATCCACACGTGAGCGCAGATTAGCTGCTCAGAAACTCTTAAATCTGTGTTTGCTGCTCACAAACATCACAAACAGCCTTAGTCGCACCGCTGTGACGTATGCGGCCGAATAATGCAGCCGAGAAGGATGCAGCCCCTGAATCCAGCTACAAAGTAGGTCAGACATCGACTCGACTGTCACTAAATTGTGTAGGTGTTCGAGTTCATGTTAAGAAAAAATGGTTTTGGTTTGGAGTTATGTGTTAATAGCACTGGCTAAAGTTTTGGACCAGTTTTGCTGATGGCCTTGTTTTTGTAATGTGGTCTTTGTGATGCAGTTTGGTTTAAAAGACATAATTCTTCTTTTTCAAAGTGAACATTTCTGAACATATTCAGTACTAAATGTCAGGAAAGTAAGGTGGAAGTCTCATTTATGGTTTTGCAGTGATAATGCCAAATTCAGTCATTTGTAGGATTTTTGAGTATGCATTTTATGTACTTCTAAGTGACACAGAAGGAGTGGCTGCTGCTGGAATGAGGCTTTCAAGCTGGCGAAGAACTCGGGTGGATGATGGGATTCGACAGTTCCTCCCATTAAATCTGTGAGGAAAAGCAGAAATGTGTACACACAGACAAAAGATCACATCGACATATTCCATGTTTACTTTTTACAAGCATTCCTACCATCTCCAGATTTTTCACAGTACAAGGACGCACATGTTTTATCTAAAATTAGAGCAAGGGGATAATTAACTGAAGCTACAAGGTGTTCCAAAGTGAAGTCACAGCATTAGAGAAACACCTATTGTGGATTCTAGAGTCCACAACAAGGCAGTTTCTTTTACAGTCATCTATTAGTAGCGCCTTTCCTGTTTTTTGTCTGCATGATTTTATGTTTATAATAAAAAAGAATTTTTGCACTACCTGTGTTAAGTATTAAATATAGTTTCAATGCAATATATTTCAAATAGGGTTTTGCATTATCTATTTTTAAGATGGTTGACAGTACTCACCTGTTAGGCAAAAAGTACACTGCCTCGAACTGGACGAATAATGTGGTTGCTTGAATTCATTTAGTTCTTTCTGCAGAACATCCAAAAAGCAGTATCGCAGCAAATGTGCGTGTTCGGAGCTACCGTTGAACAGATGCTTGTGGCTTTTGTTATTCGTGTTGTGGTTTTTGTATTCGTGTTGTGGTTTTTGTTTTCGTGTTGGCCCTTCTGGGCCACTGTAAACTGGTCATTACATTTAATTATTAATTTCTTTATCAACTGTTTGCCAAATAGCTATACCATTAGCCAACTGTTTTCTGTATTTAGCTAACTATTGTTACATTTAGTTAACTATTTATTACCTTTAGTCAACCATTCATATGTTTAGCTGTTTATTACTTTTAGCTAAATATTTATTACGTTTAGCTATTATTCATAACTAGGGATACACGATAACGCCAATTTCAACCGATTCCGATAACCGATAATTTTATACTTCTTGCGGCCGATAACCGATAATGTCAACCGATTGCGCACCGGAGCGTGACACCGAAGTTGTCAGGTCTGCTACTACAACCACGCAGCATTCTAGAGCCTCAGCAGCGTTCTAGAACCTTGGCAACGCTCGGCTGCGCCCGGCGGTGTACTACAGCCTCGGCAATGCTCTGTGGCGTTCGGTGGCGCGCGTGACTTTTTGAGTATCAAAATTACTATCCGAATCCCACCACAACAAACAAATATTCAGATATTCCAATATTCGGGAAAATTTATTACGATTAGCTTTTAGTTATTGCTTTTTGTCCACTATTTGTTACGCTTAGCTAACTATATTTCTTTTGACCAACTGTTAGCTATGTTTAGCTAACTATTTATTACTTTTAGCTAACTGTTTATTACTTTTAGCTAACTGTTTATGATCATTATTTGTATTATTATTACTATTATATCATCTACATGAACACAGTAAAACATTTAGATAAAAATAGCAAAGTAAAACCTAGTGTAAATGCAGGTGTAAAGTGTCTGTTAGGTCTGCAACTAACTCTAGAAAAGGTTTGTAATGAAGCTAAACAGGGTTCCTTCATCATCCCCAGAATTCCTTGAGTTTCCTCTGGTTCTAAGAGAGCAGAAATCTTCATTGAATTATTGGAGTATTCAGATTTCATCGAGTCGACTGAGAATCAGCAGAACTTAGCCTGTAAACCTGCGATGGTTAAATTCCTGCTAAACATGTTAAAGTTCACTCTGAGAAGGCGTCCAACAGAAAGGCTTTATTTCTGGTTGCGCTGCGTCGATCTGGTCCAGTTCCTGTTTCCTGTCCTGTGACTGATGCAGCACAGAGATCAGGTTTGTGTGATTTCAGACGTTAAGGAGGGAAATTCTGCTCTGATACAACGTCTGCTCACGTCAGGACCCTTGATCTGTAATCTGTGGTTTTTAGCGTCCTCCCTTCTGAGAAACGGTTTGTCTGTTGACTGACGACCGCATGAAAGACGAAGAAGAAGGACTTAGAGATCAGACAGACGGACGTCTACCTGGACATGGATCACCTGCTGCTGCTGCTGCTGCTGTGGATTTCAGGTACGACTCAACGCTGCAAAGCTCAGCGTCAAAATACTGAAGTCTTGACGTTGATGTTTTTTCTTCTTCGTGCTTTTTTTAATCTGTGGTTGGTTTCTGGTCATATTTTAGTCCCTTAGTGATTCATGTTGCATATTTATGTGGTGGCTTCCATCTGATTTTGTTGTATTTTGCTAATTTTGTGCCACATTTTCATTGTTTTGCATCGTTTTCTGCTTGTTTGTAGTTCAGTTTGGTCTCCTTGCATCAGCCTGTAGTCAGTTTGTTTTATTGTTTGTTGTTTGTTTTAGTTTTGGACATTCTGTGTCTGATTATTTGGTGTCCAGTTGTGTGCGTTGCATTTATTTGTGGTAGTTTTTTGTCACATTTTTGTGTCTAAATTTGCTTCTTTTACATCTCAGTCTGGACATTTCGTGTGTCTTCGAGTCCATTTTGCGTCTTCTTGTTCTCTCTTCGTCTTGTGAAGTCGGTTCCGTCACGTTTCAGCCTCCGAGATCCGTCCGGCTGTTTCTTCAGTTCAGTTTGTGTTTTCTGAGACGGCTGATCAGAATTCTGCTCCGTGTTGTTTCCCTCAGGACTCGGAGGTGGAGGAAGCCTCGCCTCAGCAGGTAAACACTCAACACCAGCGTGAATCTGATGTGTGAGCCACTGAAGTGAAGCATCTGTTTGTCTTCATTTTCCATCTATTTATGGTTGTTTTTGTCACATTTGGTGATGCAGAGCCAAATTTTGCTCATGTTGCATGTCTTTGTTGCTGCTCTTTGTGGTTACATTGCATCTTTTCATGGTTATTTTGCATCTTTTCATGGTTATTTTGCATCTTTTCATGGTTATTTTGCATCATTTTATGGTTATTTTGCATCTTTTATGCTGACTTGCATTGTTTTATGTTATTTTTGCATTGTTCTGTGGTTATTTTGCATTTTTTCATGTTTATTTTGCATTGTTTTATGGTTATTTTGCATCATTTTATGGTTATTTTGCTTTGTTTTATGGTTATTTTGCATTTTTTATGTTTATTTTGCATCATTCTATGGTTATTTTGCTTTGTTTTATGGTTATTTTGCATCTTTTTATGCTTATTTTGCATCTATTTATGCTTATTTTGCATTGTTTTATGCTTATTTTGCATTGTTTTATGTTTATTTTTGCATTGTTTTATGGTTGTTTTGCATCATTTTATGGTTATTTTGCTTTGTTTTATGTTATGTACTGTTAGAAGTAATCTGATTACTGTGAGGACACCAGGAGGCTCTAAGTAGAGATGAGCCTTTGGTGTTTTCTTGTTTCCCACAATCCTTTGTTTCGTTGCAGCTGATCAGTGTGAAGCAGCCAAGGCTGACATCGTGATGTTGGTGGATGAATCTGGGAGTATCAGCAAGGCGGACTTCAAGAGCATCCTAAAGGCTGTAGCTGAGATAATCAACACCTTCAGCATCGGACCGGACGCAGTGCAGATCGGTAAGATGCTCCTGTCTCAGGATTAGATGTGTCTTTAACCCTCTGAACTCACTGTGATTCATTTTTCACTGCAATCTAAAGTCCTGGGCCTCAGTGGAACCAGAACTACATGAAGGAGAGACGTCTTCTGTCGTAAGGACACAAATCAGACAAAGAAAAATGCCCTCAGCATCCTCAGATATTAAAACTCTGGAACTAATGTTGTCTCCTCATCCTGTAGATATTGAACTATCTCCATGTCTCCAGCCTCGACAGACTCATCATCTGTAGAAAGATGTTCCACCATGCTGGTGGAACTACTTGTTCCTCTGTTCACTGTTTCTGAGCTGTGCTGCATTTATTTATTGATCCAGTAGGTTTGATTTTCCTCTCAGTCTCTCTGTGGAAACACTGCCTGCAGTTCAACCTGGAAACCCAGTTTTTGTCACGTCATGGGGAATCATCCATCCATTTATCTGTCTTCTTCTGCTTATCCGGGGTCGGGTCATGGAGGCAGCAGTCTAAACAAGGAAGCCCAGACTTTCCTTTCCCCAGACTCCTCCTCCAGCTCTTCCAGTGGGACCCCGAGGCGTTCCCAGGCCAGTCGAGAGACATAGTCCCTCCAGCGTGTCCTAGGTCTACCCCGAGGCCTCCTCCCCCCGTTGGACATGCCAGGAACACCTCCCAGGGAGGCGTCCAGGAGGCATCCGGAACAGATGTCCAAGCCACCTCAGCTGACTCCTCTCGACGTGGAGAAGTAGCGGCTCTACTCCGAGCTCTTCACCTGATCTCTAAGGGTGCACCCAGCCCCCCTAAGGAAACTATTTTCAGCCGCTTCTATCCGGGATCTCATTCTTTCGGTCATGACCCAAAGTTCATGACCATAGGTGAGAGTAGGAACGTAGATTGATCGGTAAATACAGAGCATCGCCTTTCATCTTAGCTCCTTCTTCACCACGACGGACCGATACAGCGACCGCATTACTGCAGACGCTGCACCGATCCACCTGTCAACCTCACTCCATCCTCCCCTCACTCGTGAACAAGACCCCAAGATACTTAAACTCCTCCATGTGAGGCAGGGACTCTCCACCGACCCGGAGAGGGCAAGCCACCTTTTTCTGGTGGAGAACCACGGCCTCGGATTTGGAGGTGCTGATCTTCATCCCAGTCACTTCATGCTTGGCTGCAAACCGCCCCAGTGCACACTGGAGGTCCAGGTTCAATGAAGCCAACAGGACCACATCATCCGCAAAAAGCAGAGATGAGATCCTGTAGTCCCCAAACCAGACCTCCTCCAGCCCCTAGCTGCAACTCCTCCCAGACCCGAGTTTTTGCCTCCACAATAGCCCAGGCTTTAAGCTGAAGTGTGGTTAATGTTAGGTCACACATGATACTTTCAAGGGGTGTGGGAAAGCTGAAACTCGGGTTAATTCTTTCTGTTTTTAAAAGTTTTGAGTTGATAACAGACTTCTCTAAAGGTAACACGACTTTTAAAGCAGGTTTTGGGTTCAGAAGGTTAAGAAGCACTCAAAGCTCTGAGCACAACATGGAAATATTCAAAATTCCAAATATTAATGATAATAAATAAATCTTCCTTCTAATATTATCATGTTGCTGCTATAAATAATCAGCTGTGTTTCTTCAGGTCTGACTTCATTCGCTCACACTCCGAGGACCATACGGCACCTGAACACCAACCAGACCAAACAGTCACTGTTGAAGGCTGTCAACAAGATGAGACAAAAAGGTGGATCCACCTACGCAGGTGAGTGAACGGCAGGTACAGTCACTTGAAAGTCCATGTTTATCATGTCAGTCTTTAGTTCCCAAAGACTCCTAAACTCTGGACTTTATCTAATGGAATCATTGAAACACATGGATCATTGTCTTGTTGGAACATCCAACTGTGTCCAAGATCAACCTTTTGATGATGGTTTTAGGTTCTAATCCTCCTCCTTCATTGTTCCATTGACTTTGTGTGAAGTTCCAGTTCAACAGAGCATGATGCTGCCACCTCCATGCTGGATGGTAGGTCTGGTGTTGTTGGGGTTGAAGGCCTCACCTTCTCTCCTCAGTCTTTGTTCCATCTGACCTCAGAACTTCCCTCCAGAAGGCCTTTTCTTTGTCCATGTGATCAGTGGAGCTTCAAGGTTCTGCTTCTAGAGGAAGAACTTCCTTCTTCATGGAGCCTCTCAGCTCATGTTGATGTCCAACCCTGTGGACTCTGACAGCTGTGTTCCAGCAGCTTCTGGTTCATCCAGACCTGCTTCCTGCTGGTTCCTGGTTGACTCTTGACCATCCTGAACAGGTGTCAAGAAACTATTGGACCAAATGTGAAAAAAATGTGGACCAAACTGGACTAAACATGGACCAAACTGGACTAAACATGGACCAAACTGGGCTAAATGTTGACAAAACTAGAATAAACATGGACCAAACTGGACTAAACATGGACCAAACTGGACTAAATGTGGACCAAACTGGAGTAAATGTTGATCAAACTGGACTAAATGTGGACCAAACTGGACTAAATGTTGACCAAACTGGACTAAATGTGGACCAAACTGGACTAAACATGGACCAAACTGGACTAAATGTGGACCAAACTGGGCTAAATGTTGACCAAACTGGACTAAATGTTGATCAAACTGGACTAAATGTTGAACAAACTGGACTAAATGTTGATCAGACTGGACTAAATGTTGATCAAACTGGACTAAATGTTGACAAAACTAGACTAAACATGGACCAAACTGTACTAAATATGGACCAAACCAAACTGGACTAAACATGGACCAAACTGGACTAAATATGGACCAAACTGGACTAAACCAAACTGGACTAAACTAAACAGACCTGCTTTCTGCTGGTTCCTGGTTGACTCTGGACCATCCTGACCAGGTGTCTCTCAGCAGCAGGTGGTAGTTTTTTGTTTCCTTCCTGATGGTGGCAGCAACACACCTGGACCATGAACTTTATACTACAAACAGATGATTCTAGGACCTGAAGCTGCTTTGAAACGGCTCCAAGTGACTTTCTGACTTGTTCCAGTTGATGATTTGCTTCTTCAGATCTTTGCTGAGCTCCTCAGACTTTCCCACTACAGTGTCTGAGTCTAATGAGTGGATCTAATGGGTTCTATTCAAACTGGCTCAGAGGAGTCAGCAGCTGTAGTCGATCAGAATCACTCAGGAGAAGTTGAAAGGCCATGAAACTAAGAAAACTAGATCAACGCGACTGTCTACATCATCAAAACTGATAATTCCTGTATGTTTAGGTTTTACCCAGCAGATTTTGTCATATTTCCATTAGACCTTTAATGAATCTATGAAAGAACCAACATACATGATTGTTTTTGTGACAAAGACTCATGTTTCAATGATTCCACCTTAGAAGATGTAGAGTTCTAGGAGTCATTGGAAACCAAAGACTGAATGATAAACATGGTCTTTATAGCGGAGGGAAGCTTTTCTTCACATTTTGATGCATTCTTCTTGCCGTCACTCAGGATTGGCTCTGAAACAGATCCTCCGCTACAACTTTAAACCCAACATGGGGATGCGTCCACACGCCAGAAAGATTCTTGTTATCTTTACTGACGGAGACTCCCAGGATGATGTAAAGCTGGTTGCCGAGCACCTGAAGGACACCGGCATCGAGGTCTACGCTATCGGTGACTGACTCTGACTGATACAGTTTGAACAGTGAGGAAGCAGCAAACTGTTTGTAAAGTCCTGAAAGTGCGACATCAGAACCGTAAAACACCAACGAAGTCAGCGAAACTGTTTTTTTAAACATCTAATGAGGCTTGTTTCAGGTCTTTGCAGGTTGGTTTTGGCAGTAAACTGAGCTGAAACCAACAGCATCAGGAAACTGCAGTTTTATTGTCACCAAACTGTTCTTTTGTTTTTAAAGCACAGTATTAACTTATACTATTAAGCATTAACAGCATTTCCTTTCAGGTATTGGGGATGTCTCAGGCCATTACTTGTTGATGATGGCCTCTGACATCCATCACGTGTACACTGTCAGCGACTTCAGTTCCCTCCTGACAACTGTCATCATTATCGCCGACAGACTCTGTGACAGCGCCACAAGCCGAGGTGAACAATCATCAGCACACTCCTCCACTAAGTATTACAACCGTTAGACAGCAGAGACATTCTGGATTCTTACGGTTACACAACTACGAGTCTTATGACGGCGACTCTGCTGCGTGAGAGTATGAATGTGTATTTATCAGAGGAAGGAAACAGTCTGATATTATCACGTTTATACAGGGCAGATAGGAAGAGCAACGAGATTGCAGCTGCACGAAGGAACCAAAGTTTAGAGACGAATCAAACACATCATGAGAGCAGCTGGAACAACGACACTCATCCGGTTCCTCTACGTTGGTCAAATTAAATTCATTTAAGCAGTTTACCCTTCAGGAACCAATAAAGTTAATCTCATTCTGATTAGCAGAAGAACCGAGTGTTTGACCAGAATCCACCTCGGTGTGTTTTCGTTCTTCATCAGTGTCGTTCTTCATGCTGCCACTAGATGGCGCCAAAGGACGACATTTTAAGTCCTCCAACAGCTGCTTGGAAGACTTTTGAATGCTTTGTGTTTCTTTTCAGACTCTGTGAGGCTGGTGAATGGAACCAGTCTGTGTTCAGGCAGACTGGAGGTCAGGTTTAACCAGACGAACCAGTCTAACCCGGGGTGGTCCTCGGTGTGTGAGGCTGACTTTGACCTCCAGGATGCAGAGGTGGTCTGCAGGGAGCTCGGCTGTGGGGCTCCTTCAGTCCTCCAGGGGGCGCTCCACGGAGAAGAGGAGGCTCCATGGTGGACCAAAGAGTTCCAGTGTGGAGGCCGAGAGTCTGCTCTGAAGGGCTGTAGGAGCTCAGACGGAAACACCTGCTCACCTGGCAGAGCTGCTGGACTCACCTGCTCAGGTAGGAGAGGAGCTGCAGGGCTGATCTGAACTCTGTCTGTTGTGTTACTGATGATTCTGTGGTTTGTGTTCAGAGCCGGTCCGGTTGGTGGGAGGAGCCAGTCGCTGTGCAGGTGCTCTGCAGGTGAAGCTGGGAGAGTGGAGGAAGGTGAACGCCCCCTACTGGAGCCTGAAGGAAGCAGCTGCAGCCTGCAGAGAGCTGAACTGTGGTTCTGCGGTTTCTGTACGAATCACGGAGGAGTCCTCAGAGAGTCGAGTGTGGTGGATCAGCTCAGTCTGTGTTCAGGCTGGATATTCCCTGAAGGAGTGCGCATCAGCTGACTCCTCCTCCTCCAGCCTGAGTATCACCTGTTCAGGTAAGCCTGCCAGTCTGACCTTCTCCACCAGTTCTGTCCTGTTTGAGGGGATCTCAAGTCTTTGTAGGACCCCTTATAGAACCTCCTTCAACACTGGTTAAGTTTAGTGTCACAAACCGGCTCAAAGGAAGTACAAGCAGGAAGTCGGCAGTGAATGGAGGATGTCAGGTGGATGGAAGACAGACAGAGTGGACACATGGCAGCTTTCATAGCCAGGAAGGTCCAGGTGAGCTGCTAAGACCCTGCTCATAACACCAACCTCTTTCCATCCTTTCCTCCTCCTTATTCGGGGTCTTGGTGGCAGCAGATCATCCCAGGCCTCCTTCTTCCACCACCATTTCCAGCTCCTCCTGGGAGATCCTCAGGTGTTCACAGGCCAGATGAGATATGTAATCCCTCCAGAGAATTCCACCTCAACTTGATCCTTTCAAATTAAGCAGCTCCTCGGCCCGTTTCTAAAGCTGAGCCCAGACATCCTACAGAGGAAACTCATGTCGCTCACTTGAACCAATGATCTCACTCACTGGGTCAGAACCAGGAGCTCGTGATCACAGGTGAGGGTTGGAATAAAGACGACCCATCTGTCCAGCTCACACTAAGATCCTGAGATACTAAACTCCTTTGCTCGAGGGAACAACGTCCCCCAACCCAGACATTTCTCCTTAACATCTGCAACAAACCAAAACACAAGTCAGTCAGCAGTAAACTGTCCACCACACGAACCGATCCACACCTCTAGAACACTCAGGTCCAGCCTGCCGGATCTGATTCCTTCATCCAGCAACCTTGGATCAGGAGCAAATCAAGGGAGGACAGTTTAGTAAATGAACAGCAAGTATGGCAGCGTGACATGGTTGAGACCCGACGTGGTGTCAGAACCTTTAAGTGGTGTCCAGGAGCCTGTAAAGCAGAACCAACCTCAGCTGGCAGATCCGTGTTTTGTAGAAACACAGAGGAGGACAGTCAGCAGGACAGAAGTTCAGCCGGTCCTGCAGCTGGACAACAAATCACCACACTCCACTTTGACAAAGTACAGCAGCAAAAGTGGGAACAACGCCTGGACACTAAACCAAAGGAGCGTTCCCAAAGGTTCCTCTAAACGTCGGGTTGACTAGCTGACCAACTACGGTGGCTCAGAAGGGCCAACACAAATACAAAAGCCACAACAGAAGGGAGCAGCGGTCGGAAGGACAGACTTTGTTTCCGGGGGACAATATTTTCTGACGGACTATTTTGATTATTGGAGAGTTTAATGAGACGTCAGTAACAAGCTGCTGCTAAATGATTGTGATTAATGTCATTATGTGCTTTGACAAATCAGCAAAGTTGGTCACCGTGTTGAAACTGTCGTAACCTTATGTATGTGCTGCCGTCCATCCTTTGGTTCTTGTGAAACCAGCTCTGCAGTAAGTAGCGTTAACTGTTAGCGGCGGTGATGTTTGCAAATCAGATGAACGTAACATTAAAGCCGTCGTTCCAGTTTAGCTGGCGATATTTGCTGCTCCAGATGTTTCGTTTGCAGATTTATCCCGACCAGACCAGACCTGCCTGCTGTGGGAAGACAAACGTACTAGATAAAGAAGACGTTGCCAAAAACATAAGTCCATATCATGTCAATATCATCTATAAACAGCAGAACGAAACGTGTCTGCCAAAATAAACTACACGTACTTTTCAGTGCGATGACAGGATTCGAACCGACGCGATCCAGAGCAATAAAATGCAGATGAACGCTTCACCTGTATGGATCTTTTTCCTTCTGCCAGGTGTTCAGCGTCTTCTGATTATCCAAGAAACACGCACATGTCACTGGGGATAGTCTGACCGAACTAAACCTATAACACAGAAGCTCGTTCTCTATTGTGTTGTGTGTTGGTCTGTGGATTCACTGGAACAGATCTACAGCACAAACAGCAGCCTCCCCTCATGACAACACGCAGCATCATATCAGTTTGATTAATTAAAATACATCGGAACAAACTGAGGTCACATCATCAAAACTGCTCACTCAGAATGATGTTTTACAGCTGACAGCACAGAGATGACCAGAACCACTGTGGCGGTCCTTTTTAAAGTGACCGTGCTGCGATAAAGGAGGGATTAGTGTTTTCTGAGTGAGTCGTTTTGACCATAGACATATATACGTAGACGCCGCATTGACTGTGGAGGGACGTGCCTAAAGCTCCGCCATCTTGGTACAGGGCTAGCAGAGGGGGGAGTGAATGTAAGTCTATGGAGGTAAGAGGTACTCCACAATCTTAAAGTAGAATTATTCACTGAATTTTCGACCGATTTCCAAACGATTTGGTTTGTTAAAACGTCACACATGTAGCTTTGACACAGGATGCTTTTGTTCTATTTCTGTCTGCCTGTCCGTCCTCCATGTCTGACGTTTGTAACAAACAATATATGTTGACAACTGATGGATTTATGATCACTTTTATAGTGCAGACATGTCATTCCTCTATAGACGTAATGCACTGTAGGGGCGAGTGGCACTGTACCAAGATGGCCGCCGCGTAGGCACGTCGGCTCCAATCGGCAGCGGCAGTCAACGCGGCGTCTAGGTATATATATCTATGGTTTTGACGGTAGCTTTGTGTCTCGTTATCAATCAGGCTGCCCGCTGTAACTTTGTGACGACATGGGTGTGTTTCTTGGATAATCAGAAGATGCTGGACACCTGGCAGAATGAAAAAGATCCATACGGGTGAAGCGCAGTGCTAACCATGCTAACTGGTGGCACAGTGGGTTATGTGTTTGTCTGAACTTAACCAGGTAGCTTTGGATCGAATGTTGATCAGTGGTTTTTGTTTTATAACTCTCTGCAGGCTCCGTGAGGCTGGTGGATGGACCCAGTCTGTGTTCAGGTAGACTGAAGGTCAAGTCCAACCAGACGAACCAGTCTAACCCGGGGTGGTCCTCGGTGTGTGAGGCGGACTTTGACCTCCAGGATGCAGAGGTGGTCTGCAGGGAGCTCGGCTGTGGGGCTCCTTCAGTCCTCCAGGGGGCGCTCCATGGAGAAGAGGAGGCTCCATGGTGGACCAAAGAGTTCCAGTGTGGAGGCCGAGAGTCTGCTCTGAAGGGCTGTAGGAGCTCAGACGGAAACACCTGCTCACCTGGCAGAGCTGCTGGACTCACCTGCTCAGGTAGGAGAGGAGCTGCAGGGCTGATCTGAACTCTGTCTGTTGTGCTGCTGATGATTCTGTGGTTTGTGCTCAGAGCCGGTCCGGTTGGTGGGAGGAGCCAGTCGCTGTGCAGGTGCTCTGCAGGTGAAGCTGGGAGAGTGGAGGAAGGTGGGCGCCTCCAACTGGAGCCTGAAGGAAGCAGCTGCAGCCTGCAGAGAGCTGAACTGTGGTTCTGCTGTTTTGACACGAAGCACCAATGAGTCCTCAGCGAGCTCCGTGTGGTGGATCAGGTCTGGCTGTGTTCAGGCTGGGTGGAGGCTGAGGGAGTGTTCTCGGTCGTCTCAGGCCTCCTCCATCGTGGAGCTCGTCTGCTCAGGTCAGTGTTTCTCCTTCAGCCACTGGTTTCTATTTACTGGATCCAGGTCGTCCTGAAGGGAAGAGGAGCAGCTTGTTCACTGACGATCTGCAGCCACAAACCTCGTTCTGTGTTTTTATGGTCCGTGTACGTCGCGGCCATTTGTTTTCTTATTTTGAGATTTCAAAATAAAAGCGGAAAATAAACTGTTTCCCATTTTTTTCAGTGATAATACCAAATGAAAAACAGAAAACGGGCCCTAATTCATTATCCATTATCCATTATCCATTATCTGATTTATTTAGATGTGTTTGTAAATGGAAATTAAAATTAAAATACACCCGTGGAAAACTTATTTCTCTACTTCCTGTTGGTTTTGGCTCCGTGACCCGTCTGACTTGTGATGAGGAAGGATCTGGTATCTAAAGCTCCAGTGTTAGCTCACTGTTAGCAGACCTTGCTGTGTGCCGTGGCCTGATGAAGACCCACTGTGGGGTCCAAACGTTGCTTGGCACACATTGTTCACTATTTCACAGTGGACTTTTCACCAGCGTGGGGTTTATTTGTCCCTTTGGAGGGACCTTGTGGTGCCGCTAGCTACGCCGCTAGCGCTAAATCGCTAGCGTTCGGCTGCTTTTCAGGACGTTTTTGGGGAGGTTTGGAGGTTTTCTGTTACTTTAGCTTTGCCAGAAAGCAAAGTAGTGTAAGCTATTTTATAATGTTGTCGCTACAAGGTCTTTCAACGCGGTGTTCTCTGTAGTTCAGCGGGTCCTCATCGTACTTCCACATTATGCCGGTGTTGTGTTCTTCTTCACTTTTATTCGTTTATTACCCTCTCTAAAATACTGCGGCGTGGAGACAGGTGAGGTCCTCAGGATGCGGCATGTACTCTCGCGCTATCCCACACTGTACTAAGTTACGCTAAGCGCGTGTTAGCAGTGGCTAACATAGGCTAACTATCACAGCTTTCAACAAACTTATCTTACAGTGGGCCTACGAACCAGGAAAACATCCCACCGCTGCCACCAATGTAGCCGAGAGGTCCGTTACGCCTATACTTAGGGTAGAAAAACAAAGAAATACGGAGGCTTTGTTATTCGAATGGGCGGCTTGTCCATTTATTGCGGCACACACTGAGTCAAGAACACACATACTGCCCCACACACTTCCGGTTCCAAACTCTTCAAAATAAGAGCTGCCGACAACATTATAAAATAGCTTACAGTAGCGATTTAGCGCTAAATCGCTAGCTCTTCTTCAGAAGTCAGACGGGTCACGGAGCCAAAACCAACAGGAAATAGAGAAATAAGTTTTCCACAGGTGTATTTTAATTTTCATTTCCATTTACAAACACATCTAATTAAATCGGATAACAGATAATGGATAATGAATTAGGGCCCGTTTTCCATTTTTCATTTTGTATTATCACTGAAAAAAACGGGAAACGGTTTATTTTTCGTTTTTATTTTGAAATTTCAAAATAAGAAAACGAACCTTTTACCCCCTCATTCCTGTTTTCCTGCATTCTAGTTCTAAACCTTGAATCGGGATAAAAAGGTTCTGATCCCGAAGGTTGTAAACAACAACCACTAAATGTCCAGACCATGGCTTCTCCACCTGCTCTGGTCTGATGAGTGACTGTCTGCCAACACAGTGGTTCCCTGACATCACCACCTCTCTGTTTACAGACCTGCTGGAGCAGCCAATCATCACTGCGTCCTCCGTGGGCGGGGTCTCCAGGGCCCAGCAGCAGGGGTTTCAGGTGTCCCGGGGCTCCAGCTTCGTCCTCAGCTGCTCCGTCCGGCCTCAGTACCCAGGAGGCTCCTTCCAGCTCAGCTTCACCTCCTCCAACACCACGCTCAACCACACCCAGCCAGCTGTCAATCACTCCGCCGACTTCCTGTTTCCTGCTGCAGACCACGCCCACCAAGGCAGCTACACCTGCGTTTATCACGTCCACGTGTTTTCCCACGACTTCTCCTCGGAGAGCCGCCCGCTGTCTCTGGTGGTCTCAGGTGAGTGGAGCTCAGGTGGGAACCCGATGAGGAAGTCCTGAGCATCAATCAGAAGCTTCCAGGTTAAAGATGGAGGCAATATTAATCATTACACACATTTACAACACTTTTAAATCTAAAGTTCAACCCTGCAGTCGTAGTAAATAATGATCATATAAACATTTAGACCTTATAATATTGTTCATTAGACGAATTTAACTAAATCAATATAATATAAAAATAAATCTATCAGACTAATTCAACGTCAAGTTTAGGACCATCCAGTATTATTTATTACAGAAATTAACCTAAATAATTTAAATATTAAAGTTCAGACCCAACAATACAACTTATTCTATGAACTAACCTAAATAATTTAAATATACATACGATCCTGCAATGTTTTTTTAATATCAGTTAACCTAAATAATGTAAATATCAAAGATGCAGTAGTATCAACTCTATAAATAGATTGAAATAATATATATATATTATAAAAAAAGTTCAGACCGTACAGTTATTTATTCTAGAAATTAACCAAAATAACTTGAAGACACATAAGATCCTGCAATGCTGTATATAAATTATATATAAATAATTAATTTACTAATTATTATATAAATTAACGTAAAGGATGAAAATATCAAAGATGCATTTTTGTCTTTTTTGGTCATTTTTATTAGTTTTTCTTGGGGTTTTTTTCTCTTATGAGGTCATTTTTTTTAGTTTTTTGTTGTTTTTTGTCTCAATTTGGTCATTTTTATTTGTTTTTCTTGGGGTTTTTTGTCTTATGTGGTAATTTTCTTTTGTTTTGTGTTGTTTTTTCTCTCATTTTGGTCATTTTTGTTTGTTTTTGTTGGGTTTTTGGTCTCATTTTGGTCATTTTTATTTGTTTTTCTTGGGGTTTTTTGTCTTATGTGGTAATTTTTCTTTGTTTTTTTGTTGTTTTTTGTCTCATTTTGGTGATTTTTGTTTGTTTTTTTTTGTCTTTTTTATCATTTTTGTGTCTTTTTTGGTCACTTTTGTTTATTTTATGTTGTTTTTTGTCTCATTTTGGTCATTTTTGTTTGTTTATTTGTCTTTTTTGGTCATTTTTATTTGTTTATGTTGTTTTTTGTCTTCATATTTCTATAAATTCTAAGTTCAGACTGTGTCACGTCCGTTTGTTCTCCTGCTGGTTCTGATGTGAGTGTGTCTGATCAGACCCCACAGTGTTCTTCATCAGGCTGCTGCTGCTGCTGCTCAGCCTGCTGCTCTTCACGTCGCTCATCTGGTTCAGCCACAAGGTACCGACATGTTTGCAGACGAGAGCGACGGCCTCGGGGCAGCGACTCACATCTGTGCTGCTGTTTCCCTCCAGACCGCCAGGGGGCAGAAGAAGACGAGCCCACGGGAGGATAGGGAGGCGGAACGGCTGGCCGTCTGCAGAGCTGAAGAAGAAGAAGGAGGATCCAAGTAGTCCGTGAAGATCATAGACATATATACGTAGACGCCGCATTGACTGTGGAGGGACGTGCCTAAAGCTCCGCCATCTTGGTACAGGGCTAGCAGAGGGGGGAGTGAATGTAAGTCTATGGAGGTAAGAGGTACTCCACAATCTTAAAGTAGAATTATTCACTGAATTTTCGACCGATTTCCAAACGGTTTGGTTTGTTAAAACGTCACACATGTAGCTTTGACACAGGATGCTTTTGTTCTATTTATGTCTGCCTGTCCGTCCTCCATGTCTGACGTTTGTAACAAACAATATATGTTGACAACTGATGGATTTATGATCACTTTTATAGTGCAGACATGTCATTCCTCTATAGACGTAATGCACTGTAGGGGCGAGTGGCACTGTACCAAGATGGCCGCCGCGAAGGCACGTCGACCCCAATCGGCAGCGGCAGTCAACACGGCGTCTACGTATATATGTCTATGGTGAAGATCCTCAGTCATCCTCGTAGAGCCAATCGTAGCATCTGGACTACGAATGATGCTACAAGGATCCTCCAAGTAGACTTCAACAACAGCAGGAATACCACAACACGTGCTTCAGTTAAAGTGTTCCAGTGGAAGGTTAAAGTTCACAGTGTGTCCTCGGATCATTTATTAACCTGCATTTTATTGTTTTATCATTAACCGTTTCTTAAAGCAGCACAGTCACTGATTATTGTGATCTCTTCTGCATTTTCTCATTGATTGGTTTGTAAAGATTAATACCATTGTTTGAATTACGATCAAAACGTCTCCTGTTGTTTATTTTTGTAAACGCTAATTTGTTCTTTTGCAACGTTTGACTCTAAAATTAAACGATTATTTACTGCATTTAAATCAGCATCGAAATATAGAAATGTCACTGAGCACGTTTTCCCCGTGTTGTGATGATTACTGGAAAATAAAGATCTGTATTTTGACAAACAGCAAATGTTTCTTTGACAGTTCGTGACCATAAAACTAGTTATATATATATTTATATATACAGTGGGGGAGCCTCCATCTTGTGATTGACAGGAGGAGGAGCCTCCAACCGTTTCTCAGCATGCGAACTTGTCCATACCTGTGAAACGTCATGAGTTGGAGCCCAAGTACTGGTCCAGTTCAAAGTACACATGTCTACAAGTACAGATGAGATCCCCGGATGTGTTATCGAGGACGCATCGGACCAGACTTGTGTGGACTCGGGGCAGCAAAGTGTCCCATCATGCATTTCGCGCCAACCAGCGTCGAAGTCCAAGTAGAAAACTTTTAAATAATACTGTTATTGTGACACAGAATGTAGTTTTAAGATTATTTTAGGCGAGGAAGCGGTTGTATAAACGTCACATTCATGGTCATTTTGTCCAGATAAAGCCTGCTTAAAAATTTCACTCGTGAACAAGACCCTGAGATACTTAAACTCCTCCACTTGAGGCAGAGACTCTCCACCGACACGGAGAGGGCAAGCCACCTTTTTCCGGTCAATAAAAAAATGAAAGGAAAGGTGAAGACAAGGCCTTTACTATTGCACTTTTAATAAATATTTAAAACTAGAAAGTAACAGAACCAACTGATTACAGTATGGATGGAGAGGTATCAGACAGGGTAGATTCCATCACAAAACCCAATCTCACTCACCATGTGATCACTGCAACAAACACTGCAAACTGAGGTAAATCTACAAACCACACTTCAGACCTACCACGCTGCATGCAAGGAAAGGGTGTGTTTACCACGCGTAGTCCCCGCAGACCCTCCCACTGCCTGAGAAACAAAGGAAAACACAACGAGTACTCGGTCGGTTCTTGCTCACAAATTCAACAGCAATCAAATTACACAGAGCAAAAAAGGTCAGACGTCAGAGCAAACATAGACGGCAGTAAATGACTTTCAACAAGCTGATTATCAATCCGCAATCATGAAAGCAGTTAAGACCCATAAACTGGACCGCATGGCAAATCGGTCCAGGCAAAGCAGCAGTCAGGCACTAATCCTGGAAGAAACATTACCATACAGTTTACCTTCTGGCACTGGTGGAGCTGACTGGTGTTATGCTGTGACCCAGTGGGGCTGACTCATGTCCTAAAGGGTCAGTCTGGACACATCAACAACAATACTGAGGTATTTTAAAACTAGAAAAGCACTCATAGAGTACAGACCTCCACCAAGCAGCTTCAGTCCACCTCCAACACAATCTCCCAATGACAAAGTATCCTTAAAAAAAGTTAATTGTTCGGTAATCCCTCTCACACCGTAGCACTGCTGTGGTTGAGCACAAGCGGCCAACACCCACCATATATATGTAATTCACTTTCCTACCACAAGGCGGCACTGCGAGGCTTTCTAACACTCCCGATGTTAACAAATCTTTTAAAGAAATCCTGGATCCAGACGGTGATCCGGATCACTCCCAAAATTTAATCATTTGTTCCTTGTCCCTTTTCACACATTTCCTGAACATTTCATCCAAATCCGTCAATTAGTTTTCAAGTTATTTTGAACACAAACAAACAAGAAACCAACGCCGGCAAAAACATAACCTCCTTGGCGGAGGTAATAAACGATAACGGACCATAAAAGATAGACGTGGTATGTTTTCTTCTTACTTGTACGACCATAAACGATAAACATGTACACTTTCTTTTATTTGTACGACCATGCAGGTTGATAAATACTTGGATACACTTATTCATGTATTGAATGGATGGGCTGTGCATGCATGTCCTCAATAATATGATGTTTACAAAGAGATGAGGGGTAGGCTTATGGAACTTCTACCTACTCCTTTTGAGTACTGTTTTGTTTTCCTCTTAGCAACCTTGTTTTAATATTACGCTCAAATAAAGTGTGGGATATTTTGTAGCGATGATGTGAAGAGGGATGAAGAAATTCTCTGCCGATACCGTCTTGTTATATATAAAAGTTTATTGAAACAAGTACAGGATCTTCAGGCACCATGGTCTGCCCGGGTGTGATTCAAGCCAGATGGAATCCACCCTGAAATGGATTCTTTCACTCAGTTATATACAGCGGGGAAAATAAGTATTGAACACGTCAACATTTCTCTCAAAAAACATATTTCTAATCGAGCTATTGACATGAAATTTTCACCAGATGTCGGCATCAACCCAAGTAATGCACACATACAAAGAATCCAAACATTTATGTTCATAAATTAAGTTATGTGTAATAAAGTGAAATGGCACAGGGAATAAGTATTGAACACATGAAGAAAAGGAGGGGTAAAAAGGTCTGGAAAGCCAAGAAAGCAGCTGGAGTTTGTCAGTATTTAGAAGGTTAACCTGTCCCCTATTAGTGCAAAGTAATATCAGCTGGTTTAGTCCTGATTAATGCCTTTTCAAAAGGTTTCTCACCAGCAAGGTGTTAGACAAGAAGCATTGCATGATGGGTAAAAGCAAAGAGCTGTCCAAAGACCTACGCAGCCTTATTGTTGCAAAACACACTGAAGGCATTGGTTACAGGCGCATTTCTAAACTTCTGAAAGTTCCAGTGAGTACCATTGGGGCCATCATCCGGAAGTGGAAAGAACACGGCATTACCATAAACCAGCCACGGCCAGGTGCTCCTCGCAAGATTTCAGACAGAGGAGTCAAAACAATCATCAGAAGGGTTCTCCAACAGCCCAGGACCACTCGTGGAGAGCTTCAGAAAGACCTGGAATCAGCAGGTACCGTTGTTTCAAAGAAAACAATAAGTAATGCACTCAACCGCCATGGCCTCCATGCACGCACACCACGCAAGACTCCATTTTTGAAGAGGAAGCATGTTGAAGCTCGTTTGGAGTTTGCGACACAACATTTGGATAAACCCATGACATTCTGGGAGAACATACTCTGGTCAGATGAGACCAAAATTGAACTCTTCGGATGTCATAAGACACAACATGTTTGGAGGAAAAATGGCACTGCACATCACCCCCAAAAACACCATACCAACAGTCAAGTTTGGAGGTGGGAGCATCATGGCGTGGGGCTGTTTTTCAGCATGTGGTACTGGTAGACTTCATATCATTGAAGGAATAATGACTGGAGAAAAGTATCGAGACATTCTTGATCAGAATCTGCTGTCATCTGCCAGGCTGCTGAAGATGAAAAGAGGGTGGATCTTTCAGCAAGACAACGATCCCAAGCACACAGCCAAGGTAACACTCAACTGGTTGAAGAAAAAGAAAATAAAGCTGCTAGAATGGCCCAGTCAATCACCAGACTTGAATCCAATTGAAAATCTTTGGAAAGAACTGAAGATCCGGGTTCACAGAAGAGACCCCCGGAACCTTGAAGATTTGAAGGCAGTTTGTGTGGATGAATGGGCCAAAATCACACCTGAGCAATGTATTCGACTGGTTTCTCCATACAGGAGGCGTCTTGAGGCTGTAATCACCAACAAAGGTTTTTGCACTAAGTATTAAATAAATTTCAGTACGCGTGTTCAATACTTATTCCCTGTGCCATTTCACTTTATTACACATAACTTAATTTATGGACATAAATGTTTGGATTTCTTTGTATGTGTGCATTACTTGGGTTGATGCCGACATCTGGTGAAAATTTCATGTCAATAGCTCGATTAGAAATATGTTTTTTGAGAGAAATGTTGACGTGTTCAATACTTATTTTCCCCGCTGTAGAGGAAGGGGTTTACATACACAATAGGTCATTACTTATTAAGGAGTGAAAAAACAACCCACATCTTATGGAGGAGAGGGTCCATTTCTTATCCTATCACAACTCAATATTACTCAAAAGTTAACCTTTGGCTTCGGGATGATAAACCCCAGATTTAAATTACCTTTGACCTATGAGACAGAACATCGGATACCACATTTCTCACAGTGAACATGTTAATTAATTAATTTTTCTACGGTTTCACTGGATATTTTTAGGGGAAATCCATAAAATAACCCAGAAAAAAAAGGCCTGCAGTGAGAGGCAGCTGCAAGGCATGATGGGAAACGCATCCTCCGACCCGATGTAACAGCTTTGTGTATGTAGTTTGAGAGGGACAGGTTTGGTCTCCTGGTTTATAAACGCCCCGGAGAAGAGATCAAATCAGAGACTGTGTGCAGACTCCTGCCTTTAATAGATCAGTTTGTTTCTTATCTGCTGGAGGCCGTCTTTACTGCTGTCCTTGAACTCCTCCTCCTCTTCCTGACCACCTCACTTCCCACGGATCACCTCACATAAACCCGACTCTCAGCCCACAAACGTCACGGAGGCCACGACCACTTGTCCTCCCCAGTCCGAGCCTCAAACCTTCCGCAGCTTTTTTTAAGAACCCGGACTCAGAGCTGCAGACAAAGAGTTCATTCTACTCTGAGCTGCTTCTAACTGAATCCAGGCACGAAGGCCTCCTCATCCTCCTCATCCTCCTCATCCTCCTCTGACATCCCTGCTCCTCATCCACTTGTTGTGAGGTAAATTAAATTATTTACATATTCATTATTTTTACTACTCTGTTTCTGTCCTCGTCTCCTCTCATCGTAGGAAACAGCAGGTCGCCTGAAGACTCGCTCTGATTTTTTTCTGAAGTGCCTCTAATGTGCAGCCGAGTGAAGCCGAGTAAAGCCGACGCTTCACTCGGCTTCACTCGGCTGCAAACTAGAGGCGCTTAACATCAGTCTTTTTGCTTTTTGTAGAATCTGTTTACAGCGAATGTTTTGTTTATGGCGAATTTGTAACCGAGACGGGGCTTAGATGACGTCTTTTTTTAGCCCGATGAAACCGAAAGTAACGCACGAGTAGTTCAAGGACCGAAGGGAAATGGGAAACCCGACGATCCGTCCTGTTTTTACAGCTACTTACCAGAAGAATGATGCAATGTTGAAGACGGCGCGCCTTTAAAAACCTTCTGGGAGGTTCCTGACACGTTTTGTGTCTCTTTGTGGTCGTTTTGTGTATTTTCATGATTTTTTTGTTTTTGCTTTGTAGAAAATTTGCATCTATTTGTGGCTGTTTTATGTCTCTTTGTAGTTTTTTGTGTCTCTTTGTTGTTGTTTTGTGTCTTTTTATGGTTGTTTTGTGTCTTTTTATGGTTGTTTTGTGTGTTTTATGGTTTTTTGTGTCTTTTTATGTTTGTTTTGTGTCTCTTTGTAGTTTTTTGTGTCTCTTTGTAGTTTTTTGTGTCTCTTTGTGGTTGTTTTGTGTCTCTTTGTGGTTTTTTGGCGTCTCTTTGTGGTTGTTTTGTGTCTCTTTGTGGTTTTTTGGCGTCTCTTTGTGGTTGTTTTGTGTCTCTTTGTGGTTTTTTTGGCGTCTCTTTGTGGTTGTTTTGTGTCTCTTTGTGGTTTTTTTGTGTCTCTTTGTAGTTTTTTGTGTCTCTTTGTAGTTTTTTGTCTCTCGTTGTGGTTGTTTTGTGTCTCTTTGTAGTTTTTTGTCTCTCTTTGTGGTTGTTTTGTGTCTCTTTATGGTTTTTTGGCGTCTCTTTGTGGTTGTTTTGTGTCTTTCTGGGGTTGTTTTGTGTCTTTTTATGGTTGTTTTGTGTCTTTTTATGGTTGTTTTGTGTCTCTTTGTGGTTTTTTGGCGTCTCTTTGTGGTTGTTTTGTGTCTCTTTGTGGTTTTTTGGCGTCTCTTTGTGGTTTTTTTTGTGTCTCTTTGTGGTTGTTTTGTGTCTCTTTGTGGTTGTTTTGTGTCTCTGTGGTTTTTTTGTGTCTCTTTGTGGTTGTTTTGTGTCTCTTTGTGGTTGTTTTGTGTCTCTGTGGTTTTTTTGTGTCTCTTTGTGGTTGTTTTGTGTCTGTCAAGTTGAGCCAAGATTTGAGATCACAGGAGCAGCTATTAACAAGGTCACTGGGGTGAAATAGGTCTGATGAGGGGGCCGAGTTTAATAGAGTAATATGGATTTGGCTTAAAGTGTGTGTGTGCTTAGATGAGAAGTCATGTTTACGATGTAATAATTTGGAATGTTGAAGTCAGATAAATTTAAAGCTACGCTTATGGAATGGTTTGTAAAATCAGATGAATTTTTATGATTAAGTAACTAGTGTGATGGATAACTGATGGTTACTGTGTTAAAGTACTGCAGGTGGAAGAGATGGGAAGTGATGGAGCTCTTGGCTGTCGGCTAAGACTGTGAGGAAGGAGTTATGGTGTAATTTGGCCGATAATTGAGCAACAGGCTCCTTTTAAGGTGGAAAGAGGAACTGACCTGGGGTGAATGCAGGTGACTTCCTGGCAGCCGAGAGGAGGTTATGGTGCAATTCGGCCGATTAACGAAAACAATCTCCTAATAAGGAGGTGAGCAGTTAACATAGGGTGAGCTTGTGGAAAAGTACAAATTTACGTATGTAGGAATTAGGCAATATGGGTGTGTAAGGTGATTTAATAAAAGTAATCCGAGGTGACAATTGTCCGGAGATGTTCGTGGACGCAGTCGGAGAAGGGTCCCGTCCGATGTAGTCTATGGACAGTGAGGCTATTTCTCACTAATTAGAACGATCCAGTATTGGTCTGCAAATAGACTCAGAAAGTAGATAGTGGATTTTTTCTATCACCCAGCAAGAGCTAACAGAAGAGCTAACAGCTAGCCGAGCCACAGACTCCAGCAGTGCTCATCTCTTCCTGTGACTTTTGACAGTTTACCATCGTGTTAGATCTTTTTTGACACTTTTCCTATTTTTCTGCAACGAGCCCAAAAGACTTTTAAAGATTTTTTGCAAAGACTGAATCGGGGTCTGGACGTTCTCTCCCCCTATTTTCTGGAGAGTTCCTGCAGGATCCTGAAACTTTGTACTGAGTTCTTCACATCCTTCATTAGATCTCCACAAAACAGGTCAGGTAGGGTGTGACAGCCCAGGCCTTGCTGTTACACTCCAACTATTAAAACACAATATTTGGAGATTTAATTAAGAAAGCTCAGTTCTATAATTTTGACCAAATTTATGATTCTGAAGCATGTGCTTAAATGATTTTGGTGTGTTTGCTCAGACATGCTCAGTTCTGTGAGATAGACCAGAATTATTATCCCTGATTACCTTTTTGATTGATTTTGGCGTTTTTGATTATGAGCTGTTGCTTTGCCCTGCTATTATTATGCAATAAACATTTAACCTGCATTTAAAGTGATGTAGTATGGAGTTTTGAATTATCACCTGAAGTTTATGAAATCCTCATGGTGTGAAAGGTTAAGCAATTGTGTGCATTTGAAATCTAATGGTTCTTACAGGTTGTTCTGGTCACTAAGGTATTGCACAGAATTATAAACGGATCCCTGCGGTTACGCTAATCCAAACCGCTAAATTAAAACCTAGCAATTCACCAAGTGCCATGTCTATTAAGAAGAAAGCTGTCGTTAACAGACGTGACTGATAAGAAGACTGAACTATTTAGGCTGCCTAGCGCAGTCTTCTATCAGAGCAAGAGGGATAGGCGTCTGGATGGAGACAGTGAGAGCTAGGCGAGTTTCTTCGACACCAGCTTAAGCTGTTCTGCTGAACTTATTAGGTAATACCTATGAGCAGTTTAGAACCTAACCCTAGAAACGGAGAGCTGGTCCGATTGCCCTGTATTGGGTAAATTCGGCGAGACTACATGTCTATTTGTGGTTGTTTTGTGTCTCTTTGTGGTTGTTTTGTGTCTCTTTTGGGTTGTTTTGTGTCTCTTTGTGGTTGTTTTGTGTCTCTTTGTGGTTGTTTTGTGTCTCTTTTGGGTTGTTTTGTGTCTCTTTGTGGTTGTTTTGTGTCTCTTTGAGGTTGTTTTGTGTCTCTTTGTGGTTGTTTTGTGTCTCTGTGGTTTTTTGGCGTCTCTTTGTGGTTTTTTGGCGTCTCTTTGTGGTTTTTTGGCGTCTCTTTGTGTTTGTTTTGTGTCTCTTTGCGGTTGTTTTGTGTGTTTTGTGGTTGTTTTGTGTCTCTTTGTGGTTTTTTGGCATCTCTTTGTGTTTTTTTTTGTGTCTCTTTGTTGTTGTTTTGTGTCTTTTTATGGTTGTTTTGTGTCTTTTTATGGTTGTTTTGTGTGTTTTATGGTTTTTTGTGTCTTTTTATGTTTGTTTTGTGTCTCTTTGTAGTTTTTTGTGTCTCTTTGTAGTTTTTTGTGTCTCTTTGTGGTTGTTTTGTGTCTCTTTATGGTTGTTTTGTGTCTTTCTGGGGTTGTTTTGTGTCTTTTTATGGTTGTTTTGTGTCTTTTTATGGTTGTTTTGTGTCTCTTTGTGGTTTTTTGGCGTCTCTTTGTGGTTGTTTTGTGTCTCTTTGTGGTTTTTTGGCGTCTCTGTGGTTGTTTTGGGTCTCTTTGTGGTTGTTTTGTGTGTTTTGTGGTTGTTTTGTGTCTCTTTGTGGTTTTTTGGCATCTCTTTGTGGGTTTTTTTGTGTCTCTTTGTGGTTGTTTTGTGTCTCTTTGTGGTTGTTTTGTGTCTCTGTGGTTTTTTTGTGTCTCTTTGTGGTTGTTTTGTGTCTCTTTGTGGTTGTTTTGTGTCTCTTTTGGGTTGTTTTGTGTCTCTTTGTGGTTGTTTTGTGTCTCTTTGTGGTTGTTTTGTGGTTGTTTTGTGTCTATTTGTGGTTGTTTTGTGTCTCTTTGAGGTTGTTTTGTGTCTCTTTGTGTTTGTTTTGTGTCTCTTTGTGGTTATTTTGTGTCTCTTTGTGGTTGTTTTGTGGTTGTTTTGTGTCTATTTGTGGTTGTTTTGTGTGTCTTTGTGGTTGTTTTGTGTCTCTTTGTGGTTGTTTTGTGTCTCTTTGTGGTTGTTTTGTGGTTGTTTTGTGTCTATTTGTGGTTGTTTTGTGTCTCTTTGTGGTTGTTTTGTGTCTCTTTGTGGTTGTTTTGTGTCTCTTTGTGGTTGTTTTGTGTCTCTTTTGGGTTGTTTTGTGTCTCTTTGTGGTTGTTTTGTGTCTCTGTGGTTTTTTGGCGTCTCTTTGTGGTTTTTTTGTGTGTTTTGTGGTTGTTTTGTGTCTCTTTGTGGTTGTTTTGTGTCTCTTTGTGGTTGTTTTGTGTCTCTTTTGGGTTGTTTTGTGTCTCTTTGTGGTTGTTTTGTGTCTCTGTGGTTTTTTGGCGTCTCTTTGTGGTTTTTTTGTGTGTTTTGTGGTTGTTTTGTGTCTCTTTGTGGTTGTTTTGTGTCTCTTTGTGGTTGTTTTGTGTGTCTTTGTGGTTTTTTGGCGTCTCTTTGTGTTTGTTTTGTGTCTCTTTGTGGTTGTTTTGTGTGTTTTGTGGTTGTTTTGTGTCTCTTTGTGGTTTTTTGGCATCTCTTTGTGTTTTTTTTTGTGTCTCTTTGTTGTTGTTTTGTGTCTTTTTATGGTTGTTTTGTGTCTTTTTATGGTTGTTTTGTGTGTTTTATGGTTTTTTGTGTCTTTTTATGTTTGTTTTGTGTCTCTTTGTGGTTGTTTTGTGTCTCTTTATGGTTGTTTTGTGTCTTTCTGGGGTTGTTTTGTGTCTTTTTATGGTTGTTTTGTGTCTTTTTATGGTTGTTTTGTGTCTCTTTGTGGTTTTTTGGCGTCTCTTTGTGGTTGTTTTGTGTCTCTTTGTGGTTTTTTGGCGTCTCTTTGTGGTTGTTTTGTGTCTCTTTGTGGTTGTTTTGTGTGTTTTGTGGTTGTTTTGTGTCTCTTTGTGGTTTTTTGGCATCTCTTTGTGGTTTTTTTGTGTCTCTTTGTGGTTGTTTTGTGTCTCTTTGTGGTTGTTTTGTGTCTCTGTGGTTTTTTTGTGTCTCTTTGTGGTTGTTTTGTGTCTCTTTGTGGTTGTTTTGTGTCTCTTTTGGGTTGTTTTGTGTCTCTTTGTGGTTGCTTTGTGTCTCTGTGGTTTTTGTGTCTCTTTGTGGTTTTTTGGCATCTCTTTGTGTTTTTTTTTTGTGTCTCTTTGTGGTTGTTTTGTGTCTCTTTGTGGTTGTTTTGTGTCTCTGTGGTTTTTTTGTGTCTCTTTGTGGTTGTTTTGTGTCTCTTTGTGGTTGTTTTGTGTCTCTTTGTGGTTTTTTTGTGTCTCTTTGTGGTTGTTTTGTGGTTGTTTTGTGTCTATTTGTGGTTGTTTTGTGTCTCTTTGAGGTTGTTTTGTGTCTCTTTGTGTTTGTTTTGTGTCTCTTTGTGGTTGTTTTGTGTGTCTTTGTGGTTGTTTTGTGTCTCTTTTGGGTTGTTTTGTGTCTCTTTGTGGTTGTTTTGTGTCTCTGTGGTTTTTTGGCGTCTCTTTGTGGTTTTTTTGTGTGTTTTGTGGTTGTTTTGTGTCTCTTTGTAGTTGTTTTGTGTCTCTTTGTGGTTGTTTTGTGTCTCTTTGTGTTTGTTTTGTGTGTTTTGTGGTTGTTTTGTGTCTTTTTGTTGTCATTTTGAGTCTTTTCAGCTGGAAAAAACTTCGTGTTCATGCTCATTGTCATTGGAAAGGTTGTCTGGTTGTGCATTGACATCAAGTGCATCAATCTTTGAAACAGAAAAGCTCCTCAGAAGACATGGCTGTGGCTGCCCTTGGACGACCTTTCACCTTAGGAATGTTGTACGACAGTCGGAGAGACGAGCTGATCCCAGGTAAGTGTTCGACTAGATGCTTATTCAGTGCAAGTCTGATAAATGTTGAGAGTGTCACATCCTTCTACGACATATGGACTTATTCTGATTATGTTTAGCTGCTAGCAGCTGGATCATTACAGAACAAGTCCACGGTCACTCAGGACACAAGTTTTTTCACATCGGTTTTTCACTTTCCTCCACCATGACAGCCCTCTTCTTCCTGTTCAACAGAGCCTTGATTTCTGTGTTGATCCACGGTTTGTTGTTTGGATAAGCAGGGGGTACGTCCACCACTGGTCACCACTACGGGTTTTCCTCCCTGTGGCTTTCCTCGGGTCATACTTCTTGAAGGGGCTTGTCAATGTTTTCACGAGACCCATTGGTCAACCTTCCTTCCTCCCTACCAGTTGCTCACCCCACCATCTTAACCATCTTAACCACTTCTTCCTTATTCTTGAAGCTCGTGCAACACTGGAGCACCAATTGCTTTTGTGAGTTTACCTTGCTACTCCGCAGTGTTGTCCGGACTTGGTCAGGTCCCCCTTGACACCCACTTCTTCATCCTATGATAGCCTCATTCTGCAGGTCTAATGATTCTGAGCTCTGTCTGTTGATCAGTCTTTCACTTCAATCCTGAGTAGAACCACTTTCCACCTAAGTCGTCTCTCTCTGGGGAATCCCACAGGGTACAAAAGCCTCCCTCGGCTTCTGGGGTTCTTGTTTGGCGCCACCTGTCTGTCTTCTGGCTTCCAGGGGGTCTGTCCAGAATCTGTTGCCCGATTTTGCAGAGGGAGTCTGAGATTCATGACACTTTCAATGGGTTGGAAGAGGAATGTGTGAAGGAATCTTTAGCAGCGTGAAAGTTCCTGGACATTAGTTTTTTGGGGAAATTGGAAATGTTACTGGAGCTTTTGGTGGAAAATTAGTTTGAGCAGTGCTACTCCAGCATTATTTTTCTGAAATTATTTGTAAATGATACTAACCCGCTCTGGCATTGTGCTTTTCCTGCTTTAACACTTGGTCTCTGCCTGTAGGTGTCACATTGTGGGATGAAAAAACACTGCAAGAAAACGCAGTGGAGACTCCTCAGCACAGCAGTGGGTTTGAAGTCACTGCATCTGATTCGATTGAATCCAAGTCCTCTCTGCTGGACGTTGACGCTTCCCTGAAGGCCAGTTTCATGAGTGGAATGATTGAAGTTGAGGGATCCGCCAAGTATCTGAATGACAAGAAGAAGTCCAAGAATCAGAGCAGAGTGACACTTCAGTACAAAGTCACCACCAGCTTCAAACAGCTGTCCATGACCAACATTCTATCGATGAGCCCTCAACAGATCGATGTCATTGAGAAGAGCTCTGCGACACATGTCGTCACCGGCATCCTTTACGGGGCAAATGCTTTTTTTGTGTTTGACAGTGAGAAGTTAGATGCCAGCAGTGTTCAGGACATCCAGGGCAGCATGCACGCTGTGATAAACAAGATCCCCTCATTTAATGTTGACGGGAAGGTTGACATCAAGCTGACAGACAAAGAAAAGGCCATGACTGACAAATTTACCTGCAAGTTCTACGGAGACTTTATTCTTGACTCCAACCCTGCAACTTTTATAGACGCAGTGAAGACATACGTACAGCTTCCAAAACTACTGGGAGAAACCTTTGAAAATGTTGTTCCACTGAAGGTCTGGATGATGCCTCTGAAGAATCTACATCCAGAAGCTCCTGATGTGATAACTGGGATCAGCGTTGGACTCATAAGAAAGACTGAAGATACTCTGCGGGATCTGCATGATCTGGAAATGTGCTGCAACGACATCCTCGATGACACAGCGGTGAAAGCTTTTCCAAGCATCCAAGAAAAGTGGAGCACCTTCCAGAAACTCTGCATGTATTTCAGGTCGGCACTCAAAGAGACGGTCGCCAAGGCACTTCCCCTCATCAGGGCAGGTGAAGAAGATGAGAAGGAATTGAAAAAGGTCTTTGATGACAAAGACAAGTCACCTTTCAACCATGAGAAGTTGACCAAGTGGATAGAAGACATGGACAGAGAAGTTAACGTCATCAGGTCGTGTGTCAAGATAATGGAAGGGATAGAGATCATCTCAAATCAGTCAGAGCTGGACAGAGTGGTCCGAGATCCAGAAGTAGAGGATGTTCTCTGCTTTGTTTTCACCTCCCTGGAACCTGCTGACCCCTATCTTCAGGAAATGTCTGAGTACTTGGATTCAGTGAAGTTAATCGCCGGTGGGGGAGTCCTTCCATCTGACCATGACCGGTGGTTCTTCTCAGATGAAGTGATAAAAGAAATGAGACAAAAAGCCAGAGTTATTCATGACACGGCCAAAGCTCTGAAGAACAACCACCAGCTGTGCTTCCTTGTCGCAGCTTCTGCAAATGAGAAACACAAAGGAGCGAGCATCTACCACTACAGGGACGCCAGCCTGGTCACGGATGACTTCTCGAAGCGTCATGTCGCTGACGTGGAAAAGATAAAAGACAGGAGGGATCTGATCTGGTGTAAGTCGAGTTTTAATCATTGGTTTTTCTTTTCTCACGGATGATGAGAGACTGCTTCACCTGATACCTTAATAAATCTAATGAAGTAGCTTTGGTGATTCAACCGAACCAAGTAGTTTTAGTGACTGAATTTAAGGAGGACCAGGATTGGGCACCCCTGGTATAGATGTATTTTAGGGTCAAGCAACGGTGTGGTCGTTTATGTTGGGGGGGCTTGTTGGTAAATTGATGATGAACTGTGATCATGATCATGTCTTGTTCCCTCCATCAGATGCCTGTGATCTCACCCTGGATCCAGACACTGCTCACTGCAAACTCACCCTGTCTGACGGAAACAAGAAGGCGACTCACGGAGAGGCGCAGTCGTGTCCCGTCCTCCCGCAGAGGTTTGATTGTTTGGGCCAGGTTCTGTGCAGAGAGCCGCTGACCGGGCGCTGTTACTGGGAGGTGGAGATGAACACGGTCAAAGGTGCTGACGATGCTGCAGCCGTTTGCTACAGCAGATTAGAGAGGAAAGGAAACTCTGCCCAGGCTGGGATTGGATGGGACAACACGTCCTGGTCTTTAGGCCTCAAGTGGATGCCATACCCGATTTTCTATGCAGAACCTCAGCGTGACGTTACCTTTTACCGTGTTCCCCCTTCTGGCTGCACCCGACTGGGTTTGTACCTGGACTGGTCTGCAGGTACTCTGTCCTACTACATAGTCTCAGGCAACACACTGAGCCACATTCATACCTTCCACACTGAGTTCTCGGAGCCTGTTTATGCTGCCTTCAAGGTCTGGACTGAAGGCAGCTACATATCCTTGTGCCTGTAAACTTGGTGCCGCTTGATCCACATCGATTTCACTTCAGCTGATTATAAAAGTGCAAATTAAAAGGGACTCATTAGGCCATTTTCCACTGCAGGAACTTGTTCTGTAGAACCTCATATTCCAGGGTAGGGGCTTCTGAGTGGCCACGACAGACTGGACTGCTGTGTAAGACCAAAGCTGATTGGTTGAAAGAGGTTTTCTTGATGACCTCGTCCGGGAACAGTCTTTTCCTCTCTAACATCAACAACACGAAATTCCCTACATAGGCTATTGGTGTTCTTCATAACAACCACTGATTTATTGATTACTGCTAATAATTTAAATGATTAAAAATGTATTAATCAATCAGCCAGAAGACAAAGGAAACATAGGGAGGTGTATTACCTGGTTCTACCACCAGGTGGAGCCCTTAATGTTTGTTTGCTGTGTTTAATACTGTAGGAGGCAGTATTGTGTTAAAATAATTTTTTTTTGGTATTTGGAAAAACAATATTTTAATGATTAATGGATCATCGATTGACAACGTGGCCAACTCGTTAAAAAATTGTTTAAAATTTGCATCCCTTCAAAGTGTTCCTGCATTGGAAAGAAGCCTACTGTGTATCCAGTGCTGTGTATGAACGCGTTCATATTTTCGGTGAACGCTGAACTGAACGGATCGGTTTTCAAATAATGAGCGTGAACGGGAACGCGAGAATGAGCAGCACCCACATTCATTTGAAAACTCTCACGAGAGAAAGCGGTTTTCAAGTTTTTTCGGACAGTTTATGGCGAACACTAATGGTCTATCATGGTTAGTACCGCAGCGAATTTAGCAGAAGAGCTAGCAGAGTTTTATGAATTAACAAATGAAGACACAGACAGCATGTCCATCTGGTCTGAAAAAACTAAGTGTGAACGTTCTATTGAGTAACATGGTGTCTTATCTATTTAAAAATGTAACAAACGAACGTCAACTAGTTCATTTTCATATGTGTGAACTGGACTTTGAGCTACTGTAGTTCTGTTCAAGCATCATGATCATCACATCTAACAACAACCTCCATGTAAGAGCCACGAGTGAATCATTATCTTAAGGCGCATAAAGATCATTGTTTGTGTTTGTTTTGGTTATATTATTTTTTGATTCTACTGAATAGAGGAATAGCAGATTAAGTCAATCTACTAGTCAACGTTCACTTCTGGGGCACTGTGTTTTTTTCATGTGGATCACTGATGAATCGTTGATCATCTTTATTTCTCTCTCATGAAAGGCTAAATTTATACCCTGAAATCTCGTGAATTTTTTGGTTTAGTGCGTCAGACAAACGGGCCCAGCTTCGGTCCCTCGTAGGGCTTTTCCACTGAGCTGGTTCCAGGTCTAGTTCGGAGCCAGAGCCTGACTTAGCTCCACTTCTTCGTGTTTCCACCACCTAAGCACCGACTCCAGGTTCTAAAAACTGGAGCTCAGCAAGCACCAACTCTTTGCTGGTCCAGAGCTAAGCACCGAGTACGTCAGGGGCTGGGGGCGGGGTTATGGTGACCAACCATCAACGGTGGAAAGGGACACACAAGCGCTAATTAGTGTCCTTGTTCTCCAGGACGTCCCTGGTCCCATCACACATGTATTGGAATGACTCCTGGAAGTTTACCACAAACTGTTGACCTGAAATCCGCTACAGTTGTGTCCCACCAGTAGCGTGATCACGGATGTGTCCAGGCAACAGGAGGACCTCCGCCTCACAATCAGCCTTAAGACCATCTATAGAGATAAACATAGATATTATCATCAACTTACTGCGTTTGTTTAACTGCTATGTAATGGATGCTAGCGTAGTGGTTTTACGGTGACCCAATGGCTCCAACTTGACTCCAACAGGTTCTTAGGAGGAACCAGATTAGAACCAACTAAGCACCAGAACTAGAACCTGGTTCTTCTTGGTGGAAAAGCCCCATCTGTTCCATAACAGCAACAATTTTTGGTATTTATGTTTGATTGTATTGAGACAGTTGATTCTGCATTTGGATCTTTAGACTTCTCACAGCAGGTTACTCATGTCTCGACTGATAATTTGATCATGTTCCGATTTGTTATCTTGACTCTAATTCTAACCGATTACTGATGACTTGTTGATGTTTTGCTTGTCAAGTGTTGATGACAGATTACTTGATTGAACCTCTCTGAAAAGCATGACTCATGTATCGTTTAAAGTCTGTATTTCATGAATGCTCACATCGTTGAAATAAACTGAAGTCGTAGTCTCTAAGTTGGTCGTTCTGCCTGGTTCATTTTCCATAAATACAACGACACTGGATGTTTTTAATCCCCTGGTTTGTTTCTGTTAATGAATGAATTATAAAACAAGGATAAAAAGCAACACCTGGCAGTCTGAGGTGACGTCTTCCAGCAGCCAAAACAAAGAAAAGCATCAATCAGACTCTGGAGTCGTGTTCAGAACAACCTGAAGCAGCGGTTTGTGAGCGGAGCCACAAACAACAATCAGTTTAAATCAAACCGGGGCGCCCCCAGCTGGTCAACACGTGTAGCTGCAACAAATGCTTGTACACAGATTCACACCAACAAACAATAACATACACCACATATCCACAGAGACAAAACACACACACAGAGCAACCACAAAGAGAAAAATAACAACAAAAAGATTCAAAACAAACAAACATTCTCAAAATCAGTGGTCGATGAGTCTGATGACAAACACAAATAGTTTCACCTCCAGTAAATAAAATACAGCAAAAGTCAAATAAAATAAAATGTAAAAGCGTTTCATTTTAAAACTGGAGCCCCTGAACGCAGCATCAGACCTCCCGTGGTGCGTTCAGGTTCCTCAGATTGCTGAGCAGGCGCAGAATGCAGAGCGCACTGGCCGGGGTGCGCTCGATTCAAGTCCCCGCAGCTCACGACGAGGCGGGGATAGTTTCAACTCAGAGATTAATAAGAGATGTTTGCCTGTTTTTACCGATGACTCCTGACTGCTTCCATCGTTATCCTCGTTTGGTTTCTTCTCCTTCGGTCTCTGCGGTTTCCAGTCGGAGCAGCAGCAGCTCCGCCCCCCCGGCCGGAGCCTGTGTCCTAATGAAGCGCTCCTCGGTGCTTGTTTTTGGGAGGGGGGGTCTCTGCTGGTTTCATCTCCTCTGAGCGTCAGATGCGTGTTTTTCCATCCGTGCGGAGCTTCAGGGTCTCTGCGTCCGGACCGCATCCAGAGCAGCGGGATGGAGGAGCCCGTCCGCCGGGGAGCGGCCGGTAGACAGCGGTGATCCCCGGCCACAGCCCCGCAGGAGCCGCGGTGAGTCCTCCGGCCTCCCGTTGTGCTGTGTTTCTCCTCCTCCTCGGTGGTTTCTGCTGTTTTCTTTATCTGCTGAGCATCTCAACGTCCCCATCATGTCCCTGATACATTTAATTTCTCCTTTTAGCCTCAAGATGTGCTTCAGATGTTTACAGTCTGTGATTTTCTGCATCCTCTCCTGCTGTTTCAGGGTCTTTTTTATACATATCTAAGGGCCTCAGAGCTGTTTTCATGCCTCATCTTAACATTTCAGAGCAAACATTACTCTATTTTTTAAACATTCTGATATGTAATATAGATCTGGATCAGTTTTAAACCACAACGATGCTTTAAGGAATTTAAATATTTCCCTCACTGATGCATTTACCATCAAATTTCTCTTGTTTCTCTTATTTATAAGAATAATTCTGGACATGCTTTTCCTGCTGAGAGTCACACTGATTCCCTCCTGATGTGCAGCCAACACCTGGCTAGCTTAGCTTAGCATAGAGACAACCCAAATATCAGTTTACTGTCATAGAGGAGGGAAGAAACGGGAACATATTCACATTTAAGAAGCTGCAGCCACAGAATTTAGGATTTGTTATTGAGAATCACTGAAACAGATTCATCGATTTATTTATTAAAGCTCTGGTTTATTATTCACTCTCTTCAAAAGCAGCTCGTAGAGACCTGAGATCAATCTGAATTTTTGGAAAGAACACAATAAAAATCAAATCAAATTTTGCTCTTTGTCCTGGTTCTGTTTCGACCCCTCCAGGTTCAGGCCTCCTTCATGGCCTCGGCGGCTGCAGCGTTCTGGGGTTCGGCCGCTTGCTGCTCGCATCCGAAGCTGTCCAGAAGCGGCAGCCTGAAGCTGGGAAGGCGCTGCTCGCCTCCGTCCATGTCGTCCGGCCGGAGGTGTTCGGGAGTGTCCGGCCTCGGGGGCGGAGCCGTGTCCCCGGGGCCCGTGGTGGCAGAGGAGGTGGAGGCCGGCGGCGGCGGCGGCGAGGCCACCCGGGAGCTGTTCGAGGCCTGTCGGAGCGGAGACCTGGAGCGAGTTCGCAAGATGGTGACGGCGAAGAACGTGAACAGCCGAGACACGGCGGGGAGGAAATCTACTCCGCTGCACTTCGCTGCAGGTAACTGAGTTAAACTCTCCACCGTCGACTCTTTATCCCTCCTGGAACGAACAGATCCGGATGTAGACTCTCACTATACGCCGACGACACTCTCCTGTTTCCGTCAGACTCACTGATCATTTTCTACTAATTTAACATTTAGGAACAATATTTCTTCAATATTTTTTCCCCAATAAATGACGATAAAAGGCAGATGTTTGAACTTTTACTGTAACAGTTGACAGAAATACACCTGAACATGTTAGGATTCACAGTTATGTTTTCACTGGCAGATTCGATAAACGGGTGATTAGGTGTCAACTACTGAATTAATCACTTAAAAGTTTGATTAATTGGTTTAAGTCATTTTTTCCATAACAAGCAGTCTAAATTCAGTGATTTCAGCTCCTTAATGCTGATTGTTTCTGATTTCTTTCCTCCTCTGTGACAGTAAAACTGAAGATCTTTGGACTAAACAAGACATTTGAGGAAACACTGACGGGCATTTTTCACCATTTTGTGACATTTTATGAACCAAACAATTTTCAAATGAAATGTTTTAAAAAAGAGTAGAATGTATAACATTGAAAATAGGCAAAATGAGTCACAAAACGACGCAAACAAGACACAAAATGGCAAAAACTAAACTTTAAACTATGCAAATGAGACACAAAGTGTCACATTTAAGACACAAAACAACACAAATGAGACACAAAACGACAAAATGGACACGAAACAACATGAACCAGATACAAAATGACACAAATGAGACACAAAACAACAAAAATGAGTCACAAAAAAGTACAAAAATGAGCCATAAAACAACAAAAATGAGACAAAAACTACAAAAATGAAAGACTAAACAACAAAAATGAGACACCAAACAACAGAAAAGAGACACAAAACAACAGAAATGAAACACAAAATAACAGAAATGAGACAAAAAAGTACAAAAATGAGACACAAAACAACAAAAATGAGACAAAACAAAAATGAGACATAAAAGTACAAAAATGAGACACAAAACAACAAAAATGAGACAAAAAACTACAAAAATGAGACACCAAACAACAGAAAAGAGACACAAAACAACAGAAATGAAACACAAAATAACAAACATGAGATACAAAACAACAGAAATGAGACAAAAAGTACAAAAATGAGACACAAAACAACACAAATGAGACACAAAACAACAGAAATGAGACACAAAACAACAAAAATGAGACACAAAACAACAGAAATGAGACACAAAACAACAAAAATGAGACACAAAAGTACAAAAATGAGACACAAAACAACAAAAATGAGACACAAAACAACAAAAATGAGACATAAAATAACAAAAATGAGACACAAAAGTACAAAAATGAGACATGAAATAACAAAAATGAGACACAAAAGTACAAAAATGAGACATGAAATAACAAAAATGAGACACAAAAGTACAAAAATGAGACACAAAACAACAAAAATGAGACAAAACAACAAAAATGAGACATAAAATAACAAAAATGAGACACAAAACAACAAAAATGAGACACGAAACAACAAAAATGAGACATAAAATAACAAAAATGAGACAAAAAACAACAGAAATGAGAGAAAAAAGTACAAAAATTAGACATAAAACAACAGAAATGAAACAAAAAAGTACAAAAATGAGACAAAAAAGTACAAAAATGAGACATAAAACAACAAAAATGAGACAAAAAAGTACAAAAATGGACTGTCACTGTGTCTGAGACATGACGTCCAACCAAAGCAGCCTGATGGCGGCCTCCCTGTCGTCACTCCCTCCTCGTCGTCACTCCCTCCCCGTCGTCAGTCCCTCCCTCCTCCCTGCCGTTTGCTGCTTTACTGTAAACTCCCTGAATAATTTATGGGACAGAACGAAGCGAGACACAAAGACGTCTGAGGGCTCAGAGTGATGGACTTCAGGCTCCTGTCTCTCTCTGTTCGGTCTGCAGGTTTCGGTCGGCGGGACGTCGTGGATTTCCTCCTCCAGAACGGAGCCAACGTCCAGGCCAGGGACGACGGAGGCCTCGTGTCCCTCCACAACGCCTGCTCCTTCGGCCACGCCGAGGTACCGCCTGGTCCCTCCAGACCTCAGAACCCCTTCTAGCTGAAGTCCCACCTCATTTTAACTCACTGTGCTTCGTTTTTCACTGCACCATGAAGTCCTCCATGGAAACAGGAGGAGAGAGAAGGACTCAGTTAGGATGATGGGAACCAGGAAGTAAACAATAGAGTGAACTTGGAGTCATCAAACACACACTGTAGATATTTAACCTGTACAGACTCTGAAAGGCTTCGTCTTCCTTCTGTTGCCTCCTAAACTCATTTGTGTTGTTTGGCATCTTGTCTTTGCCTTGTTGTGTCTTAAATGTGACGCTTTCTGTCTCATTTGCAGTTTGGTCGTTCGTTTTTGTCATTTTGTGTCTTGTTTGTGTCATTTTGTGACACATTTTTGTTGTTTTGTGTCTCATTTTCGCTGTTTTGTGTCTCATTTTCGTTGTTTTTTGTCTCATTTCTGTTGTTTTGTGATGCATTTTTATTTCATGTCTCATTTTCGTTGTTTTGTGTCTCATTTTCGTTGTTTTGTGTCTCATTTTTGCTGTTTTTTGTCTCATTTGTGTTGTTTTGTGTCTCATTTGCACAGTTTTGTCTTTCGCTTTTGCCATTTTGTGTCTCGCTTTGTCTCAATTGTGTTAAACGCCTCATTTTTGTCATTTTTGCGTCCCGTCTTTGCCATTTGTGGTCTTGGTTGTGTCTCGTTTGCAACATTTTGTGTCTTTTTCTTTGTCTCGATTGTGTTGTACGTGTCATTTTTGTCATTTTGCATCCTGTCTTTGCCGTGTTCTGTCTTGTTTGTGTCATTTTGTGTCTCATTTTTGTCATTTCGTGTCTCATTTGCACAGTTTTGTCTTTCACTTTTGCCATTTTGTTTTTATGGTTTTGTGTCTTGTTTTGTCTCGATTGTGTTAAACGTCCCGTCTTTGCAATTTTTGGTCCTGGTTGTGTCTCATTTGTGTTGTTTTGTGACTCATTTCAGTCCTTTTGTGTCTTGTTTGCATCGTTTTGTCTTTGGTTTTTGCCGTTTTGTGTCTCTTCTTTGTCTCAGTTGTGTTGTATGTGTCATTTTTGTCATTTTGCATCCTGTGTTTGCCGTGTTCTGTCTTGTGTTTGTCGTTTTGTGTCTTGTTTTTTACACTTTGCGCCACATTTCTGATATTTTGTGTCCTAAATGTGACGCTTCGTGTTTCATTTTTGTCATTTTGCGTCTTGTCTTTGCCATGTTCTGTCTGTTGGTCTCAGCCGAGTCAGTCATTTTTTGGTCAGGCCTGCCACAGTCAATGCACAGTCCTGACAGTGAAGCACGAGGCTGGGAATGTGATGATATGGGGAGTCAGTCCTGTTGTTGGAAACCCAACAACATTTTGGTGAATCTTTTAATGAGACCGTGATCGTGACCGTCGAAAAGTTGAAAATCCAATCCAGTTCTAGTTCAAGGAGGATCAGAAAGCTGAGAATCCCAGGACTCTTTGTGTTTTTACTGATAAATGTTGTACTTCCTGTGCTCTTTTAAAGATAAAACCCATCTCAAACCCTTTGGCAGGTTGTAGGGGTGTAGTGGGTGGACCCTTAAAGAGCTTTCCAGCGTTGTTGTGTTGTTGTTTTTGTGCAGGTGGTGAGTTTGTTGCTTCACCACGGGGCGGACGCGAACGCCAGAGACAACTGGAACTACACTCCACTCCACGAGGCGGCGATCAAGGGCAAGATCGACGTGTGCATCGGTAGGAAAACGGCAAAAACCCGCAGGAAACAGACACTAAGGACAAGAATCAGACCTTAAATGATGGCTAACATCAATGATTCTGGCCAGAGAGGCTGCAGGATTCACAACGTTTATTTAAAACACACTATAATGTAGCTGTAAGTAGAGTTAATGAATGGAAATGTAAGAAAACACGACTGTAATGATGTAAAATATGTCTGCACAGAAGTTATACCAACAATTTTTGCTATGTTAAGTTTTACTAATCTAACATATGCATGCATTTAGTGAATCAGCAGCAGTTAGACCACAATATTTAGCTATATTTAGAGTTCAAAGCCTCACAGAAGCGGCTTAATTCCTTATTTTGGACTCTTATGTTTGTGTAGTGTTGCTGCAGCACGGTGCCGAGCCGACCATCAGGAACACCGACGGTCGGACGGCTCTGGATCTGTCAGAACCTTCGGCCAAAGCCGTCCTGACAGGTGAGTCGCTCCAGCGTTACCTGTTGTTTGAAATATCGTCTCCTTCACCCGGATTTAAATGTAATATCTTTTATTCCTCTGTATTTGTTTTTAATCGTGGCTTCAGTTTGATTTCACTTTCCTGCGTTAATTTTCTGAAGCGTTGCAGGTTCTAATGGATTTTTTAATGTTCTGAGGCTTTTCATTTCCAGGACTGACTGTTACTGTGGCTGCACTTTATTTTATGGTGACCTAATTAAACATAACGAGCTGTACTTTGTATTCAATTAGATAAAAATGAGAAATGACGTATTTACACAGGGAAAAAAAGCTTCTTTAAAGTGGTGATAATCAATTGGAAATTATTAGCTTACAGTCTTGCTAGCAGTTTAAATTGTTACTTAACAGTATGAATAACGGTTGGAATTGTTAGCTAAAAGTTTAGCTACCAGTAGAGATTGTTAGCTAACAATATGGCTAACAGTTTAAATTGTTAAGCTACCAGTTAAGCTAGCAGTTTAAATGGTCAATTAGCAATTTGGCTACCGGTTGAAATTGTAATCTAACAGTTTAGCTGGCTGTTTAAATTGTCAGCTAACAATTTCAACCGTAAGCTAACAGTAGAAATTGTTAGCTAGCAGTTTAGCTGGCAGTTTAAATTGTCAGCTAACAGTTGAAATTGTTAGCTAGCAGTTTAGCTGGCAGTTTAAATTGTCAGCTAACAGTTGAAATTGTTAGCTAGCAGTTTAGCTGGCAGTTTAAATTGTCAGCCAGCAGTTGAAATTGTTAGCTAGCAGTATGCCCACCAGTTGAAATTGTGAGCTAACAGTATGCCTAGCCGTTTAAATTGTCTGCTAACAGTTTGGTTACCAGTAGAAATTGTTAGCTAACAGCATGGGTAGCAGTTTAAATTGTGTCCTAACAGTTTGACTGCCAGTTTAAGTTGTTAGCTAACAGCATGGCTAGCAGTTTAAATCCTTTGCTAACGGTTTGGCTACCAGTTGAAATTGTGAGCTAACAGTATGCCTAGCTGTTTAAATTGTCTGCTAACAGTTTGGTTACCAGTAGAAATTGTTAGCTAACAGCATGGCTACCAGTTTAAATCGTTTGCCAACGGTTTGGCTACCCGTTGAAATTGTTAGCTAACAGCATGGCTAGCAGTTTAAATCGTTTGCTGACAGTTTGGCTACCAGTTAAAATTGTTAATTAACAGTATGGCTAGCATTTTAAGTTGTCTGCTAACAATTTGGCTACCAGTTGAAATTGTTAGCTAAAAATGTGACTGAGATTTGAAATTGTTCGCCACTAATATGGCTAACAGTTGAACTCATTAGCTAACAATATGGCTAACAGCTGGAATTGTTCGCTAACAATACTGCTAGCACTTTGAATTGTCAGATAACAACATGACCAACAGTTGTTGAAAATCTCAAATTATACCAGACGTAACCTTAATGATACTGAAATAAATGCTGAACACTCAGAAAACATATTTACTTCTTTTTATTTAAAATAGTTTTACTTTCCAACAGCGTATTTTTTTGCTAACTTGAAGAAAACTGCACCACAAACTAAAGACAAAACTCGTCTGGTCACAAATGTTCTCATCTAATGGAGTATAATTTGGTATAATAGTGTCTAATTATAGCACATTTTTACACAGCATTACATTAGATTTCTAATTACTACATGATGGTTTATCTTTGTTCCTGGTTCAGGTTTTAAAAGTCAGAGTTGATTGTAGGCACGTTTTATTCATTATTTTTCTTGTTTTTCAGGTGAATACAGAAAAGATGAGCTTCTGGAGAGTGCGAGGTAAAGTTCAGTTCACATCTGTGTCACTGGGTTAATGGCTGATAAAGTAAATTCATTAAAAATAAACTACAGATTGTCCTGTAATGACGGTTGTAATATTGTTTTAAACAGGAGCGGTAACGAGGAGAAGCTGATGGCTTTGCTGACGCCGCTCAACGTTAACTGTCACGCCAGCGACGGACGAAAGGTTGTTACCGGTTTCTGTGATTGTATCTGAAAAATTTTATCAAACACGGCTCTTTGACCCAACAGATTAAAGGCCCAACAGTGTCGGCGGCCATCTTTGTTTGGGTCTTAATTAACTTAAAACACTGGAGATGCAAAGACGAGGCAGTTGATCGAAAGAAAGATTGAAATAAAATGATGTTCGAATACTGACTGAACCTGCTGCAGTCAGAATTACATGGAAGCTAGTTAGCAAATGAGAAAAGAGTGAAAACAGTTATGAAATGTAGTTAATAAATGACGGACAAGTGGTTGAAAAATGTAGTTTAAACTAACGAATGAATGATTGGAATGTATAGTTTAAAATAATAAATGACTAAGATGTATAGTTTAAACCAATAAATAAATGGGTGAAATATATAGTGTAAAATAATGGAAAAAATACTGAATTATTTAGTGTAAAGTAAATAAATTGGTGAACTATATTGTTTAAAATAAAGAATAAATGGTTGAAATATATAGTTTAAATAGGTGGATAAATTATTCACATACATCGTGTAAACAGTGGAAAAATTACTGAAATATCTAGTTTAAAATAAACAACAAATTACTGAAATATATAGTTTGAAATAATGTGTTAATAATGAAAATATGTAGTTTAAATATATGGATAAGTGGTTAAAATATATAGTTCAAAATAATGGATAAGAGACTGAAATGTTTATTTTAAAACAAAGGGCAAAATATTGAAATATAGAATTTAAAATAATGTTTAAATAATTAAAATGTAAATATATGGTGAATGATTGAAATGTGTAGTTTAAAATAATGGATAAATTACTCAGTATATGGTGAAAAGTAATGGATAAATGACTAAAATATATATATTTTAAAATAAAGGGCAAAATATTAAAGTGTAGAATTTAAAATAATGTTTAAATCATTTAAATATAAATATATAGATATGTAGTTGAAACATGTAGTTTAAGATAAAGAATACATCAATTAAATTGTTTAAAATAGTGGACAAATAATTAAAATATACAGCTTAAAGTAATGGATGAATAATTGAAATGTGTCATTTAAAATAATTGACGTTTGTCTCTTCGTTGTACTGATGGTTGTGTTGTTGTTGTTGTTTCAGTCGACACCGTTACACCTGGCAGCAGGTTACAACCGAGTCAAGACGGTTCAGCTGCTGCTGCAACATGGAGCCGACGTTCACGCCAAGGACAAGGGGTAAGACCTGCCGGGCGCTAAAACCTCAGGGGCTCCATGGAAACATTAACTAACTAAAGTAGGAATAAACCAAAGTTATTAGCTAAAAGTATGTTTAACAGTTAAAATTGTTAGCTAAAAGCATGTTTAGCAGTTAAAATAGTTAGCTAAAAACATGTTTAGCAGTTAAAATAGTTAGCTAAAAGCATGTTTAGCAGTTAAAATAGTTAGCTAAAAGCATGTTTAGCAGTTAAAATAGTTAGCTAAAAGTATGTTTAGCAGTTAAAATTGTTAGCTTGCATGTTTAGCAGTTAAAATAGTTAGCTAAAGTATGTTTAGCAGTTAAAATTGTTAGCTAAATTTATTTTAGCAGTTAAAATAGTTAGCTAAAAGCATGTTTAGCAGTTAAAATTGTTAGCTTAAAGTACGTATAGCAGTTAAAATTGTTAGCTAAAAGCATGTTTAGCAGTTAAAATTGTTAGCCTAAAGTACGTTTAGCAGTTACAATTGTTAGCTTAAAGTACATATAGCAGTTAAAATTGTTAGCTTCCATGTTTAGCAGTTAAAATAGTTACCTAAAGTATGTTTAGCAGTTAAAATTGTTAGCTTAAAGTACGTATAGCAGTTAAAATTGTTAGCTAAAAGCATGTTTAGCAGTTAAAATAGTTAGCTTGCATGTTTAGCAGTTAAAATTGTTGGCTTAAAGCATGTTTAAGACTTGAAATTGTTAGCTTAAAGTATGTTTAGCAGTTATAATTGTTAGCTAAAAGCATGTTTAGCAGTTAAAATAGTTAGCTAAAAGCATGTTTAGCAGTTATAATTGTTAGCTTAAAGTATGTTTATATTAACATATATGTATATTGGTTTTCTGTGTGACTCCTCAGAATAAGTGTGTGTTATATGTATTGTGTGTTCAGGGATCTGGTTCCCCTTCATAACGCCTGTTCATACGGTCACTACGAAGTCACAGAGCTGCTGGTGAAGGTGTGTGTTTCTCTGTTTACCTGATGTTATATTATATTATTAATATTATCACTGATCATACATGTTCCTGTGTGCAGCATGGAGCCTGTGTTAATGCCATGGACCTGTGGCAGTTCACTCCTCTGCATGAAGCTGCTTCCAAGAACCGTGTGGAGGTAAAAGTTCAGTTCTTCAGAGGATCTAAAGGGTGTTTCTGGTTTATGTCATCCTGCTGTATCCTCCATTAACGTGTCTCTAGTGTCTCTATGAGTACAGATAAATTACTGTTATTTATACAGAACATTTAAAGCAACCGGCTGCTGCACCAAAGGGCTTGATTTAACATGACAAGTGTACATTTTGAGATTAAGACCCTACAGTGGTCTTTATAATGTGAATTTACCTGAGCAATGTAAATATTAAAGATTAAAACCCCAAAATTATACAAAATACAACTTTACCTGACTATAATAAATGTTAAGGCTCAGACTCTCCAGTATTATTAATTATAGAGATTAACCTGACTGATTTAAATATTAAGGCAAATGCCCAACACTATTGTTCATTATGAATATTACCTGACTTACATATTAAAGCTAAGACATGATAATATGAATATGAAGATTAACCTGACTAATCTAAATATTAACTGACTCACATATTAAAGATAAAGCATTATAATATTATTCATTATGGAGATTAACCAGACTGATTTAAATATTAAGGCTAAGTCCCTACAATAAAAATTATGTAGAATAACCTTACTAATTTAAATATTAGGTCTAAGGACCCACAGTATTAATAATTATGGAGATTAACCTGACTGATTTATATATTAAGGCTCAGACTCTACAATAACTGAGGTGATTAACCTAACTAATTTGCATAATAGGACTCAGACTCTATAATGATAATAATTACGGAGATGAACCTGACTGATTTAAATATTAAGGCTACGGCCCTACAATGTTATTTATTACGGAGATTAACCTGACTAATTTGCATAATAGGACTCAGAGTCTATAACGATAATAATTACAGAGATTACCCTGACTGATTTAAATATTAAAGCTAAGGCCCTACAGTGTTATTAAAGAGATGAACCTGACTAATTTAAATATTGAGGCTCAGACTCTACAATATTAATAACTGAGGTGATTAACCTGACTAATTTGCATAATAGGACTCAGACTCTATAATGATAATAATTACGGAGATTACCCTGACTGATTTAAATATTAAAGCTAAGACCCTACAGTGTTATTATTAAAGAGATTAACCTGACTGATTTAAATGGTAAAGCTCAAACTTTACAATATTAATAACTGAGGTGATTAACCTGACTAATTTGCATAATAGGACTCAGACTCTATAACGATAATAATTACAGAGATTAACCTGACTAATTTAAATATTAAAGCTAGGGCCCTACATTATTATTATTAAACAGATTAACCTGACTAATTTAAATATTAAGACTCAGACTCTACAATATTAATAACTGAGGTGATTAACCTGACTAATTTACAAAATAGGACTCAGACTCTATAATGGTAATAATTACAGAGATTAACCTGACTAATTTAAATATTAAAGCTAAGGCCCTACAGTATTATTATTAAACAGATTAACCTGACTAATTTAAATATTAAGACTCAGACTCTACAATATTAATAACTGAGGTGATTAACCTGATTAATTTGCATAATAGGACTCAGACTCTATAATGATAATAATTTACGGAGATTAACCTGACTAATTTGAATATTAAAACTCAGACTCTACAATTATAATAATTATGGAGATTAGCCTGACTGATTTAAATAGTAAGGGTAAGGCCCTACAGTGTTATTATTAAGGAGATTAACCTGACTGATTTAAATGCTAAGGCTCAGACTTTACAATATTAATAACTGAGGTGATTAACCTGACTAATTTAAATATTAAGGCTCAGACTCTACAATTATAATAATTACGGAGATTAAACTGACTAATTTAAATATTAAGGCTCAGACTTTACAATATTAATAACTGAGGTGATTAACCTGACTGGTTTGAATATTAAGGCTCAGAGTCTACAATTATAATAATTATGGAGATTAGCCTGACTAATTGAGAACTACTGATACGATTTGCAAAAGCTTTGTAAAAGACAAATCCAGAGGTTCCCTGGATTCCCTATAAGCAAACTTTATTTTTGAACTTTTAATTTGAAACTATTTGCCTTCGTTGCAGAGACTCGGGGAAACAACGAGTCGAACAAAAACCTCATTTCAAACGTTAATTTTCAGTCTGACTGAAAGACATTAGTTTGTTCTCCTTGGCTGTCCTGTTTTAATTTGACCACTAGATGGAGACAGGTGACACTGATTGTCCAACAGTGGGTCTTATGTGATGTTTAAATGGCTTTAATTTTGAAAATGTCTGTTTGAGCTCATCTTTCTTTGACTGAAGCCTTCAGATAGATCAGCTAGACAATTAAACTGAGAGTCCTGGCCTCTCTGTAGTGTTTAAAACAGGCTTATCTGCTGTTAGTCTGCTTGTTATTACCTGTGTACGCTGTCACCTCTTACCTGTGCGTCCGTACAGGTGTGTTCTCTGCTGCTGAGCTACGGAGCCGACCCCACCTTCCTGAACTGTCACAATAAGAGCTCCATCGACCTCGCTCCGACCACCCAGCTGAAGGAGAGGCTGGACCGTACGTCCTGTCAGGAAACATCACCAGGTGCTGATTTCATTTTAGTTTTCATTGCTCGTTTATTTTTTATGTCTTCTCCTGTCAGACGAGTTCAGGGGTCACAGTCTGCTGCAGGCGTCCAGGGAGGCCGACGTGGTCCAGGTCAAGAAGCACCTGAGCCTGGAGACCCTGAACTTCAAGCATCCTCACAGTCAGGAGACGGCGCTGGTAAGACGCTGGTGTCATTCTGCAGGCTGAATGATGTCACTTCGGACAAATTTGAACCCATTTTGACACTTTATTGTAGTTTTTATAAAGTTTTTGGTCATTTTGGACAAATTTTAAGTCATTCTGGACACTTTATTGTAATTTTGAAAAAGATTTGTGTCATTTTGGACACTTTTAGTCATTCTGGAGAAGTTTTAAGTAATTTCAGACACTTTTCTAGTCATTTTGGACACTTTATTGTAATTCTGGAGAGGTTTTAGGTCATTTATGACACTTTTTTAGTCATTTTGGACACTTCATAGCAGTTTTGAAGAAGTTTTGTAGTAATTTTGGAAAAATTTAGGACATTTTGTGCAAATTTTAAATCATTTCAGACAATTTTTAGTCATTCTGGAGAAGTTTTAAGTAATTTCAGACACTTTTTTAGTCATTGTGGACACTTTATTGTAATTCTGAAGAGGTTTTAGGTCATTTTGGACAAATTTTAGTCATTCTGGAGAGGCTTTAAGTTGTTTTAGACACTTTTCAAATTATTCTGGACACTTTATTGCAGTTTTGAAGAAGTTTTAGGTGGTTTTGGACAAATTATAAATCATTTTGGACACTTTTTAAGTCATTCTGGAGAAGTTTTGGGTCATTTTGTGCAGGTTTTAAGTCATTTCAGACATTTTTTGAGTCATTTCAGAGAAGTTTTATGCCATTTTGGACACTTTATTGTATTTCCGAAGATGTTTTAGGTCAATTTGGACACATTTTTAGTCATTTTGGAAAAATTTTAAGTCATTTCGGACACTTTATTGTAATTTTGAATAAGTTTTAGGTCATTTCGGACACTTTTTTAGTCATTCTGGAGAAGTTTTGGGTCATTTTGTGCAAGTTTTAATTCATTTTGGATATTTTTGAGTCATTTTAGAGAAGTTTTGTCATTTTGGACACCTTATTGTAATTCCGAAGGTGTTTTAGGTCAATTTGGACACATTTTTAGTCATTTTGGACAAATTTTAAATCATTTCGGACACTTTATTGTAATTTTGAATAAGTTTTAGGTCATTTTGGACACTTTTTAGTCATTATGGAGAGGTTTTAAGTTGTTTTAGACACTTTTTAATAATTTTGAACACTTTATTGCAGTTTTGAAGACGTTTTAGGTGGTTTTGGACAAATTATAAGTCATTTTGGACACGTTTTTAGTCATTTTGTACAATTTTTAGTCATTCTGGACAAGTTTTGGGTCATTTTGTGGAAGTTTGAAGTCATTTTGGACATTTTTGGAGTCATTTCAGAGAAGTTTTATGTCATTTTGGACACTTTATTGCAATTCTGAAGATGTTTTAGGTCAATTTGGACACATTTTTAGTCATTTTGGACAAATTTTAAGTCATTTCGAACACTTTATTGTAATTTTGAATAAGTTTTAGGTCATTTTGGACACTTTTTAGTCATAGCTTTATTGCAGTTCTGAAGACGTTTTTGGTGGTTTTGGACAAATTATGTGTCATGTGTCATTTTGGACACTTTTTTAGTCATTTTGTGCAAGTTTTAAGTCATTTTGGACATTTTATTGTATTTCCGAAGATGTTTTAGGTCAATTTGGGCACATTTTTAGTCATTTTGGAGAGACGTTTTGGGTCATTTTGGACAAATTTTGAGTCATTTTGGACACTTTTTGCAGTTTTGAAGAAGTTTTAGGTGGTTTTGGATAAATTACAAATCTTTTTGGACACTTTTTAGTCATTCTGGAGAGGTTTTAGGTCGTTTTGTACACTTTTTTAAGTCATTTTGGACATTTTTTGACACTTTATTGTAATTGTCAAGATGTTTTAAGTCATTTCGGACACATTTTAAGTCATTTTTTAGACGTTTTAAGTCATTTTGGAGATATTTTAAGTCATTTTGGACACCTTATTGTAACTTTGAGAAGACATTTGAAGTCATTTTCGACAAAATTTAATACTTTTTGGACAGAATATGAGTAAACCTGGATAAACTTTGAGTCAGAGGTCCAGTAACTGCTGCAGTTCAGAGGGTTAAAGGTAAACAGCATATATTTGCATTTATACAGAATACATGTGTTTGTGTGTTGTCAGCATTGTGCGTCAGCGTCTCCGTACCCGAAGAGGAAACAAGTTTGTGAGCTTCTGCTGAGGAGAGGAGCCAACGTCAACGAGAAAACTAAAGAGTGAGTTTGATCTGGGTTCATTTACGGATTAATGAAGCAGCAGAGGAAAGAAAACTGAAACCAATTAGGATTACTCCAGCTGTTGTGGTTTGATGGTTTTTAACTGGCATTTTGATTAGCTTCAGACGTTGTGCAACACTTTAAAGTGCTATTATACAAACAAACTGACCTGGTCGTTGTGATGTCACTGTGTTTGTGATGTCACCGTGACCTCAGCCTGCTGACCCCCCTCCACCTGGCGTCAGAGAAAGCCCACAACGACGTCATCGAGGTGCTGGTCAAACACGAAGCGAAGGTGAGCAGCGGCAGACGCATTAGCGGCAGCGCTAACCCTCCGAGGCTGATCTCACCTGTGGTCTCGCTGCAGGTGAACGCCGTGGATCACCTGGGCCAGACGGCGCTGCATCGGGCCGCCCACTCTGGTCACCTGCAGACCTGCCGCCTGCTGCTCACCGCCGGCTGCGACCCGATGCTCACGTCGCTGCAGGGATTCTCGCCGTCGCAGCTGGGCAACGAGAGCGTGCAGGAGATACTGCAAGGTGCATCCGATCACCAATAATCGCTGTTATTGATTGTAAACCTCAACTCTCAGCCTCCACGTTCTTTATTCCACATGGTGCTCAGGGTTTATTCCATCTCAGATCTTCAGGTTCCTTCTGCTCAACCAGCTCTGCTTAAAACTTTTGTATCATAAACTCTGAATATTTTAAAAAGTACCTGTGAAATTACAGCTTCATATATCATTCACATATCAGTACTTTGTGGTATATTTTTTTTTTTAAATTGATCCCATTTTTGACACTTTATTGTAGTTTTGAAGACATTTTAGGTCATTTTAGACACTTTTTTAGTCATTTTGGACACATTATGAGTAATTTTGGACACTTTTTTAGTCATTTTAGATGCTTTATTGTAGTTTTGAAGAAGTTTTAGATCATTTTGGAGAAACTTTAAGTAATTTTGGACACTTTTTAGTCAGTTTGGATGCGTTATTGTAGTTTTGAAGACATTTTTGGTCATTTTGGACACTTTTAGTCATTTTGGGTGATTTATTGTAGTTCTGAAGAAGTTTTTGGTCATTTTGGACACTTTTTAAGTCATTTTTGGATACTTTATTGTAGTTTGGAAGAAATTTTAGGTCATTTTGGATAAATTTTAAGTCATTTTGGACCATTTTGTCATTTTGGATGCTTTATTGTGGTTTTAGAGACGTTTTAGGTCATTTTGGATAAATTTTAAGTCATTTTAGACACTTTTTTAGTAATTCTGGAGAAGTTTTAAGTCAAATTGGATGCTTTTTAGTGATTCTAGAGAAGTCTTGGGTCATTTTGTTCAATTTATTTTGGGCATTTTTCAGTCATTATAGTGAAGTTTTATGTAATTTTGGACACTTTAGTGTAATTTTGAAGATTTTTAGGTCATTTTATGCAAATTTTAAGTTGTTTCAAACACTTTATTGTAATTCTGAAGAAGTTTTAGGTCTTTTTGGACACATTTTTAGTCATTTTGGATAACCTTTAAGTCGTTTTGGACACTTTATTGTAGTTTTGAAGAAGTTTTGGGTCACTGGATAAATTTTAATTCATTTTGGACACTTTCTAAAATAATTTTGGACACTTTATTGTAGTTTTGAAGAAGTTTTAGGTCATTTTGGACAAATTTTAAGTCATTTTGGACATTTTTTTTAGTAATTTTGGATAACTTTTAAGTCATTTTGGACACTTTTTTAGTCATTTTGGACACTTTATTCTCGTTTTGAAGACATTTTGGGTCATTTTGAACAAATTTTAGGTCATTTTGAACAAAATATGAGTACTCCTGGACCAACATTGAGTCAAATGTTGAGAAATGTCCATTATCTCTGAATATTTTTCATATATGAAGCTAAAATTTCACAAGCATCTTTATAAATATCCACATTTTGTGCTATAAACGTTTCAGGCTAATCAGACATGGTTGAGCAGAAATTGTTCTCAACATGCTGTGATTTGAGATGAAATGATCCACCTGTCAAGTTCTTAACTTATTGTATTGGATAAAATCCTCCATAGAGACTCACGTTTGGATTTTATCGATCACTGTTTTTGTTCTGTGGTGACATTTGTAGAAGGGGTTCTGATCGGGAACTCTGAAGTCGACCGGCAGCTGCTGGAAGCCTCTAAATCTGGAGATCTGGAAACAGTGAAGGTGGTGTCAGGTTTTTTCATTTATCACCAAAATGTGTTGACGTCTGTTGATTTACTTCAGATCAGCTTTGCTTTTTAGCTCAAGAATGTCTTAAATTTAAACATCACAGACTCCCAGAAACCCTAAAAGAGACGTAAGACAACCAAATCTGACACAAAAAAACAAAAAACAAACTTAATATGACATAAAACAAACACAAACAAATGTAAAACAACAAAGTTAAGCAGGCAGTGCTCAAGTAAAACACACGTGGAAGTACTTGAGTAACTTGAGTGAATATTTGTGGTTTCTTTCCTCCTCTATGGCACTGAACTAAAACAGGACATTTTGAAAACAGTGATCCACATTTTATAAACAAAAAAAAGTAATTAAATAATCAGGAAAATGATTCATCGACAGGATAAATAATTATCAGTTGGAGCTAACTGCTGCGTTTTTGGGACATGATGTTGTATTTAATTAGGATGTTGTAAAGTTTTAACCTTTTAAATCAAATTTTTAACCTTTGAAATCAAGTTTCTACCTTTGAAATCAAGTTTTTAACCTTTGAAATCAAGTTTTTAACCTTATAATGCAAAATTTAACCTTTGAAATCAAGTTTTAACCTTTGAAATACATTTTTTAACCTTGAAATCAAGTTTTTGACTTTTGAAATCAAGTTTTTAACCTTTGAAATCAAATTTTTATCCTTTGAAATCAAGTTTTTAACCTTTGGAATCAAGTTTTTAACCTCATAATGCAAGTTTTAACCTTTGAAATCAGGTTTTTAACCTTTGAAATCATGATTTGATCTTTAAAATCAAGTTTTTATCCTTTGAAATCAAGTTTTTAACCTTTGGAATCAAGTTTTTAACCTCATAATGCAAGTTTTAACCTTTGAAATCAGGTTTTTAACCTTTGAAATCATGATTTGATCTTTAAAATCAAGTTTTTAACCTCATGATGCAAGTTTTAACCTTTGAAATCAAGTTTTTAACCTTTGAAATCAAGTTTTTAACCTTTGAAATCATGATTTGATCTTTGAAATCAAGTTTTTAACCTTTGAAATCAAGTTTTTAACCTCATAATGCAAGTTTTAACCTTTGAAATCAAGTTTTAACCTTTGAAATCAAGTTTTTATCCTTTGAAATCAAGTTTTTAACTTTTGGAATCAAGTTTTTAACCTTTGAAATCAAGTTTTTAACCTCATAATGTAAGTTTTAACCTTTGAAATCAAGTTTTTAACCTTTGAAATCAAGTTTTTAACCTTTGAAATCAAGTTTTAACTTTGAAATCAAGTTTTTGTAAAATGATTTCTCAAAGTGTTTTAAAATCTCCTATTTTGGTTTCTTATTTCTGTATAACTCAGTATAATTAGTGTAGTTTATTTTGGGTCCAATGATGAAGGTGTTTGTTGTCGGTTCTGTTTAACCAACGGTGGAAATGATCATTAGTTGCAGCCTAGATATTTTAATTCTGTCTTACCTACTGACCTGCTGCCTCCTGAATATTAAAGAAGAACTGATGAATTCCCTCTTTACGTTCTCTATCTCTTCCTCTACATCCTCCTCTGTGCCTCTGTAGAAGCTTTGTACGCCGCAGAACGTCAACTGTCGGGATGTTGAGGGTCGACAGTCGACGCCGCTGCATTTCGCCGCCGGTTACAACCGCCTGGCCGTGGTCCAGTTCCTGCTGCAGCACGGAGCCGACGTCCACGCCAAAGATAAAGGGTGAGGAGCTCCAGCTGTGGTGAACTGAAGCCCAGGCGTCCGACTGCTGGGGAAGAAAAGTTTTCTTAAAGGCTTTCCTCCACGTTTCTTCTTCTCAGGGGTCTGGTTCCGCTCCACAACGCCTGCTCTTACGGTCACTACGAGGTCGCAGAGCTGCTGGTCCTTCACGGCGCCGTCGTCAACGTGGCCGACCTCTGGAAGTTCACACCGCTGCACGAAGCCGCCGCCAAGGGAAAGTACGACATCTGTAAACTCCTCCTGCAGGTACAAACACCAACAGGGCCGCTATGGAGAACCCACGATCTGCTTTCTGGCCCCTTCAGTGTTTTTTACACTGGTAAAGTCCATGTTTATCAGTCAGTCTTGAGTTTCCAGTGACTCCTAGGACTCTGAATTTTCTATGATGGAACCATTGAATCGTGTGTTTTGGTTCTTTCATAGATTTATTAAAGGTCTTCTGGAAATATGACTAAATCTACTGGATCATAGATGAACAAACAGAAATGTTGATATCTGGTTAAACTGGTCCGTTTCCTCCTCAGTTGGGTTCTTCTGGTTTCCGTCTACAAGCTTCTGGTTCCTCTTTGACTCCTCTGGACGGAATCGGTTCAGTCCAACTAAATGTGTCGTCTCCATGACTCAGACTTGTTTCTTCAGGTTCTTGATGGTTTAAGTCAGGACTTTGGGGGGACCAGTCTAAAACCTTCATTCCAGCCTGATGGAACCATTTCTTCACCACTTTGATGTGTTTGGGTTCATTGTCTGGTTGAAACATCCAACTGTGTCCCAGATCAACCTTCTGATGATGGTTTTTGGTTCTAATCCTCCTCCTTCATTGTTCCATTAACTTGCTGTGAAGCTCCAGTTCCACAGAGCATGATGCTGCCACCTCCATGCTGGATGGTAGGTCTGGTGTTCTTGGGGTTTAAAAAAAGTCTAAGACCTGCCCAAGACAGTCTAAACCAGTCCCAAAAAAGTCTAAAACCAGGACCAAAACCAACCCTAAAATACTCCTAAAAAAACCCAAGACCCCCCCAAAGACAATCTGAAACCAGTCCTAAGCCAGGGCCAACTTTAAATCACATTCAAAACCAGGTCCCAAACCAGCCCAGAACCAAGACTGAAACCAAACAAGAACCCGTCCGAACAAAGTCCAAAGCCAGTCCAAAACACAGTCTGAGATGAGGCCAAAGGGACTTCTAGAAAGCCCCAGAGCATGATGCTGCCACCTCCATGCTGATGCTAGGTCTGGTGTTGTTGGGGTTGAAGGCCTCACCTTCTCTCCTCCAGTCTTTGTTCCATCTGACCTCAGAACTTTCCTCCAGAAGGCCTTTTCTTTGTCCATGTGATCAGTGGAGCTTTAAGGTTCTGCTTCTAGAGGAAGAACTTCCTTCTTCATGGAGCCTCTCAGCTCATGTTGATGTCCAACCCTGTGGACTCTGACAGCTGTGTTCCAGCAGTTTCTGGTTCATCCAGACCTGCTTTCTGCTGGTTCCTGGTTGACTGTTGACCATCCTGACCAGGTGTCAAGAAACTATTGGACCAAATGTGAAAAAATATAGACCAAACTGGACTAAATGTGGACCAAACTGGACCAAACCAAACTGGACTAAACTAAACAGACCTGCTTTCTGCTGGTTCCTGGTTGACTCTTGACCATCCTGACCAGTCGTCTCTCAGCAGCAGGTGGTAGTTTGTGTTTTCATGTCTTCCTCCAGCACGGCGCCGACCCGACCCGGAAGAACCGGGACGGTAACACTCCTCTGGATCTGGTGAAGGACGCCGACACGGACATCCAGGACCTGCTGCGAGGCGACGCCGCCCTGCTGGACGCCGCCAAGAAAGGCTGCCTGGCCAGAGTGAAGAAGCTCTGCACATCAGACAACGTCAACTGCAGAGACACTCAAGGGAGACACTCGACACCGCTACACCTGGCAGGTACGTAGCACACCTGAATCACAATTAGGAGTTTATAGGTGCAGCTGTTGTTTAGTAATCAGTAAAGGAATCATCCAACTGTCCAAATTACAGACAAACTTATTGCTTTCTCTGTGCTGCAGCCGGTTACAACAACCTGGAGGTGGCCGAGTATCTGCTGCAGCACGGAGCCGAGGTCAACTCTCAGGACAAAGGAGGCCTGATTCCTCTGCACAACGCTGCCTCCTACGGGGTGAGTGGAGGAAAACACCTAAACATGTTTCTAACCTGGGCCCTGAGACCAAGGCTGAACCCTCAAACAGCTCTGTGAAGGTCCACGACCAGACAGAATGTTACCACAAGGTCTAAAACCCAAATGTAGATGGACGTCCTAACCTAAATCTGACTCTACTCTAATTTAAACCAACTCCTCGCCTTAAAATGTCATTATTTAGATTATGGGGGTGTTTTCTCACCAGGAAGAGGCAGAATAAGGTCCCCACAACATGAGTAAAACAAATACAAACACACATGATCATAAAACAGACAGTAAATTATAACGGCTGTAAATTTCACTTTAAAGAAGTGACAAGAAAAGATTATTTCATTAAATCTAAATGGAGTGTGCAGAACCAGACCCTGTGAACATGTATGCTACCTCTACCCAGACAGTATGTTAGTTTCTCTCCTGATCCCTGTGTTCACATAAAATGTATTTTAATACGGCTGAACTCCCAATAAAACTGTTCTCAGTTCTGCATTTCTTCTGTTTCTGTTGTCAGAAAGCAGAATGAGGATGAAATAGTGTATTAAATGCAGCCTTTTCTGCGTAATATACCTAAAGATGTTGACAGAATGACTCAGAAATATCCAAGGTGATTCAAAAGTTGCCCAAAATATCTTAAAAATCATCCAAAATACCCCAAAACTTGTTCAAGATTACTTGAAACTTCTCTAAAATACCTCAAATACTTTTTCAGTCACATTTAAAAAGAATTCAGTCGCATTTAGAGAATTCAGTTGCATTTAAAAAAAATTCAGTCGCATTTAAATAGAATTCAGTCACATTTAGCGAATCCAGTCACATTTACAAAGAATTGAGTCGCATTTAGAGAATTCAGTCCAAATTTTAAAAACTTCTGTCGCATTTGAAAAGAATTCAGTTGCATTTTAAAAGAATTCAGTTGCATTTTAAAAGAATTCAGTTGCATTTAAAAAGAATTCAGTTGCATTTTAAAAGAATTCAGTCGTATTTGAAAAGAATTCAGTCGCATTTTAACAGAATTCAGTCACATTTTAAAGGAATTCAGTCGCATTTAAAAAGAATTCAGTCGCATTTTAAAAGAATTCAGTTGCATTTGAAAAGAATTCAATCACATTTTGAAAGAATTCAGTCGCATTTAAAAGGAATTCAGTTGCAGTTAGAGAATTCAGTAGCAAATTTAAGACTTCTGTCGCATTTGAAAAGAATTCAGTTGCATTTTAAAAGAATTCTGTCGCATTTTCAAAGAATTCAGTTACATTTAAAAAGAATTCAGTCGCATTTAAAAAGAATTCAGTTGCATTTAGAGAATTCAGTTGCATTTAAAAAGAATTCAGTCGCATTTACAAAGAATTGAGTCGCATTTAGAGAATTCAGTCACAAATTTAAGACTTCTGTCGCATTTGAAAAGAATTAAGTCGCATTTTAAAAGAATTCAGTTGCATTTTAAAAGAATTCAGTCGCATTTAAAAAGAATTCAGTCGCATTTTAAAAGAATTCAGTTGCATTTGAAAAGAATTCATTCACATTTTAAAAGAATTCAGTCGCATTTAAAAGGTATTCAGTCGCATCTAAAAAGAATTCAGTCGCAATTAAAACGAATTAAGTCGCATTTTAAAAGAATTCAGTTGCATTTTAAAAGAATTCAATAACATCTTAAAAGAATTCAGTCTCATTTACTGAATCCAGTCGCATTTAAAAAGAATTCAATCACATTTTAAAAGAATTCAGTCGCATTTTAAAAGAATTCAATCACATTTTAAAAGAATTCAGTCGCATTTAAAAAGAATTCAGTCGTATTTAAAAAGAATTCAGTCGCAGTTAGAGAATTCAGTAGCAAATTTAAAAGACTTCTGTCGCATTTGAAAAGAATTCAGTCGCATTTGAAAAGAATTCAGTCGCATTTAAAAAGAAATCAGTCGCATTTAAAAAGAATTCATTTAGAGAATTCAGTTGCATTTAAAAAGAATTCAGTTGCATTTTAAAAGAATTCAGTCGCGTTTAAAAAGAATTCAGTCGCATTTAGAGAATTAAGTTGCATTTAAAAAGAATTCAGTTGCATTTAGAGAATTCGTTACGTTTACAGACTGACTGGTGAACCAATCTGTCACAGCAGGACATCTTTCTTTCTTTTCTTTAGGACTGAGGTTTCGTCAGTCCGTCTGAGGGTTCAGACTTGGTTCAGGTAAAACCAGGTTCACATTCTTCCTGTTTTTATAGTTTCTTGCAAATAAATGAAAGCCAATTAAGCTGACGAGACTTTCAAACAAGCTGGCAGGTTTTGGGTTTCAGAGGCTTGATGAAGTATTTCAATGAGCTCCTCTCTGCGGCGCCCCCTGCTGTGTGGACGACGACATCCACAGTTTATGAACAGGAAGCTGCTCATTAACCCAAACTAAACTGATTTCCTGTCGTCTTGTTTTCCCGTCCGGCAGCACGTGGACGTGGCGGCTCTGCTCATCAAATACGACGCCTGCGTCAACGCCACCGATAAGTGGGCGTTCACGCCGCTGCACGAGGCCGCCCAGAAGGGCCGGACGCAGCTCTGTGCGCTGCTATTGGCTCACGGCGCCGACCCGACGCTCCGGAACCAGGAAGGGCAGTCATCATTGGACCTGGTGGCGGTGCGTCTGATTTAAAGGGACAGTACACCATAAAACATGTTCTTATGGAGTTCGTCCATCTCAACTCAAACGAATAGAAACTCTGCACATTTTATATTTCAAATACTTTCAGAAACAGTTTTTAAAAACCGCCTGTCGACCCACGTTCAGCAGGTTTATTCTCACATTGAAAGTTGAGATTTCTAAAGAATGTCTGAGCGTGTTTGATATAAGAAGCTTTAATTCCTTGTATATTTTAATAAATCTTTGTATTTTATGCTACAGAAGCCAGAGAATCTCATATTTTCTCAGAACATGATGATCTGAGCTGCTCCTCCTCCCGCAGGCCGACGATGTCCGAGCTCTTCTCTCGGCAGCGATGCCTCCCTCGGCCCTCCCCGGTTGTTTCAAACCTCAGGTCATCAGCGTGGCGGCGGCGGCGTCGGCGGCGTCCTCTGCAGCTCCGCCCATCGTCCCACCGCCCCTCTCCTCTTCCTCCTCCTCCTCATCCCCTTCATCCTCCTGCCCTGCTGCTCCTCTCCTCCTCCTCCCCTCCTCCTCAGATCCGGATGCTGCGGCTTCGACCGACAGTAACGTCGCCGCCGCCGCCGCCGCAAACTCCTCGTCTTCGCCGCCACCGTCTTCGTCCTCCTCGGCGTTTCCTGAGATGTCGGTGCTGCTGTCGGCCGGCGAGGCCTCGCTGAGCCCTGAGAGGAAAGAGGAAGGTGAGTGAAGATGAGGAGGAGTTCCACCGTTGTACAGACATCACTGAGAACTACTCAAAAGTTGTGCATAAAGACCTGGATCACTAAAAGTTTGTCCAAATCAACAAAACACGTCCAAAATGACTTCAAACATGACAAAAGATGACTCAGAATTACTTCAGTGGTTCTTTTGCGTCACAATCTGGTTGTTTTATGTCTCTTTACGTAACATTTTACTCGTTTTTTTGTCACTTTTTGGTTGTTTTACGTCCTTTTGTGGTCATTTTATGTCTAATTTTAGTCGTTTTGCATCACAATCTGGTTGTTTTATGTCTTTTTGCGTAACATTTTAGTCGTTTTGTGCCACCCTTTGGTTGTTTTATTTCTTTTTGTGGTTCTTTTGCGTCACAATCTGACTGTTTTATGTCTTTTTGCGTAACATTTTAGTCATTTTTTGTCACTCTTTGGTTGTTTTACGTCCGTTTGTGGTCGTCTTATGTCTAATTTTAGTCATTGTGCATCACAATCTGGTTGTTTTGCTTCTTTTGTTGCTCTTTTGCATAACAATCTAGTTATTTTATGTCTTTTTGCGTCACATTTTAGTTGTTTTGTGTCACTCGTTGGTTGTTTTACGTCCTTTTGTGGTCGTCTTAAGTCTAATTTTTGTCGTTTTGCATCACATTTTGGTTGTTTTGCTTCTTTCGTTGCCCTTTTGCATCACAATCTGGTTGTTTTGTGTCTTTTTGCGTAACATTTTAGTCGTTTTGTGTCACTCTGTGGTTGTTTTACGTCCTTTTATAGTCATGTTATGTCTAGTTTTAGTCATTTTGCATCACATTTTGGTTGTTTTACATCCTTTTGTGGTTCTTTTGCGTCACAATCTGGTCATTTTATGTTTTTTTGCGTAACATTTTAGTCGTTTTGTGTCACTCTTTGATTGTTTTATGTCCTTTTGTGGTCGTCTTATGTCTACTTTTAGTCGTTTTGCATCACATTTTGGTTGTTTTAGTTCTTTTTGTGGTTCTTTTGTGTCACAATCTGGTTGTTTTATGTCCTTTCGAGATCATTTTGTGTCACTTTGTGGTTGTCTTACGTTACATTTTAGTAGTCAAGAATGAACTGTGAACTTCAACCTTTTAACCTGCAGTCTTAAATGTGCCTGTACTGTTGTGTTTTTTACCGGCAGTGTGTTTGTTTGATGACCGATTCAGGAACATGTCGTGTCTTCCAGGCTCTGAGCTCAGCATCTGTCAGTTCCTGAAGAACCTTGGACTGGAGCACCTTCTGGAGATCTTCGACAGGGAACAGGTGAGATCGGAGAATGAATTTCTTTGGCAGAATTCAGAAAACATAGCTTTTGATTTGACGACAACAAACCCAGGCCCTCCTGACGCCTTTCATTTGTTTTCTGTCGTCTCATCGGCTCCCATACAGGCCTGCATGTGGATTCTTAACATGTTCCATCAGATTTTCCTCTATTTTCACACAAAAAGCTGAATTTCACTCTGAGAAGGTGAAACTGAGAGATTCATATTAAAAGTAGGAAAGGGCTCAGAGAGCGCAGACCTCCGCCAAGCAGCTTCAGTCCACCCCCAACACAATCTCCCAATGACTAAGTATCCTTAGAAAAAGGTAATTGTCTGGTAATCGCTTTCACACCGTTGCACTGCTGTAGTTGAGCACGAGCGGCCGACACCCACCATATATGTGCAATTCACTTTCCTACCACAAGGCGGCACTGCAAGGCTTTCTAACACTCCCAATGTTAAAGAATCTTTTTTTTTAAAATTCCTGGATTCAGACGGTGATCCGGATCACTCCCAAAATTTAATCATTTGTTCCTTGTCCCATCTCAGACATTTCCTCAAAATTTCATCCAAATCTGTTCATAACTTTCGAGTTATTTTGTACACAAACAAACAAACAAACAAAGAAACAAACTAGAAAAGCACTCAGAGAGCTCATACCTCCGCCAAGGAGCTTCAGTCCACCCCCAACACAATCTCCCAATTCACATATTTTGTATGGAACGTTACAGATACTAATGTAATTACAGACAGTTCAAATGTCCTACCAACAATGCAGCCTTCACCCCATCCGACCTAATGAACAGGCGCGGCCTCTAGCGCGGCAGCTCCTAACAGCCTCCCAGCTTCTTAGACAACCGGAGATAAGAATGCCGGCCCAACCGTGCGTATGTCGCTCAGGAAGGAAAGAGAACTCCGTCACTGTCGCTGTTTGTCGCATGGAGACCCAAAATGTCATGTGGTCAGAGGGGGTTACCCCAAAAACAAGAGTGCCCTCTGGTGGCTTTTAGAGTAAACCGCATTTAATTGTCCACCCGGTTACACTTAAAAAAATCCTGGATCCAGACGGTGATCCGGATCAGTCCCAAAATTTCATAATTTGTTCCTTGTCTCATTTCACACATTTCCTGAAAATTTCATCCAAATTTGTCCATGAGTTTTTGAGTCATTTTCAACACAAACAAACAAACCAACGTCGGCCATCACATAACCTCCTTGGCGGAGGTAATAAAAAAGAACTTGGCTCTGGACGGGGCTGAAGCTACGGGAACAACAGGATCTGATGTCATCTGTAATTATTTCTTTAGAGGAGGTGGAAAATGACTCAGAGACTCTTCAGACTGAATTATAATAACCGACTAGTGCAGGTAAAATTAAAAAAACCTCCCGCTGAAGACATAATGAAGAAATACATCTTAAAAATACAGCAACGTGAAAAATAGACGAACACTAACAGCCATGTTTGTACCATCTGCATCTCAAATAATTAGAATATGGCTATGGAATATGTCTTCTTTTGTATTTCATTTCAATTTTGTGCTTTCGTGTGTGTGTGGTGTGTGTGTGTAGATCACTCTGGATGTGTTGGTGGAGATGGGTCATCGTGAGCTGAAGGAAATCGGCATCAACGCTTACGGACATCGACACAAAATCATCAAAGGAGTCGAGAGACTCATCAGTGGACCTCAGAGTGAGGACACACAATATACACACCATAATAACGCACACTCTGAACACACACACACACACAATCTGAGCACATACAAACACTTCATCACACGCATATACACTGAACACATACACACTCAACAGACACACACTTCAACACACACATTTCATCACACGCACTCAATATACACACAGATACTTCATCAAAACATGCAATCACACACACACACACACACAAACACACACATTTCAACATACTATTCATCAACACACACCATGGACTCACACACTGCAACACACACACTCAGACTTCAATACACACACACACACACATACACTTCAGCACACTTTAGAATTACACAAGCCACAAAACTACACACTTCAGCACAAGCACAAACACACACACACACACACACACTCCAACACACACTCTTACACACACTTCAACATACACACTCCAGCACAGACACACATCACTTATATTTACACGTGTTTATTTACACACACACACACATATATATATATATATATACGTGTGTGTGTGTGTGTGTGTGTGTGTGTGTGTGTGTACAGGTGTGAACCCCTACCTGACCCTGAACACGGCCAACAGCGGGACGATACTGATCGACCTCTCAGCTGATGACAAAGAGTTCCAGTCGGTGGAGGAGGAGGTATTGATCACTGTTGGTATTGATTACACTAATGATGATCAGTGCAGGGTCACTTTAAAGACAGGATGTTCATGTTCTGCATAAAGAAACGAGCAGAACAGCAGAAGAACTGGGTTTTGGACTGGTTTTATTTTCATCCTGGACTTGACTTTGGACTGGTTTCTGTTTTGGTTTTGGACTTGATCTTAGACCAGTGTCTTGTCTCAGAGTTTATGTTTGGACTGGTGTCTCTCTTGGTTTTAGACTTGTTTTTGAACTGGTTTAACACTGGTTCTGGAGCTGGTTCTGAACTACCTTTGGACTGATTGTAGTACTGTTTTTTGCGTGCTTTTAGACCCGGTTTTGGTCTAAAAGAGCTGGTTTCTAAATTGGCTTTGGAAATGTTGGACCTTGTTTCTAAGGTGGTTTTGGACTGGTCTGACCTCGTTTCTAAGGTGGTTTTGGACTGGTCTGACCTTGTTTATAAGGTGGTTTTGGAAATGTCTGACCTTGTTTCTAAGGTGGTTTTGGACTGGTCTGACCTTGTTTTTAAGGTGGTTTTGGAAATGTCTGACCTTGTTTCTAAGGTGATTTTGGCCTAGTGTGACTTTGTTTCTAAGGTGGTTTTGGAAATGTTGGACCTTGTTTCTAAGGTGGTTTTGGCCTGGTTTGACTTTGTTTCTAACTTGGTTTTGGAAATGTTGGACCTTGTTTCTAAGGTGGTTTTGGACCGGTCTAACCTTGTATTTAAGGTGGTTTTGGACTGGTCTGACGTTGTTTCTAAGGTGGTTTTGGACTGGTTTGACTTTGTTTCTAAGGTGGTTTTGGACTGGTCTGACGTTGTTTCTAAGGTGGTTTTGGACAGGTCTGACCTTGTTTCTAAGGTGGTTTTGGACTGGTCTGACCTTGTTTCTAAGGTGGTTTTGGCCTGGTTTGACCTTGTTTCTAAGGTGGTTTTGGACTGGTTTGACTTTGTTTCTAAGGTGGTTTTGGACTGGTCTGACGTTGTTTCTAAGGTGGTTTTGGACTGGTCTGACCTTGTTTCTAAGGTGGTTTTGGAAATGTCTGACCTTGTTTCTAAGGAGGTTTTGGAAATGTTGGACCTTCTGTTTCTAACTTGGTTTTGGAAATGTTGGACTTTGTTTCTAAGGTGGTTTTGGCCTGGTTTGACTTTGTTTCTAACTTGGTTTTGGAAATGTTGGACCTTGCTTCTAAGGTGGTTTTGGACTGGTCTAACCTTGTATTTAAGGTGGTTTTGGACTGGTCTGACGTTGTTTCTAAGGTGGTTTTGGACTGGTTTGACTTTGTTTCTAAGGTGGTTTTGGACTGGTCTGACCTTGTTTCTAAGGTGGTTTTGGACTGGTCTGACCTTGTTTCTAAGGTGGTTTTGGACTGGTCTGACCTTGTTTCTAAGGTGGTTTTGGAAATGTCTGACCTTGTTTCTAAGGTGGTTTTGGCCTGGTTTGACCTTGTTTCTAAGGTGGTTTTGGACTGGTTTGACTTTGTTTCTAAGGTGGTTTTGGACTGGTCTGACGTTGTTTCTAAGGTGGTTTTGGACTGGTCTGACCTTGTTTCTAAGGTGGTTTTGGAAATGTCTGACCTTGTTTCTAAGGTGCTTTTGGCCTGGTTTGACCTTGTTTCTAAGGGGGTATTGGAAATGTTGGACCTTCTGTTTCTAACTTGGTTTTGGAAATGTTGGACTTTGTTTCTAAGGTGGTTTTGGCCTGGTTTGACCTTGTTTCTAAGGTGGTTTTGGACTGGTCTGACCTTGTTTCTAAGGTGGTTTTGGCCTGGTTTGACTTTGTTTCTAAGGTGGTTTTGGCCTGGTTTGACCTCGTTTCTAAGGTGGTTTTGGACTGGTTTGACCTTGTTTCTAAGATGGTTTTTGACTGGTTTGAGCTCGTTTCTAGGGTAGTTTTGGACACTAGTCTGACCTTGTTTCTAAGGTGTTTTTGGACTGGTTTGACCTTGTTTCTAAGGTGGTTTTGGACTGGTCTGACCTTGTTTATAAGGTGGTTTTGGCCTGGTTTGACCTTGTTTATAAGGTGGTTTTGGCCTGGTTTGACCTTGTTTCTAAGGTGGTTTTGGCCTGGTTTTACCTTGTTTCTCAGGTAGTTTTGGACTGGTTTGGGGCTCATTTTTAACTCGTTCTTTAAGTTGCTTTGGGACTGGCTTTTCAATGGTTTCTGACTTGTTTGGGGGTTGGTTTTGAACTGGCATCAAACTGACTATCTTGCTTTTGGACTTGCTCTTGTTTTGAAAATGTCCCTTTCTAACTTGGTTTTGGGCTGAGCTTTGAACTGGTTTTGGAGTTGGTTTGGACTGTGTTTTAGACTGGTGCCACCTGACACTGAACTGGTTTCTAACTTGGTTTTGGACTCTTTTTTGGAAGATCTTGGAATACGTGACCGCAGTTCTTCTGGTCCGTTTTGGACTGGCCTCTCTGGACTCCTTGTTTTAAGATAACCTATGTACACATTCAGCTTTTAAGAAAATAATTTCTATTATTTCTCGCATGATGTTAAGATTCAACTGTTGTTTGTGTTGATCAGATGCAGAGTACGATCAGGGAGCACCGAGACGGCGGCCACGCTGGAGGGATCTTCAACCGATACAACCTGGTCAAGGTAACACTGTCATTCAGACTTCACTGGATCCTGGTCGATTCCTCGGTGTTGTAGTAAAAGTTGCTAACCCCATCTGGGTTTCAGATCCAGAAGGTCTGCAACAAGAAGCTGTGGGAGAGGTACAGCCACCGCAGGAAGGAGGTCTCAGAGGAAAACCACAACCACTCCAACGAACGGATGCTCTTCCACGGTCAGAATGTTAAACCGTAGAAGTACTAGAAGGTGTAGTAATGGTGGTAGCAGCAGTAAATGAACTACAGATGGTAAAACATGCTCCAATATGGCTGAACATGCAGCGGCAGTGATGGTAGAAGCAGTACAAGTAGCAGTAGTAGTACTATGTAGTATTTATAATAATGAGAATGACAGATATAATAAAGAAGCTGTAGTAATAGCTACAGTTGGGGGTGTTTTGTTGGGAGGCTGGTTCCTAATTTTGATTTAAGCTGTTCTGAACCGATTTAAAGGTGTTTTTTGACTAGTTCGACTTGTTTTTGGGCGCCGTGTTTGTCCTTGTTTCTAACTTGTGTTTTGGACTTGGCTTCAAACCTGGTTTCAAATTTGGTTTTTGGACGTTTTAGACTAGTTTCTAACTTGGTTTTAGATTTGGTCGTGTACATGTTTTAGATCAGTTTATAAGTTGACTCCAGTTTTGGTTGGGGACATGTTCCAGACTAGTTGCTAGCGTGGATCCTTGTGGTTTCAATCGTAGCATCTGGACTTGCTCAAGTTTCTCAAAGATGTTAGGAGTTAGGAGGTGAAATGTCTTCGAGAAACTCAAGCTAATCCAGACGCTATGATGAAACTACGAGGATAACCATGACCTGGATGACCAAGAATTTTCATAGACAAGTTTCTACTGTGGTTTCATACTTGGTTTTTGATATGTTTTAAACTAGTATTGAACTTGGTTACAAATTTGGTTAGGGATAGGTGTTGGACTAGTTTCTAACTTGGTTTCAGACTTGGTTTTGGACAGGTGTTAGATTCGTTTTTAATTTGATTCTGGGCATGTTTTGGCTAGTTTCTGTAGCAGGAATATCTGTAGTAGAGGTAGTAGGAGCACACAGGTAGTAATACCAGCGAAGACAGTAGTAGTATTACCAGTTGCAATACATTATTCAGAGTATTACTCGTACTGTGTCCGTACAGGTTCTCCGTTCGTCAACGCCATCATCCATAAAGGCTTTGACGAGCGTCATGCCTACATTGGAGGGATGTTCGGCGCCGGGATTTACTTCGCTGAGAACTCATCAAAGAGTAACCAGTACGTTTACGGGATCGGAGGAGGGACGGGCTGTCCTCAGCACAAAGACCGATCCTGCTACATCTGCCACAGGTACGGACACCTGGACTCCGCCCACTGGACTCCGCCCGCTACCTGAACAACACCTGAATTCAGACACATCATCTGTTTATGTGGAACTTTATAGAGTCACTGAGGCTGCGTTCAGAATCACAGACATTGAATGCAGCATCTTCTAAAATACTACATTAAAAATACTAGATTTATGACCACCTCAACCTTTCTGCAAGAGATAAGACCTCAGTGTCAGATACTATAAATGCTCACAGTCTTTGTTCTTTTTGTCCCTCCAGGCACCTGTTGTTCTGCAGGGTGACTCTGGGTAAATCCTTCCTGCAGTTCAGCGCCATGAAAATGGCTCATTCACCGCCGGGTCACCACTCGGTTACCGGCCGGCCGAGCGTCAATGGACTGGCTTTGGCCGAGTACGTCATCTACAGAGGAGAGCAGGTCAGGATGTTTTTCATCCCCTCATACAGCATGTTAGTAGAACTGTTGGTAGGAATGTTCTGATCCAAGCTCAGAGATCAGCATCAAGGCAGGTCAAGGTGTTTTTTAACTTTTTGGTATCGACACATGCTTTTGTTTTGTCTACTGTCACACAGGTGTCTTAATTAATGAAGCATTATCAATCAGTAATTGACCAATTTATAATTAGAATTGGACACGCGATTGAGCTGTTTCTAAGCCATGGACATATTAAAGGCAGCAGTTGCTGGTTGGTTGTCATTAAGCATCACACAAGACTTTGTCATGGTGCCCCCTAACCAGTTAAATTCCCACAGTGCTCTCTGTTTCATGACATCAGCTGCCCACCTCCTCTGGCCTCTCCAGTAATTAACAGTAAGAGGCTCCACCTGGTGCAACAACCAGGTACTGCAGGTACAATACTTGAATTGTGTATTTTCTCAGAAAATGGCATCAGCAAATCATATGTCAAATGACTCAGATTGAATCAGGGGGAAGCAAACTTGACAGGGACATACCTAAGTGTTTTTTAAAATATTTGTCCTATTGATTTTCTGAACTTCTATCTAATCTTTTCTCTTCTCTGTTCAGAGTAATTGCTCCAAGGTCCTTCTAAAATACCCCCTGACTTTCTTATATATCATTTTCTCGTGATCTGACATCTAACATATGTTCCCCTTGGTCCATTCCAATGCCAATATATTGAGACCAAAGAAGGGAGAATGTGAATTTATTCCATAATTTTGTGTTCCAGACTGTAAAACCTTCACTTTAAATCTTACATTTTCTTTTAACATCAAATATTCTGCATTAAATAAGCAGCAACCAAAGCTAATCTACCTCCTACATGCTACGTGAGTGTGGTCTGGTCACATTTGAATGGAATAGAAAACCTTTATTGTCATGGTATTGTGCAAAATGCAGTAGAATTAAGAGCAGTACTCCTGGTTGGTACATTAAGACAGACACACACACAAAAAAGCAACCTTTCAAACACAAAAACAATAAATAAATAGAGTAAATAGATAATACATGTTAGATGTAACTACATTATTTCACTGGGCATGGGTACAAATGTTGCACTAGTGTGAATGACTTTTGAGTTGCACACATTTCAAACCAGTATTCAGCATTTACCCAATACACTGACTATATGGAAACATGCTGGTATAGTTTTCCTTCATCTCCTACATAAAGCAGCAGGGTGACAAACCGCCGCTGTATAAGTGGAGAGCACAGCTTGCGCTCAGACAATAGAACATGTAATGTCTTCTGCTGGAACAGAAGTGGCTCTTCACAGTCCGCCATCAATAGATGTCCACTCAAGCAATCAGCAGTTCTCCGAGTGTGTGAAATTACAGGCGGAGGTCGACCATGCAGCTGATAGCAGCGCTGAAGAGGAGCTTTAAAGCAGAGCTGCTGGCTGCTTTTTGCTCTCATAATATCATATTTTCTGTCTTTCAGTCGTTTTTCTGAGATCCTGCAGGGAGTTTAACATTCGACCGTTTCTGTCGACCAACAGCAGGATTGTTAGATCTGATCTCTGAAGTCTGCTCAGTATCAAAATGTGAAGAGACTGATACCATTTCAGTGTCTGTCAGTTCAATGTAAGGTTACAGGCAGCAACTAGTTAGCTTAGCTTAACAGAAAGACTGCAAATAAGAGGAAAGAGCGAGCTAATCCACCTAGCAGCACCGCTAAAGTTTACTGAGGAACACATTCTTCGTATTCCTGCACTGAATGATTGATATGTTGTACGGTAAGACTGTTGGGAGTACATAACCACTGTCAACAAGAACGTAGAGAAAACCAAGTCCAAGACAAAGTCAGAAACTAGTCCAACACCTGTCCAAAACCAAGTTAGAAACTAGTCCAGCACCTGTCCAAAGCCAAGCTAGAAACTAGTCCAACACCTGTCCAAAGCCAAGCTAGAAGCTAGTCCAACACCTGTCCAAAACCAAGCTAGAAACTAGTCCAGCACCTGTCCAAAACCAAGTTAGAAACTAGTCCAACACCTGTCCAAAACCAAGTTAGAAACTAGTCTAACACCTGTCCAAAACCAAGCTAGAAACTAGTCCAACACCTGTCCAAAACCAAGCTAGAAACTAGTCCAGCACCTGTCCAAAACCAAGTTAGAAACTAGTCTAACACCTGTGCACAACCAAGATAGACACTAGTCCAACACCTATAAAAACCAAGTCCAAAACCAAATTAGAAACTAGCGCAACATCTGTCCAAAACCAAGTCCACGTCCAAGTTAGAAACTACTCCAATACTTGCCCAAAACTAAGTCCAGAACCAAGATAGAAACTAGTCCACCACCTGTCCACAACGAAGATAGAAACTAGTCCAACACCTGACCAAAACCAAGTTAGAAAGTAGGCTAAAATCTGTCCAAAACCAAGTCCAGAACCAAGATAGAAACTAGTCCAACACCTGTCCAAAACCAAGTCTGAAACCAAGTTAGAAACTAGTCTAACACCTGTCCAAAACCAAATTAGAAACTAGCCCAACACCTGTCCAAAACCAAGTCTGAAACCAAGTTAGAAACTAGTCTAACACCTGTCCAAAACCAAATTAGAAACTAGCCCAACACCTGTCCAAAACCAAGTCCACATCCAAGTTAGAAATTAGTCCAATATTTGCCCAAAACCAAGTCCACAACCAAGATAGAAACTAGTCCAACACCTGTCCAAAACCAAGTCCACAACCAAGATAGAAACTAGCCCAACACCTGTCCAAAACCAAGTCCACAACCAAGATAGAAACTAGTCCAACACCTGACCAAAACCAAGTTAGAAAGTAGTCCAAAATCTGTCCAAAACCAAGTCCACATCCAAGATAGAAACTAGTCCAACACCTACCCAAAACCTAATTAGAAACTAGCCCAACACCTGTCCAAAACCAAGTCCACAACCAAGATAGAAACTAGTCCAACACCTGTCCAAAACCAAGTCTGAAACCAAGTTAGAAACTAGTCTAACACCTGTCCAAAACCAAATTAGAAACTAGCCCAACACCTGTCCAAAACCAAGTCCACATCCAAGTTAGAAATTAGTCCAATATTTGCCCAAAACCAAGTCCACAACCAAGTTAGAAACTAGTCTAACACCTGTCCAAAACCAAATTAGAAACTAGCCCAACACCTATCCAAAACCAAGTCCACATCCAAGTTAGAAATTAGTCCAATATTTGCCCAAAACCAAGTCCACAACCAAGTTAGAAACTAGTCCAACACCTGTCCAAAACCAAGTCCACAACCAAGATAGAAACTAGTCCAACACCTGTCCAAAACCAAGTCCACATCCAAGTTAGAAACTAGTCCAACACCTTTCCAAAACCAAGTCTACAACCAAGTTTGAAACTAACTTGATTGTAGACTAAACAAATATTGGTCTCTTTAAACACTAATCGTCTGTATCAGACATGAAAACCACACTGGTTGTTCCCTAATGTCTTCCCACCAGGATACCCCAAATAAAGTCGTTTTATTCTTTTGGTCGTAGTTTTGGTTGTTCTTGCCGCCCACAGGCCTATCCAGAGTACCTGATCACCTACCAGATCATGAAGCCCGAAGCCTCTGCAGACGGATGAGGAGGAAGAGGACGATGAAAATACAAAGGGTTGCTCCACTAACTGCATGCAAACAGAAAAAAAACTTTATTTATACAATGTATAAGACATGTAGGTTTTTATCCGATGCCTGTTTTTTGCTATTTTTTTCTATGGTTTGTTGTATGCACTTTATTAACATGGGTTGTGTCATGACGTGACGTGATGTGACTGTTGATTTCGTCCTAAAATAGTGTTGTCCAGTGATTTCAGGGTAGAGATGACGAGTCGGCTACAAAGCATCAGGGCCAAATGTAAAGAAGGTGGTGGCAAGATTTCAAACAGAACACTAAATCTTAGTCCTTACATCTGACACCACCGCCAGGATTTACTGCATCGGAATGACAGCATGCGATTTTTTAACCGAAGTGACGTAAAAATGACCAAAAATGAGCTCTGATGTTGCCTGAACCACTCGTCCTTTCTGAAGAGCTAACGGTTGCTCTCTCCTGGCAAACTTTTTGTTGCCTGGCAACGTCCTAACGAGGTGAAGTGTTAATTTGATTTTATGAAGATGTTATGTGTATATTTATTTTTTGTACAAGCATGTTGGTTTATTAACATTTATAAAGTGAAAAATATGTCGTCGTTGGGGTTTGAGGCAGTCTGAAGGCCTGATTTTTTTCTCCGAGAGGCTCCGGCCAGTTTAATTCCAGTTACACAATATAAGCCTCTGTTGATCAGTACAATCGCATAAACATCGTTTTACCTTTACAGTGGTATTTATTATCCATGTTGCACCCAGCCTGGCTCCAGACCTCTGAATCCTTAAAACTTCTTATTTGTTCTGTTGTGTTTTAAAATCATTGTAGGCTGCGTTAACTGGCACGTTTGTTTGTTAGCTGTGACATTTGGCAAGCTATTATGCTAGCAGTTATGCTACATTAAATGAAGCTTTACTGCACGAAATACTACATCAGAGGATACTTCATTTGTTTTATGTTCAGTTTTATCCATTTGCCGCCTGCAAACAGTGGAAAACATGTAGCTAGCTAGTTAGCTGTTGACAAGCTGCTAGCTGGTGTTTGCAAATGAATGCTATGTGGTGTAATGATAATACGGAAGTGTGGCCGTAGCATGCCGATTTATAGTTTGATTTGATTTGATTCAGAAAACAACATTGTTATAAACTCTGTTACTGTTAGCAATGCCGCTGTCCAATACTGGTTAGCTGGTTTGAAACACAACTACAGACTTTTTTTTAAGTTTAAATGTTAGAAATTCATATTCTGATTGACATTCTGTTTAAGTGTGGCATTGCAGCAACATATATATCCAAACTACCCATATTCTGCTGAAAAAATATCCGTAATTGTCTTGTAATCTATATATATGTATAATTTCTAGTATAGTTAGCAGCATTAAAATGAAGACAGTGGTCGAGACGAGTGAGGGTTGAGATTATCTTTCTGTACCAGACCCAGACAACAACTGCTTGAAAACAGACAAAATTATGTTGGACTAAACAGTTTTACAGTTAAATATTAGTTTATCATGCCACTAAAAGCAGCGTACCAGACAGAAATGATGAAACAGGTGTTAATTTGTTCTAAACTGAAGCCCAAACCGTGCATCTCCACTGCAGCTTGTTCGTTAGCATTAGCGCTATGTTAGCATTAAATTCTGTTACTCAGAAATTGAACCAAGCAGTAACAAAAGGTCTTGTTTTTAGTAATAAATAATTATCCCAACAGATGTGTGGAAACCAGAGGTATGTTTTTAGTTAATATATATCAATATATTTATCAATTTTTTTAAACTCAGAGAATTTTGGAGCTGCAGCTAGCAGCACCCTCTGGGCTAATGCTGCTGTCATGCTGTTTTGGCAGAATTGGAAGGTTAATCATATCAGATAAATAGCCTGAAACAGCTAATTTAAGCTTGTTAAATACTTTAGCACTTAAGAAACATGAGACACTATGTTTTACTTTGATGTGACCACGTCATTTGTCCACCAGTCTGTTCACTTGCGCAGTCTGCTAACCCCAGCTAGCAGCTAACTACTAGCTAGCTACATTTTTTGTGTCTGTTGGCAGCAAATGAATAAAATTTATTGTAAAATTAAATAAGAAGAGTAACTTATGATGTTGTAAAACACTTCAGCCAAGTTGGTGTAGCTCAGCTCGCTACACTTCTCTGCTTGTCAAAGCTTTATTTAATGCAGAGTAACTGCTAGCTTAGCTCACTGCTAACACGAAACATGTTAGCCAAGACAAGATGACACATTAGCTGCTGCCAGATTTTCAGTTTTTTACAGAATTTCTTTACAGTTGATGTTTATCATCAAAATCTTTGCAAATCTATGAAAACTACAACATTTGACGCTCTGGGAAGGAGAAACGTTTATTTTGTGACCGTCTTTCTTGCTGTTTTATATTCAGACGTCTGGAACCAGGTTAGCCCAAACATGGGTGTTTGAGTTACTCCAGTAGAAACACCCTTTAAGTAGAGCTTTGGTGATATCGTTTGCCACTGCCTGGGATCTCACTTACTACTAAAAACACTAATCAACTATTAAATTAATAGCGATAACGCCTCGGCCCGCAGCATGGTGACTGTGCTTTCCTGTTTTTTTTTTCACTGTTCCGATCAGACTGTAAAACCTGCAGAGGAAAAACTAAACTGAATGTCATGTATGTAAATTAGCTCTGACTGTTCTGCTGTCGTGACTTCTTCTCCTGTTGTCTGTAACGTGAAGCTAACGGGCGCTAATGGCGGCCCGGTGCGGTCCTGGCCGGCTGGTTTCAATGCAAGCTGGGAGGAAACCGGTGGCCGAGTGTGACGGGGTTGATTCCAAAATGGGACAGCAAACATCCCACCGACTCTGCAGACTGATGGATGGAACTAAATGGTGCTATTTTCAGGATTTTGTGGCATTTTGGAAGCAAGCTCCTTGCGCTGCTTATTTCACATGTTTGAAAACGTAAAAAAATGTTCAACCATGCAGTGCATTACAATCATATACACAATTCTAATAACAGCAGGTTGTGTGGTGTGAAAGCAACTTTTCCACCTTGTAAAAATGATAAAATTCGTCAACATAGAAAAAAAAAATTAGGACACTTGAAAGTCTTAAAGCTGTCAGTGGTTTATAATGTTGACTATTTGATGTGTCTGTTGCACTTATTTCAAATAAACGCCTCAAATTTAAAAAAAAAATCATTAATGATTCTGCACAGCTGAAACTCTTTGTTCATGTGCAGTGATAGGACTTAAGAACAATATTAAAAGTCAACCGTAGCAGTTTTAAGAGTCACGCATTTGCAGCTAATAAGTCTAAGAGCTGCACTTTTATTGTACACACCTTAGATTTGGCTGCCGGTGAAGTTCAGCTGTGCACAAGAATAAATGGTGTTGGATTTGATGGTGAGGCAGGTGGTTTGCAAGTTAAAGTAAGTGAGCTTTGATTGGTTCAGACGTGTGAAATCACTTATCGTCATTGGCAGGTTTTCTTCGGTGTCGAGTCTTTTGGCGTCTGGTTGGACTTTTATTCTGTACAGCGGCAGAAAGAATAAATGACTTATGGATTCCGTCTGTCCATTTATTTGTTTGAATGCTAACGTTAGCATTAAATTACAGACGAGGCTAATGGGACTTCGGTCCGGAGATGCACGAATGGTGCCACAGTAGAACATCTGGATTTAGGTGTCAATACCATCTGTGAAGACTTACCAGAGATGCCATTACTAGGAATGTGACAGGCCAACCTAACTTGCAGTAAGGCTTAAAGTTGAGATCCAAGCACAGTGTAAACTTGACCATCTTCAGATATGTTCCAAGTACATTTACACCTGCCTGAAGTTTTTCCTCCATCAGGGTATTTTAAGCTCAGGTGACAGGAACTCTTGCAATAATAAAGCACACAAATGAGCTTTAATTGATTTTAATATATTAAACATTCAAACTTGCTAATCTTTCAAAGCAGGTTGAAGTTTAATCACCGAATTCACCCTGTCAGACAAGAAAAGACAGGTTAGTTTGGATAGAACATACAGCAGTGTTTACAACAGTTTGGAGATGAGATTATTTTCTACCTCTTTAGGCCTTTTCCCCCGAAGAATCAGTCACTGGAGTCTTGCTTGTTGTTTGGGTGACAATGGGGGGCAAAGGAAAGTGGTCGAAGGTATCCGGCGAGTATTTAGAATGGGACAAGAGTTCTCTGGCTCGCTGGTAGCCATTAGTGGACTGGACGATGTAGGATGAAGGTGCCACAGGGGGAACCTCAATCATGCCCAGCGGCACCTCGTCGGTTCTCCAGGCGTTGACGTCCGGAAGGAGACGAGGTGGAATCAAGTGTCTCAGGAAGAACGAAGGAGGAAGTCCTCCTGCAGGCAGCTCGTCCCAAGGAAGGCCTGGAACAAATGGGAATCCGAACGGATCAGCCCCATCTCCCAAGCTGGGAGCAGCACCACCGCTGGAGGAAGCAGATCCAGCACCTGAGTTCCCAGAGTGTGCAACTCCAGGGGAAAGTGAACTGTCATCGCCGGGGCTGGATCCTCCGCCGGGGCTGGATCCTCCACCAGCTGAACCTCCACCGCTGTTCGAACCAGACTGTTGCTGTGCAGGCAAGTCTGGGGTGTTCTTGGCGGGACGGTTGAGGTACCAGGGACTGAAGGAACGACCTGCTAGGGCATCGGAGGGGTCGGAGCCGGAATCATAACTCATGGCCAACCCTGGTTCATAGTCAGGTGAGAACCCTGCAGCTGAACTAGGAGCTCCCAGGCTACGTGGGGACTGGTTTCCAGTCTGGGAGCCCATCTGCTGGCCGGCAGCTTCATACTGTAGGGACACCGAAGAGCGCAAGTCTGGTGAGGCAAGGCCCGACGATTCAGGTCCGGTAAGGGGGAAGGAAAACGGGTTGTCTGGACGAGAGAGAGAGTAGATTAGATTAGAAATGAGTGGGAAAGCTTCTGCATCCAGTACATGAAGTCTATAATGTTGAGAGACTTTACAAAAGTTCAGCCAAAGGAGAGCCGTTAACACTTCATACTACAGAGTCCTACAATGACCAGTCGTTAGTACACTAAACATTCCATTTCACCTTGGAATGTCTGGTTTGACATGTTGATTCCAGGCTTTTTAAGTTTTTGTAAAATAATCAAAGAAATTGAATTTTACTTTTGCCTTTTTTGCTGGTTTATGACATAAGTTTGACATACTACATAAACATATCAGTTGTGTCTCCTTCATGGTTGTTCTGTTTCTATAGAGGTGCAGAACTTTGTATTGCAGCGAAACACGAACCACAGTGAAGAAAAACGAGATAGAAGCAAATTAACAGCTAGAGACTGCACAGAGTTAAATGAGCATTTTGTGGTGTAGAGAATTAGACTGATGACTGATGTTTTCTGTTGGATTTAATCAAAGAAAAACAGGTAAAAAGACTAAGAACTCTAAAACAGTAATTTGTGTTTGGAAGCTTTGTTGTGGCGGCTGGATTCTGAGGTTGGAACTTACTTGGTGATTCAATGGGAAAACAAGTACCGATGCTAAACAACAGCAGGCAGATCCAAGAAACCCTGTAAGACAGTTTGATATGGTTAAATCCACCAAACGCTCAGCTCAGCGCCTCCAAAACTGACAGCAAACGCCGTGAACTGACCTTAAAGCGAGCGCCATGTTTGACTCAGAACAGCGATTTCAGCTTCAGCAGCTTTTGCAGCTTTTGCTCATGAGCCTTGTGACGGCAGCTTGTAAAAGCTGCTCTGATAAAGCTGCTCTGCACTAATCAGACTCATTTCAGACACCTGGGGTCCAATCAGGCTGCAGAGAAGACGAACTGTGAACCAAGCATAGAGGCTTCGTCAGGACTGCAGCTGAATTTCTGCTAAAACAGCAAAGTAAAAATGAATAGGAGCCTTTTCTCCGTCCATCAGCTGCCTTATGAATGATTTCATGGCTGGTTTTCTTTCTTTGTGATGTTTTAAAGTTTCAAACAGACTCTAACACTGCTTAACTTGCAAATATGCGTTTATTCAATGCATTCTGGTGCTTGATCTTCATCTAAGAAGTGTTTTGTAATAAAGAGAATTCACCTTAAACTGGACTTAAATGTAATTTTCTGATTGTTTTCTACTATATAGAGAGTTTTCTTTTTTACTTTCTGAATAATTTCGTACGGCGGCTCGGTGGCTCAGTGGTTAGCAGCATCGCCTCGCAGCTAGAAGATCCCCGGTTCGCGTCCCGGTTGGGACGCCTGGGATCTTTCTGTGTGGAGTTTGCATGTTCTCCCTGTGCAGCGTGGGTTTTCTCCAGCTTCCTCCCACAGTCCAAAAAGCTGAGGTTAATTGATGATTCTAAATTGTCCATTGGTTGCCTGTCTCTATGTGTAGCCTTGTAATAGACTGGCAACCTGCCTTCGCCCGAGTCGGCTTGGATAGACTCCAGCCTCCCCGTGACCCTACAGAGGATTAAGCGGTGTATAGATAATGGTTGGATGGATGGATGGATTCTGGACATTGTTCTTCAGCAGACAGGTTGTTTAAGGTTCATACTTTCCTGTAGCACAAAGGAAATGTGATGCATTTGGTTGCAGAGTTCAGCCCTATGTGGTCACAAAGCATTCGACATCAAAATATTGTGAATTAATGCATTTTTGAGAGTTTGACAAATGAGTAGGAGTTCTGTTTGAAGCTTTCTGATGTGTCCATTCTTCTCCTGTCTCATGAAGTAGATTCGTGAAGACGTCTTTTGTCTCGAACTGTTTAGATTTGAGGGGTTATCCTGCACAAAGTGAAAATGCTCACAGAAACGGATGGTTGGAAACAGACAAAGGACCGTTTTGTTCCCTTCTGTATGCAGAGAGCAGGCGATACAGAAGTGAAACCTGCACAGTTTTCATTTATTGGACCATCAGATCTGTTTTACTGCAGAAAAAAGTGCCGACTTCAGGGTAGATGTGGTGTATAAAAAAGAAAATTGCAATATTACTACCTTCAAAAACTCTAAAAACTGTGAAAATGATCTAAAACACTTGTAAAATACCAATGTTTTTGCAGACCGAAATCCTTTTATGGTCACACATTGTAAAAAAAATAAATTACAGTTTGTATATATACAGATTTTTTTTTAATATACACCCTATTTACCTGTTTTTTGTCTTGTTTTTGTACTGTTAAAATGTAAATTAATACTTTTTCTGTGATTTTTCTTATCTGCAATTAAACAAAACAGGGGAAGTCTGTAAAATAGCAGTAAATTGTTTTAAAAAAAAACTACCCAGAGGAACCTGGACATACTACGGTACAGATCTTCAAGTTACACTGGCCGGATACGATCAGGAACCAGACACCTATGGTTGAAAACGCAGCAAATACCAGTATAAGAAGAAACTGCATGAGTGACAATCACCACCAGACGAGCCCTGACATGGAACCCTCAAGCTAAGAGAAGAAGATGTCAGCCAAAGATCACCCGGTGAAGGCATCTACAAACAGACGTCATAAGGCTGAGGTATACTTGGAACCAACTGGAAGGAAAAGCCAAAGTTCTCTTAAGTTCCTTTAACAGTAGCCACAAGGTGTGTGAGGGCATAACACTCAGGGGAACCTGACTTTACTGAAGTACAGACCTTCATCAACAACTGAAAGATCCTCAAGATACACTGGCCGATAAGATCAGGAACCAGACACCTATGGTTGAAAATGCAGTAATTATGTATGTATCAGTATATGGAGAAACTGGAAGAAGATCCTTTACGAAAATCAGTGACAATCACCACCAGACAAGCCCTGACACAGAACCCTCAAGGTACAAGAAGAAGATGTCAGCCAAAGAACACCTGGCAAAGGCATCTACAAACTGACATCATAAGGCTGAGGTATACTTGGAACCAACTGGAAGGAAAAACCAAAGTTCTCAGGAATTCCTTTGTCAACAGCCAGGAAGGGTGTTTGAGCGTAAGACTTAGAGGAACCTGGAAGTTACTGAAGTCTATACCTTCATTAACAACTAAAAGATGCTCAAGATACGTTGGCCGGATAAGATCAGGAACCAGACACCTATGGTTCAAATACCAGTAGATAAAGAAATCGGAAGATGGTTTTCGAACATCAGTGACAAACACTGAAGTGGAACCCTCAAAGTAAGAGAAGATGCCGGCCAAAGAATACCTGGCAAGGCATTTACAAACAGACATCATAAGGCTTAGGTATACCTGGAAACAACTGGAAGGAAAAGCCAAAGTTCTCAGGAATTCCTTTGTCAACAGCCAGGAAGGGTGTTTGAGCGTAAGACTTAGAGGAACCTGGACGTTACTGAAGTCTATACCTTCATTAACAACTGAAAGATCCTCAAGATACACTGGGAACCAGACACCTATGGTTCAAATACCAGTAGATAAAGAAATCAGAAGATGTTTTTCGAAAATCAGTGACAAACACTGAAGTGGAACCGCCAAGGTAAGAGAAGATGCCAGCCAAAGAACACCCGACAAAGGCATCTACAGACAGACATAACTAAGGTAAACCTGGAACCAACTGGAAGGAAAAGGCCAAGACTAGGTTCTCTGGAGTTTCTTTGTCAACAGCCTGTAGGGGCATAAAGACTCAGAGGAACCTGGAGAAGGAACTTCATTCTACCCTTCAAATGGCCTGTAGGCTAACATAAACCTGCATTGTTGTATTTCCTACAAATAACTGGAGTTTCATCCAGAAACTGTTTTGGTCACTGAGTTACCATGAAGCTGATCCTACATTGCTTGGAAACAAAAAGACCCAATCCTTTAAAACTGCCACCTTAAATTCCTGTAGTAGAAAGCTGCCATTAGACGCCTTTGAACTGGGTTCCTGGTGTCAGATCCAACAGAACAAAGCTTCCTCACCAGTTTAATGCAGAGTGGAGGCCTCCATCTTGTCTGTAGATTCTTAGTCATGGTAATCTTTGGAGCTTCCATAGACGGCAAGCTTTTAGGTTTGTGATGTTTTAGAACTAAAGAAACCTCTCGGATCAAGGTAGATCAAGATTCTAAGGGAAGCCCAGTTGCTTTCCTCTAGAAGTATCGTCTTGTGCTTTGCTGCATTTCCCTCAATAGTTGCTATTAACTGATAGCAGACTACCTTCAGGAATAAATCTTACAAAGGCCCTGAAGGCACCAAGATATATAGAACAGTTGAGGATAAAAACCACCTGTAGGTGCCCTTTGACAGATCATGTCTGACTGAAATCTATTCGTCTTAAAAACAAAGCTGCAAAACTTGAAACACATTTCCTCAACTACTTAATTATGCAGTATCGAGTCACATTTTCACACTCGGCTGATTAGCAATTGACTTCAATAGAGATACTCAAGAGCAGCCATGTTACTCAAGTTCCACCTTCATTATTTGAGATAATTCTAGTGCAAACACATTTTACCCTTTTCCTTCCAGTTTCAGACACTTAAACCAATCAGTGCAGTTAAAGACGGACAGACTCAGACTCATGGTTTACTTCAGTTTATTAAAGGATTAAAGGGGAGTTTGTTGGTTCTTGGAGGTTCTGCTGAGCACCTTCACCTGCAGAAAACAAACAGCAGTCAGTCACTGAACCAGCAGGTTCTTCTACACTTGATGTTCCAGCTGCTTCTTACCTCCTTACACCTTGACTCCAGGTGGTCCGGTTGGCTGTGCCGGGTTCACCGGAGGGTAGAACGGGCCGAAGTCATCCGGGTCGTATTTAGAGTGGGAGAGGGATTCTCTGGCTCGCTGGTAGCCGTTGCTGGACTGGACGAGGTAGGACGTAGGACCGGCGACGGGCACTTCCAACGGGCCCACTGGAACCGCGTCGGGGTTCCAGGCTGTGGGGTCTGGGAGACTGAAATATGGCCTCAGGTCCCTCAGAGAGTAGAAGAACCCCCGTGGCAGGTCATTCCAAGGGGCATATCCTGCAAATCCAAAGGGCCAAGAACCATAGTACCCAGGACCGTAGTAACCAGAACCGCCACCAACACCTCCAGAACCAGATCCTCCAGAACCGCCACCTCCTGAACCAGAGCCGCCACCAACACCTCCAGAACCAGATCCTCCAGAACCAGAGCCGCCTCCACCAGATCCTCCAGAACCAGAGCCTCCTGAGCCGTATCCACCAGATCCTCCAGAACCAGATCCTCCTGATCCATATCCTCCAGAACCAGAGCCTCCTGATCCACCTGAACCTCCTGATCCACCAGAGCCTCCACCAGCTCCTCCAGAACCTGTTGGATCTGAATCCACACACATTTAAAGCTGCTTTATCTCACAGCTGCTACAAATTCAAGCTTCTGGACACAAACATGTTCAGTTTGGTTCAATAAGACAAACATCAATTCAACATCAGAGCTTTAAAACACCGAGTTCAGTTCTGCTGCAGCTATAGACACAAACCAACAGTCCTCCCTGCTCTGATACACTCATGTTAACCAGCAGCTCATCATAGATCCACATTCAGCTGCTGGAGCTGTGCAGCATTTAAAGCTGCTTCAGGTAAACATGTCTGCAGACTCACCTTTAAATATATAAGGGTAACAAGCTCCAGAGCTGAGGAGCAGGAAGCAGATCCAGGAAACCCTGTTGAGACAAAGCAGAAGCCTGTAAATACGAGAAGATGGAAGCTGACGTGTAGCATGAAGCAGTGCAGCTCACCTGAGAACAGATTCCAGCAGCATGTCGAGCTGTGAGAAGAAGCCGAGGCCACAGAGTTCAGCTCCAGCAGGTTGATCAGCAGTGAGGAGGCTGCTGCAGACAGAAGCTGTGTGCTGGAGCTGCAGCTGCTCTGCTTTATATCACAGCTGCTCCTCCAGCAGCTCGTCACACTCATTCAGCTCACCTGGTGAGGCAGGTGAGTCTGTGCTGCGTTCAGGTGGCCTCCGACACATGGAAGCTCTGATGCAACATGTTCTTATGTGTGTCAGTATGAACTGAAACATGTTTCATTTATATATGCTGCTCCTTTATTGTAAATATGAGCAATTTAGGCTTCTTATTTCTTCACCTAGTAAGATTTGCTCATTAATTGCACTTTCTTTTGTACGTTGGTTTCCTTTTTTTACAGACAGGTGGTAAATTAAACAAAAACCTGAATAAATCAGTCAGAAACACAATAGATTCTTCCACATTGTAATAAAATCCGGAGCAGTTAAAGTCCAGATCTCAAAGCATTATTAGTTATTGTTTTCCAGACTCTGTTTCAGGTTAATCTGTGGCTGCTTCCTGACTTAGCTGCTAGCTGTTAGCTTAGCGCTATCCCTAGTTTGCCGAATGCATCAGTCAAGTAAGATTTCCTCAGATGCAAAATGGCATGTAATAATTTTTCAGCCTTCAAGTTTCACATTCATCCCCATAAAGACGCACATAGAACCACAGTGGGTCCACGTGTTCATCACATACACTATATTGCCAAAAGTATTGGGACACCCCTCCAAATAATTGAATTCAGGTGTTCCAATCACTTCCATGGCCACAGGTGTATAAATCCAGCCCTTGGGCATGCAGACTGCTTCTATAAACATCAGTGAAAGAATGAGTCACTCTCAGGAGCTCAGTGAATTCAAGCATGGTGCCATGATAGGTTGAAACCTGTGCAATAAGTCCACTGGTGAAATTTCCTCCATATTAAATGTTTCACGGTCAACTGTTGGTGGTTTTATAACAAAGTGGAAGCAATTGGGAACAACAGCAACTCAGTCACCAAGTGGGAGGACATGTAAAATCACAGAGCGGGTCAGAGGATGCTGAGGAGCACAGTGGGCAGGAATCACCAACTTTCTGCAGAGTCAGTAGCTACAGACCTCCAGACTTGGTCCGGCCTCCAGATCAGCTCCAGAACAGTGGTAGAGAGCTTCATTAATGGGTTTCCATGGCCCAGCAGCTGCATCCAAGTCTGACATCACCAAGTGTTGGATGCAGTGGTGTAAAGCGCATCGCCACTGGACTCTAGAGCAGTGGAGACGTGTTCTCTGAAGGGACCAATCCCGCTTCTCTGTCTGGACATCCCATGGACCAGTCTGGGTTTGGTGGTTGCCAAGACAACGGTACTTCCTGACTGCATTGTGTCAAGTGTAAAGTTTGGTGGAGGGGGTTTATGGTGTGGGGGTGGTTTTCCGGCCCCTTAGTTCCAGTGAAAGGAACTCTTAATGCTTCAGCAGATCAAGACATTTTGGATAACTTCATACTCCCAACTTTGTGGGAACAGTTTGGGGATGGCCCCTTCCTGTTCCAACATGGCTGCCACCAGTGCACAAAGCCAATAAAAACATGGATGAGCCAGTTTGGTGTGGAGGAACTGGACTGGCCTGCACAGAGTCCTGATCTCAACCTGATAGAACACCTTTGGGATGAATTAGAGCGGAGACTGAGAGCCAGGCCTTCTGGTCCAACATCAGTGGTGACCTCACAAATGCTTCTAGAAGATGGTGAAAGATTCCCATCAGCACACTCCTAAACCTTGTGGAAAGCCTTCTCAGAAGAGTTGAGGCTGTTATAGCTGCAAAAGGTGGGCTGACTCCACATTAAACTCTTCGGATTAAGAATGGGATGTCATTAAAGGTCATGTACGTAAAGGCAGACGACCCAATACTGTTGGCAATATAGTGTATGTCAAGAATAAGACTGTCTTTGTTTAACAGAAGACACTGAAGGCACCTTGACTCTACCAGACCTCACATAATCCTACCTATTTTAGAGAGAGATAAATGAAGTAGAAGCCATTCATAAACATGGCAGATTATTCATTGTCCTTCCTGGAATTCTTACTAGAAGTGTAATTATACAAAAGAGTAGATCTACAGACAACAAAAGGTAGCCTTAACATTAGTTTAAAGTAGAACGTTTACCCATCTATACCTACTAAAGACATTTGTGTCCATAAGATACTTGTTATATGTGAACAAAACACAGCGTCTCTGTCTTCAAACTTTCATATATCTCTGTCTGCTACAGGTGGAACTGAATGAGTCATGTTTCGGCAGATGGTCAGTACTGAAAGCGTCTGTAAAGAGACCAGTCAACCTTTAAAGACACTGGAGTCCATTCAGCGGTAAGATCTCCAGACATCCTGTGTGTTACTGTGATGGGATCCAAAGAGCTTTTTCAAGTATTTCTACACAGATGACACGTTTGTTTATCATTCATTCATTCCATTATGGTCCCTTCTAAAAAGAGATATTCCACTGAACTATTTGTATTTAAAGAATATTGTGAACTGTGTTGTTTCTTTTACAGTCTGTTGTAACCCGACGTTGCTTCATGTGGTTTCTTACATTCCCTGATCCTGGGCTGGTTTGTTTTAGGTTCTTCATTGGGGTCAAACAAAAAAAGGTCAGCTGTAGGACGAAGGCATCTAAAAAGAAAAGCAATAAGGCCCAAAAGAATAACCCCACATGTGGCGACTCCATTAAAAAACTGGAACTTCGTACAGGTTAGTTTGTTTGTTTTCCTCATTAGAAGTCATTGCAGGCAACGTGTTTTCCAGTTATACAGCAGCTTAATGTGATTTTCTCCAGCATTAGATCCTCCAGGGACCAAGCAGGTTGTTTTGTTTGGCAGAATTTAATCAGGTATTTCATTCTTTGTAAAAATGCAAACAAGCACAAAATGTAAAGTACCTTTAAGAGTACCATGTTATAGTTATAGAGAAGATTACTGACACAGACTCGTGAACAGATGCTTAAAGCTGCGTCAAGGAACGTAAAAGACGACAATACAGCAGTAAACACTATTTATGTACACACATGTGCTTTAACCTCCAAGTACTGTCAAAACTATCCATCAAAAAAACTCAGATAACAGAAAACATGTTAATATGACTGTAAACAGCTGATGAAACCAGTTGGTCAACTCAGAATTAAGAGGACCAGTGCTCTGTGAGAACTTCCTGTTTCTATTAGCCCACTTCCTGTTTAGTGTTGCTAACCTGCTGCTACCATCAGGTGGTGCTAAAGAACAGATAAGCAAACTGATTCCATATGTTTGAATTGTTGCTCTATGCTGTTAAATTTCCATCTTTTCATTCTTGTCTATTAACCCACAAATGGAAGTCATCGGAAACAAAGCAACTCTATATTTAACTTTAGTGTATATTGGCTTTTCTTTATTGAACAAAACGTTTACTCAGTTTCTCCTTACAATGCAGGTATATACAGCCACGGCAAAAAGCAGAAGAATTTTAAAAATTCTCAGCAAATGGGTTGGTATTAATGGGCCATTTTCCTTTGTTTCTAGAGGGCATTTGAAGATGTTTTTTAGCAACAAAAGGGTTGAGAACTTTAGAGCCTCAGTAATGACCCACATTGGAAATTTAGCATTTCATTTCCCAATTGCTGTTCTCTTGAAGCCAAACTAAACACAAAAGTCTTGGATTGAGGTCCAGTTTTAGTATACAATTAGCCGAGGATAGAGCCCTAACCAAGGGAGGTGGGTTCTAGTACTCAACAGTTAAGCTACAGCACCTGTAGGGACAAACTACTGGTCTACACAGATGCTTTAGAGGCACATTTACCCTCAGCGCCTTTAATTGGCTGCATTTGGTCACAAACAACTTGAGCCATTTTGCAGATCCTCCCATCTCACTTCTAGCTGATAAAAACGCAAGAACATCTTCGAGGCTCCAGGAGGTTTTAAACTGCAGCAGCCAGCCATCTTCGAAAGACCACCAATATCAGCTGCATTAGTAGAAATAAGAAGCAGATTCAAATAGGTGAAGTCCTGCTGGGAGCAAACAAAAACCAAATCCCAAAACCATCAGTGCAGTTAAAGACAGACAAACTCGGATTCATGGTTTACTTCAGTTTATTAAAGGATTAAAGGGGAGTTTGTTTGTTCTTCTGATCACCTTCACCTGCAGAAACAAACACAGCAGTCAGTCACTGAACCAGCAGGTTCTTCTACACTTGATGTTCCAGCTGCTTCTTACCTCCTTACACCTTGACTCCAGGTGGTCCGGTTGGCTGTGCCGGGTTCACCGGAGGGTAGAACGGGCCGAAGTCATCCGGGTCGTATTTAGAGTGGGAGAGGACTTCTCTGGCTCGCTGGTAGCCGTTGCTGGACTGGACCAGGTAGGACGTAGGACCGGCGACGGGCACTTCCAACGGGCCCACTGGAACCGCGTCGGGGTTCCAGGCTGTGGGGTCTGGGAGACTGAAATATGGCCTCAGGTCCCTCAGAGAGTAGAAGAACCCCCGTGGCAGGTCATTCCAAGGAGCATATCCTCCAAATCCAAAGGGCCAAGAACCAAAGTACCCAGGACCGTAGTAGCCAGAACCACCACCAACACCTCCAGAACCAGATCCCCCAGAACCGCCGCCGACACCTCCAGAACCAGACCCGCCACCAACACCTCCAGAACCGCCACCAACACCTCCAGAGCCCCCTGAACCGCCAGAGCCGTATCCACCAGAACCAGATCCTCCAGAACCAGAGCCTCCTGAGCCGTATCCACCAGATCCTCCAGAACCAGAGCCTCCTGATCCACCTGAACCTCCTGATCCACCAGAGCCTCCACCAGCTCCTCCAGAACCTGTTGGATCTGAATCCACACACATTTAAAGCTGCTTTATCTCACAGCTGCTACAAATTCAAGCTTCTGGACACAAACATGTTCAGTTTGGGTCAATAAGACAAACATCAATTCAACATCAGAGCTTTAAAACATCGAGTTCAGTTCTGCTGCAGCTATAGACACAAACCAATAGTCCTCACTGCTCTGATACACTCATGTTAACCAGCAGCTCATCATAGATCCACATTCAGCTGCTGGAGCTGTGCAGCATTTAAAGCTGCTTCAGGTAAACATGTCTGCAGACTCACCTTTAAACATATAAGGGTAACAAGCTCCAGAGCTGAGGAGCAGGAAGCAGATCCAGGAAACCCTGTTGAGACAAAGCAGAAGCCTGTAAATACGAGAAGATGGAAGCTGACATGTAGCGTGAAGCAGTGCAGCTCACCTGAGAACAGATTCCAGCAGCATGTCGAGCTGTGAGAAGAAGCCGAGGCCACAGAGTTCAGCTCCAGCAGGTTGATCAGCAGTGAGGAGGCTGCTGCAGACAGAAGCTGTGTGCTGGAGCTGCAGCTGCTCTGCTTTATATCACAGCTGCTCCTCCAGCAGCTCGTCACACTCATTCAGCTCACCTGGTGAGGCAGGTGAGTCTGTGCTGCGTTCAGGTGGCCTCCGACACATGGAAGCTCTGACAAAACATGTTCTTATGTGTGTCAATATGAACCATAACATGTTTCATTTATATACGCTGCTCCTTTAAATGTGTGCAAAATACATAAAACGTCTCATTTATATTTAGACAGGTGGTAAGTTAAAGGAAAAACCTGAATAAATGAGTTCAGAAGTTTATTTATTTGACATTTTTACCTGTAAATACTGTTTTTTAATAAATTTAATCTTATCTTATCTGAGGTATCTTTAATGCTATCCTTTTTAATTTAATCTTTATCCTGCAGGTTATTGTGGTCATTGAGGTCATGTTGTTAAATTTCAACATGAAGCAGCCTGTAACACCAACTCTAGACCCCTATGAAAACCAACATCTAGACCATATGAACACCCACATCTGGACCCCTATGAACACCAACATTTAGACCCCTATGAGACCAACATCTAGACCTCAATGAACAACAACATCTAGACCCCTATGGATACCACCTTCTAGACCTCTATGGACACCAACATCTGGACCCCTATAAACACCAACATCTAGACCCCTATGGACACCAACATCTAGACCCCTATGAACACCAACATGTAGACCGCTATGGACACCAACATCTAGACCCCTATGGACACCAACATCTAGACCCCTATGTACACCAACATCTAGACCCCTATGGACACCAACATGTAGACCCTATGGACACCAACATGTAGACCCCTATGGACACTAACATCTAGGCCCGTATGGACACCAACATCTAGACCCCTATGAACACCAACATCTAGACCCCTATGAACACCAACATCTAGACCCCTATGGACACCAACATCTAGACCCCTTAGAACACCAACATCTAGACCCCTATGGACGCCAACTTAAAGACCCCTGTGGACACCAACATCTAGACCCCTATGGACACCAACATCTAGACCCCTATGAACACCAACATCTAGACCCCTATGAACACCAACATCTAGACCCCTATGAACACTAACATCTAGACCCCTATAAACACCAACATCTACAACCCTATGGACACCAACATCTACAACCCTATGAACACCAACATCTGGACCCCTATGGACACCAACATATAGACCCCTATGAACACCAACATCTAGACCTCTAAGAACACCAACATCTAGACCCCTATGGACACCAACATGTAGACCCCTATGAACACCAACATCTAGACCCCTATGAACACCAACATCTAGACCCCTATGAACACTAACATCTAGACCCCTATGAACACTAACATCTAGACCCCTATGAACACTAACATCTAGACCCCTATGAACACCAACATCTAGACCCCTATGAACACTAACATCTAGACTCCTATGAACACCAACATCTAGACCCCTTATTAACACCAACATCTAGACCCCTATGAACATCAGTTTCTCTTTCCTACCAATGAGTCCACGTCAACATCTAGTCTGAACATCTAAAAACTGGAACCTTGTCTGGTCAAACTTTCCTCCATCAGGTTCTTCTGCTCTTAGAGCCTCAACAGTTGGTAAATGTTAGTAGAAACATGGATCCATCCATCGATATACACTTACAGGAACTTTATGGAGACACTAGACCTGTCTGGATGGAACATTTTACACTGCATTTGGAAAACAAACATTTTCTCCATTTTTTTTGGTGTAAATCAGGCTGCAAATGTGAAAACCTCCAGAACATAAACTGGATTAAAACTGGAAAGTTATAAGAGCAGCTGAAGAGCGGATTTCTGACTCAGAGTTTCATATGTTCTAATTAAAAGCATTGGAAACTACTCTGTTTTCGTGGCTGCAGGAGTTTTATTTCAGGAGACATTAAACCCCAAAAACGTCTTCTTAGGTTTTATATGAGGGATAAATTCCAAAGTTCCAGGTTTGAAAACATGAAATTTTAAAAGATTTACTGAACTAAACCTGATTTCAGGAGCTGCAGTTTCTGAACTCATTTATTCAGGTTTTTCCTTTGACTCACCACCTGTCTAAATATAAATAAGACATTATATTTTGCTCACATTTAAAGGAGCAGCGTATATATAAATAAAACATGTTTCAGTTCATATTGACACACATAAGAACATGTTTCGTCAGAGCTTCCATGTGTCGGAGGCCACCTGAACGCAGCGCAGACTCACCTGCCTCCACCAGGTGAGCTGAATGAGTGTGACGAGCTGCTGGAGGAGCAGCTGTGATATAAAGCAGAGCAGCTGCAGCTCCAGCACACAGCTTCTGTCTGCAGCAGCCTCCTCACTGCTGATCAACCTGCTGGAGCTGAACTCTGTGGCCTCAGCTTCTTCTCACAGCTCGACATGCTGCTGGAATCTGTTCTCAGGTGAGCTGCACTGCTTCACGCTACACGTCAGCTTCCATCTTCTCGTATTTACAGGCTTCTGCTTTGTGTTCTCAACAGGGTTTCCTGGATCTGCTTCCTGCTCCTCAGCTCTGGAGCTTGTTACCCTTATATGTTTAAAGGTGAGTCTGCAGACATGTTTACCTGAAGCAGCTTTAAATGCTGCACAGCTCCAGCAGCTGAATGTGGATCTATAATGAGCTGCTGGTTAACATGAGTGTATCAGAGCAGTGAGGACTGTTGGTTTGTGTCTGTAGCTGCAGCAGAACTGAACTCAGTGTTTTAAAGCTCTGATGTTGAATTGATGTTTGTCTTATTGAACCAAACTGAACATGTTTGTGTCCAGAAGCTTGAATTTGTAGCAGCTGTGAGATAAAGCAGCTTTAAATGTGTGGTTTCAGATCCAACAGGTTCTGGAGGAGCTGGTGGAGGCTCTGGTGGATCAGGAGGTTCAGGTGGATCAGGAGGCTCTGGTTCTGGAGGATCTGGTGGATACGGCTCAGGAGGCTCTGGCTCAGGAGGCTCTGGTTCTGGTGGATACGGCTCTGGCGGTTCAGGGGGCTCTGGAGGTGTTGGTGGCGGCTCTGGTTCTGGAGGGTCTGGTTCTGGAGGTGTTGGCGGCGGTTCTGGAGGATCTGGTTCTGGAGGTGTCGGTGGCGGCTCTGGCTACTACGGTCCTGGGTACTTTGGTTCTTGGCCCTTTGGATTTGGAGGATATGCCCCTTGGAATGACCTGCCACGGGGGTTCTTCTACTCTCTGAGGGACCTGAGGCCATATTTCAGTCTCCCAGACCCCACAGCCTGGAACCCCGACGCGGTTCCAGTGGGCCCGTTGGAAGTGCCCGTCGCCGGTCCTACGTCCTACCTGGTCCAGTCCAGCAACGGCTACCAGCGAGCCAGAGAATCCCTCTCCCACTCTAAATACGACCCGGATGACTTCGGCCCGTTCTACCCTCCGGTGAACCCGGCACAGCCAACCGGACCACCTGGAGTCAAGGTGTAAGGAGGTAAGAAGCAGCTGGAACATCAAGTGTAGAAGAACCTGCTGGTTCAGTGACTGACTGCTGTTTGTTTCTGCAGGTGAAGGTGATCAGCAGAACCAACAAACTCCTTTAATCCTTTAATAAACTGAAGTAAACCATGAATCTGAGTCTGTCTGTCTTTAACTGCACTGATGGTTTTGGGGTTTGGTTTTTGTTTGCTCCCAGCAGGACTTCACCTATTTGAATCGGCTGCTGTAGTTTAATACGTCTGGTAATCTCAAGGTGTTTGGTACTCTTACCCATTTAGACTGTTGGGGACCAAAGGTGTTCTGGCATGTCTTTGTCTAGATTATTGGACTAGAGCACTTTGTTCCATTTACAAATGCCAGAACCCACCTTACACTCAAGTTACTGATCTAGTTCTAAAGCTGGTTTTGCTTTATGTAACTGAAACCCATCCTGAATTGATGGTTCTTAAGGGAAAAGTTGAGCTTCAAGCAAACGATCATTTAATGGCTCAAGCAAGGATAAGACTTGGTGTTTCTTAACGTGAGAATATACAAAACATGGGGGCACCCCGATAGCCCAATGGTGATGTCGCATGACCCAAATGTAGAGGCGTAGCGGCTGTCCCGGGTTCGACTCCGACCTTGGGTGTTTACCGCATGTCCTTCCCTACTCTCTCCCATTTCCGATTCTATCCTCTGTCCTACAGTCACAAAAGGCCAAAAATCTTTTTAAAATATATATACAAAACATGTTGGTACCAAGGCTTCAGAAAGGTTTTTCAAAACTCTTCAGTCTGTCCTTGAAGTCATCTTTCTGGAGATACTGAACCTTTAAATGGCTTCACATTGGTCTTTTGGGGGAAAAGTTCTCAACATTCCACCAAACTGTAATCAAATGCGGAAGTTTCATGGTTTTCTACACTGAACAAAAACCTAAAGGCCCCATGTGAAATATTGATGCCGCAAGAAGTGCACCACCCAAAGTGAGCGTATACTGTCTGGTACTTGTACAAAAGGATATTTCTCTTGATTAGTGTCCCAAATTTGAGTCCACCACTGCCTCAGTGATGCATTAATTCCATTCAGTCCATGGGTGTGGCATATCCAGACGCTGCTCCAACACAATGAGCAGCACTCAGACACTCCTTATACTGGGGACAATAAAAGGCCACCCCAACATGTCACATGTTGACCAAAGCAGCAATGACTCTGCTCATGAGGGAACATGCCATTGGGGACTACAAGATCTTGTCTTTGCTTTTTGCGGATGATGTGGTCCTGTTGGCTTTTTTTTTAACCTGGGGCGGTTTGCAGCCGAGTGTGATCTGACTGGGATGAAGATCAGCACCTCCAAATCGGTGGCCATGGTTCTCTACCCGAAAAAGGCTTGCCCTCTCCGGGTCGGTGGAGAGTCCCTGCCTCACGTGGGAGAGTTAAGTATCTCGGAGTCTTGTTCGCGAGTGAGGTGAGGTTGACAGGCGGATTGGTGACGCGTCTGCAGTCATGCGGTCGTTGTATCGGTCTGTTGTGGTGAAGAAGGAGCTAAGACGAAGCTCTTGATTTACCGGTCAATCTACGTTCCTACTCTCACCTATGGTCATGAACTTTGGGTCATGACCGAAAGAACGAGATCCAGGATACAAACGGCTGGAATGAGCTTCCTCCGTAGGGTGGCTGGACGCACCCTTAGAGATCAGGTGAGGAGCTCGGAGTAGAACCGCTACTTCTCCACATCGAGAGGGGTCAGTTGAGGTGGCTCGGACATCTGTTACTGACGCCTCCCTGGAGAGGTGTTCCAGGCATGTCCCATCAGGAAGAGACCTTAGGGAGACCTAGGACACGCTGGAGGGACTATGTCTCTCGGCTGGCCCGGGAACTCCTCAGGGTCCTACCGGAAGAGGTGGAGGGGTAGTCGGGGCCTCTCTGCTTAGACTGCTGCCTCCACGACCCGCCCCGGATAAGAGGTAGACAATGGATGGATGGAAAACAGGCCAGAGCTGTGATTAACGTCCACATCATGTTTTTGCAAATAGTAATCTGTTCTTTTACACTGTCTGACTGTAAAATGATATTAATTTTGCTGCATATAACTCAGAAAAATATGATTATTTTACAGATATTTGCTGTTTTTCGAAATAAAAACGATGTATAATCAGGACTGAATAATGGTAAATATATGTTCCTATGTTAAATTACACATATCTCATCAAAAGTAATTAATTTACATGTCGACTGTAAAACAAACAGTAAAAAACATTGTCCACATCAAAAATCTGCATTTTTTTTTTATTTTGACATTTGATTTTGAAAATACACAGATATTTGCAGTAATTTCAAAGAAAAATGCCAGTTGTTAATTAATTTACATGTTGAGGAGACTCAAATGATGAAAACAGTAAAAAAAAAATCTGTGTTTTTATTCATAGTAATTATTACTTTTATTATTTTTTACAGTGTCTTACCATAAAATTGCAATTTCACCAAATTTAAATGAACTAAAACTATAATTACTGATATCTGCTGTTGTTTTTACAGTTTTTGCAGCCACATTTTCACTGTTTTGTTACAGCTTGTTTTTTTTTCCAGTGTGAAATCATAAAAAAATCACTTTGAATACTTGAATTTGGTGTCTTCTCGTCTTCAGCGCCTCTGTTCAGTCGTGTAAATCGAACATCTTGAGAGGACGGAGTCGGTGCAGATGGACTCGTTGAAGAGCTCAAGTGGCTGCAGAGAGAATGAGAGGAGGCTGGAGGACAATCGCTGCCTTCTTCTGCTCACATCAAAGTGAGTCCGGGGCAGCTCTGAGGGCCGCTGGTGTTTGTTCTCCGACCTCTGACCTCCATCACCGTGATGATGCTGCTGCAGCCGCTATTCTGACAAAAGCTTCAAACAGCGAGAGGCTGTCAGGAGACTCTCAGGCTGCAGGTTCATATATGATCCACGGGTTGAAAGGTCCTGAGAGACTCTAGTTTCCATGGAGGTGCTGCGGTGAATCTGTTCACGGTTCATTTGCTGCTTATTTTGAACATCAAACTAAGTTCTGTAAAATATTCCGGCCAAACTTTTGTATTTTCACCCTCAAAAAAAACCCTTGAAGCCATTTTAAAGGTTCAGTATCTCCAGAACTAAAACTCCAACAGCCATGAAATGTAGTGAGAACAGACGGAGTGGTTTATAGTAGATCAGAATGATTGAATGGGTCAAAGGAAGGACAGATTTTTAATTACTGGCTCTTAAGAATGAAAGAAAGCGTAAAATGTTCCATCCAGGCTGGTCTAGTGTCTTATATAAAGTTCCTTTAAGTATATATCTATGGATTGATCCATGTTTCTACTAACATTTACCAACTGTTGAGGCTCTAACAGCAGAAGAACCTGATGGAGGAAAGTTTGGCCAGACAAGGTTCCAGTTTTTAGATGTTCAGACGAGATGTTGACGTGGACTCATTGGTAGGAAACAGAACCTGGTATTCATAGGGGTCTATATGTAGGTGTTCATAGGATCTAGATGTTGGTGTTCATAGGGGTCTATATGTAGGTGTTCATAGGATCTAGATGTTGGTGTCCAACGGGTCTATATGTTGGTGTTCATAGGGTCTAGATGTTGGTATTCATAGGGTCTAGATGTTGGTGTTCATAGGGTCTAGATGTTGGTGTTCATAGGGGTCTAGATGTTGGTGTTTATAGGGGTCTAGATGTTTGTGTTCATGGGGGTCTAGATGTTGGTGTTCATAGGGTCTAGATGTTGGTATTCATACGGTCTAGATGTTGGTGTTCATAGGGTCTAGATGTTGGTGTTCATAGGGGTCTAGATGTTGGTGTTCATAGGGTCTAGATGTTGGTATTCATAGAGGTCCAGATGTTGGTGGTCATAAAGGTCTAGATGTTGGTGTTCATAGGAGTCAAGACATTGGTCTTCATAGGGTCTAATGTTGGTGTTCATAGGGGTCTAGATGTTGGTCTTCATAGGGGTCTACATGTTGGTGTTCATAGGGTCTAGATGTTGGTGTTCATAGGGTCTAGATGTTAGTGTTCATAGGAGTCTAGATGTTGGTGTTTGTAGGGGTCTAGATGTTGGTGTTCATAGGGGTATAGATTTTGGTGTCCATAGGTGTCTAGATGTTGGTGTTTATAGGGGTCTAGATTTTGGTGTCCATAGGTGTCTAGATGTTGGTGTTTATAGGGGTCTAGACTGTGGTGTTTATAGGGTCTAGATTTTGGTGTCCATAGGTGTCTAGATGTTGGTGTTCATAGTGTCTAGATGTTGGTGTTCATGGGGTCTAGATGTTGGTGTTCATAGGGGTCTAGACTGTGGTGTCCATAGGTGTCTAGATGTTGGTGTTTATAGAGGCCTAGATGTTGGTGTTCATAGGGGTCTAGATGTTGGTGTTTATAGGGGTCTAGATGTTGGTGTTAATAGGAGTCTAGATGTTGGTGTTCATAGGGGTCTAGATTTTGGTGTCCATAGGTGTCTAGATGTTGGTCTTCATAGGGGTCTACATGTTGGTGTTCATAGGTGTCTAGATGTTGGTGTTCATAGGGGTCTAGATGTTGGTGTTCATAGGAGTCTAGATGTTGGTGTTTGTAGGGGTCTAGATGTTGGTGTTCATAGGGGTCTAGATTTTGGTGTCCATAGGGGTCTAGATGTTGGTGTTTATAGGGGTCTAGATTTTGGTGTTCATAGGGGTCTAGATTTTGGTGTTCATAGGTTCTAGATGTTGGTGTTTGTAGGGGTCTAGATGTTGGTGTTCATGGGGTCTAGATGTTGGTGTTCATAGGAGTCTAGATGTTGGTGTTTGTAGGGGTCTAGATGTTGGTGTTAATAGGTGTCTAGATTTTGGTGTTCATAGGGGTCTAGATGTTGGTGTTCATAGGGGTCTAGATGTTGGTGTTCATAGGGGTCTAGATGTTGGTGTTTATAGGGGTCTAGATGTTGGTGTTCATAGGGGTCTAGATGTTGATGTTCATAGTGTCTAGATGTTGGTGTTCATGGGGTCTAGATGTTGGTGTTTATGGGGGTCTAGATGTTGGTGTTCATAGTGTCTAGATGTTGGTGTTTATAGAGGCCTAGATGTTGGTGTTCATAGGGGTCTAGATGTTGGTGTTTATAGGGGTCTAGATGTTGGTGTTTATAGAGGCCTAGATGTTGGTTTTCATAGGGGTCTAGATGTTGATGTTCATAGTGTCTAGATGTTGGTGTTCATGGGGTCTAGATGTTGGTGTTCATAGGGGCCTAGATGTTGGTGTTCATAGGGGTCAAGATGTTGGTGTTCATAGTGTCTAGATGTTGGTGTTCATAGGGGTCTAGATGTTGGTGTTCATAGGGGTCTAGATGTTGGTGTTCAGAGGGATCTAGATGTTGGTGTTCACAGGGTCTACATGTTGGTGTTAATAGGTATCTAGATGTTGGTGTTCATAGTGTCTAGATGTTGGTGTTCATAGGGTCTAGATGTTGGTGTTCATAGGGTCTAGATGTTGGTGTTCATAGGGGCCTACATGTTGGTGCACATAGGGGTCTAGATGTTGGTGTTCATAGGGTCTAATGTTGGTGTTCATAGAGGTCTAGATGTTGGTATTCATAGGGGTCTAGATGTTGGTGTTCATAGGGGTCTGATGTTGGTGTTCATAGGGGTCTAGATGTTGGTGTTCATAGGGGTCTTTATGTTGGTGTTCATAGGGGTCTAGATGTTGGTGTTCATAGGGGTCTTTATGTTGGTGTTCATAGGGGTCTAGATGTTGGTGTTCATAGGGTCTAGATGTTGGTGTTCACAGGGGTCTAGATGTTGGTGTTCATAGTGTCTATATGTTGGTGTTCATAGGGGTGTAGATGTTGGTGTTCATAGGGGATGTTGGTGTTCATAGGGGTCAAGATGTTTGTGTTCATAGGGGCCTAGATGTTGGTGTTTATAGGGGTCTAGATGTTGGTGTTTATAGGGGTCTAGATGTTGGTGTTCATAGGATCTAGATGTTGGAGTTTATAGGGGTCTAGATTTTGGTGTTCATAGGATCTAGATGTTGGTGTTCATAGGATCTAGATGTTGTTGTTTATAGGGGTCTAGATGTTGGTGTTCATAGGGTTCTAGATGTTGGTGTTTATAGGGGTCTAGATGTTGGTGTTCATAGGTGTCTAGATGTTGGTGTTTATAGGTGTCTAGATGTTGGTGTTCATAGAGGTCTAGATGTTGGTGTTAATAGAGGTCTAGATGTTGGTGTTAATAGAGGTCTAGATGTTGGTGTTAATAGAGGTCTAGATGTTGGTGTTCATAGGGGTCTAGATGTTGGTGTTCATAGGGGTCTAGATGTTGGTGTTCATAGGGGTCTAGATGTTGGTGCTCATAGGGGTCTATATGTTGGTGTTCATAGGGGTCTAGATGTTGGTGCTCATAGGGGTCTAGACGTTGTTCATAGGGGTCTAGAAGTTCGTATTCATAGGGGTCTAGAGGTTGGTGTTCATAGGGTCTAGATGTTGGTGTTCATAGGGTCTAGATGTTGGTGTTCATAGGGGTCTAGATGTTAGTGTTCATAGGGTCTTGATGTTGGTGTCCATAGATATTGCTTTGAACTGGTTTTAGACTAGTTTAAGACCTGGTTTTGAAGTGGTTTTGGATGTAGTTTTGAACTGGTTTTTAAACCTGGTTTTGAATTGGTTTTAGACTAGTTTTAGACCTGGTTTTGACATGGTTTTGAAGTAGTTTTAGATGTGGTTTTGAACTGGTTTTTAAACCTGGTTTTGAAATGGTTTTGGACTTGTTTTGGACCTGGTTTTAGACGTGGTTTTGAAGTGGTTTTAGACTAGTTTTAGATCTGGTTTTACACTGTGATGCTCCAGTTTGGCGTCTATTGAGGCTCTAGACCAACAACCTTCAGTTTCACAACCACTCGAGTGATCAAACGTGAAACAGCTGCAGTCACCTGAAGAGGCTCGACGCTGAGACTAATGATGTAACTGTTAATAAAGATCCTTCATCCGTCTTTAACATATGAAAGGAGGAGAGACCGAACCTGAACAACCACATCAAACGAACTGGTTCAGAATGTCACTGAATCTATTAAAGCAACAGCCAGTCGACTCTGCAGCATCACTGTCCAGGTAAACACAAGCAGAGTTAGTCAGTAAAACAGAGTGTGTTCATCTTTGTTAGACTAATTCAGCTCAGTGTGTTTCAGCTTAACTGACTTCTGTTCACTGATAACATCTGATCACTTGTAGCATCACAACATGACCTGGAGGAGCAGATTAGACCTTCTGTTTTATCAGTTTAACAGCCTTTAAAGAAGCCGAGTCGTCCATCAGCTGCTCCTGTTGGTGTTTTATTCATGCGTGGACGGAGAACCGACACCGGGTTCATGAGACCCTGAAGAAAACTAAAAACAAACAGACACTCAGCCAGCTCCTGCAATGTTTGGACTGGTGTTGGACTGGTTTTGGATTAGTCTAAGACTTGGTTTTACGCTGGTTTTAGGATTGGCTCAGACTGGTTTTAGACCTGGTTTTATTCTCGGTCTTTGAACTGGTTTGAGAATGGTTTTGGACTTGGTTTTCGTCTCGGTTGTGAACTGGTTTAAGATTGGTTTTGGATTAGTTCAAGGCTGGGTTTAAAAGATCTGGTTTTGAAATGTTTTTAGGCTTAGTTTTAACTGTTTTCAGCTCGGTTTTGAGCTGGTTAGAGACCTGGGTTTAGACCTGGTTTTTAACTGGTTTTTATCTCGGTTTTGAGCTGGTTTTGGACTGGTTTTGAACTGGTTAAGACCTGGTTTTACACCTGGTTTTCAACTGGTTTTTATCTCGGTTTTGAGCTAGTTTTGGACTTGTTTTAGACCTGCTTTTCATCTTGGTTTCAAACTTGTTGGTTGAAGACTGGTTTGATAATGGTTTTGAACTAGTTTTCAGCTGGTTTTAGACTCGGTCTGATTTGGTTTAAGACTGGTTTTAGAATCGTTTTTCAGCTGTTCATCATCTAGGTTTTGAACTGGGTTTATAAGCTGGTTTTCATCTCAGTTTTGAACTGGTTTGAGACTGGTTTTGAAATGGTTTAAGATTGGTTTTGGATTAGTTCAAGGCTGGGTTTAAAAGATCTGGTTTTGAACTGGTTTTAGGCTTAGTTTTAACTGTTTTCAGCTCGGTTTTGAGCTGGTTAGAGACCTGGGTTTAGACCTGGTTTTTAACTGGTTTTTATCTCAGTTTTGAACTGGTTTTGAAGTGGTTTGAGACCTGGTTTTCAACTGGTTTTTATCTCGGTTTTCAACTGGTTTTGGACTTATTTTTAGACCTGGTTTTCATCTTGGTTTCAAACTTGTTTGAGACTGGTTTAAGACTGTTTTGATAATGGTTTTGAACTACTTTTCATCTTGGTTTTCAACTCGGTCTGAATTGGTTTAAGACTGATTTTAGGATCGGTTGTCAGCTGTTTATCGGTTTTGAACTGGGTTTAAAACCTGGTTTTAGATCTGGTTTTGAACAAATTTTAGGCTTGGTTTTCAGCTGGTTTTCATCTCGGTTTTGAACTGGTTTTAGACTGGTTTTAGACTTGGTTTGAGACCTGGTTTTAGACCTGGTTTTTAACTGGTTTTTGTCTTGGTTTTAAACCTGGTTTTCAACTGGTTTTTATCCCGGTTTTGAACTGATTTTGGACTGGTTTTGAACTGATTTGAGACTTAGTTTTAGACCTGGTTTTTAACTGGTTTTTGTGTCCGTTTTGAACTGGTTTTGGACGGGGTTTGGACTGGTTTTGAACTGGTTTGAGACTTAGTTTTAGACCTGGTTTTTAATTGGTTTTTGTCTCTGTTTTGAACTGGTTTTGGACTTGGTTTGGACTGGTTTTGAACATAGTTTTGGACTGGTTTTGAACTAGTTCTCAGCTTGGTTTTCAACTTGGTTTTGAACTGGTTTAATACTGGTTTTAGGATTGGTTGTCAGCTGTTTATCAGTTTTGAACTGATTTAAGACTGGTTTTAGATCTGGGGTTGAACTGGTTTTAGACTTCCTCCATTAGCTGCATGTTAACAAAACATCTCTGATCCATGACATTAATTATTGCTAATACTACTTCATATTTTTGATCCTCTCTGACGACGATGATGTAAACGTCTTAGTTGTTTGTCGGTTTGTCTCTTTCTCATGGACCTAATATCTCCTCAAAGCCTGGAGGGGAATCTTCAAATTTGGTACGTTTAAAGTGAGTCCAGAATGACTCGAAATTGTCTTAAAGGACTTAATCCTCGTCCAGAATTACTCAAAATGAATCCACAATGGACAAAAACTAAACCAAAATGATTTCAAACTTGTCAAAAATGATTAATAATTTGAACGAAATGACTCAAGATTTTTCCAGAATGACTTGGAACTTGTCACCAATGCTAAAACTGTTGCACAAACTCACTAAAAGTCGCCCAAAATGGTTCCAAACATGTCCCGAATGGTTCAGAATGCTCTAAAACGTGTCAGGAAGTGCAAAAAGATAAAACAACAACTTGGAAATGGACCGAAATGACACAGAAATGACTAAAAATGACTCAAAGATGACTTCAAACTTGTCAGAAATGATGAATAATTTGAACAAAACGACTCAAGATTCTTTAATTTGACTGAAAATCGTCCAAAATGACTCAAAAACAACATTTTCTAATTTCAGCACGACGCGCTGTTTAAACAACAAACTCCCACATGAAGAGACGATCGTACACCACCGTGATGTTTATTGATTAAGTATCAATAATCTGTCATGGAACATAAGAAGAGTCCTGCAAATGAACAACACAAACAGACGGAGAGACACTGAGCATCTGTTGGGACTACTTTCAGCAGCGGAAGGATCCACTTGTAAATAATCAATTTACCATTCAGACGTCTGGATGTTTGGTTTTGTTGCATCCCCCAAATATTTACTGCTTTCTTTTCCTAAAATCCTTTGATCTGCAGTAAAAGTTGAAGCTTCAGAACCGATTTAGTTGGTTTTGGCTTCGTTTTTCCAAACCAAACCTGCAGCAGGAAGTTGAAGTTCAGCCTCATCCTGCTGCAAAGAACCAGAACCACAGTCAGGTTCTGGTTCTGCCGCTCAGGGAACAGTTCACCTCCAGCACTGATTCTTACTTATTTCTACACGTTTTAATGGTTTAAACTGTGTTGGATCTTTTATTTAAAACCTTCAAACTGTCTGAAAAACACCTCCTCAACGCCAAAATAAAAGACATTTCATCCATTAAAGCGGATCCAGATCTAAACTTCAAACCGATGAGGCCTCAAAGCTCTCAGAGAATTTATAACTGCATCAGTCCAGACTTCACGAATCTGGGAATCTTCCTATTATCAGGTTTTTAACTATTATTTTACACGTTTCCTGTTTGTTTAAATTACAGTTCATGTCCAGTAAAATCACAGAACTTTACATGTTGACTGGAAAAAAAAACCTGTCAAAAATCAGTGATACATTCTTTGACATTTGACTGTGAAATAACACATTTTTACTGTTTTAAATCAGCAAAAATGTTGATATTTTACTGATATTTGCAAATTTAAAAAAATTAAAATTAGAATTAAAAATAGTAAATGTGTTTTAACTGTTAATTTGTAGATTTTCTTTGTTTTGTTTAAAAAAAAACAGGCAAAACCTCTAATTAATTTAATTACTTTTTTTAACGACGTGTGACCACTAAATTACACTCTTTTACTCCTTTTATATCATTATCTCAGATATTTCCTTTCATTCTCACTGTTATTATCTTTTTTTGGCACCTCACTGCCTGAGTTTAACCACTTTTAAAATATTTTTTTACAGGATTAGTTTTTACAGTGTAGATTTTCACCACTTTTTAAAAAACAGGTTTAGTTTTTTACAGTGTAAATTTTCACCACTTCTTTTACAGGTTTAGTTTTTTACAGTGTAAATTTGCACCACTTTTTTACAGGTTTAGTTTTTATAGTGTAAATTTTCACCACTTTTTTTACAGGTTTAGTTTTTTACAGTGTAAATTTTCACCACTTTTAAAAACAGGTTAGTTTTTACAGTGTAGATTTTCACCACTTTTTAAAAAACAGGTTTAGTTTTTTTACAGTGTAAATTTTCACCACTTTTTTTTACAGGTTTAGTTTTTTTACAGTGTAAATTTTCACCACATTTTAAAAAACATGTTTAGTTTTTTACAGTGTAAATTTTCACCACTTTTTTTTTACAAGTTTTGTTTTTACAGTGTAAATTTTCACAGCTTTTTTTCCAGGATTAATTTTTACAGTGTAGATTGTCATCCAGAGGCTAAAGTTTCTTTGAATAAAAGTTTGTGAGTTAAGAAAACTTTCATTCTGTTGGTGACAAGACCAGATCTAAGACAACTACACTGTAAAAAAAAAATAAAGCTACTTTATCCGCTTTACTTTCATTTCTGTACTCAGGGAATTTTTTCATTTTAAATTACAAACTTTAAAAAAATAATCTGTCTCTGACGTGTTTCTGTTTGAACTGTTTTAACCCTTCATGTTTTACAGTGGATTTAAGTTTGTAAGTTTTGAAAACTTTAAAGTTGTTTTTCAGACATTTTTCAGGTTTGATCTAAAAACTCCAACAACTTTATTTAAAACTGATCTGAGAGCTGAAAGTTTAGTTTCCCTCAACTGTTACCGGAAACACAGAACCAGAACCAGAACCTCAGGCTCCGGTTCCGTCGCTAGGTCTCCTTAAAGCTCCTGGATCTGACCCGGAATGGTTCCGGGCGGGTTGAAGGGCAGCAGGTCCAGACAGATCTCCGCCTCGTACTGCAGGATGGCGGGAAGCAGCAGGTTTCCGTCCGACACCACCGAGACTCGGTCCGGTTCTGCCCCGGTGTGCAGCAGCGGCGGAACCGGCCTCTGCCCTCCGGGCCCCGGTACCGGACAGTCCCTCTGCAGCGTGGTGTCGTGGTGGTAGGAGACCAGCTCGTTGCTGAAGTCCACCGCCTCCACCGTAGAACTGGAGCAGTACCGGCTGCAGCCCAGGATGGTGCTGAACGCCTTCCGGAAGTCCGCGTTGAAGGCGTAGATGACCGGGTTCAGGGACGAGTTGGCCCAGCCGAACCACACGAAGATGCTGAAGGTGGTGTCGCTGACGCACGGAGCGTCCCGGAGCCGGTCCGGCGCACAGAACGGAACCACGCAGTTGAGCACGAAGAAGGGCAGCCAGCAGAACACGAACACGCCCACGATGATGGACAGGGTCTTCAGAACCTTGGTCTCGCGCTTGAACGAGCTCTTCAGCGCGCTCTCGTCGTGCGTCGAGGCGCGGTGCCGCTGGTTTTGCGCACGGGACCCCGCGGCTCGTTCCAGAGACGAGATCCGTCTGATCTGGGTCTGCGCGATCCGGAAGATGCGCGTGTACGTGCCGACCATGATCAGAACCGGGATGTAGAAGCTGATGAGGGACGAGGAGATGGCGTAGGTCCGGTTCAGGCTGGCCGTGCAGTCCTCCGGGTTCTGCGCCGCCGAGCTGTCCGCGCGGTGCCAGTTGAGCTGCACCGGGATGAACGAGATCAGGATGGACAGGGTCCACGCGACACCGATCATCAGGAAGGCGAACCGGCGCGTCATCTTCCGCTCGTACCGGAACGGGCTGGAGATGGCCCAGTACCGGTCCATGCTGATGATGCACAGGTTCAGGATGGACGCCGTGGAACACATGATGTCGAAGGCGACCCACGTGTCGCAGAACCGTCCGAACAGCCAGAACCCCGCCACCTCCGACACCGCCCTCCACGGCATCACCAGAACCGCCACGAACAGGTCCGACACCGCCAGAGAGATCACGAACGAGTTGGTGACTTTGGACCGCAGGTGCCGGAACTTGATGACGGCGGCGCAGACCAGCGTGTTCCCGAGCAGCGTGGACACGATCAGGACGCACAGGACGCAGCCGGTCAGGGCGCGCAGGCTGAGCCCGGCGGCCGGTCCGGGGCTGTCGGTACCGGCCGTGACCACCGGCTGCTGGTCCCGGTGACGGTGGAGGGTCTCCATGAGTCACCGGGCAGAATCCATCCGGTCCGAACTCTGAGCTGCTGCGGAGGAACTGAGCTGCGGACTGAGAGCCGCCGCGCTTTAATACACCGGAGGTAGTTTACCGTTAACGTGTTCACAGCGACAGAGCACGGTTCTACCGGGACCGGTAATCCACCGTTTATCCAGTTTTATTTACCGTTTATTCACTGTTTATTTAGTGATTATTTAGTTTATTTATTTTATTCACTGTTTATTTATTTTTATTTACTGTGTATTTAGTTTATTTATTTTATTCACTGTTTATTTATTTTTATTTACTGTGTATTTTTGTTTGTTTATTTTTTGTTTACTGTTTATTTAGTTTATTTATTTTATTCACTGTTTATTTATTTTTATTTACTGTATATTTTTGTTTGTTTATTTTTTATTCACTGTTTATTTCCAGTTTATTTTTTATTTACTGCTTATTTATTATTTATTTACGGTTTATTTTTATTTACTGTTTATTTTTTATTTACTGTTTAGTTATTTTTATTTACTGTTTATTTTTTTATTACTGTTTAGTTATTTTTATTTACTGTTTATTTATTTTTCATTTATGGTTTATTTATTTTATTTACTATTTATTTTGTTCATTTATTTGTATTTACTGTTTATTACTTTTTATTTTATTTATTTTTATTTACTGTTTATTTATTTTTAATTTACTGTCTATTTATTTTTATTTACAGTTTATTTATTTTTATTTACTGTTTATTTACTGTTTTGTTGAATGTTCTGTCAGCATGAATTCGGCTCACTGAGAAACACTCATTAGAGGAACTTTAAACATAAAGGTTCTAAGTAGAACCAGACATGGTTCTTTGCAGTGATGCAGCCACAATTTATATATGGGTTCTAAAAACATTCTGAGAACGTTTTCAGAGTTCTAGTTGGGTTCTTAGCAGGACTTTTTCTTTCAGTTCCCAGAATGTTCTTCCTAAATGTAGGATGAATTTATCTGTAGACGTTCCAAAAATGTTCTTAAGTCATTTGAGAACCTTTGTTATGATGTGGGAACGTTTTATAGAACAATGTTACGGTTCTCTCAACAACATCCTCGAAACATCCTGAGAACGTTTGAGGCAAAACATCCCGTCTTTGTCGACTAATCACACGAGTGTTTTATAAAAAGTCATCTGAGGCCTCGAGAACATCTGGAGAACGTTTTGTGAAAGTTGGTTTGAGAACACTCTGCTGTTGTCATCATGTAACATTGTGGGAACGTTTTATAGATTAATGTTCCGTAATGGTTCCCTCAACAACATCCTGAGAACGTTTGAGGCAAAATGTTCCGTCTTTGTCAACGAATCACGAGTGTTTTATAAAAGTCATCTGAGGCCTGGAGAACATCTGGAGAACGTTTTAGAATGATGCTTCGAGAACACTCTGCTGTTATCATCATGTAACATTGTGGGAACGTTTTATACATTAATGATCCGTAACGGTTCCCTCAACAACATCCTGAGAACGTTTGAGGCAAAACGTTCTGTCTTTGTTCACGTATCACACAAATGTTTTATAAAAGTCATCTGAGGCTTCGAGAACATCTGGAGAACGTTTTAGAATGTTGCTTTGAGAATCAATCAAACATCCAAATGTTCCGTCTTAGTTCACTTTTCACTTATAAGAACATTATTTGAAATGATAAATATCCTTAAAACGTTATTAGAACCTCTAGATAACGTTGTGGAACCGTTCCCACTTTGGTTCCACAAAGAACTTGTTAAAACGACCGTTCATCAAGTCAACAAAGGAATTCATCCAGAGGCTCTTTAGAAAAGCATTTAGCAAACGTTAGAGAACCCCAAAAGGTTCCCCAAAGAACCATCAAACAACAGTTTCCTAAACAGAACCCTGAATGGAACCCCAGCAGAAACAGGTTCTTTGAGGAACCCGTGTTATAATAACGTAATTTTTGAGCTCTACCGTCAAATGTAGGAACGTTCTGCATCTCCTGGGTTCCGTCCTTCAGAACACCTTTAAGGTTCTAGTCAAACAAAACCAGAATGTTCTAATGCAGTGACAATAAAGGACCATTCAGTTGTTCCTCTGAGGGTAAATCACCTCAGTCTGAACAGTGTTTAATACTTCAGTAGATTTTTGCTGCTGTGATTTTATTCATGAACTTTTTGGTCAAAATCGACTTAATTCTGATTTAATTCGTTGTTAAATTTCATCTGTCAAGTGATTAATGCAGTAAAACCTGAACATATAAAACATAACACCTGCAATGAAGAGTCCAAGTCCCTGTTCAGTGGATGAGAGTGAAGGAAGGCTGCCCTCTAGTGGACACACACTCACATCACAACAACAGACCCTCAAAGGTTTCAGTCTTTAGGGGACATTTTAGAGGTTTTTATTTTCCTGACGTGAAGCCAAACATCTGGATCACACAGTTTAACATCATTTGCATATCTGTAGATATTTTAAAGCCCTGTGGATGAATTTAGACATCAATAAAGTCGTGTTTTAACAGCTGTTAGTGTGTTTAGGAATGACGAGTTTAATGGAAAAAACCTATAGATGAGCAGCTGGAGGGTTTAGAAGGAAAATATATCCTGAGGTTATGATTTTCATTAGTCAGAGTCAAACAGAGAACTTAAAATATGTCCGTATACTGAGCCTCACCCTTAAACCTCAGTTTAATACAAGGTTAAATTAAACCTCAGTTAAACAGGGCCTGCAGCAAAAGCTAGGTTTAATTTTAAACTGTTAATCTTCAGCTAAACCAGGTCTAAGTTGGGCCTCTCTGAAACCGAGTGTGCAGCAGTTAAAGTTGAACCTGTTAAGCTTAAGTTAAATGTCTGGAGTCTAGCAAACCTCGGTAAAACCAGGTCTAACTTAAACACCGGTTAAACTGAGTCTGCAGCAGGTTTAAGTGTGGAATCAGGTTTAAGTTCGAGCTTAGCCATAAGCCAGGTTTAAGTTAAACCTCAGTTAAACCAGGTTCATGGTAAAGTTCAGCTATAAGTCAGGTTTAAGTTAGACCTTGATAAAACATGCTAAACCTCAGTTAAGCACGATCTAGTTAAGCCCTAATTATAAACCAGAAATCTGAATCTGCAGCAGGTTTAGGTGTTAAATCAGGTTTAAGTTCGAGCTTAGCCATAAGCCAGGTTTCAGTTAGGCCTCTGTGAAACTGAGTCTGCAGCAGGTTTAAGTTAAACCTAATAAACCTCAGTTAAACCAGGTTTATGTTAAAGTTCAGCTATAAGTCAGGTTTAAGTTAGACCGCTGTAAAACCTGCTAAACCTCAGTTAAGCGCGATCTAGTTTAGACCACAGTTAAACTGAGTCTGCAGCAGGTTTAACTTAAGCCAATTATAAACCGGGTTTTAGTTAAACTTTCAAGAAACTAAGTCTGCAGCAGGTTTAGGTTAAACCTGTTAAATGTCAGTTAAATCAGGTTTAAGTTCGAGCTTAGCCATAAGCCAGGTTTAAGTTAGGCCTCTGTGAAACTGAGTCTGCTCCAGGTTTAAGTTAAACCTGTTAAATTTCAGTTAAACGTGTGGAGCAAGTTTATATTAAACCTGGTTAACCTCAGTTAAACCAGGTCTAACTTAAGCCCTAGTAAGACTGAGTCTGTAGTAGGTTTAAGTTAAGCCCTAATTACAAACCAGGTTTAAGTTAAACCTCAAACCTGCACAAGATTTAAGTTAAACCCCAGTTAATCCAGGACTGAGTGAGGTTTGTTAAACCTGTTAAGCCTTGGTTAAACCAAGTTCATGTTCAAGCTTAGCTTCACGGCAGGTTTAAGTTAGACCTCTGTGAAACTGAGTCTGCAGCTGGTTCATATTAAACCTGTTAAACCTCAGGCAACCATGTCTAATTTAATCTGGATTTAAACTGAGTTTGCAGCAGATTTAAGTTAAGCCCTAATTATGAACCAGGTTTAAGTTAACCTCCATGAAAATGAATTTGCAGCAGGGTTAAGTTAAACCCCTTAAACCTCAGTTAACCAGGTTTACATCAAACCAGATGTACATTAATTCTCTGGCAATTCAGACCTGGAGCAGGTTAAACTTGTCAGACCTCTGAAACCGGCGAAACCAGGTTTAAGTTGAACCGTAGTAGAACTGAGTTTGCAGCAGGTTTAAGTTAAACCCCAACTATAAACTAGGTTTACATTAAAACTCAGTTAATTCAGGTCTGCAGCAGGTTTAAGTTAAACCTGCTAAAGCTCAGCTAAATCAGGTTTAAGTTAAACGTGTTAAAAGTGAGTTTGCAGCAGAGTTAAGTTAAACCTGTTCAAGCTTAGTTTAACCTGGTTTAAAGTAAACCTGTGCAACTTTAGTTAAACTGGATATAAGTTAAACCAGTTTAAGTTAAACTCAGGTATAATCTGCAGCTCCACCGTGTTTCACGTCATCTTCCTTCCGGTCACGAAAGGGTTATGTTTACAGCATGCAGATTACGTCAGAGTCAGCTGTGCCTCGTGCAAGCGCAGTGCTCGTGCACGTGTGTGTGTGCGGATGATTCAGCAGCTCGAGCTTCAGTCTGAACATGTGCAGCAGCGGCGGACTGGCGCCAGAATAACGCCTGATACCGGGACCTTCTTACCGGAGAGCAGCTGAACCGGACCGTAGAACCTCTGGACCGGAGCCCCGGTGCTGCTGCTGCTCGGTGTGCCCGTCCGTCCGTCCGTCCGTCGGTGGAGGCCGAGCGGAGGCTGCCGCGTCGACCTTCCTCCCTCTCAGCCCCCGTCAGGATTTTACCGTTTACCGGGACTTTTCACGGTCCGTCGGGTTGTCTCAGAACCCCTCCGGTTGGATTTAACCGACACCCGCCCGGACCGACCGACAGCAGCGGCTCCCTCCGGCCGCCTGCATCGACACATTTCCGCATTCGGATGCTCCGTTTGCCGGCAGGTGAGTCTGAGCCTGAGCCGCTGCAGAGGAGCAGAAAAGATCCATTAAATGTGATTTAAACTACAAAAAACATCCAGTTTAACCAGTAAAAACCCAGAAGAGCTGAGTTTAAACCAGATTTTAAAGAACTAAACTGGTTTAAAGGTTAAATTGAGCCCAGCAGACGCGGTTTAATTAAAATGAGTGTTTTTTAAAGGGACTTCTGAATGGAGAGAAGACAGGACTTTAATACAAGAAGCTGCTCTGGCATTAATAAACCACTGGAGGTAAATGTGAATAATGTGAATTAATGGGCTGTTAATGAAGGAAAAAAACAGAAAATAAAAATACAAACATCTAAAAACCGCATTTAAGTTCCCAGTTTAGAATCTGGTTCCACTTTCTGGAGGTTTATCGTGGTTTTATTCATGTTATTTTATGTATTAATGAGGTTTTTCTATGGAGAACCCACTGATGAGAGCAGCTGACGGGTTGCCAGGTTGTGGAAACTCCTCCTCCTCCTGCAGATTCTCTTCTGGACCTCCGTGTTCTGATCCGTGAACTAGAACTAATGCTTTTAGAACCTTTGGAGGGAGAACCGGCTGAAGTTCTGCAGCTTGAATGAAACTAAACTGGTTCCAGCAGCGACATTCTTCTCATTCTCCTGCTCCTCTGGGTTCTCCTCTACGGGTCGCCTCAGAACTTTAGATCCGTTTGGGTTTTAAATGTTCTCATGTTGAATTATTTGGTTCCACTACAGTGTTCTTTGGCCTCTCGGGTTCTGTTATATGATGGTTTTGTTTTGCTGGTTTTATTGTGGATGTTTTGTTCTGTTGGTTCTGTTCTGTCGGTTCTGTTCTGTCGGTTCTGTTCTCTAGTTGATTGTTCTGTCGGTTCTGTTCTGTCGGTTCTGTTCTCTAGTCGTTTGTTCTGTCGGTTCTGTTCTCTAGTTATTTGTTCTGTCGGTTCTGTTCTCTAGTCGTTTCTTCTGTCGGTTCTGTTCTCTAGTTATTTGTTCTGTCGGTTCTGTTCTCTAGTTGATTGTTCTGTTGGTTCTGTTCTCTAGTTGATTGTTCTTTCGGTTCTGTTCTCTAGTTGATTGTTCTGTTGGTTCTGTTCTCTAATTGTTCTGTCGGTTCTGTTCTCTAGTTGATTGTTCTGTTGGTTCTGTTCTGTCGGTTCTGTTCTCTAGTTGTTTGTTCTGTTGGTTCTGTTCTGTCGGTTCTGTTCTCTAGTTGTTTGTTCTGTTGGTTCTGTTCTGTCGGTTCTGTTCTCTAGTTGTTTGTTCTGTCGGTTCTGTTCTCTAGTTATTTGTTCTGTCGGTTCTGTTCTGTCGGTTCTGTTCTCTAGTTATTTGTTCTGTCGGTTCTGTTCTGTCGGTTCTGTTCTCTAGTTGATTGTTCTGTTGGTTCTGTTCTCTAATTGTTCTGTCGGTTCTGTTCTCTAGTTGATTGTTCTGTCGGTTCTGTTCTCTAATTGTTCTGTCGGTTCTGTTCTCTAGTTGTTTGTTTTGCAGGTTCTGTCTTGTATTTGCTTGGTTCTGTTGGTTCTGTTCTGTATTTGTTTTGTTCTGTTGGTTCTGCGGATTTGTATGTGTTGTTGTTTTATTCTAGTGGTTCTGTGTGTATTTGTTTGGCTCTGCTGGTTCTGTTCTAGTCTTTTTGTTCTGTCGGTTCTGTTCTCTAGTCGTTTTATTATGCAAGTCCTAACATATAACTATTTGGTTCTGCAGGTTCTTTTGTGTTGTTTTTGTTCTGCTGGTTCTGTTCTCTAGTTGCTTGTTCTGCAGGTTCTGTCTTGTATTTATTTGGTTCTGCAGGTTCTGTTCTGTATTTGTTTTCTTCTGCCGATTCTGTTCTAGGTGTTCTGTTCTGCGGGCTTTTTTCACTGGCTGATTTGTTCTGCTGGTTCTGTTCTCCAATGGTTTTATTATGCAAGTCCTGTTGTACCATGACTATTTGGTTCTGCGGGTTCTTTTGTGTTGTTGTTTTGTTCTGCGGGTTTTGTTCCCCAGTTGTTTTCCAGGTTCTGTTTTCCAGGCATTTGGTTCTGCTGGTTCTGTTCTCTTTTTGTTTTGTTCTGCAGGTTCTATTGTAGTTGTTTGTTCTGTGGGTTCTGATGTATGACAGTTAAGTTCTGCTGGTTCTGTTCTCCTTTGTTTGATTTACAGGTCCTGATATATGACCATCTGGTTCTGCTGGTTCTAGTCTTTTTGTTGTGGAGTTTTTTTGCTCTACAGTTGTTTGTTCTGCAGGTTCTGTTGTACGACGGTTAGGTTCTGCAGGTTTTGTCCTCTAGTTCTTTGGTTCTGCAGGTTCTGTTGTGTAGAACGTTTGTCCTTTTGATCTGTGGTTTTGGTTCTGTTTGCCGATCAGTTTTTACCCTCCTGACCTGTTGGGTTCTAATGTGCTGGTTGATCCATTTGGCTGTGCGACCTGCCGGTTCTGATCCTTTGGTTCTCTGCCTCTTTGAACTGTTGGTTCTCTGATCCGTTATCTGCTGGTTCTGCCTGGTTCTAGTCTCCCTGCAGTGTTCTTCTTTCATCTGCTGTCAGAGGAACCTGCTGAGTCTGAGACCAATCGGAGTCTCTTACAGTCTGGCCGGGTTCCACTCAGCCTGGCCGGGTTCCACTCAGCCTGGCCGGGTTCCACCGGGCCCGTCTGTCTCTCTGGCGGTTCCACTCTGCTGGGCTTTATTTCAGTCGTTCTCCTCGGCTGATCTTTTGCCTTCTGGCTGCTCGGTTCCTGCTGAGATGAAGAATCTGTTCCCCGACGGAGAACCGAGAGATGGAAACAAAGACAGGACGCAGCATTTAAACATCAAAGAGAGACCCGGCTGTCGGTTCTGTTTGGTTCTGTTTGGTGCAGCAGAACCCAGTCCTCCTCCAGCACATAGACGGATCCCTCCCTGGTGTTCTCCAGGACGTAGACCGCTCCCAGCCTGCAGACGTCTCCAGATGTTTTTTTCTGAATAATTAAAACCCAGAAGAGTCGTTTTAACTTCCTTTCCTTTCTAATCACATTTTTGGCTTTTTAATTCAAAACTTTCACTTTTTATTTCATTTTTTTTTAGTTTTCAGTTTAAACTTTGAATTTTTAGCTTTAATTTTGATTTTTTTCCCAATAATTTAAATGCTTTTAATCAAAATTTAGTCTGTTTGTATCATATTTTTGACTTTCTATGTAATATTTGTGGCTTTATAAGTAAAAATTGGCACTTTTAAACTAAAAACTTTGACCTTTTATCTCATAATTTAGACTTTTAACCCAAAACGTTGACTTTTAGTACTTAATTTTGATTATTTGGTTAAAAACGTCACATTAATTCAGACTTATTACGTCTAAAATCTCGGCTTTTTTAAGTCTGAACTTAAGAATTTTGACTGAATGTTTTTTTTGTACAATAGTTTTGACTTTTAAAAGCCAGACGTTGGTCAAAGTCAAATAATTTTTGCTTTTCGTGTCATGATTTTCAATTTGTAGGTGAGAACTTTGAATTTTTCGTTATAGATTTGACTTTTTAACTCGTAATTCTGACTTTAGTCCTATAACATCGTCTTATTCGGTGAAAACTTTGACTTTTTATTCAATATTTTAGACGCTTTTAGTAAAAACCTGACTCTTACTGACGGTTTGTTTCATATTTTTGACTTTCTATGTAATAATTGTGACTTTATAAGTAAAAATTTGCACTTTTAAACTCAAAACTTTGATGTTTTATCTGATAATTTTGACTTTGCAAGTAAAAAAAATCCCTTTTACCTCAAAACGTCGACTTTTAGTCTTTAAATTTGATCTTTTGGTTAAAAATGTTGTCTTAATTTTGACTTTAGTCTTATTCTATCGTCTTATTCAGTGAACACTTTGTCTCTATTTTGAGCTGGATGTGGTTCCTGCTGATCTCAGAGCAGTTTAAAGGTTAAATGTTGGTTTAACTTGAACGTCCTCATAAATATTCATTAATATTTAACGTTCAGCTGCTCATTAACAGCTTCGGTCCACATTTAAACCTGAACCAGTGGAAGTTCAGCTTCTCAGAGTTTGACTGTAACAAGATTCTGTCTCTCAGTCCTCGTTTGTCGATGCTAAGCTAATGCTAAGCTAATGCTAACAGTCGTCTTCTCTGCCTTCGGCCCTTCGTGTCGTTTCCTCTCCTTCCTGTTTCCTGTGAGAGTCTCTGAGATGATTTCTCTTCTGGTGGTTTTGTGGCAGGAAATGTTTGGAGAATCTTTCATCTCGTCTCCGTTTCCTCTCTGATCCGATCAGCTGCTGAAGACGAACCTGCAGCAGTTAGAGACCAGAGTTCAGTCAGACTAGTAATGTAAGATACTTTCTTTATCCCTCGAGAGGAAATAACTGATTCATAAGAGAAAAATAGTGATAAAATATCTGAAATATGAGTACAAATTAAAAAATGTATTATAGAAATGTAAAAAATTGAGACACTGTAAAAAAAAAAAGAGATAAAAATGTAAAAAAAATGATAATAATATTTTTAAAAATTGGATAAAAACGTTGAAAAAGTGAGATAAAAATGTAAAAAAAATATAAAAATGTCGAAAAAAGAGATAAAAAATGCAAATAAATTAGCTAAAAATGTTTTTAAAAATGAGATAAAATATATTATCTAAAAATGCAAAAAAAAAACAACTAAAAATGTAAAAAACATGTGATAGAAATGTAAAAAAAACCCAATGAGATAACAATGTAAAAAAATGAGATTAAAATGTAAAAAAAAATCTAAAAATATTTTTAAAAAACGTGATAAAAATATTTAAAAAGTGAAATAAAAATGTAAAAAATATGAGCTAAAAATGTAAAAGAAATTATTATAAAAATGTAAAACATATGAGATAAAAGTATAAAAAAAATTAGCTAAAAATGATTAAAATGCAAAAAAACTAGCTAAAAAATGTAAAAGAAATTATTATAAAAATGTAAAACAAATTAGATAAAAGTATAAAAAAAATTATAAAATGTAAAACAAAAATAGCTAAAAATTATCAAAATGCAAAAAAATGAGCTAAAAAATGTAAAAGAAATTATAAATATGTAAAAAAAAAAAAACTGTTGAAAAAGATAAAACATGAAAAAAATGAGCTAAAAATGTAAAGGAAATTATTATAAAAATGTAAAATATATGAGATAAAAATATGCATCCTGTCTTAAACATGAGTAAAATGAAAAAAAAAAGGAAAATGTATGTAGATTGTAAATAAAAGAAGATAAATAAATATCCCAAAATATGTATTTTTTGTCCAAGAAATATTAAAATATACAAATAATCATGATTTGTATTTACTATATGTCTGTATATGATACTGGATCACAGTTGGCTGAGTTTTATCTCCAGTTTTCTGTCATATCTTTGGCTCTGAGGCCGTTCGACGTCTCTTTACGGTTGTTTTTGTTCCATTTTATTTGTTCTGTTTCACATTTTGAGGCAAATTTTAGTGATTTTGCCTCTTTGTGGTTTTTCTTGTGTCTCATTTTGGTCATTTAACGTCTCATATTTTTAGTTTTGTGTCTGTTTGTGGTTATTTTTCACCTTTTTATGGTTGTTTTTGTTCCATTTTGGTCGTTTTATGTCTCATGTTAGTCATGAGACCAGCAGTGAATCAGATATCTGGACTCTTACAAGTTGTGGAAGTTAACTGCAGCATCGTCTGCTGGAGGCAGAAAATGATCGGAGACGTATGAGAGGTGCAGCAGTGTGAGGGTGGGGCTCCTCCATCCATCCATCCATCCATCCATCCATTCATTCAGACGGCTGCTGGGTGTGTTTGTGGTTTCCTGCCCAACAAGGCTCCACATTCATGCCTTGTGTGTCGTAAACACACCGAAGCTGTTCAGCAGCTCAGTTCAAACCTTCATCTTTAGCGCTGCAGGATCACAAACAAACTGCCCACTTCAGATGATCCCACTCTCCATCCGGTAAAACTAAACCTGCTGAGCTCCGATCCACAAACCGCTGCTGTGTTCAGGTTTAAACTCCACTTTTTGTAAACGTTAAACAAGTTTTTGTCATGTTCAGTTCAATTTTGGCCATTTTGCATCTGATTTGGTCCCATTTTGTGTCTTTTAGCATCTCTTTATGGTTGTTTTTGTTCCATTTCGGTGGTTTTGTGTTGCATTTGAGTCGTTTTGCGTCTCATATTGTTAATTTGGCACCATTTTGTCGTCATTTTGTGTCTCTTTGTGATTGTTTTTGTTCCATTTTGGTCATTTGGTGTCTGATTTCAGTCGTTTTGCATCTCCTTGTTAGCGTTCTGCCTCTTTGTGCTTATTTTGCGTGTCATATCCTTAATTTTGTGTGTCTTTCTGGTCGTTTTACATTCCTTTATGGCTTTTTTGCATCACATTTTGGTCATTTTGTGTCTTTTTGCATCTCTTTATGATTGTTTTTGTTCCAGTTTGGTGGTTTTGTGTTGCATTTGAGACATTTTGTGTCTCGTATTGTTAATTTGGCACCATTTTGTCGTCATTTTGCGTCTCTTTATGGTTGTTTTTATTCCATTTTGGTGATTTTTTGTTCCATTTGAGACATTTGGTGTCTGATTTCAGTCATTTTGCATCTCCTTGTTACTGTTCTACCTCTTTGTGGTTATTTATTTGTCCTACTTTGCTTATTTTACGTGTCATATTATTAATTTTGTGTGTCTTTGTGGTCGTTTTACATCCTTTTATTTCAGTTTTGCATCACATTTTGTGTCATTTAACATCTTTTTTCTGATTATTTTTGTTCCTTTTTGGGTATTTTCTGTCAAATTTGGGTCTGTTTTTGTCTGATTTTAATCATCTTACATGTCTTTTTTAACCCTTTTCCCCTCTGTGGTTAATTTTCAGTCCCATTTTCGTCGTTTTTGCTTAGTTGCTGTCTCGTGTTGCTAATTTTACATCGCTTTTTATTTTTTTTTTGCATCCCTTAATGGTTGGTTTGCTCTATTTTGGCTGTTTTCCATCTCATTTTCATTGTTTTGTGTCTGATTTTGGTCAGTTTGCGTCTCCTTGTTACCATTTTTAAACTTCGTGGTTGATTTTTTTGTTCCATTTTGGTCGTTTGTGTCTCATATTATAATATTATATAATTTCTTTTCCTGTCTGAGGTCGTTCTGGATCCTTTTACGGTTGTTTTTGTCACATTTAAGTCATTTTGCATCCCTCTGTGGTTATTTTTTGTGCCTTTTTGCTCATTTCGTGTCTCTTTATGCTTGATTTTGCTCAGTTTTAGTCATTTTGTGTCTGGATTTGGTCCTAAAACCCTGTGGTGTTTTTAATTTTGAGAATAACCTGACCTGTTATTATTATTATTATTTTACGTGGTTTGTTTTGTGTCTCTTGATTTATTTTATAGATTTAATTATTATATTCCATCCCAGTAATATACCATCAGATTGTTGTTTCTCTATTAAACCAGTGAAATCAGGTCAGCGGTTTTTAACGGTTGAATAATTCCCCGTGTTCCGGCGGCGGCGTCTCGTCTGTTTCTGTCTGACTGGATATTTAGGAAACCTGTGGATCAGATGTCGACTCGCTCGGTCAACACATGAATAATGAAGCACTCGGCTAAATGTGGATCTTCTATTTTCATCAGGAGGCAGAAACAAAACATGAGTTTCACTTATTTTAGACGCATATAGAGTTTCTTAAAACACGCTAGATAAGTTATTAATACGACTAGACTCACAGCCTGTCGCTAATAAGACATTTTTATTTAAACAGTTTTTTTAAAATGCAAAGAAGAGGCATCTTTATCACATAAATATGATATAAATCTATCAGCCAGTGTAGATGTTTTTCTGCATAAATGCATAATAAATAAAATTAAAGCGTCGGACGGATCCTCGCATCCGTGCTGCCCAGCTACTGCTTGCATGTCCACTAGGTGGCGCTGTGACAGAAACAGGATATCGCCATCTGGTTATCATCGGGGACGGACTCTGATCATGCATGTGAAGTTTGAGGCTGATTGGAGCTCGTCCAGGCGAGTTAGACATCACTTCCTGTTTCATGGCGTGATGACTGAGTTATCCTTATATGGTCATGTGGCTGTGATGAGGCCTGGACTCTGATCACACCTGTGAAGTTTGAGGCTGATTGGAGCAGGTAAAGGCTAGTTAGACGTCACTTCCTGTTTCTTTCATGGCGAACGCCGCGGCCATGCCCTCACACTTTTGCGGAACGTTTTAATACCTTTTGCTCACCAGTGCCTGTTGCATATGCGTAATCCAAAATGGCGGACTTCCTGTTGCATTCTGGGTATGGGTTCTTGAGGCTTTTTTGTGCGTCTTGTCGTGACACATATGTGTACCGAATTTCGTAGCTCTAGGTGAAACGTAGTTCAGGGGCTCAATTTTTCTAATTTTCTAGGGGGCGCTATTGAGCCGTTTTACCATTCACATGTGTAATCCAACCAAAATGTTAAATTTTTCGCCAGGACTGATGGGCGTGCCAATTTATACGTGTTTTCGAGTGTGTTTAGGGCCTCAAATAGGGATTTAAAAGGCTAATCTGAGGAATAACAACAGGGTTCTACATGGTTCAGGTGGCCTTTATGTTTCCTGACAGGCAGAGTTCAGGGCTCCGGCATCATTTCTGTGTCTTCGGAGGACGTCGTTCAGAGATTCGAGGCTCTAAATCAAACTGTCAAAGTTCAGAAATAGAGCTGGAGACTTGAAACGACTCGTCTGCCGTCTGCTGTGTTCCACTTTATGAACGGTGGGTTTGGGTTGGTAGAGGACATGAGGATCAGTCAGACACACATCTTCCTCTTTATCATCATATTTAGTCTCTTTATGGTCGTATTTAGTGTCTTTTAGGTAATTTGTGGCCTTATTTGGTCATGTTTTGGTATTTTATGGTCACATATAATCTGTTTTGGGTCATATTTTGCCCCTTTATGTTCTTTTCATACTTCTTTTTGGTGATATTTTGTCTCGTTCTGGTCATATTTAAGCTTTTTTTGGCCAGCTTTTGTTTCTTTATGGTCGTATTTAGTGTCTTTCAGGTAATTGGTGGCCTTATTTGGTCATATTTAGCCATTTTATGGTCATATATCATCTGTTTTGGTCATATTTGGCTCCTTTATGTTCATTTTAGTGATATTTTGTCTCATTCTGGTCATTTTTAGCCTTTTTGGTCACATGTTGCGTCGTTTTGGTGAGTTTTTGTCTCTTTATATGACATATTTAATGTCTTTTAGGTAATTTGTAGCATAATTTGGTCATATTTTGCCATTTAATGGTCATATCTTCTGTTTTGGTCATATTATGTTCATTTTATGCTTCTTTTTAGTGATATTTTGTCCTGTTCTGGTCATATTTAGCCTTTTTTGGTCACATATTGCATCTTTTTGGTCAGTTTTTGTCTCTTTATCTGCATATTTAGTGTCTTTTAGGTAATTCTTGGCCTTATTTGGTCATATTTTGCTCTTTTATGTTCACATATCATCTATTTTGGTCATATTGTGTTTATTTTATGCTTCTTTTTGGTGATATTTTGTCTCATTCTGGTCATATTTAGCCTTTTTTTGGGTCTATTTTGCCTAGCTTAAAATCCAACGATTCTTTATTATGTTTTTGCTGATTAATTTTGTCTTTTTGGGTGTTTTTGTCTCCTCTGTGGAAACACTGCCTGCAGTTCAGCCTGAATTTTTGTCATGTCACTGCTGGTCACCGCTGAGTCAGTCATGGCTTCTCATTTGTCCCAAAGAGTGCAGAATTTTCTGTTTTTGCAGAATCTTCTTTGAGCAAACTCTTTATTTTTTGGTGAATATTAAATGGAGACCAGTAGAATGACGCGATTTTAAACTGAGGTTCTGTTAATTTTGCCGGCGGACCTGCACATCACACAGGATGAGTTCAAAGACTGCAGGAAAGCTGAAAATCTGAGGATTTTTTTTGTTTTTACAGTTTGCATCTCTGAATAAAGGTGTCTTTATGGTGATTTTCTAAATGATAACATGACTTTAAAACCCACTGGCAGGCTTTAGGGGGTTCGGAGGGTTAATATTGATGTTTTTGTTTGATGAACTTAAGTGAACCGAACATCGTCCTGACTCAGTTTTTCTAAGTGGATTTTTATCGTTTCTATTCCTGAGCCTCCTGAGGCGACATGTGATCCGCCGATGTGAAGAACTTTAACACGAGGTTTTTTATACGGAGCAGAAAATGAAAGAAAGGCTCAGTGACGAGGGAGGTGAAGCTGCTCCGTCCTCCGCCAAGAATATCTGTCCTCCAGCAGGACTCCTTACCCACAATCCCCTGCTGCCGGTCGGATCGGATGATGGTCACCTGAAGACTCACAGTTCAGGTGACATCAGACGCTGAGTTGTTTTCCTCACCTGAGAGATTTTATACCGGTGAGGAGCATCGATAGGAGAATATTCACATCAAGTTTTCCGCTGCTGTCGGAGAAACAAACAAAAACATAAATAAAAATGAAAATAGAAACCTTAAAAATCTAAATCTTCAACTTTAATACAGCATAATAGTAGCTCTACAGTCACACGTTGTAAAAGAACAAATTAATATTGGTAGAAAACACAGATTACATGGATGTTATTTATAGTTTTGGACTGTTTTAAGTCAACATTTTACTAAATATTATCTTTAATTTACAAATAAATCACAGCTAAATGAAGAATTTATCATTTTTCACTGCTTAATATATCAAAAAAAATCAAATATATGTTTATGTTTATACTTTTGACCTGTTTTTTAATCACTGTCAACATGTAAATTAACAGTCGGTGCTTTCTTTACTGCGATTTTACTCCATGATATCTGTAAAAATAACACTTAAAAACCATTAAGAGAATTTCTTTTTTTAAATCATAAAAAATATCAGTAAAATGTTTTTTTTTTAAATTTACATACCCTAAAAATTGCAAAATTACACCATCACAACACAGATTATTGATGTGGACGTTATTTACAGTTTTTTTCTGGAGTTTGTTTTTGTAAATAAACATGTTAACAACATGTTTTTCAGGATTAAACATGTAAATTAATACCTTCTTCTGTCATTCTGGGAAAATCTGTAAATTAACAGTAAATTGTTGGAAAAAGTGACACCAGTGTCCACCTCACTGTGTAGAACGGTCTGACTGCACCGTGTTATTCTGCTATAGGGAGGAAGAGATGCTCTGGTTTGTTTACATTCCTTTCAACCAATCACAGCTGTTGTGGGCGGAGCTTAGCCCAGGATGCAGTGACGGTGCCCCTCGAACATAGTGTCATTTTACAATCGATCGCATTAATGTTTGTGAAAATACAGATTATTGATGTGGACATTATTTAGAGTTTTTGTCTGGAGTTTGTGTTTTTTAATAAATAAACATATAAATTCATGTTTTTTTCTGCAATTGTGGAAAAATCTGTAAATTAACAGTAAATTTTCAGCAAATCACAGTTAAAAACACACATCAACACTAATGTCCACCTCGCTAGAAAATGGTCTGCATCGTGTTATTCTGCTATAGGGAGGAGAAGATGCTCTGGTTTGTTTACATTCATTTCAACCAATCACAGCTGTTGTGGGCGGAGCTTAGCCCAGGATGCAGTGATGGTGCCCCTCGAAAATAGTGTCATTTTCCAATCGATCGCATTAATATTTGTGAAAATACAGATTTTTGATGTGAACATTATTTAGAGCTTTTTTCTGGAGTTTGTTTTTGTAAATAAACATGTAAACAACATGTTTTCCGGCATTAAACGTGTAAATTAATACCTTCTTCTGTGGTTCTGGGAAAATCTGTAAATTAACAGTAAATTGTTGGAAAAAGCGACACCAGTATCCACCTCACTGTGTAGAATGGTCTGACTGCACCTTGTTATTCTGCTGTAGGGAGGAAGAGATGCTCTGGTTTGTTTACATTCCTTTCAACCAATCACAGCTGCCGTGGGCGGAGCTTAGCCCAGGATGCAGTGATGGTGCCCCTCGAACATAGTGTCATTTTCCAATCGATCGCATTAATGTTTGTGAAAATACAGATTATTCATGTGGACATTATTTACAGTTTTTGTCTGGAGTTTGTGTTTTTTAATAAATAAACATATAAATTCATGTTTTTTTCTGCAATTGTGGAAAAATCTGTAAATTAACAGTAAATTTTCAACAAATCACAGTTAAAAACACACATCAACACTAATGTCCACCTCGCTAGAAAATGGTCTGCATCGTGTTATTCTGCTATAGGGAGGAGAAGATGCTCTGGTTTGTTTACATTCTTTTCAGCCAATCACAGCTGTTGTGGGCGGAGCTTAGCCCAGGATGCAGTGATGGTGCCCCGGCTGAATCGTGGATTGTTCTGGTGGAACATTTTCATGCTGATAACCTGAGCGGGGCTGCTGGACTCCACGACCGAAACCTTTATCAGTAGTTTGGTTGTTCTCAGATGTTGTTGTTCTTGTAGTTGATCAGATTTAAAAACACATGTATAAGAAATGAAGGAGAAATCTGTGGCAGGAATGACGAACCTACACCTGAAGCCTCCATCCTGTGAGTCAGACTGTTTGAGGAAACAATCTTTAAACTGATGTTTCAGCTTTTAAACGTCCCTTTTCTCGTCCTCGGCCGTGTGCTCTGGTTGTGTTTGTTCAGCCTGAAGCAGCTGATCAGGTTTCTATTGATCCATTTATCACTGAGCGATGATGGAAGATGATCCTGCTGCTGCTGGTTTTATCATCAGCTGAGCTCATCTTACATTTTAACCCTGTCAGCTCCCAGCGGTGGTTTCTGGGTGGTTTGCCTTCTTTTTGTGGTCAAATGGAGTCACAATATGGTTGCTTTGTATCACGTTTTAGTCATTTTGTGTCTCGGTTTGGTTGTTTTATGTCTTTTTGTGGTCGCTTTGTCTCTTTTAGGTAGTTTTTCCACCTCATTTTATCATGTTTTTGCTCATTTGTGATGCTTTTAAGTCAGTTTTTGTCTTTATACAGTCATATTTAATCACTTTAAGGTCATTTTTAATCTCTTCATGGTCATAATTAGTGTCTTTTACATAATTTGTCATATGTATGGTCATATTTTGCCTCTTTATGTTCATTTTTTGCCTGGTTTCACTCATACTTTATCGGTCTTTTGTCATATTTGGCCTTTTTATGGTCATATTTAGCGTCTTTTTGTTCATAATTTGCCTCTTTGTCGTCATATTTAGTCTCATTTGGTCATAGTTTTGCTCTTTTGTGATGCTTTTTGTCTCTTTTTGGTCAGTTTTTGTCTTTATATTGTCATATTTAGCCACTTTATGGTCATATTTTGTCCCCTCATGGTCTTAACTGATGTATTTTATATAATTTGTCATGTGTATAACCATACTTTACCTCTTTATGGTCATTTTTGGCCTTTTTACATTCATACTTTATCTGGTTTTTGATATATTTTGTCTCTTCGTGGTCATAATTAGTGTCTTTTAGGTAATTTGTCGGTAATTTGGTTCACATTTTGCCCCTTTTTTGCTCTTTTTGTCTCTTTCTGTCAATTTTTAAGTATTTTTTGGTCATATTTTGGCTCTTTGTGGTCATATTTTGTCTAATTTGGTCATAATTAGTGTCTTTTAGATAATCTGTCATATCTATGGTCATATTTTGCCTCTTTATGTTGATTTTTGGCCTGGTTTCAGTCATACTTGGTCTGGTTTTTGTTGTATTTTGCCTCTTCATTGTTATATTTTGTCTCTTCGTTGTTGTATTTAGTGTCTTTTAGGTAATTTTGTGGCTTCATTTGGTCATATATTTTTAATTTGGCCTCATCATAATCATATTGCTTCTCTTTTGGGTCATATTTTGCCCTTTTTTGCTGTTTTTGTCTCTTTCTATTAATTTTTAAGTCTTCTTTGGTCATATTTTGCCTTTTGTGCTGCTTGTTGTCTCTTTTAGGTCAGTTTTTGTCTTTACATAGTCATATTTAACCACTTGATGGTCATTTTTAATCGCTTCATGGTCATAATTAGTGTCTTTTATATAATTTGTCATATCTATGGTCATAGTTTGCCTCTTTATGTTGATTTTTGGCCTGTTTTCAGTCATACTGGGCCTTTTTGTGTTGTATTTAGTCTTTTTTTGTTCATATTTTGCCTCTTTATCATATTTTGTCTCTCCTCGTGGTCGTATTTAGTGTCTTTTAGGTAATTTATCACCTCATTTGGTCATATATTTTCATTTTGGCCTCATCATAATCATATTTCCTCTCTTTTGCGTCATATTTTGTCCCTTTTTTACTATTTTTGTCTCCTTTCGTTAATTTTTAAGTCTCATTTGGTCATATTTGCTTGTTAAAAACCCAACGATTCTTTCTGTTTTTATAGTTTTTGAGCCTTTTTGCTGATTTTCTTTCTATAAAACCAGCCTGTCCGACCTGCCGGTGGGTTAACTGGAACACAACAGTGTGTTTCATCTCGACCTCCCTCCCAGTGTCGACGGTGTCCAGTTTAACGCCCTCGGTGGGCTCAGACCGGACCATCTGTTCAGTCCTCGGTCCATCTGTGAGCTGCAGCTCCTGGCCTTTTCTCAGTCTGACAGTGTGAATGAAAGGTGATCCCACCTGAGAGTCTGATTCAGACAGAAGCAGCAGCTGTCGGAGAAACAGACCTGGACAGGCTGAACCAGACCAGACAGGATGAGGTCACAGCGTCCTGATGCAGGTTCAAACCCCACCGAGGCGTAAAGTCACTTTCAGGAGGAGCTTTTCTTCTGTCGTCTGTATGAGACCGTTTTAAATGACAGGAATCATAAAAATAAACGGTTTTGATCATGACTTTTTAGCAAAAATTGACCAGAATGAATGAAGGCTCTACATTCTGTAGGTATTTAACTATTTTTAAACTTTATTTTTACTTGCTCTCAGTCTTGTTTCCTTCCTGCTCTGTGGAAACGCTGCCAGTTCAGTCCAATTAGGCCGAAAACTCTTTGAATTTTTGTGGCATGAATTTTTGTCACAGTTGAGTCACTGATGGCTTCATGGTTGCACCAAAGAGCACAGAATTTTATGTTTTTTACAAAATTCAGTTAGAACAAACTGAATGTTTTTGGCAGATTTTTTAATGAGACATTTAGAGTGAAGTGATTTTGATGAAATATCTCGACCTTTAAGCTCAGATTTGGATGATTTTCCTGACAGAACAACGTGGTTTGTTCACGAACTATGTGAAAATTGATTTTTTTTCTGTTTCTACTGTTTCTGGTTTATAGCTGGTGTCATTTTGTTGATCTTTGTAAGGAAACCTGCTTTTCAGACCTCGCATTGGGTTAAATGGAGGAGAAAAGCGTGTTTGTATTTTTAACACTGCCTGCAGTTCAGTCGAATTAGGTCGAAAACTCTTTGAATTTTTGTGGCTTGAATTTTTGTCACAGTTGAGTCACTGATGGCTTCAGTGTTGTAGCAAAGAGCACAGAATTTTATGTTTTTTACAAAATTCCCTTAGAGCAAACTGAATGTTTTTGGCAGATTTTTTAATGAGACATGTAGAATGAAGTGATTTTGGTGAAATATCTCGACCTTTAAGCTCAGATTTGGATGATTTTCCTGACAGAACAACGTGGTTTGTTCAAGAAAATTGATTATCTGATTATTTTTTCTGTTTCTGTAGCGTCTGATTGATCGCTGGTGTCATTCTGTTGATCTTTGTAAAGAAAACCTGCTTTTCAGACGTCGCATTGGGTTAAATGGAGGAGAAAAGCTTGTTTGCATTTTTAACACTGCCTGCAGTTCAGCCGATCATTTTCTGCTTTTTTTCGTGGAGTAACTTTCAGCCACGGCGGAGTCAGTCATGGCTTTATGGCTGCGAAAAGGTGTGCAGAATTTTTTATTTTTTACAGAATCTTTTTAAAGCAAATGGATTGTTTTGGGGAATTTTTAAATGAAAGATAGGATGGAGGGATTTTGATTAAATATCACGATTTGAAGCGTTTAAGGACCTTCTTTCTGTTTTTACTGTTTCTGGTTGATAAATATTGCATTTGTCGTGTCAACAGAAGAATAATTACCACCTGTTTTGACGTTTATAACAGGAAATAATAATAAAATAATATCTAATTGTTTTGCGTATTCAGGCGTCTCTTTGAGAAAGGTTTGCTGCTGTTCTTTTCTTTTTATCATGACAAACGGATGTTCAGGTTTTCAACAGGAGATGTGAGATCTGTCTCTTTCTGACATTTATAGATCACAACATTAATTATTAGTCACTGATGAGAAAACAGCAAATCTCCTGGAATAAATGGAAGCAGCAGCAGCAGGTCAGGAACACATGAACGGTGGATCATGAACATCCAGACGGAGGAAGTTGACCTTCTGTGGCCGTCGGTGTTTGATTCCTCTCAGCTCAGTGAGCAGAGAAATAGAGCGAGAGGACGTCGATAAGAGAGTGATACAGCCGAGGAGGAGGAGGAGGAGGATGGAGGAGGAGGAGGATGAAGAAGGAGGTCACAGGGAGGAGAAGGAGTCGCTGAAGGAGAACTAAAGATGCTGGAGGAGGTTTTAATGGCTTCATTATGAATCAGAGTCTGTTTGAGTCTCTTCAAGCTGAAATGTGATCTGAGGAAACGCTGACCTTCATCCCATCAATAATGAAATATATTTGCATCATGAGATCAGATGGAGCTTTATGTAATAATAACATGAGAATAAACACCTCATCTCCTGGTGGAAGACATCAATAAAGATATAAATATTAAAGCTAAAATGAAACTAGAGTTCACTTTAAACAATGAATGTCATTTTTAACCCTTTTACTGTCAAGTCATGGATTTTCCCTGTTTTATTTAATGACATATAATGAATCGGTTATTAAAAAAGCTCCAGTCGAAGCTAAAACCAGGAAAATAAATGGTGATTTGTTGTTTTACAGTGTAACTGTAAAATGACCCAGATTCACTGGATATACATCACCAAGAAATGCAGTTATTTTACAGATATTTATTGTTATTTAGGAGAAGAATTATGTATGTGAAAGATAGATTAGATAAATTATTTATTAATTATTTAATTATTATAATATTTATTATTTTAACTTTTTTACTGTCATTTTACAGATATTTGCTGTTATTGAAGGGAAAAATGACGTACATTAAAGATAGATTTTTATTATTAATTATTAATTGACATTTATATTAATAACAGCAGCAATAATAATAATAATAATAATAATTTATAATAATGAATATATTTTATTCGTGCTTTTTTGACTATTATTTTACAGATTTTCCGTCTTGTTAAATTACAGGTAATATTAAGTAAAATGACAGAAAAAGTATTAATTTACACGTATGCTGTAAAATAAATAAATATATAAATAAAAAATTACATTATTTTTTATTGTATTAAAAGAGTTAAAATTATATATTTTTTGCAAATATTTGCTGCTATTTAGCAATAAATTATTTATATTAAGGATCTTTTTAAAAAATTATGACAAAAACGTACACATTTTCCTTTTTTTGTTAAATTTTTTTTTTTTACTGTATTAAAGGAGCTAAATTTATAATTATTTTTACAAATATTTGATGTTATTTAAGAGATAAATAAAAAGAGATAAATATTAGGGATCTTGTAATTTAAAAAAAAAATTCTGACAAAAAAATACACGTTTTCAATTTTTTGTTAAATTACATTATTTTTTACTCCATTAAAGGAGCTAAAATTATATTTTTTTTGCAAATATTTGCTGTTATTTAACGATAAATTATTTATGTTAAGGATTTTTTTTTTTTTTTTTAAATGACTTTTTTTGTTAAATTAGAAAAAACATCTGGTAAAATCACAGGAAGTTTTAATGGACACATGGACCTTATTAAAAACAGTAATTGTTCTTTCATAATGTTTAATTTTTATTTTACACAGTAATGTAGAAGATCAGATGATAAATAAAATGAACCTTCAGCTTTCTGCTTTTCCCTGGTTGGTTTTCAAACTGCAACGAACCAGTGGGGACTATTTTCTGTGGCGGATGAATCCACATGTTTGAAACTGAGTCATATTAAAGTGCACTGTGTGTGTTTTATGGAGTAAATGTAGAATTAACGAGCAGTTTCTGGGTATAAAACTGTGTCTTAGTTTACTGGAGGCAGTTTTTCATTTCGTCGTTACTCGGCTTCACTTTTAGGCTGTTTCCACTAAACAGATGCTGAAGGCGACGCTTCACCTGGACGTCGTTCATCACATCAGATGGATTTAGTGGCTCGGAGCCAAAGACGGAGAGCTTCTCGGTTTATTCTCTGAAGCTCTCGTCCGGTCTGAAGGTTTAATCTGTCAGACGGCGGCGGTGACGTCAGGTTTTACTGTAGACGGAGCTTTGAGGCTCCTGCAGGTGAACCAGGAAACAAACTGTCCTCGGTCACATGTTGGAACTTTGTCCTCTCAGGTTCAGGAAGACGCCACGTTTGCTCTGCATGCGTTGGACTGATCTTTGACCCGGTTCAGATTGATCTGACATGAGTCTGTGGCTGGTTTCTGTTCTGTAGGTTACAGAGTCACATGGCAAACATTACATCAGGACGCTTTAAGTTCAGACTGCAGTAACTGTGACGCAACCTGTGTCCTTGGGTTCAACCACAAAACACACATTATCTTTTTAAAAGCTGCTGCAGTGACTTCATTTATCAGCCACAAAGTGTAGAAACTGAAAGTCCTTGAATGCATCTTAAAATCGCTTCATTTTACATGCCTCTTTTTAAAAAATCACTACAAATAATCACTTACTGCTAACAAGATTCTGTAAAAAATGAAAAATTCTGCACTCCTCTGTGCAACCATGAAGCCTTTAATGAATCAGCTGTGACCAGGAGTCACCGGACAAAAATTCAGAGAAATTTTCAGCTGAACTGCAGGCAGTGTTAAAGAAGCAAACAGTATTTTATTCCATTTACCTGCAGGATATATAGGCAGGTTTTCTTTACGTAGTTCAACAAAATGACTCCATTTATCAGCCAGAAACGGTAAAAACAGAAAGGTTCATTAGAACCTGTTCATGAGATGCTCCATTTAGTGACCAATGCCGATGCTACCATTTAGCTAGCTGCTAAATACTAATGCTAACTGCTAATTCAAACAGCACTGCCACGTTCAACTGACCCAGGCCCGTTTAGGAGATGCTTCAGGTAGTGACCAGTGCTGATGCTACCGTTTAGCAAACTCTTACATGCTAATGCTAACTACTAATTCAAACAACACTGCCTGATCAACTAACCCATGCCCTTTTAGGAGATGCTCCAGGTAGTGACCAGTGCCGATGCTACCATTTAGCTAGCTGCTAAATACTAATGCTAACTGCTAATTCAACCAGCACTGCCACGTTCAACTCACCCAGGCCCGTTTAGGAGATGCTCCAGGTAGTGACCAGTGCCGATGCTATAATTTAGCTAGCTGGTCACTACCTGGAGCATCTTCTAAACGGGCCTGGCTCTGCTGAACGTGGCAGTGGTGCTCCTGGTAGTGACCAGTGCCAATGCTACCATTTAGCTAGCTGCTAAATACTAATGCTAACTGCAACTTTAACCAGCACTGCCACGTTCAGCTGACCAAGGCCTGTTTAGGAGATGCTCCAGGTAGCCACCAGTGCCGATGCTACTATTTAGCTAGTACAAATGCTACATGCTAACTGCTAAAACACTTCAATACTACTAACAAACTCACCACCCACAAGGATACAAGGAGACACTACAGCCGGATTCGCCTATAATGCTAGTGCTAACAACTAAATGCCAATGCTAACTGCTAAGATGCTACCATACTACTACAGCTTTAGCTACTGTTAAATGCCACACTGCTGCCATAGGCCTAGATGCCACACACAACTGCTAAGTGATGATGCAAGAAGGCAAACAAAACGGGAGAACCAACGAAACAAACCTGCACCTTACAACTCAGACTCACCTGAGCTGACCACATGGTCCCAGAAACAGACCCCAGCAGGCCACTCCCCCTCCTTATATGTACTTCCTCTTCCTGGATCTGTGCCTGTCTATTATTTTCTATCACTGGTTTGACTGATGCTGCTGAGGAAAGACACAAACTGAGACGTTTTCAGGTTTTACAAGATGCAGTTACAGAATTTAGACTGTTTTTCCTTAATAGAGTTACTCCGACTGACGAATCGATTAGCAAAATAGTCAGACTGAGCTTTATTCTGGTTCTTTTAGTGCTGCTTTGTTTGTAAAATCGGGTTTCTATCATGCAGACACAGGGTTTAAAATGATTCGTTCAGCCGGTCGAACTGAATCCAGCCTGAAAACAGAACCACGACGGAGGCAGAATAATAAATAAAGCAGGAGACGGTGGGGAGAGCAGCTCGTTATCACCGAGCTGTGACCTCCTTCATCAGCTTCCTCCCTCCTCGGCGTCCTTCACATCTCAGCGGTGGTTCTGCTGCAGTACAGCTGCTGCCTCATCACAGAGGACAGATCACTGATTTACACTCTCATCATAGAAACAACAGGAGCCACAGATTCAACACAAAAACAGAGTTCACCTCAGAGTTTAATAATAAATGTTATAGCGACTGGTTTTTAACATGCAGGGCTGAAGCCTTTGTTGTTTTGTCAGCGGCTCCTACAGCCATAGAATCTGGGTTACTGTATGTCACACTTTAGCTGACCAATCAGAGCAGAGCTGGGCTGTTCTTAAAGAGACAGGAGCGTTTCAGACAGGATGAGAGCAATGATGTGTTTATGAACATTAAAGTATGTAAGAAATGCTCCAGTAGAGGCAAAAAATCTAATTATTAACCTGTAAATGTGCAGAAGAGGATGTGGGTTCTTGAATGTTTCATACAAGTGGACTAGGTGTCATTTAACTGTCACACAGCTGTCAGGTAACTGTCATGTGCTGGGTAGCTGTTAGGTAGTTCACTCACCTGTTAGGTCACTTAATTGTTGGGTAGATGCCACTTATCAGTAAGGTAACTGACACTTAAGTGTTCGAAAGCTGTCACTCGTCTGCCACTTGGATACTGTCATGTAACTGTCAGGTCACTGTAACTGTTACTCAAGAATTGAATACTTCTATCATGCTGTCACTTAGCTGTTAGGTACTGTCACATACCTGACAGGTGACTGTCACTTAAATGTCGGATACCCGTGATTCGACTGTCACTCAGTGGTTGATTACGGTCATGTAGCTGTCACTAAAGCGCTGGATAGACATCACTCAGTGATTGGTTACTCTAATGTTGCTATTACTGAAGTGTTGGATAGCTATGATTCTGCTGTCACTCAGCTGTTGGGTACTGTCATGTAACCGTCATGTAACTGTCACTCATCTGCCACTTGGATACTACCATGTAACTGTTACTCAATTGTTGGATACCTGTAACATGCTGTCACTCAGCTGTTGAGCACTGTCACGTACATGTCAACTAACTGTCATTTAAGTGTTAGATACAAGTGACTCTGCTGTCACATGGCTGTTGCATACTGTCATGTAACTGTCATGTATGTGCTGGTTAGGTGTCACTCAGTTGTTGGTTACTGACATGTCACTGTCACTGTCTTTTAAGTGTTGCATAGGTGTCATGTAACTGTCACTTAGATATTAGATAGCCGTTACTCTGCTGTTGGGTACTGTCATTAAACTGTCACTTTGGTGTTGGATAGATGTATTTTGGCTCCTGTACTGTAATGTAACTGTCACTAAAGTGTTGGTTGGCTGTCACTCAGCTGTTGGGTACTGTCATTTAACTGTTACTAAAGTGTTGGGTACTGGCTACTGACATGTAACTGGCATGTAAGTGTTAGGTACTGGGTTTTGTCGTGTGGAGTAGCTGTAACTCAGCTGTTAGGTATTGTGATGTACCTGTCAGGTAGCTCTCACTTAAATGTTGGTTACCTGTCACTCAACGGTTGGTTACAGTCATGTAGCTGTCACTGAAATGTTGGATAGATGTCACTCAGTGATTGGTTACTCTAATGTTACTACTATTGCAGTGCTGTCACTCAGCTGTTGGGTACCGTCATGTAACCGTCATGTAACTGTCACTCATCTGCCACTCTGCTGTCGGATACTGTCATGTAACTGTCAGGTCACTGTAACTGTTACTCAGGTATTGGATACCTGTTGCACTGCTGTTAGCTGTTGAGTACTGTCACATACTTGTCAGCTAACTGTCATTTAAGTGTTGGATACCTGTGACTCTGCTGTCACATGGCTGGTGCATACTGTCATGTAACTGTCCTGTAAGTGTTGAGTAGCTGTCACTTAGCTGTAGAGTAATGTAACGTAACTGTCAGGTCACTGTCACTTAAATGGTTCCTTAAGTGACATGTAACTGTCACTTAAGTATTAAATAGCTGGTACTCAGCTGCAGCGTTGGGTACTGGCTACTGACATGTAACTGACATGCAAGTCCTGGGTACTGGCTACTGTTGTGTATAGTAGCTTAGTGTCACTTAAGTTTTGGATAGATGTCACTCAGCTGTTGGGTACAGTTATTAACTGTCAGTTAAATAATACATAGCTGTTACTTTGTTGCTGGGTACTGCCACTGGACTGTCACTTAAGTGTTGGATACCGGCTACTGCCATGTAATTGTCTTGTAAGTGTTGGGTACTGTCATGTAACTGTCAGGTAACCCTCATTTAAGTGTTGGAAAACTGTCACTGAAACGTCACTTAGCTTTTGGGGACTGTCATGTAACTGTCACCTATGTGTTGGATACCTTTGACTGTCACTTAAGTGTCATATAACTCAAATCACTGTCACTTCACTGACACTTACCTTTTGGATAACTGTCATTGTCATATTACTGTCAGGTAACCCTCATTTCAGTGTTCAGTCACTCAGATGTCACTTGTCTGTTGAGTACTGCCATGTAGCTGTCAAATAACTGTCACTTAAATGTTGGATAAATGATACTTAACTGTCATTCACCTCTTCAGGCAGTGTCCTTTTACTGTCAGATAACTGTCATGTAGCTGTCACATTACTGTCACCTAACTGTTTTTACTTAACTGTCAGTTTTAAGGTCAGAATAGTAATTGGTCAGTATCAGATTACTGTACTGTAACTGTCACTTAACTGTCAGATAACTGTCATGTAGCTGTCACATTACTGTCACCTAACTGTTTTTACTTAACTGTCAGTTTTAAAGTCAGAATAGTGATTGGTCAGTATCAGATTACTGTACTGTAACTGTCACTTAACTGTCATGTAACTGTCACATTGCTGTCACCTAACTGTTTTTACCAAGCTGTCAGTTTTAAAGTCAGAATAGTGATTAGTCAGTGTCAGATTACTGTTCTGTAACTGTCACTTAACTGTCGGATAACTGTCATGTAGCTGTCATGTAGCTGTCACATTACTGTCACCTAACTGTTTTTACCAAGCTGTCAGTTTTGATGTCAGAATAGTGATTGATCAGTGTCAGATTACTGTACTGTAACTGTCACTTAACTGTCATGTTACTGTCAGTTACTGGAGCCAGAGTATTTTGAGTGCATCATGTAGAGGATGTGTTATTAAAACCGTCCTTTGATGCTGTTTAGGTCAACGCGTCTGTATTTTTAACAGCCTACATATAAAATGATCTGTTGCTTTGCAGACCTGCAGGCTTCATGTTCCTGTTTTAGTTTGAACGTTGTGTTTCCAGAGTGTCTGTTGTTGTTTGGGGTTTTTGAGTTGTAATGATTCTTTAATGTGACTGTGACACAGCAGAGGGGGAGTGGTGACTCAGCTTACTGCAGCATCTTGTTATTAATTTATCTTCCTCTTTCGAGCCTGTGATGGAAAACGTTGACTCTCAGTTTAGATGCTGCTGATTACGTAACTGTGAATAATATCTATATCAGTAAAACTCATGGCTGGGAAGCATATCTGTAGCGTATTAATGTGTTCCCATGACGTTCGGAGCAGCTTGTTCTGTTGTTGTTGGGGTTTTATGTAACATCAAAGCGCTTCAGGACGTGCAGATGATCTTTTATAAATACAGCCGCGATGTTCCGACTTGAGATCACAAGTTCTTCAGCTGTGTTACTTCCCTCTGTTGCGTTCATGAGAAGAACGTCAGCTGTTTCCCTATTTCCAGGGAAGCTTGTGACGCTCAGGTTGGTTCGGGGTACGGTGGCCTCCGGCGGACAAACGACCCAGGTTTGAGTTTTCTTTCTGTTTTCCTGAGAACATCAGGACCATGTGGCGCCGAGGCTGCAGGGCTGTTTTGTTCTGATGAGCGATAACGAAATGAAACTTTGGGTTTGCCGCTAATTAGCAAATTAGCAAATGTTAGCATGACACCTCCAGGAACTCAGATGTAGACCTGCAACTAATGAATAGCTTCATTATGAATTATTTTCATCCATTACATGCAGATATTTCTATATTATTCACGACCATTTCATCATTTTCATCTGTTACCTGGATATGTTTTCTATATTATTCATCATTTTAGCCGGTTTTTCTCAAACTTTTCATCCATTACCTGTAGACATTTTTATATATCCATGTTTTTAGTTGATTATTTTAACATTTTCATTCATTACCTACAGCTTTTTCTGTATTATCCTTTATTTCAGCTGACCATTTTACCTTTTTTATTCATCACATACAGATATATCTACGTTATCCGTCATTTTAGCTGTTTTTTCAATCTTTTTCATCCATTACCTGCACTTATTTCTATATTATTCATAATTTTCAGCTGAATATTTAACATTTTGCATCCGTTACGTGCAGATAATTTTCATTATCCATCATTTTAGGAGCTTATTTAATCTTTTTCATCCATTACCTACAGTTATTTCTATATTTTTCGTATTTTTTTGCTGAATATTTAACATTTTTCTTCCATTATGTACAGATGTTTCTTATTATTCATCACTTAAGCTGTTTTTTTAAATGTTTTCATCCATTACTAATAGATATTTCTATATTATCCATCATTCTAGCCGATTATTACAACTTTTCATCCATTGCCCATAGATATTTCTATATTATTCATCATTTTAGCTTTTTTTTTTTCATTATCTCCAGATATTTCTATATTATCCATGATTTTAGTTGACTATTTCATCCGTTTCAACCCATTACCTACCTACAGATATTTTTTTACTATCCATCATGGATTTTTTTTCTATTTTTTTAATCCTTTACCTACAGATATATGTTTTTTTAATTTATTACCTATAGACGTTTTTGTACATCCATGATTGTAGTTCAACTTTTCCATCTATTGCATGCTGATAGTTCTGTTTCATCCATCATTTTAGCTGACTATTTCAATGTTACAGCCATTTATCCACTACTTTTAGCTGTTTCTTTACCATTAATCTGTAACTATGTTGACCATTAATCCACTATTTAGTTATTTAAACCATTTTTTTAAATAGACGTCTTTATTCAATCAGCCTTTTGTCAAAATATTTGAGCAATTTTTCCCTGTGGCTTCAGCAGAAGTGAAGCATAACGCTGCTTTTCTTTCACCTTTGCTGCTTTAGGGTGTGTGTGCTGTCTCATGTGTGTGTGTGTGTTACAGGCATGTTGTGTTGGGTGTGTGTGTGTCTGCTGGGTGTGTCTTGTGTAACATCATTAATGTGATTGCTATCTGTCGCGTTCAGTTGGAGCTGCAGGAACAGCTGACTGTTTTTATTAGGGGCGGGGTGCGCTGAGGTGTTTCTGCACACTTAACCGCACTGTGAACACACACACACACACACAGTCACACACACACACTCATGCATGAACCTGGCTGCCGTTCAGTGCAGGTGATGCATGTTTGGGCAGTTAATCACCAGCAGTGCGCTCTTCTCTGGGTTTTTCCACTCCCTCAGGACTGTAATTTAGCCTCTGTGCAGCTCAGCAGGTTCAAACCTCTGCAGGTCTCAAATATGCAGCAGAAAGAAATGAACACAGAAACTCTCGAAAAGTCTTTAACTGTAAGATTTCAGTTTGTGATTATAAATTTGGTAATGCAGCCTGAGCTACAGTATAAAACATATCTAACAGATTTAACGTCTGACCCCTTGTTTCCTACCTTTCATGGCTTGTTGCTAAAATTTACCTGTTGAATAAAGTCTGCTACCCTGCTCTGAGCCAAACTTTATATCTACTGTGTTTAATTATCCTTAAAGATTTGTCCAACCTCATCTCTTTTTAATTATTTTGTTGATAAAACCCAACCATTATTTAACATTTTTGCCTTCAGAATAACAGAAATGTTGATGATAACTGATCGTCGGTATAGTTTTACGTTTTGTTTAATCAATAAACCTTCTTCCTCTTCTCTCTTCCAGCTCCTGTCACTCAGTGTCTCCATGGTGAAGTGGGCGTGGTCTGATGTCAGCCCCTCCTCTCGTAGACCCTCCCACCGTCACCATGCCGACCATGGTTTCTAGGTTGCCCAAGTTCGGCTCACGGCCCAGATCTCAGACGGCTCCGGCTGCAGCTGCGAACACCGCCGCCGCTTCTTCTGCCGCCAGCACCCGCCTCACCAACGGGTTCTACCATCACCCCGGACCGGCAGGGGTCAACGGCACCGTCACAGCCCCGCCCTCCGCCGTCCGGCAGAACGGATTCATCAGAGTGCCGAGTTCGTTCTCCATGAAATGGAGGAAGGAAGGCGGGGCGACAGAGGACGGAGAGGCGAAGAGTGTCCAGCAGCAGCAGCAGGGGTCACCACAGGCCAAAAAGGCAGCCACGCCCCCTGCAGGAAAGGGGCGTGGCTTCGGCCAACCTGTGACATCGTCTTCGCCATCGCCACAGTCGAGCCCCAGAACTCTTCCTGTTTCTAAAAGTGGCTCCAGACTGAGTCCGCCGGCGTCTGGACTCCCCAAACGAACCCTGAACGGCGTCTCCAAGCCCTGCGGCGCCCTCAGGCAGCCTCAGAGTTTTGGTCGACCCGGCGGTTCCAGGCCCAGTTCTGGTCCTGGATCTCGGTCCGGGTCGCCCCTCCAGAAGAAGTCTGCCAGCCGCTCGTACTCCAGTGACAGCCTTGGCTCCACCCCCTCCGTCCAGCTGACCGAGAATGACCGATTTCGCTCTCGAAGCCTGACCCAGGTCCGACGGCAGCCCTCCCCCACCCTCACCCCCTCCCCCACCTCCTCCTCCCCCACCGTCACCCGAGGCAACAGGGCGCCCTCTGCCCAGGCTCCGCCCAGAAAACCCGAAGGAGGAGCTCGAGGCGGTGGAGGGGCCAAAGGGCGGTCAGGCGTCTCCTCCCTCCCTCCTCCGGCGGCCTTCAAGAAGCCCCTCCTACCAAACCTTGGCCCCGCCTCCAAGCCCAGCGGCATCAGCTATAAGCTGTCACGCCCGTCACTCATGAAGCAGTCCCGCCCCCTACGAGTGACGCCAACCAATGAGAGAGGAGGTGAAATAAACCGAGGACTGAATGGACGAAGAGACTCAGTGGAGACGCCGTCGACCACAGACAACAGCCCGGGTTCGTCTTTTTACCTTCGTTTAGGGTCAATAAGTAATAATCGATCAGAGCCTCCATCTGACCTCCTCAGAGTAATGAAGCCTGCAAACTATGATGGTAGTTGGTTCTAGAGAAAATGAACAGAAACCAGGTTCAGGGTTTAGACTGTGACTCCTAGATGGATGTTCAGTTTTTACCAGAACTCGACTGTGTTGTTCATCCTAACATGTCACGTTTCTGTTTGCTGGACTGATGAAGTCATGAGGCTCATTAAAATTGGTAAATGTGGACCCACCTCTCTGGACTTCAAGGGCCTTCTCCGAAACCTCATACGTCTTTTCTCTTCTCCTCTTCCAGTAGAAAACTCCCCCGATGTTCCAGAACCAGCGGGGCTGTCAGCAGAGCCCGCATCCCAGGGAGAGGTGTCGATCGTCGGGGAGACGCTGGAGGACATGTCCCTGTCCTCCACCTCGTCCCTGGACAGAAACGACACCAGTCAGGAGTACATGGACGACTTCGACAACCTCGGTGAGAAACACAGATCTGACCGTTCTCACGCTGAACGACAGTAACTGCTGTGTGTGTTGGATTTTCTGCTGCAGTTTTGCAATTTGAACTGTGTGTTTTTGTCTCATTTTTCTTCGATGTGGTTCATTTTTCTCTGCAATCTAAAGTCCTCTATGGAAACAGAACAACCATGACGATGAAGGTTGTCTACAGTTGCACAAAAGTTGTCGAAAATGATTAAAATTTAATTCAAAATGGATCCAAAGTGGTCAAGAAAAGCTCAAAAATTGTCCAAGATTACTCAAAGTTTGTCCAAAATTAAAAAGACGCACCAAAAATGAGTTAAAATTTGTCCAAAATAACTCGAAATTTGTCCAAAAAAGCTCCAAAGCCCTGCAAATCCATGGCTAGAAGTAGAGAGAACTCTGAAATAAGTGTTTGATGCTCAATATTTACCCAGATGTTCGTTTAAAACCTCCAGCCGTGTCAGAATTGATCAGTTGATCAGTTTCCGTCGTGTTTTCAGGCAACGGAGGCGTCGGCATTCTGCTGCTGTCGTCCAAAAACGACGAGGACGACTCGGGCCTCGACCGGTCGTGTTCCAGGTTCAACGACGACAAGCTGGCCGCTGTTAACGGCGTCGCCAAGGCAACCGGACTCTGTTTCCTGGACGACGGTTTGGACTGGAACGAAGTCGGACTGGGCGGTGAGTTTTGCTGGGTCAACGTCCAGTCGTGGGAAAGTCTGAGAACTTTTTTAACATTTTTAAAATTTTGCTTGTGTCCAGGCGAACAAGGAGACAATCGACTGAGCCGACTGACCCGCCGGAGGAAGTCCAGCCACCCAGAATACCACGAACAGGTACCAGCACCTAACAGACTGAAACCTCCTGTAGCTTTAAATCGTTTCTTTACCGACGTGATTTGATCCAACAGTCAGAGCGGGAACATCAAACTTTTTCACCTTGATGTAATTAGCATCACCAGGTACGGTTCGTCGCTGCTCTGAAAGAAAATTACCATATTGGCCTGAATATAGGACGGCCCTGATTATAAGACTACCAGTAATATGAGGAGAAAAGAGGGAACACATCGCATAACAGAACTCTAGAGTTTAACTAAAATTCTGTCAAGTGCAACTGAACATTTTAACTAGTCACAGGTGCTCTTCACGTTTAGCGTCCAGGTAGATAAAATCACCTGTTCTAAGGTTAACCAGATATTAGAACATATTATTTCACTCTTGTCAAACTAATTTGTGTTCTGACAGCTGAAGTTACTGATGGATTGCTAATATAGTATTTTGTCCCAGTAAACTACAGCTAATTTTTTTTGTCTTCAAATTGTAAAGCTCTGGTCAGAGGTCATTAACAACCACAGAAGTCTTTGTCGTGGTTCCCGTTGCTAGCTGAACTCCCACAATGCTCTCTGCCTGCCAACATGAACCACCTGTAGTCTGAGTGACGCCTCCTCTACAGTGTTAAACAATAAGAGGCTCCACCTGGTGGAACAACCGGGTACTGGAGCTAATTTAACACAAGACTTTCGGACATGCATGACCTTCTTCTTTTTCTGCCTTATCGGTTAATATATTTTTAATCAGTGAAATTATAATGAGAAATTAATCCATTAATGATAAATCGTTAACATCCATAGTCATGAGTCAGGAGACGATGTGACGCCACACTGTCAACATCAGGACATGTGCTACAGGAGTCTTTGTCATGGTGCCCGTTGCTAGCTAAACTCCCATAATGCTCTCTGCTTGCCGATATGAACTGTAGTCTGAGTTACGCCCCCTCTGGTCTCTACAGTTTTAAACAGTAAGAGGCTCCACCTGGTGGAACAACCGGGTACTGGAGCTAACTTAACATAGCTTTTCTGTCATGCATGACCTTCTTCTTTTTCTGCCTTATCGGTTAATATATTTTTAATTGGTTAAATTATGATGAGAAATTAATTGATTAATGATAGATCGTTAACATCCATAGTCATGAGTCAGGAGACCATGTGATGCCGCAGTGTCAACATCAGGACATGTACTACAGAAGTCTTTGTCGTGGTTCCCGTTGCTAGCTAAATTGCCATAATGCTCTCTGCTGGCCAACATGGACTGTAGTCTGAGTGACGCCTTCTCAGGCCTCTACAGTATTAAACAGTAAGAAGCTCCACCTGGTGGAACAACCAGGTACTGAAGCTAATCTACAATAAGTTTTCTGACATGCATGACCTTCTTCTCTTTCTGCCTTATTGGTATATATATTTGGTTAATATATTTTTAATCGGTTAAATTATAATGAGGAATTAATTGATTAATGATAAATCATTAACATCCATAGTCCTGAGTGAGGAGACCTTGTGATGCCACAGTGTCAACATCATTGCATGTGTTACAGAAGTCTTTGTCTTGGTGCCCGTTGTAGCTAAATTCCCACAATGCTCTCTGCTTCCCAAATTGAACTGTCTGTAGTTTGAGTGACACCTTCTCAGGTTGCTACAGTTTTAAACAGTAAGAAGCTCCACCTGGTGGAACAATCAGGCACTGAAGTTTATCTACAACACTTTTTTTCTAACATGCACGACCTTCTTCTTCTTTTTCCTTGTTGGTTAATACATAGAAATTAATTGAATAACGATTAATCACTAACATTGCTAGTGTGACAGACTCTGAAAGACTCACTAAAACACACTGAAAATACTTGCTAACCGAGCAATATTAGCACTACAAACAACCCATAATGCAACACTTCTCAAAGTAAACTCCCACATTTAAAACCTCCATTTTCCAGACAAATGCGTCTCATCATATTATACGCAGTGTGTCATGAACGTTATTAAAATATTAAAATGCAGATCTGAGGCGTGTCTGTCCTGATAGTTAACTCACAGTTTGTAGGTGCAGCCGTTTGGATCATGGGCTCCACCCATGAAAACCCAGCGATGCATCAGTCACACTGATTCTCACCTGCTGTCAGGAGCTGCAGCCACCAAACACATTTTAAATTATCTGTCAGCGCCGAGCAGATGGCCGGGACGAAGCGCTGGATGTGGCAGACGGGCGAGAGTTATTTTTCAACTCACACCAGAGTCAAACGACGAAACAGAAAACAAAACACGGAGGTTGAATTTTGAAAATGAGATGCTAGAGTGAAATATATTCCAAACTGCAGCTCCTCCTCTTTCCTCCACAGGGCGGCTCGTCCCTGGATCTGTCCCCCTCCGACAGCTGCGGTTCCGGCGGGACCTACATGTGGGATGAGGAGGGTCTGGAGCCGCTGGGGGGCGCCGCCACCACCAACGCCTCCATCCACACCAACAGCAACACCACCCACCACATCGGGAGCTTCGACTCCGACCTCAACAGCATCGTAAGGCCAAGTTTCCACATCAAGTTTCAGAAAACGACAAATGAGAAGTTAGGCTTTAAATGCTTTAAAGCTTTGAAGGGTTTAAAAGGAATATTGTGTAGTGAATAAATTCAGATAATAATTAACTCCTCGTATACTATTTAATACTTAATACTTATTATTTGTACATGTAAACATCAGTAAAACAAGGTTAACGGCTTAAATTAAAGTTGACATTACATTCTCATGCAGTGTATAGGCATAACTTACTTTATTTATTTACCTTATGGGTGACACTGAACCCACTCCGGTTTATGAAAACATGGCTTTAAAACATTCTAGTGTTGATCAGGAATGTTCAGAGAGTTTTAAAATGCCCTTAAATGGCCTTTTCCACATACTGCAATCCAGTTTTTCTGTCGTTTGTAGCTGCAAAAAACAGCTGAGTTCATTATTTATGAATTATTTTGTCTATAAAACATCAAAAATCCTAATTTGAGAGTCAAAATCCATCAGACATTTGGCATTTTTGCTATTTCAATATGCAGTTTTTGGTTTTTCAATGACACTTTCATTTTTTATAAAACAACAGCTGCACTTCTAAATGTCTAATTTCTAGGGCTGGTCCCGAATATTCAATGAGCGAATATTTGAATATTTGAATATTCATTTGTTGTGGTGGCATTCGGATAATAATTTTGATATTCGAATAGTTGCGCGCTCCGCCGCTGAGCATCACCGAGTGTCGCCGAGCGTCGTCGAGCATCGCTGAGCATCGCCGAGTGTCGCTGAGTGTCGCCGAGCATCGCTGAGCATCGCCGAACGTCGCCAAGCGTTGCCGAGTGTCACCAAGCGTCGCCAAGTGTCACCGAGCGTTGCCAAGCGTCGCCGAGTGTCTCCAAGCGTCGCTGGGCGTTGCCAAGCATTGTCGAGCGTCGTCGAGTGTCTCTGAATGTCGCTGAGTGTCGCTGAGCCTGGCTGAGCCTTGCCGAGCGTCTCCGAGCGTCGCCAAGTGTCTCCTACCGTCGCTGAGTGTCGCCGAGCGTCGCCGAGGCTCTAGAACGTTGCCGTGTTTCTAGCACACTGACCTGCCAACTCCAGTGTCGCGCTCCGGTGTCAAAGCCACCCCACACACACACATACACACATGCACACACACACACACACACACACACACACCCCAACCGACACCACAGCAGGAACCAAATATTCGAATATTCAATGATTATTGGATCCGAATATCCGAAGCACAGATATTTCTATTCGGACCAGCCCTAATAACTTCCTGTATTTTTATATTCTGAGACGTTAATTTTCATGATACAGATTTTAGTTTGGGTTAATTGGCAGCTTTCTTCACATATAAACTAACTGCAGAAGCTTTAGCAGGTGATGCCGCTGCAGAGAACAGCTGATAAAAGGATCAAATTAAAAATACAACGTGGCTTTATCCATCCAGTAAATGTTTAGCAGCTGTATTCCAGTATGTGGACACTTTAACCTTTTATTGAGTTCACCCACGGTTTATTTTACCGCTGTGTTAACGTTAGAGAGAGTTTCTCAGTGTAGTTTGGGTCGTTTCATGCCTCTAAATCACCACTGGAGAGAAAAGAGAAGAAGACAAAGACGGAGTGTTTAACATTCATGTGGCGTCGCCTCGGTTCGGACTCTTTGCTCCACTTGAGGCCAGTTTTAGGATTCAGAAACCAGCAGACGGAAGCAGGTTTGAATCCAGAGGATCGGGTCAAACAGGCAGAAACTGATGAACGCAAGACGAGTCTGTTGGTGGAGTTTAAACCTCCTGCTGCCTCTTCAACCGCCTGATGTTTGAATAAAGCAGCTCTTTATTCAGACTGTTTTCACTTTCAGATGGTTTTGGTTTAACCTCCTGAACTCCTGTCATGTTTTTCCTCACTGTGGCTCATTTTATCGCTTCAATAATAAAGTCCTGTATCTCTATGGAAGCAGAACAACCATGAATAGAAGGAAAAAGTAGTGAAGAGAGCCTGTTATAGCCTTGTACAGACCAAAATTTAAATATCTAGTTTGGTCTAAAGTTGGCCGTTTTACTGTTACAATCAAAAACCATCAAATCCTCTAAGTATTCGTCTTTATTGCTTCAAAATTCTTAATATTTGCCAGTTAATTGACTGATTAATCCATCAGTTTTAGAGCTCTACTGTGTGTGTGTCTTATTTAAATCAGGTTATCAGGGTTTATTCCTGATTTAACTGGAAAAATAAGTCCGTTTTCGATGAATCCAGTGAAATTAACAGCAGAAAGATGAACATAATCGAACACACTGATGGAAAATTCGTATAAAAATTAAATATTTCTGAAAAACAGTGGTGCCAGAGATAGAAACAGGACATGAAAAGCCTGAAAAAGCTCATGTTGTTCCTTCAGAGGAGTGAAATGATATAAAAATAAACAAGAAATTATGAATAATTATTGATAAATACAACAAAAATTAGTTGGTAGCTTCTGTTTAAGTGTTCATGTCTGCTTCCATTAACAATAATAAAGTGATTTTAATGAAATATTGTGATTTTTAGCTGAGATTTAGTAATTCTTCCTTGATGGAACCATCCAAAACACACGATAAGTCTGAAAGTTGAACTTTTTTACAGTTTCTGGGTAAGAAATAGTGGAATTTTGGCATTTTATTTCAAGAAATCGCGATTTTTACAGTCTGTCGATGGGTTTTAGGTTCAGAAGGTCAGTGTGTTGACAGCTTTATCAGTCTGTAGTTTAAATCCACACTTTGATTCACCGGACTGAGAGATCAAAGCTGCAGTTTAGAGGTTTTTATTCCTTCCTGATGTTTTATTCTGCGGTACAGTTCATCATCAGGCCTGTTGAAGTCCTCTGGCTCCCTCTAGTGTTCACTCTGTTAGTTACAGCCTCTTTAAACTAACCAGGCTTCATGTGTTTCTGCAAGTGTTAAAAATGTAAAACAGCTTATTAGACGGTCGTGAGAACATATTTCTGACACTATTAGACGATTTAAACTATTTCCATGTTTCCTCTACAAACTTTTCTCACTCTGCTCTGCTCAAAATGATGAAAAAATGACACAAAAAATGTTAAAAATGACACAAAAACAACCAAAACAAGACAGAAAATGACCAAAATGAACCAAAAATGATGAAAATTGCACAAAATACCCCAAATAAAACTAAAAGGGGAAACAAAACAGCTATGACTGTGTCTGTTTGTGGACATTTAATGTCTTGTTATTGTGGTTTTGTTGTTTTCTGTCTCCTTTTTAGTCGTTTTGTCTCCTCCTACTGTAGGTATTGAACTGGCTCCATGTTTCCTACTCTGCTTATTACAAAGATGTTTCACCATGCTGAATGTACCTCCAACTACTGTCTCCTCTGTTCACTGTTTCTGAGCCGTGCTGCATTGATTCTATTGATCCGGTCGGTTTGATTTTCCTCTCAGTCTCTCTGTGGAAACACTGCCTGCAGTTCATCCTGGAAACTCTCTGAATTTTTGTTGTTTTACTGCTAGTCCCAGCCGAGTCAGTGATGGCTTCATGGCTGCACCAAGGAGCGCAGAATTTTTTGTTTTTTAAGGAATCTGATCAGAACAGATGGTTTATTTTTGGCGAATTATTAAACAGGACATGTAAAATAAAGCGATTTTTATAAAATACCACAAATGTTCAGCTGAGATTTTCCAATCAGGAGTGTTGTGATATGTTCAAAGACTGTCTGTAAGTTAGAAATCCAACAATTCTTTATGTATCTGCTTGATAAATGGTGTCACTTAGCAGGCTTTGGGCTTCAGGGAGTTAGTGCTGATTAATTTGCTAGTTTTCACTAAAAGTTCTAATATTTCTAGGTTAAAGTAGACTGACTGGGAATTAATTGTTTGTTTAATTGGGATTTGTTTCACTGGAAGCATTAAGACCATTTAAGCGTAACACAGATAATAAAACCCAGCAGGTAAAACACTGAGTGTAAAATGTGTTTTCTGGTTCTTCCAGGACATCCTGAACAACCTGGACTGTGATCTGGGGGATGATGATCTCATGCTGGATGTTGATTTCCCAGAAGATGCTTCTCTGCACGGCGGTGAGTTCACAAAGTGCTCATGTCATAAAATCACTTAAAGCAGAGTTATGGATCCCAGCAAGGTTTTAGAAGAGCTGTGGTGTCACATAGTCTGCCAAAAACTAGTCAAAGTCATTTTCTTAAAGTGGCAGAACAACACAAACCTGCAAATTCAGACCAGTTTGTTGTTAAAGCTGGGAAAAGAAGATCAGACTGAAGTTAATAAGTTCTTTGAGAATTCACCAACCACCTCAAACTAACAGGAACTTGGTCATGTTTTGTATAAAGCTGATTTTTTTTAAGTGTAGGAACTTAATAGTTGATTAAAGTTAGCTAGCAGCTGAGCTTAGCTGTTAAAAGTTCTGGTCAACTATAATGACCCCTATAATAAACTAAAATGGAGCTCAAGGTTAGCTAAAGTTAATTTTAGTAGCTAAAAAGTTTACCACAAGATAGCTAACAGTTCAGTTTAGCTGCTAAAACAATATACCTTAAGCTAAGCTTTGCAGTAGTTTAGCTAACAGTCCAGTTTAGCTGCTGAAACAGTATAGCTAATGGTTTACAGTAGTTTAGCTAACAGTTCAGTTTAGCAGCTAAAACAATCTACCTTAAGATAGCTAACGGTTTGCAGTAGTTTAGCTAACAGTTCAATTTAGCTGCTAAAACAATATACCTTAACATAGCTAATGGTTTGCAGTAGTTTAGCTAACAGTTCAGTTTAGCTGTTAAAACAGTATAGCTAATGGTTTACAGTAGTTTAGCTAGCAGTTCAATTTAGCTGCTAAAACAATATACCTTAACATAGCTAATGGTTTGCAGTAGTTTAGCTAACAGTTCAGTTTAGCTGCTAAAACAGTATAGCTAATAGTTTACAGTAGTTTAGCTAACAGTTCAGTTTAGCTGCTGATACAGTATAGCTAATGGTTTACAGTAGTTTAGCTAACAGTTCAGTTTAGCTGCCGAAACAATCTACCTTAAGATAGCTAATGGTTTGCAGTAGTTTAGCTAACAGTTCAGTTTAGCAGCTAAAACAATCTACCTTAAGATAGCTAACGGTTTGCAGTAGTTTAGCTAACAGTTCAGTTTAGCAGCTAAAACAATCTACCTTAAGATAGCTAACGGTTTGCAGTAGTTTAGCTAACAGTTCAGTTTAGCTGCTAAAACAATATAGCTAATAGTTTGCAGTAATTTAGCTAACAGTTCAGTTTAGCTGCTAAAACAGTACTATAGCTAACGGTTTGTAGTAGTTTGGCTAACAGTTAAGTTTAGCTGCTAAAACAAATTACTTTAGATAGCTAACGGTTTGCAGTAGTTTAGCTAACAGTTCAGTTTAGCAGCTAAAACAATCTACCTTAAGATAGCTAACAGTTTGCAGTAGTTTAGCTAACAGTTCAGTTTAGCTGCTAAAACAATATAGCTAATAGTTTGCAGTAATTTAGCTAACAGTTCAGTTTAGCTGCTAAAACAGTACTATAGCTAACGGTTTGTAGTAGTTTGGCTAACAGTTAAGTTTAGCTGCTAAAACAAATTACTTTAGATAGCTAACGGTTTGCAGTAGTTTAGCAGTTCAGTTTAGCAGCTAAAATAGCTTCATTTATAAATTAAGCTAAAAGTTCAGTGTAGCATCTAAAATAGCTTTTTTAAATAGCAATTCAATTTATTAACTAATAAAGTTTAATTCAAGTTAGCTAACAACTTAGTGTAGCAGCTAAAAAGTTTTTTTCAAGATAGCTAGGAGTTCAGTTTAGTCGCTGAAATATTTTTACTCAGTTTAGCCAACAGCTCAGTTTAGCAGCTAAAAAAAGTTTAGTTGACGTTAGATAACAGCTCAGTTTAGCACCTTTAAAGGTTTTGCAATTTAGCCAAAAGGTCACTTTAGCAGCTAAAAAAACTTTAGTTCAAGTTAGCTAACCAGCGCCGTCAAAATAGCTTTGTTCGAGTTATCAGCAGTTCAGTTGAGCTTTTAACAATCAACTTTAGCAACTGAAATTAGCTAACAGCAAACGGTTAATTTCAGTTTCACAAACAGTCAAGAACCAAAACAAGTTTTTAATGTTTGTTTTAATTACCAATGCTGTTTTAAAGCTCAAAATGTTTGGTTCAGGTTAGCTTTTATTTTTTTTAAGCACCGATTTTAGTTAAATTTAGCTAAGCTAGTGCTAATAAGAGTAAACCGTTTGGGAGCAGCTGAGTGGTAAAAACCGTAGAATGATTTGTAAGTCCGGAAAATATCTTCTATTTTATAAATCTTGGTTTGATTTCTAAAAAGTGTCCTTCAGTGTTTTCTCCTGTGAAATATCCAGTAAATATCCACCATTTTGTAAACGCTAACAGCTCCATATTCTCCATATTAACCCTCATATTCATGTTTCTGCTCTGAACCCTGCAGACGGAGATGTTCTGCCCCACATGGCCCAGTGGAGGAGGAGGCAGCTCTGCTGGGGGACTCAGGACGTCCACAACGACAACGAGAGGTGGGAGGAAGTGATGTTTCTGTGTAGGTTCACCTGAAGCTGAGGCACCTGGGAATGAGATCCATGATTGAACTGCAAGAAACTGCAATAAAGAAACAATAACAGAAGAAAAGTCTCCAGAGAACTGAAATTTATCTATAAATATTCTGTTTCTGATTCATGTTTTTAATTTAAAACATGGAGATTATTGATTAAAATATTAGTTACTGAAGTACTTCCTGTTACATATAAGCTGAGACTGATTTTTAGTTCAAGGAAAAGTTCACAGAATCAATTAAAAGCCATATTTGTGTTGAATAATAACCTTATTTATATAGAACCGTTTGAAAACAGTCCCCACAGTGCTCTACAAGCAGGGTAATAAAGAATAAAAGTGAAACTGAAAGGTGAATCTGCTTGTTCAGGGTCACATAAAGCCATAAGAGGTCTGTCTGCGGAGATTATAAACGCGTGAAATGCAGTTATTTAATAATAAGCAGATATTTTCAGGAAATTTTGGACAGAAAAACAAATAAATGGAGGCCTGTAGCTGTTTAACTTCTTCTAAGGCAGCCACAGAAACCATGAGCTGTAATTTAATGGAGATATTTGCTGTTGTTTTGTTGTTGAAATCACCAGTTGTAGGTGAAACACACTGGAAAACCATTAGTACTAAGCTTCTCCTTTATCTCCTCAGTGACTTTCAGTGCTTCAAGCTGACCGAGGATCCTGGAAACAAGAGGAAGGACTCGACCAGGGACGGAGATCTGATCCTGGATCTGTGTCCCACCAGGTCAGTCAGCATGTCTCCAGTTTCTCCCTGCGAACATCCACACATCACTGGATTAGCACTAGTATAAGGTTATTTAAGGTATTAGTTAGCTTTATAGCTTGTTAGCTTGGGAATCATCTATTGCCGAGTTTAGTCAGTGGAGTTTTGAAGGTTTTCTAATTAGCAGTCATTAAATCTTTAGTAGTAGATTAGGGGGTCTTTAGTAGTTGATTGGGGGTCTTTAGTAGTTGATTAGGGGGTCTTTAGTAGTTTATTTGGGCATCTTTAGTAGCTGATTTGTGAGTCTTTAGTGGTTGATTAGGATGTCTTTAGTTGTTGATTTGTGAGTCTTAAGTAGTTGATTAGGGGGTCTTTAGTACTTGATTAGGGGGTCTTTAGTAATTGATTAGGATGTCTTTAGTACTTGATTTGTGGGTCTTTAGTAGTTGATTAGGGGGTCTTTAGCAGTTGATTAGGGGGTCTTTAGTAGTTTATTAGGGCATCTTTAGTAGTAGATTGGGGGTCTTAAGTAGTTGATTAGGGGGTCTTTAGTAGTTGATTAGGGGGTCTTTAGTAGTTGATTTGTGGGTCTTCAGTAGTTGATTTGTGAGTCTTTAGTAGTTGATTTGTGGATCTTTAGTAATTGATTTGTGTGTCTTTAGTAGTTAATTAGGGGGTCTTTAGAAGTTGATTTGTGGGTCTGTAGTAGTTGATTAGGGGGTCTTTAGTAGTTGATTTGAGGGTCTTTAGTAGTTGATTTGAGGGTCTTCAGTAGTTGATTTGTGAGTCTTAAGTAGTTGATTTGTGGATCTTTAGAAGTTAATTAGGGGGTCTTTAGTAGTTAATTAGGGGGTCTTTAGTAGTTGATTGGGGGTCTGTAGTAGTTGATTAGGGGGTCTTAAGTAGTTGATTAGGGGGTCTTTAGTAATTGATTAGGGAGTCTTTAGTAGTTGATTAGGGGGTCTTAAGTAGTTGATTAGGGGGTCTTTAGTAATTGATTTGTGAGTCTTTAGTAGTTGATTAGGGGGTCTTAAGTAGTTGATTAGGGGGTCTTTAGTAATTGATTAGGGGGTCTTTAGTAGTTGATTGGGGGTCTGTAGTAGTTGATTTGTGAGTCTTTAGTTGTTGATTTGTGGGTCTTAAGTAGTTGATTAGGGGGTCTTTAGTAGTTGATTAGGGAGTCTTTAGTAGTTGATTTGTGGGTCTGTAGTAGTTGATTAGGGGGTCTTTAGTAGTTGATTTGAGGGTCTTTAGTAGTTGATTTGTGTGTCTTTAGCAGTTGATTTGTGTGTCTTTAATAGTTGATTTGTGAGTCTTTAGTAGTTGATTTGTGGATCTTTAGTAGTTAATTAGGGGGTCTTTAGTAGTTAATTAGGGGGTCTTTAGTAGTTGATTGGGGGTCTTAAGTAGTTGATTAGGGGGTCTTTAGTAATTGATTAGGATGTCTTTAGTTGTTGATTTGTGGGTCTTAAGTAGTTGATTATGGGGTCTTTAGTAGTTGATTAGGGGGTCTTTAGTAGTTGATTAGGGAGTCTTTAGTAGTTGATTTGTGGGTCTGTAGTAGTTGATTAGGGGGTCTTTAGTAATTGATTTGAGGGTCTTCAGTAGTTGATTTGTGAGTCTTTAGTAGTTGATTTGTGGATCTTTAGTAGTTAATTAGGGGGTCTTTAGTAGTTAATTAGGGGGTCTTTAGAAGTTGATTGGGGGTCTGTAGTAGTTGATTAGGGGGTCTTTAGTAGTTGATTAGGGGGTCTTTAGTTGTTGATTTGTGAGTCTTTAGTAGTTGATTAGGGGGTCTTAAGTAGTTGATTAGGGGGTCCTTAGTAGTTGATTAGGGAGTCTTTAGTAGTTGATTAGGGGGTCCTTAGTAGTTGATTAGGGGGTCTTTAGTAGTTGATTAGGGGGTCTTTAGTTGTTGATTTGTGAGTCTTTAGTAGTTGATTATGGGGTCTTTAGTAGTTGATTAGGGGGTCCTTAGTAGTTGATTAGGGAGTCTTTAGTTGATTTGTGGGTCTGTAGTAGTTGATTATGGGGTCTTTAGTAGTTGATTTGTGGGTCTTTAGTAATTGATTAGGATGTATTTAGTAGTTGATTTGGGGGTCTTAAGTAGTTGATTAGGGGGTCTTTAGTAGTTGATTAGGGAGTCTTTAGTAGTTGATTTGTGGGTCTGTAGTAGTTGATTAGGGGGTCTTTAGTAATTGATTTGAGGGTCTTCAGTAGTTGATTTGTGAGTCTTTAGTAGTTGATTTGTGGATCTTTAGTAGTTAATTAGGGGGTCTTTAGTAGTTAATTAGGGGGTCTTTAGAAGTTGATTGGGGGTCTGTAGTAGTTGATTAGGGGGTCTTTAGTAGTTGATTAGGGGGTCTTTAGTTGTTGATTTGTGAGTCTTTAGTAGTTGATTAGGGGGTCTTAAGTAGTTGATTAGGGGGTCCTTAGTAGTTGATTAGGGAGTCTTTAGTAGTTGATTAGGGGGTCCTTAGTAGTTGATTAGGGGGTCTTTAGTAGTTGATTAGGGGGTCTTTAGTTGTTGATTTGTGAGTCTTTAGTAGTTGATTATGGGGTCTTTAGTAGTTGATTAGGGGGTCCTTAGTAGTTGATTAGGGAGTCTTTAGTTGATTTGTGGGTCTGTAGTAGTTGATTATGGGGTCTTTAGTAGTTGATTTGTGGGTCTTTAGTAATTGATTAGGATGTATTTAGTAGTTGATTTGGGGGTCTTAAGTAGTTGATTAGGGGGTCTTTAGTAGTTGATTAGGGGGTCTTTAGTTGTTGATTTGTGAGTCTTTAGTAGTTGATTATGGGGTCTTTAGTAGTTGATTAGGGGGTCCTTAGTAGTTGATTAGGGAGTCTTTAGTAGTTGATTTGTGGGTCTGTAGTAGTTGATTAGGGGGTCTTTAGTAGTTGATTTGTGTGTCTTTAATAGTTGATTTGTGTGTCTTTAATAGTTGATTTGTGAGTCTTTAATAGTTGATTTGTGGGTCTTTAGTAGTTGATTTGTGGGTCTTTAGTAGTTGATTAGTGGGTCTTTAGTAGTTGATTAGTGTGTCTTTAATAGTTGATTTGTGGGTCTTTAGTAGTTGATTTGTGGGTCTTTAGTAGTTGATTTGTGTGTCTTTAATAGTTGATTTGGGCATCTTTAGTCCTCATTGAAGTCCATTTTGCGTGTTGTTTTAGTCGTCTGTACCTTACTGACCTCATTTTGCGTGTCTTCAGTCACTGTTTTTGTTTTCATTTTGTACCTCCATGTTAAAAATGCAGCTGCCTAGTAAATAATTGTCGGCTGTATTGTTTGTTTTCTGTTTTGAATGTAGAAATTAGACTGAATGTCATTCATTGAGGTCAACATGTGTTTTTCAGGACTTCCTGTTTGTCTCCTGTTTCTCCCGGTTTGGGTTTGGATGTGGAGGAACTGGCTGAAGACTGCTCTGCTGTCAGATCCCAGCTGGAGTATCTGCAGAGGTTACTGCTGCAGGTAGGATCCAGTGTTCTATCGGATAAGTCTGTCCTTCATTCACTGGAAAAACTGTCAGAATCTGCATGTTAAATCTTCTGGTGTTGTTCAGGAAGAAGATCTGGACGAAGACACTCTGACCACCGACACTCTGAGTCCAGAAACCGTCGAATCGTCCCACAGCTCCGACTCTCAGGTCAGAACCTCCCTTCTTCTTCTGCTGTCAGTGTTTTCATACATTTCCCAGCACTTTGTGGTTGTTTTGTGTCTCTTTGTGGTTGTTTTGTGTGTCTTTGTGGTTGTTTTGTGACTCTTTATGGTTGTTTTGTCTCTTTGTGGTTGTTTTGTGTCTGTTTGTAGTTGTTTTGTGTCTGTTTTTAGTTGTTTTGTGTCTCTTTGTTGTTGTTTTGTGTGTCTTTGTGGTTGTTTTGTGTCTCTTTGTGGTTGTTTTGTGACTCTTTATGGTTGTTTTGTCTCTTTGTAGTTGTTTTGTGTCTGTTTGTAGTTGTTTTGTGTCTGTTTTTAGTTGTTTTGTGTCTCTTTGTTGTTGTTTTGTGTCTCTTTGTGGTTGTTTTGTGTCTCTTTGTGGTTGTTTTGTGTCTCTTTGTGGTTGTTTTGTGTCTGTTGTTGTTTTGTGTCTCTTTGTGGTTGTTTTGTGTCTCTTTGTGGTTGTTTTGTGTGTCTTTGTGGTTGTTTTGTGTCTGTTTTTAGTTGTTTTGTGTCTCTTTGTTGTTGTTTTGTGTCTCTTTGTGGTTGTTTTGTGTCTCTTTGTGGTTGTTTTGTGTCTCTTTGTGGTTGTTTTGTGTCTGTTGTTGTTTTGTGTCTCTTTGTGGTTGTTTTGTGTCTCTTTGTGGTTGTTTTGTGTGTCTTTGTGGTTGTTTTGTGTCTGTTTGGAGTTGTTTTGTGTCTCTTTGTAGTTGTTTTGTGTGTCTTTGTGGTCGTTTTGTGTCTCTTTATGGTTGTTTTGTGTCTCTTTGTGGTTGTTTTGTGTTTTTGTGGTTGTTTTGTGTGTCTTTGTGGTTGTTTTGTGTGTCTTTGTGGTTGTTTTGTGTCTGTTTGTAGTTGTTTTGTGTCTCTTTGATGTTGTTTTGTGTGTCTTTGTGGTCGTTTTGTGTCTCTTTATGGTTGTTTTGTGTCTCTTTGTGGTTGTTTTGTGTTTTTGTGGTTGTTTTGTGTGTCTTTGTGGTTGTTTTGTGTCTGTTTGTAGTTGTTTTGTGTCTCTTTGATGTTGTTTTGTGTGTCTTTGTGGTTGTTTTGTGTCTCCTTGTGGTTGTTTTGTGTCTCTTTGTGGTTGTTTTGTGTCTCTTTGTGGTTGTTTTGTGTGTCTTTGTGTTGGTTTTGTGTCTCCTTGTGGTTGTTTTGTGTGTCTTTGTGGTGGGTTTTTTTGTCTGTGTTTTCCTATGTTTCCCAGAATCCTCTCCTCATCCATCACCTGTGCATGTGTTCGCAGGTTCAGGCTCTTCTGCAGGAGGTTCAGCAGCTCAGAGAGGACCTGAGGAGTCGAGACCGAACCATCGCTCAGCTCACCATGCAGCTGGTCGGTTTCTGCAGAATATTTACACCTGAACAGCTGCAGCTGGTTTATAGACTCACCTGCTGATTATTTTTACAGAAACATCAGAAAACTGTGAAAAATCCACGTTACAGTTGTCTGAGTTCAAAATATTCACTTTACTCTGAAGTATTAGCATTAGAAAACCACATTTAAACACCAACAGACATAATTATTCATTATTTTTCATTTTTTACCCTTTAATATGCATAATGTTTAATTCAAATAACGGCTAATATGTGTGAAGTACCGATATTTTTGCTGATTTCAATACAGTACGTTCAAATGCTGTATAAGAAAGAATTATACCTTATAAAAATACAGATTTTTGATGCAGATTTTCTTACAGTTAACATGCAAATTAATATATTTGTGTTTGTTTTTTTCTCTGGATATTACCTGTAATTAACAAAAGCTGTGGAATAACAGTAATAATAACAGTCATATAATTAGAATTCCCTTAGATACCGTACAGAGAGCTTCTTTAATAAAATAATGTTGTATGAAGACATTAGAAGCAGTGATCTGAGCTCAGCAGGTGATTCATTACAGAGGTTTTAATAACCTTCTTAATAACAGTGATGATGTTCAAACCTGCAGCGGCTCTGATGCTTTACGTGACTCATTTAACACAAAATCAGCTGCTGACTGACATTAGCTAATCGTGTGTGTGTGTGTGTGTGTGTGTGTGTGTGTGTGTGTGTGTGTGTGTGTGTGTGTGTGTGTGTGTGTGTGTGTGTGTGCAGACTGTCCCCACGGTAACCACCAGGTGTCGTTGCCAGGAGACAACAGGAAGGGTGGATCGGCACACACAGACGAGTGTGATGGAGAGAGAGAGCGTCGCCTCGCAGACGCCGTGGAGAGATCACACCGTGAGAACACACACACGCGCACACGTGTGTAACATACAAGTAACACACACATGTAACACAGCTGTAAGACACATGTAACACACACAACTTAGCTGTAATGCACCTGTAACATCACTGTAACAGACATGTAACATGGCTGTAAGACACATGTAACACACACAACAAAGCTGTAAGATACATGTAACACACACAACGTAGCTGTAACACACATAACAAACACGTAACACACACAGCACAGCTGTAACACACATGTAACATACACGTGATATTGCTGCAACACATGTGACACAGAGATCAGCTGTAACACACATGTAAAACACACATGTAATATCGCTGTAACACACCAAACATGGCTGTAACACACGTGTGACAAACACATGTAATATCGCTGTAACACACGTGTAACACACACGTATAATATCGCTGTAACACACGTGTAACACACATGTTACACACAACATAGCTGTAACACACATGTAACTCACAAGTAAAAGTTGTAGCACACATGTAACATAGCTGTAAGACACATGGAACAAACACAACATAGCTGTAACAAACATGTACCACACATGTAACAGACATGTGACTCTTGTGTAACACATAACATAGCTGTAACACATGTAACACACACATGTAACACAAACAAAACATTGCTGCAACACAAAAATAAAATATCTGTAACACACATGTAACATACATGTTGCACACATGTAACATGCATGTAATACACAAACTCCGACATCATGTCTACTAACTCTGTTTGTACATCAGCTCCACTGCGGTTCACAACGCAGGATTAGGAACAGGATTTATCAGAAAACTACCAGAGTTCGGTTTAGGAAACATTAAAATCAGTAAATAATAAAATGTAACTTGTATATAAAATCATGTGTTCTTTTAAATAATCTCCAAAACAAAAACTTCATTTGGTCAGAAACAGTAAAATTGTCAACTTTCCAGTGGTTTTTGAACAAGTCATGTGTTGGAGTTTGTCCAGTTCAGAGAAAATGACCCAGATCTGAGCCTACAGTCGTTTCATCAGCTGTGATCAACCGTGAAAACAACCCAGAGTTGTCAGGTTGAACTGCAGGCAGTGTTTCCACAGAGCAGACAGGAGGCGACGCAAAATTACCAAAGAGAGAAAAACAAAACAACAAAAAAGATGCAAATTAAGACCTAGAAAAAGACGAAATCTGACCGTTTGCAGCCCATTCTGTACGAAACTATGAATTCTTGACTTCTCACTTCACTTTTACTGCGTTTAAATCAGCAACAGAAGGTGATTTTACAGATATTTACCGTTATTTTTTATTAGATTTACAGTTTTTGAATGTTGGATGTTTTATTTTACTTTACTTTTACCAGTATGGAAGATATCAAACAGAGATCCTTTATCATTTGTGACCCCGGAACGTCATTAAAGACAGGTGTTCTGAGGTGCTGTAACTGTAGAAGGTTCTATTTGGAGTTGAACGTTACCGTCTGCTCTTTACTCCAGTTTCCGGTTACAGAATCCTTCCTCTCGGTCGTTCCCTCCTTTCGTTCTTCTCGTCCTCCCTGTTTGTAGTGAATCATCCTCCTCTCCTGTCTTTCCTCTGTATCTCCTCAGGCCTTCCCTCCGTTTCCTTTCCTCTCTCCTCCCTGGCAGTATCAGCGCTCCAGGCCTTACAGGAGGCCGAAGCCCAGCATCCCCTCACACCTCGCTAGGAAGAGTGAGTCCATTTAAACCCCTGCTGTAGCCTCCGTCCTGCCCCTAAATACCACCACTGTTACCCCTGTAGCCTCCATCAGACCACTGTTAACCTCCTCCTCTTCCTCCTCCTCCTCATCATCCATTCTTCTTTAATATTATAACTGAAACCTCCACAGACCTGAAGAAACCATCTTGCATTAACATTTTTAAGTAATTTCTCTTGTTTCGGTCTCAAATATTAATAAAAACCTGAAGAATATTGATTGAAACACAAGAAATCAGAGTGAAAGTCTGACTACAGTCATGTAATTGGTCATTTCTTGTCATTTTTTAAATTTTATAGACAAGAAAACATCAAATCTTTGTTGATTAAGTGCCTATACATGAATCTGGTGCACTTTAATACAAGGAAAATAAGCATTTTCAATCGTATATTCAGCAAAAGTATCTTTTTTTAATTAATAATCTTTTTGAGCAGCAGGTCAGATCATCTTTCTGGTTATAGCTGCAGCACTTTAAATTCATATTTGTAAAATTACAGATTTTTTTTACAGTCAACAAGTCAATTCATTTGTTGTTTTTTCCTCCATCAGTTTCTTGTTTCTTCGGTTTCTCTCCTGTCATTTCAGATCCTTCCTCCATAGCTCCTTCTTTTCTCCTCGCCGTCCTTCCTTCCTGTCGTCTCTCTGTATCTTCCTGTCGTCTCTCTGTAACTTCCTGTCGTGTCTCGGTAACTTCCTGTCTTTTCTCTGTAACTTCCTGTATTGTCTTGGTAACTTCCTGTCGTCTCTCTGTAACTTCCTGTCTTCTCTCTGTAACTTCCTGTATTGTCTTGGTAACTTCCTGTCTTCTCTCTGTAACTTCCTGTCATCTCTCTGTAACTTCCTGTCTTCTCTCTGTAACTTCCTGTCATCTCTCTGTAACTTCCTGTCTTCTCTCTGTAACTTCCTGTCATCTCTCTGTAACTTCCTGTCTTCGCTCAGTAATTTCCTGTCTTCTCTCTGTAACTTCCTGTCTTCTCTCTGTAACTTCGTGTCGTCTCTCGGTAACAACTTCCTGTCGTCTCTCTGTAACTTCCTGTGTTCTCTCTGTAACTTCCTGTCTTTTCTCTGTAACTTTCTGTATTGTCTTGGTAACTTCCTGTCTTCTCTCTGTAACGTCCTGTCATCTTTCAGTAACTTCCTGTCTTCTCTCTGTAACTTCCTGTCTTCTCTCGGTAACTTCCTGTCTTCTCTCTGTAACTTCCTGTCATCTCTCAGTAACTTCTTGTCTTCTCTCAGTAACTTCCTGTCTTCTCTCTGTAACTTCCTGTCTTCTGTCGGTAACTTCCTGTCTTCTTTCTGTAATTTCCTGTCTTCTCTTGGTAACTTCCTGTCGTCTCTCTGTAACTTCCTGTCTTCTCTCTGTAACTTCCTGTATTGTCTTGGTAACTTCCTGTCTTCTCTCTGTAACTTCCTGTCATCTCTCTGTAACTTCCTGTCTTCTCTCTGTAACTTCCTGTCATCTCTCTGTAACTTCCTGTCTTCTCTCTGTAACTTCCTGTCATCTCTCTGTAACTTCCTGTCTTCGCTCAGTAATTTCCTGTCTTCTCTCTGTAACTTCCTGTCTTCTCTCTGTAACTTCGTGTCGTCTCTCGGTAACAACTTCCTGTCGTCTCTCTGTAACTTCCTGTGTTCTCTCTGTAACTTCCTGTCTTTTCTCTGTAACTTTCTGTATTGTCTTGGTAACTTCCTGTCTTCTCTCTGTAACGTCCTGTCATCTTTCAGTAACTTCCTGTCTTCTCTCTGTAACTTCCTGTCTTCTCTCGGTAACTTCCTGTCTTCTCTCTGTAACTTCCTGTCATCTCTCAGTAACTTCTTGTCTTCTCTCAGTAACTTCCTGTCTTCTCTCTGTAATTTCCTGTCTTCTCTTGGTAACTTCCTGTCGTCTCTCTGTAACTTCCTGTCTTCTCTCTGTAACTTCCTGTATTGTCTTGGTAACTTCCTGTCTTCTCTCTGTAACTTCCTGTCTTCTCTTTGTAACTTCCTGTCGTCTATCTGTAACTTCCTGTCCTCTGTTCTGAAGCTGCTGATGAATCTGTTGTTTCCTCTCTAACCCTCCTCCTTCCTCTGTTTTCTCCTCTGTGCTTCGTCCAGGAGTGGAGAAACTAGTGCTTTACTTCAGTGACACGGCGTGGTACAGTAGAACCTTTATTACCTTCCTCTCCCTGATTTTTCTGACTCCTTCATCCTGTTCTGTGATTTATAAAACCCCTGACATCAACTTCCTGACCTGAGAAACCGATCAGCTGCATAAATACAAACTGATGTTAGCGATTAGGCATGAAAATGGACAGTTTGGATCATTGAAGACTAAATATTTGCCGTTAAACGAGTTTTTAAAGGCTTACCGGTCCTTTTTTTAATTTCCTAAACGAGTCACACTGATTTACCAACAAAACTAAAAGACAACAGTGGAAATAAAGATGTTGACACCTGGATTGGAGACAGGAAGTCGGCAAGTATTGGGTCTTAAATCATCTCAAATCATCAACAGCCTTCTGCTCTAGCATCTCTGATTGGCTTGAACATTTTTAATCATGAATTATAGATATTTAAAATGTTATCTGGGGGAAAAACCCTTTATTTTCTGAACCATATGTAGCGGCGTGTCACAATAAGACAAAACTAATATATCTCATCTGGCCTTGGAACAACTCAAGATCCACCAGGAGGAAACTGGAGAACTGTTCAACCTGATAAGTAGAAGAAGATGGATGGATGTTTGGAGTCGATCCACCGTCGTGTTTCTTCCACATCCTCGTTTTAACGTACCAGCTCTTTTCTTTCCATCGCTCCATCCTGCAGCTCTGGTTCTCCTTCCATTGTTGCTCCAACAACACTGAGAGTCACTTCCAGCCTCATGTTTATTCATTGTTGTCGTGATTTAAATAATTGAGCTAAGTGATGCTGCAGTCGTATTATTCATCTAACAGGCCTCCGGGGGCCGACGGGATCTCTGGCGCATCAGCAGTTTGTTCGCCAGAGAAAAGTCTCTCTGCGTGACGTCCTGTGAGTTTAAAAACAAAAAAAAACAACCTGGCAGCAGAGTGAAGGTGAATCCTCCTTCATGAGGTCCGGGACGCTCTGTTCCTCCTTCTTCCTTTTCAATCTCATCCCTCTTTCTTCTTCTTCTTCCCCTCTAATTTCATCTCCATCCGTCCTCTGCATCATCCTTTGTTCCAGTTTCTATACATCCCTCATTCTCCCCCTCTTTAATCCACCCGTCCCTTCCTACATTGTTTATAAATCAGGCTGCAGTTCCACCGTCCACCACATGATGTCAGCGTTCAACAGCGGATGTTTCCTCCAGCTTCATGAACCTCCACATGTTCTCGCCCTCAGTGGAGCCTCCTGCTGGACGCTTTTATCCTCCGACACGTGGATTAATCTGCTGCTGGAGAATAGTCCCGAACAGATTTCCTCTGTTTTCTCAGGTTTACATCTTCAGGAGGAACGGATGTGTTTCTAAGTTTAGAGCCACAAACACAACAAGATGAGTCACACTTTGATCTGTGTGTGTGTGAATCAAGAACTCACTTTATTATTACGTCATTTTAAAAGACATCATTGACTTTCAGGCTTTAAATGTGGAGACAAACTCTGATGAACACAAACTGTCAGCATGATGTGAACCTAGAACACAGCAGAAGGTTGTTTGCTTAATGTTTTGTTCATTATTGTGTTACTCAATGATTTAATTAGACGGGATAAAACTAGCAAAAAATACTAAAACAGGCAAAAAACAAGATAATAATGCAGCACAAAGTCACATTTAAAACATCGAACGTTGAGCCAGTAGAGAAATGAGATGAATGTTACAGATTTATCAAACAAACGGAAATATTAATGCGACAAGATCCTGCAAACTTATTTAAAATGTTGATGTAACTGTACAGCATCAGTTACCGCGGTGATCCAACTTTGTAGCATCAGTTACCATGGCGATCTGGCTGTGCAGCATCAGTTACCGTGGTGATTTAGCTGCACTGCATCAGTTACCGTGGTGATCTAACTGTGCAGCATCAGTTACCGCGGTGATCTAGCTGTGCAGCATCAGTTACCATGGCGATCTGGCTGTGCAGCATCAGTTACCGTGGTGATCTGACTGTGCAGCATCAGTTACCATGGCGATCTAACTGTGTGGCAACAGTTACCATGGCGATCTGGCTGTGCAGCATCAGTTACCTTGGTGATCTAACTGTGTGGCATCAGTTACCATGGCGATCTGGCTGTGCAGCATGAGTTACCGTGGTGATTTAGCTGTGCGGCATCAGTTACTGTGGTGATCTGGTTACCACGGTGATCTGGCTGTGCAGCATCAGTTACCGTGGTGATCTAACTGTGCAGCATCAGTTACCGTGGTGATCTAGCAAGTTAGAGTCTCTTTGTGACACTGAAAACTTGTGACTTTAAACTATATTGTATTTCTGATGTATGTTTCTTGTTTGTTTTTATTTTCTACTGATGTTCCCACATTTTTTGCGGTATTTAAGTTTTAGATTAAGATTATCTTTTCTCTTCTCATGTAAAGAAAACAAACCCAGATTTCAGTCCTTCGTCTCTTTTCTTTGTGTTTCAGTCACAGATACTTCACGCCTCCAATCAGGAAGAACAGAAACCACTGACAACGCCGCCGCCAACCCAAGCTCCGCCTCCAGCCTGCCCCGCCCCCGCTGACAGACTCCCCACGCCGCCGCCAACGCTGCAGGGAGCAGAGGATGCTGGGAAACCGCAGGAGAAAAGTGATCGGAGAGGAAGATCCCTGCTGCCCCCTCAGCCCTCCAAGCTCCGCCTCTTCAGCTCTAGCCCCGCCCCTCCAAGGGCGTCCAGGCAGCCGCCGCCTCGCGACCCAGAAAGCAGCAGCTCCTCCGGGGTTAAACTCAGAACCTCCGGCTCGTCCCGCCTCCCCAAACCAAAGAGCCACTGAAGCCGCCGCCTTCCTAACACGCAGCGACGTTTATTAAATCTGCCTCAGACTGAAATCTATTTATTTAATGTTAAAAGTTTTCTTCATAATAAAAGCTTAAAAACCTCGTAGTCTCCTAAAAATAAAACTCACTGATGCAAAAATTTTACAGGCGAAAAACCTGCAGAAGTTTGGAGGCAGAGTCCTGGAGTCTGAGAGGTGTCATGGAGACAAAATAAGAGTCTGTGCCTTTAATTTGAAAATCAGATTTGTCTTGCATGCGCCCTTTTTCGTGACGGATCGCTTCGAGTTTTCTGAGATATTTCAGGTTTGGCTGCTAAACACGGCGTAGATTTAACTGTGAGATTCATTCAAAGTGCAGGGTTTCACTGTAAAACCTAAAAAAAAACAGCAAAAAGACTAAAAGTATGACAATAAATTAACTTCGGAGCATGACACCGACCAGCCTCTGCAGCTTTAAAGCTTCCAAATGCTTAATATTAATTTACTGGTGCATTAACAAAAAAAAAACCTGTCAGTAAGTGCACATTAAGCTGTTCGTTTAAATAATTAATGAGCACCAAATGAGTACTTTCTGTAATTTAAATGGAGCAGTTCTCTAAAAAAACATGATCTGGAAATCAATAACTGCCCATAAACTCACCACAGCTCGTTAATTTAAACCAATTTATTGCTCTTAGTTAAATAAATCATCATCAAAATCGGTTAAAATCGCGCCGCTGTAATGCATTAGTGATGGTTTTTATTAGGAAAACAGAAAAACTGCAGTGTGAAAGCCTGAAGTAGAAGCTTCTTCGCTCTCGCTGTGTGTTAGGAGACGACTCTGCTGTCTGGAAAACTCGACTCTGCGGCTCGAATCCTCCGAACACCGAACCGCCTGCTCGCGTCGCCAAGGTCAGAGAACTCCTTCACTTCCCCGCTGCTCAAGTTCGCTTTGGTTTGTAGCCAGAAACAAAAAAAGAAACGAAAGCTGGATTAATTCTGCAAACTGCAACATGAGTCTGAGGGTTTTTTTTTCCACGTCGCTGCTGTTAAAACCTGCGTCTTTGTTCTCTTTGAATCCTCCACAGGTGGTTCAGCTGCAGGTTCTCGGCAGGCGGAGGTCGGAGGTCTCGGCGTGCTTCAAACTGCTGGTTCTTTTATGCCTTGCAGATGAAGATTTTGCGAACAAAACGTCACAGAATTTGCTTTTTGACGAAGCAAACTGCCCCAAAATCCGCCAGAAACCACGTCAAATACATTACGTTACATGGATTTACATGTTTATGCATCACAAATAAGGATTTAGCTTCACACTAAGACAACATTACAACTGACCAGAGCAACCAGAGTCTGAATATTCATATTTTAACACGGTTCAGGAGCATCACCGGCTGGTTAAATATCCCTACGTTTCTCTGCAGCGTCATTATACATCCAACATTTTTAGAGCTGTAGGCTTCTCATCAGTCTCCGGTGTTGGAAAAGTTCTACATCAGCAGCCCTCCAGGATTGATCCATTAATTCTGTCAGCAGGAGGAGCAGACTACCTGTGGACACCCCCGTGACTTTGTAACTTTAAACTGGTCCAACCTGACGGATTGGAGGTGTAGTAAACTTTTAACGGGAGTCAAAACTAACAGACACCGTGTCAGACTGGTAAAACGGCAGCCAAGAGACGCAAAGTTATTCAAAACAAATGGTAGGAGACACATGATGACGACAAGGAGTTCCAAAACAACCACAAAGAGACACAAAATGACAACAGAGATGCAAACCAGCTACAAAGACACACAAAACAACCACAAAGAGATCAGCTGCAAAGAGACTTAAAACAACCACAAAGAGATCAGCTGCAAAGAGACTTAAAACAACCACAAAGAGACACAAAACAACCTTAAAGGGACACAAAATGACAACAGAGATGCAAACCAGCTACATAGAAACACAAAACAACTGCAAAGAGACACAAAATGACCACAAAGAGCTGCAAAAAGACTATAAATAGATGCAAAACTATAGCAAAGAGACACAAAACAACCACAAAGAGACACAAAACAACTACAAAGAGACACAAAACGACCTTAAAGGGACACAAAATGACAACAGAGATGCAAACCAGCTACATAGAAACAGAAAACAGTGACAGAGAGACACAGTGACCTCAAAGAGACACAAAATGACCACAAAGAGCTGCAAAAAGACTACAAATAGATGCAAAACTACAACAAACGGACACAAACAACTGCAAAGAGACACAAAACAACCACAATGAGGCACAAAACAACTACAAGGAGACACAAAACAACCACAAAGAGACAAAGATCAACTGCAAAGAGACTTAAAATAACTACAAAGAGACACAAAACGGCCTTAAAAGGACAAAAAATGACATCAGAGATGCAAACCAGCTACATTAACACACAAACCAACTGCAAAGAGACACAAAGTGACCACAAAGAGCTGCAAAAAGACTATAAATAGATACAAAACCATAGCAAATGGACAAAAACAACCACAAAGAGAGACAAATCTACCACAAAAGACACACAAAACAACCGCAAAGAGACACAAAGCGATCTTAACGGGACACAAAATGACAACAGAGATGCAAACCAGCTACATAGACACACAAAACAACTGCAAAGAGACACAAAATGACAACAAAGAGACACAAAACAGTGACAGAGAGACGCAAAGTGACCTCAGAGACGTAAAAGACTATAAATAGATGCAAAACCATAGCAAATGGACAAAAACAACCACAGAGACACACAAAACAACCACAAAGAGACACAAAACAACCACAAAGAGACACAAAACAACCACAAAGAGACACAAAACAACCACAAAGACACACAAAACAACCACAAAGAGACACAAAACAACCACAAAAAAATGTGAACCAGCTACAAATAGATGCTACTCTGCTCCGAGTCCAGTCTTAGCTTCAGAACAACCTGGATCAGATCATTTAATACGCTGCAGATGCTAACTGCTTCTGTTGGTTTAAAGAGCGTTTTAGCTAACAAAGCTAGCAGGTACACAGCATCGACAGTTAACAACAGGTAGCTATGGTTTCAGTCGGTTTCCTTTGGTTGGCTTCACAGAGCAAAAACACACTGATACTCAGCGTATTCATGCGACCCTGTTGGTCTGGAGCACGCCGAGACCTGAACCTGCCCGGACCGAAGGCTGGATCCACTTCAGATCTCAGTGGAATATTTCAGCTGCAGCTTGTTAGAGCCTCTTTCCCTTGAACAGAAGCTGACATTTCAGCTTCGTGCCGCTCTGCGAGGTTTTAGCGCTGCTCTGAATGCTGGACGTCACGTCTGAGGCTGAGATGTGCTCCGTCGTCTCGGCGTTTAGGGGAAAACTGTTACCTGAACACTCCTGCAGGAAAATCGACCCTCTGAAAGCCAACGGCCCCCCACCGGTGAGTCTGTCGGCGCCGCTCGCTTCCACGTTATGCAAGGAAATATGCAACGAAAAACTCTGGAGGGGGAGAATATGCAAAACCAGCTTGGCTTAGTTTCACGTTTGATGCAGCTGAGGACGGTTTAGTGGATCTACAGACGAAATCACACCGGCTGGTTCAGGAAAACAACAACAGCAGCAGGTTTAGACGCAGAGAGTCGCAGGTTCCAGGGTGGATATTTACCGGAGAAGTTCAGTATTCATGGGCTGGTTGGACAAAACAAGGCACTTACTTGTAAGTTTGGGCTTTGGGAATGGTTTCGCTGCATCTCTCGGACGTCTTAGAGGCTTAAAAGATGAATTAGTTTGTGAATAAAAGAGTATAAAGTGAAAAGAATCATCATGTCAGAATTAGGAGTCCGAGAGATTATTGTTACTTTACCGACTCATTACGCTCAATTTTAAGGCCCTAAAACGACTCGAAAACACGTATAAATCGGAACACAAATCAGGACCGTGTGCCGCCATCATATTTTTGGGGGACTGCACATGTGAATGGCAAAACGGCTCAATAGCGCCCCCTAGAAGATTAGAAAAATTCGCCCACAGAGTACGTTTCACCTAGAATGCAACAGGAAGTCGGCCATTTTGAATTTACTGTCCGATTTTTGGCGATTTTGGCGAAATTTTCCAGAGCAAACTCGTCCCAGAGGATAACTCCGAGAAGACTCAATTTTGGCTGGCATATACAACAAGCATTCGTGAGCAACAGTTATTAAAATGTTCCGCAGAAGTGTGAGGGCGTGGCCGTGGCGACCCGCGACGTTTTGCCGTTTCGCCACGATAGAAACAGGAAGTGCCGTCTAACTACCCTGTACATGCTCTAAATGGCCTGAAACTTCACGGTCGTGATCAGAGTCCAGGCTTCATAACAGCCACATGACCACGTAAGGATAGCTCAGTCGCATGCCTATTCTGATGCTCGCCATCACGCCACGAAACAGGAAGTGCCGTCTAGCTAGCCTGGATGTGCTCCAATCAGAGTCCAGGCCTGATGACCGCCATGTGGCCATATCCATTCTCAGTCGCTGACCAGTCAGGATGCAAGGACCCGCCCAACGCTGCTTGCAGCTTTATATAATCTTCGGATCCCCATCAGTGTTTCTGCATTTTCTCAGTTTTCATGACATAAATAACTCAAATGAGCCGAAACCGACATTTTAGAATTCACTCTTTTAACTCTGCGTCGACGAAAACGGAAAAAAACACGACGAGCTTCCGAGAAATATCGAACATTTCTCTCCAAGCCTCGGATTTTCCTCCCGTCTCCTTCGTTTCGTCCAGGAGAGCAGCACCGTCGGGTACCACTTGTTGGTGTTGTAGATGGAGGCGGTTGCCGTGGCGACGTGCCACATTTACCTGGAGGCCGCTGCACCCCCCAGTTTTCTCTGTTATGTCTCCGTTAAAAATCGTTCGTCTGAGCCTCACACAGATACGCTTCAGCAGCGGTCAGAGATTATTGATGCAGAATATTTACAGATTTTCCTAAATTAATTTAAAAATCTGTCATAAAAATAGCAAAAAGTGGCCAATAAACTCATTTAAGTCTTGCTAAAATCATCTTTCTTGCTGATTTTAAAGCTTTTTGTTGAAATATTCTCTCTGTTCGAAGCCAAAATGGCTCTGAGAACAAAAAGGTCTTCGTTAAATTTGCAAATTAAATGAGACTTTATGAAGGAATTACAATTAAAACTACAATAAAACACATGGATGCTTCAGTAATAATAAACCTGTGACAGTATAATTAGGAGTATTTTTCCTTCTAGCAGTACTTTTGAGGTGAATAACCAGTGTTTCTGCCGTGGAGACCGTCCATTTCCTGCTGCAGCGTCTCGTCCTGTTAATGAACGTCATCGGAGGAACCGCGGAGCAGATTAGCGGCGTCTTAGCTGCAGCTTACTCCGGATTTTCCAGGTGAATATTCTCAGCGCGGTGAAACCTGAGGGTCGATTCATCTTTAAAAACCAGCCCGTCTGCCTCCGAGCGGCCCGACGTCCAATTAAAACCCTCCTCTGACGCAACGTTGCCGCGATAAATCTGAAGAAGACTGTACGAGGATTTATCTGGACTTGGTGGAGATTTGGGGCGAACTTCTGGAAAAAAACAGTTCCCAGAAAAGTTCAGAGGTTCATATTTAACCTGAAGTCTATTATAAACTATTAATTCTCAGCTCTGGTCTCCTGACAGACTCCACTAACACCTTGTGAACAACTTCATTGGGTCATTTTTTACTCTCAGAGCTTGACTTATAAGTGGAATTGGATCCATTAAGTTCTGATTTGTCCACGTTTACATTAATACAAACGTTTCCTGTATAAATTGATGCAGAAAAGGACCAAAGTGGTGCTTAAAGATCCAGCAGGATGCATAAAATGAAGGTTTTAAAGCTCAGACCGTCCTGATTTTGTCCGACCAGCCCAAAGAAACTCAGACATAAAGTGAATCTTCAGGCCGAAACACCCATGAAACTGCTGCTGCTGTAAAAGTCAGTCGGATTTGACCTCCTGACCTGCTTCGGTGTGCTTCCTCTGAGAGCTTCTGAGGTTTAACTTAACCTGAAAAGCTTCGGTTTGTCTGATGCACATCTGGATCGAAGCCTCACGTCTGTCCTCGGCTGATCTCTGGTGTTTTTTTTCCCTCCTCCTGTCGTCTCCACACGGCTTCTGTTGCCAAGTTTCAGTTCGGAAGTGTCCATTATGTCCGTTTGTCATTTAGATATCAGAGTTGAAGTTAAACGATCACATGCTGTAAATTCTCAAAATGAAACCCGTCATGTTGAGGTTACGGCCGACAAAATCCAAGAATGTCCAGTTGAAACTCAGAATTTATGGTGATAAATTCATCATAATGTACATTTCCACAGGACAGGAGGACTTTATACGCTTTATAATCTGCCTCAAAAGCTTTTAATGCAACTACTGGTGCACAAACTGTTGAGTTTTACTGACAGGAGCTCAAAGACAATCAGAAGGTCAAATATAATACAACCAACAATGTAATAAATACAGCCTCTCCGTGTCTATTTCACATTAAAAGCCAGCCCTGAACCATTGTAAGGCTTTTAATGTGAAACGTTTGTGGTGATTTTAGCTTCACAGCAATAAAAAAAAGGCCATGATTAGCGAACAAAAACAGCAAATCTGAATCTGCAGGTTGGAAAAAGACCTTGGAAGACGCTAAAAACCTTAAATTTAATCGATAAAACTGTGCTGCAGCCAGACATTTACCAAGAGTCCAGATGAAACTTTGTTAAATTACATAAAAAGAGTCCTGATGAATGTTAGAATCACATTTTTCAGTCAGATGAATTTGCTGGGCCTCTATGTTTGCTATAATCCTGACTAGGACGACCACAGTGGATGCATAGTCCTGACAGTGAAGAACCGAGTCAATATGGAGGTGTATGAGCGCCTGCAGATGCTCTTTAAGGTCTTTTCTGCTCAAAAAAACCCTTTTAAAAACATCTAAAGGTCTTTAAAAGTTAGATTTTATGAACTCTGCAGAAACTTTACACCTTTAGAAGACTCATACAGACGTTTAAAACACCTCCAGACACAGAGGTCGTCAGTGGAAATCAGAGTTTCTGTTGACGAAAACAACGGAAAAAACACCTTTATTTACTCGTCGGCACAAAACATCCAGATAAAACTTTGCTAAATTTTTTAAAAAGAAGCCTGATGAATGTTAGAATCACATTTTTCAGTCAGATAAATTTGCTGGGCCTCTATGTTTGGTATAATCCTGAGCAGGACGACCACAGTTGATGCATAGTCCTGGCAGTGAAGAACCGAGTCGATCTGGAGGTGTATGAGCGTCTGCAGATGTTCTTAAAGGTCTTTTCTGTTTTAAAAAACCCTTTAAAAACACCAAAGTTAGATTTTATGAACTCTGCAGAAATTTTTTCCCTTAGAAGAAACATACAGACGTTTAAAACCCCTCCAGACACAGAGGTCGTCAGTGGAAATCAGAGTTTCTGTGGACGGAACCCACAGAAAAAACACCTTTATTTACTCGTCAGCACAAAACATCCAGATAAAACTTTGCTAAATTACATAAAACTTTGCTAAATTACATAAAAAGAAGCCTGATGAATGTCAGAAGCACATTTTTCAGTCAGATAAATTTGCTGGGCCTCTATGTTTGGTATAATCCTGACTAGGACGACCACAGTTGATGCATAGTCCTGACAGTGAAGAACCGAGTCAATATGGAGGTGTATGAGCGTCTGCAGATGTTCTTAAAGGTCTTTTCTGCTTAAAAAACCTTTTAAGAACATTTAAAGGTCTTTAAAGGTTATGTTTTGTGAACTCTGCAGATAATTTGCACCTTCATTAGCTGATTTTGTGGAAATGTACGTTATAGAAGTGACTTAAAACTAAAAGTAAACACTGGAGAACTGTTGAGTTTGACGCAATGGCGAATCAAACAAGGGGCTCTGTCAACAAACTTGGATAAAATGTGCACATAAAAACAGAGAGAGCAGGAAATAAAGGCGTTTTGAGTGCGTTTGAGGTCGTTGACGCCTCTATAGTGGCGGATTTAATTTGAGAATTTACAGGTGTGTCGATGTTCTGCGGGTGAAAGTTGAGTTTCCACTTGAAGCTGCTTTAATATTTCAATCCCTGTATTTACGCTGTATTTAAATGGATGTCGTGTCTCCACAGTTCAACTTTAAATACTCAGATCAGTGTACTACTCACCCGTCGTATCTCTGCAGTACTGAGATACTTAATCCTCCACTCTGCTGTACTCCGTCATGTTGAAAACTTGAATTACAGGTACTGTACGCTGACAGACTTCCTGCCGTTTCCTGCTGGTTTAAATTTGGTTTTTTTGTGCAATAACTTGTGTTTTAGGCCGCCGAGCTAACTCTTATTTAAACTGTACAAAGTCGTAGCGACTGTAATTATTATTATTATTATTATTATTGTTGTTGTTGTTCTTAACACTGAATATTGAGCTTGTAAAGAATCTGAAAATGCACTTTAATGAAACGCTGGTTCAGGTCAGCAGAAACGTCCCAGATGCTGAGTTTAATTAGTTTATTTTGTGTTTTTGTCATGAAAATCTGATTCCTCTGTTTGTTTTATTTGTTTTATTTGCATTAACGCTGCGTTCATGTCTAAGTCAGGTGAAAACTTAATGCAAATAATAAGAAAGAGGAGTTCAGGTTCTCGATTTATGCTGCAGAACTCTTTTAAAATGGAAAAAAACTCATTTACAATCATTATTTTTGTGCAGGGAGATTTATTTCTCTTTTAATTAACTCAAAATCACACGTTTGATCTGTTCATTACAAACAACTGCAGTTATTTATCTCATAAACCTTTGTCTAATTTGTCATCAAACATATTAAAGTTTATATTAAATCTGATTTTACAAAGTTCCTTACAGCAGAAGATGAAATTTCTACATCTAATGGAGAAAAAAAAACATCATAAAATTTCTAAAAATCACAGAAAATTGTCAATAAATGAACAAAAAATGATCAAATTTCACTTTTTGACTGAAAAACAACCAAGTTTATGTATTTCTGTTTATGTTGACGAACAGTTCTTGTCCTTATTGATGAATCTTTCAGCTATTTTTTCCTTTTAAGTTGTTAATTTGTTCTATAAAACATATAAAACTGCGACAAAACCATCAAATTCCTCATTTTTTCCCAACAGATTGTCCAAAAATCCAAAGATATTTAGTCGACTAAAAGGTAAAACAAGCAAAATTAGTTAATTCTTATATTTGAGAAGCTTAAATCCATCAAATATTTGGCTTTTTGAGTTTATAAAGGAACTGATTGACCTGTTGTAGCTTGAAAAACAAACATTATAATCTCACTAAACAGAAGTTCAGCCTCTTTAATGTAAATTAAAATGTAGTTTATGGGAAAAACAAATGCTAGAAATAGCAAAATGTCATATCCATGCACTACATACATTAATGCTAATAAAATTATGTAAAATCAATGATAGTAAATCAAATTAAACTCAGTGGTGTCCAGTCATTATTCTGCTTGTTCTTCGCCGCAGAACAAAGGAATTTATGTTTAATGTCTGGATTTTATGTAAATTCTCCTCCGTTTTCTCCGACGACATGAACGCAGCGTTAAAACTCAACAATCTACGTTTCAGTTTTTGCTCCGATTTCCTCGTCACCACGTAGAGAAACTATCCCTCGACCAGGCTGCGAGGAACAAACCGCAACTGGTATCGTAAGTTGAGTGAGCCCTGTCGTGATTGGTCGATGAGGCTCCCTGCTGCTCATTGGTCCGTATTTATGGTCCTCTTCTGTCATTGGCTGAGATGTCTCCGATGCTGCTGAAATAAAAATAATCACCGAAAAAAGTGAGTTTGTGTTTTTGTTCTGCTGATGAAGATCTGAAATCTGCTGTTTGTTCTCTAAGGCTGTAAATAAAGAAACAAAGATGGCCGACGAGAACAAAACCTGGTCGCTGCTCAGAACTAAACCTCCAGATGGAACTAAAGAACATGAAGAGAAGCCTGATGGATGCTGGAGAACAATGTTTGGTCGGATGAAGATCGAGTTGGGCTCAGATGGACTCCAGCATGTTTGTGGATGCATAGTCCTGACAGTGAAGCACGGAGAATGGAGTGAGATGACATTTATGAAAACAAAACTGACCTGATGTTCGTCCAGAATGACTCAAAATTGTCCAAAATTACGACTTAAAATGCCCCAAATGACTTAACATTTGCCCAAATGAGTTACAAATCGTGATAAAGGGCTTCAAATTCATCCAGAATTCCTCAAAACGTAGCCAAGATGACACCAAATGTGTCCAAAACAAGTTAAAAATCGCTAGAATGACTCAAAATTTGACAGAAAACACTCAGACACCTCAGTTGATGCATAGTCCTGACAGTGAATCACAGAGAATGGAGTCAGATGACGTTTATGAAAACAAAACTGACCTGATGTTCGTCCAGAATGACTCAAAATTTGACCGAAAACACTCAGACACCTCAGTGGATGCATAGTCCTGATAGTGAAGCACAGGGTTGCAAAACCAACACAAAACAAGATAAAAATAACCACAAAAAGTTGTAAAACGACCACAAAAGCATGCAGATTACATACAAAGAGACACAGTGTGAAGGACAGTTCATAACATCAACCTTTCTTGAGAAACACAGTGAATGCATAGTCCTGACAGTGAAGCACGGAGGTGGGAGTGGGATGATATATAAAGGTGTTGATGACATTTGTAGATGGCAAAAACAAAACTGTCTAGAATGACTATTTTGTTTTCAAAATGATCCTTTTAAGGCTAAAATCTCTCAAAGCTTGCTCAAAATGAGCTACACATTGTCCATTATGTTCTCCATGTTTGTTGTGAGCCTGACCAGGACTACCACAGTGGATGCATAATCTTGGGAGTGAAACACGGAGATGCAAAACCAACACAAAACAACATAAAAATAACCACAAAAAGTTGTAAAACGACCACAAAAACAAGCAGATCACAAACAAAGAGACACAGTGTGAAGGACAGTTCATAACATCAACGTTTCTTGGCTGACACAGTGAATATATATAGTCCTGACAGTGAAGCACGGAGGTGGGAGTGGGATGATATATAAAGGTGTTATGACATTTGTAGATGGCAAAAACAAAATTGTCCAGAATGACTATTTTGTTTTCAAAATGATCGTTTTATGGCTAAAATCTCTCAAAGCTTGCCCAAAATGAGCTACACACTGTCCAATATGTCCAGCATTTGGTGTGAGCCTGACCAGGACTACCACAGTGAATGCATAGTCCTGACAGTGAAGCACAGACGTGTAAAAGCAACACAAAAGACATAAAACAACCACAAACAGAAGCAAAACGACCACAAAAACATGCAGATCACATACAAAGAGGCACAGTGTGAAGAACAGTTCATAACATCAACCTTTCTTAACAACCACAGTGGATGCATAGTCCTGGCAGTGAAGCACAGCAGTGCAAAACCAACACAAAACACACAAAATGACCAAACAGACACAAAGTGAAGGACAATTCATGACAAAATTTCACATTCTTTGGTCAGATAAAGATACATTTGTTGGAGTCCAGCATGTTTGGTGTGGACCTGACCAGGACTACCACAGTGGATGCATAGTCCTGACAGTGAAGTACGGGGTTGCAAAACCAACACAAAAAGACGTAAATAACCAGAAAAAGGTTGTAAGACGACCACAAAAACAAGCAAACACGAAGAGACACAGCGTGAAGGACGGTTCATAACATCAACCTTTCTTGACTGCCACAGTGGATGCATAGTCCTGGCAGTGAAGCACGGAGGTGAAGGGGCATTTTATTGGGTTACATGAGTGCTACGGTGGTCATTTTTGTCCTTTTGTGTCATTTTATGTTCCTTTGTGTAAGTTTTTTGCCACTTTGTGATCATTCTTGTGTTTCTTTGTGGTCATCTTTTGTTACTTTGACCTAGTTAATTTGCTTTTGTGGGTTTTTTGTCTCTTTATGTTCATTTTTCTGTCTTTTAGTTGTCGGTTTTTGTGTCGTGATTCATTTATGTCACTGCGTGTATCTGTAGTCATTTTTCATTTCTCTTTGGTCATCTTTTATCTCTTTATGGACATTTTGGTCACTTTTGTGGTCATTTTGTGCTGCTTCGTCATCATTTTGTGATTCTTTATGATTATCCTGCACGTCTTTCGATCTGTTCGTGGTGACTCTGTGGTCGTTTTGTGACTCCGTAGTAATTTTGGATCATTTATTAGTCGTTTTTTTCCTCTTTCTCTACTTTTTTGTAATTTTTTTTTGTGATTTTGTGTGTTTTTATTCTCGTTTTTGTGCCTGTTTGTGGTGATTTTCCATCTTTGTTGTCATTTTAGTTTATTTGCGATCTTTTTTTGTCCCTTTATGTTCATTTTGTGCCTTTTAGTGGTCGGTTTGTGTGTTATCTGTAGTGCTTTTTAATTCCTCTGTGGTCATTTTGTTTTACCTCTTTAGTTAATTTAGTTAATCCTTGTCATTTTTCATGAGCATGAGCGGAAACATCTGTTCACATCTGGCTTCCCTCACGTTTAATTCAACATTTAAACCAGACAACAGCATCAGCAGGTTGGACTTTGGGTCTGAATAAATCCGCTGAGCAGAACCAAACTCCGCTGAAACACATTTAAACTCGATAATCCCGCCGCATTAACGCTTCCTTCATTTTCCTGCATTAATGTTTCTGCTGCTTATCTGCAGGCGGCAGGACAAAGACGGAGCGGGGCATTCTGGGAAACGCTGTTTTAGGTGTTTGTCCTGGGAGATAAAGCCACATTACCGTCCTCCATCATCATCATCATCATCATCATCATCCTTCCTGCTGCTCTGAATGCGGTTCTATTAGAGTTATCTGGAGGGGAAGCAGCAGCGATCAGCTGTTTGTCTGAATGGACGGAGCTTTTTAACGAGCTGCTTCAATAAATAACCCACTAATGAACTCGGCTCACGTTTAGCCGCTTATTACAGACTAAAGCTGCTGAGTCATTTCTGAGCTCTTCGTGGAAACGTCGCCAAATAAATCAGTTTTGTTTGCAGCAGCCGAAGGTCTGAACTCTGAGGGAACCTTAGAAGAACAGGTTCAGCAGGAAAACCGAGGAAACAACGTAAAGACAAACAGCCACAAAAAGACCAAAACCACCACAATAAAGAAGAACCAGACATGAGTTTACCATAAAAAGATATGAAAACACCACAAAACTGAGAAAAAACATCCTGAAAAGACACAAAATCACCACAAAAACTTGAAAAAGCACCACGAAACTACACTAAACAGCCATGTTTAGGCTTGGAATCAACACGAAAAGATGAAAAATCATCACAAAGAGGTGCAAAAGACAAAAAGCACCACAGTAAGATGCTAAATCATCACTAAAAACCCACATAAGCACCACAAAACTACACTAAACCACCATGTTCTGTCTTGGAATTGTGAAAAAAGGTCAAAAACCACAACAAAAAGATGCTAAATCACCACAAAAATCCACAAAACCACCATGTTGAGGAGTGAAATTGCCACAAAAAGACCAAAATCACCACAAAACATAAGAACCAGACATGAGTTTACCAGAAAAAGACACAAAATCACCACAAAACTGAGAAAAAATATCCTGAAAACACACAAAATCACCACAAAAACTTGAAAAAGCACCACAAAACTACACTAAACAGCCACGTTCAGGCTTGGAATCAACAAAAAGAGATGAAAATCAACACAAAGACATGCAAAACCACGACAAAAAGACACAAAACCACCACAAACAGATGCTAAATTACCACAAAAAGCCAAAAAACCACAATGTTAAGGATTGAAATTGCCACAGAAAGACCAAAATCATCACAATTAGGAAGAAACAGACATGAGTTCACCACGAAAACATATAAAGCCACCACAAAAACTCACAAAGGCACCACAAAACTACGCTAAACCACCATGTTTAGGCTTGGAATCAACACAAAAAGATGAAAAATCACCATAAAACCGAACAAAATCATTCTGAAAACTCACAAAGTCATAACGAAGCTACGCTAAACAGCCATGTTCAGGCTTGAAATCATCACAAAAAGAGGAAAAATCATCGCAAAGAGACCAAAATCATCATGTTAAGGCTTTTACACAGCAGAAAGAGACACTAAACCACAATAAAAAAGACCAAAATCAACACAATAAAGAAGAACCAGACATGAGTTCGCCACAAAAACATATGAACAGCAGCCAAAGAGGAGGAAAACTACAGACACTATCTATTTCTATAAGTTGTGACACCTCAGTGTCTTTTTGTGATGCGTTGTGGTGATTTTTGATCATTTTTGTCAGTTTGTGTTCATTTTTTACCTCTTTGTCGTCACTTTGTGGTGATTTTTCAACTCTTTGTGGTACTTTCGTCTCGTTGGGATCATTTTTTCCCCATTTTTTTGTCCTGATGGTCGTTTCTTGTCTCTCATTGTTGCTTTTTTGTCTTTTTGTTCCCATTTTGTGTCTTTATCGTTCTTTTTTGCCGGTTTTGTTGTGGTTTAGTGCATCTTTGTGGTCATTTTGCAGAATATTTTTGAGTAATTTAGTATCTTTTTCTGGTCACTTGGTCTCTTTTTGTTGATTTTTCCGTCTTTGTGTTCATTTTTTACCTCTTTGTAGTTGCTTTGTGGTTATTTTACAACTCTTTGTGGTACTTTTGTCTCATTCTGGTCATTTTTTCCCCATTTTTTTGTCCTGATGGTCGTTTCTTGTCTCTTATTGTTGCTTTTTTGTCTTTTCCTTCTCATTTTGCGTCTTTCTGATCATTTTGCAGCTCTTTGTAGCGCCTTTCAATCTTTTCCCGGTGACTCTGTGGTCATTTTTGATCATTTATTGGTTGTTTTTTCTCCTTCTCTTCTTTTCTGTGTCATTTTTTGTCTTTTTGTTCTCATTTTGTGTCTTTTTTGCCGGTTTTGTTGTGATTTAGTGCATCTTTGTGGTCATTTTGCACAATATTTTTGAGTATTTTAGCATCGTTTTCTGGTCACTTGGTCTCTTTTTGTTCATTTTTACATCTTTGTGTTCACTTTTTCCCTCTTTGTCGTCACTTTGTGGTTATTTTAAAACTCTTTGCGGTAATTTTGTATCATTTTTTTCATTTTTTTCTCTCTTTACGATCATTTTCTGTCCTTATGGTCGTTTCTTATCCACCAAAAAACTGCTGATTTTGTGTCGTCGTGTTCGTTTCGTGTCTGTTTGGACTCGTGTTGCGTCTCCTCTTGTGTCTTTGTGGTCACTTTGCGTCTCTTTTAGTAATTACTGGTCTTTTGTGATCCTTTTGTGTCACTGTGTGGTCGTTTAGCTCCTCTCTGTACAAATTTTGCGCTTCTATGTGGTCATTTTGTGTTTTTCTGGTCTTTTCATTCTCATTTTGTGCTGCTTTATGACCATTTCGCAGCTCTCTGTAGTACTTTTGAATCTTTTCATGGTTATTTTGCAGTCATTTTATGACTCTGTAGTAATTTTGGATTATTCATCGGTTGTTTTTTTTTTTCTCTTTTTCTTCTTTTTTGTTATTTTTGGTCTTTCTCTGTTTGGTTCCTGTCATTTTTCGGTCATTTGGTTGTCATTTTGTGTGTTTTTGTTCTCATTTTGTGGTCATATTTTCTTATTGTGGTCATTTTGTGTCTTTATGGTCATTTTGAGGTGTGTTTTTTAAATAATTCAGCATCTTCTTGTGGTCCGTTTGTCTCTTTTTGTTGCTTTCGTCTATCTATGTGCTCATCTTTATTCTCTCTGTAATTATTTGTGGTACTTTTGGATCTTTTATTCGTCTTCTCTCGTCTCTTCTTGTTGCTCCTCACATCCACCTTCATCTTCGCCCTCTTCGTCCTCCTTCCTCTTCCTACCTGTATCCGTGGAGGCGGAGCTAATTACAGCCAATTAGTCGGATCAGATGAGGCTCTTCTGTGTCATTAACGAGGCGGTTAATTAGTGGAGCTGCAGCAGCGTGAATTCATCTCCACTCTCCTTTGAATCTTCACACTTTCACTGCTTCGAGTGACGAAGCCCTGAAACGTGCAGCAGGTGACTTTAACGTTCGTTGATTCTGAGGGAATAAAAAGCGAATCGGAGCAGAGACGAGGAGTTTGTGAGAACCAGGGAGGAGGCAGGAGGCTGGAGTCCACTGTAAGGCTGATTGAGAGTCTCTGTGGAGAAACACATCAGATAGAAGCAGATGACAGCAGATAAACGCTGCAGCGAGGACACAGAAAACCTCCGATAAGAGCTGCAGCAGACGATCCTCAGATTAGACTCGGGTCCATTGTTCAGACAGACAGAGGAAATGTCAGGACGTAGAGCCGAACACATCCAGCCAGGAGACACTCTGGTCCTCTGCTACAATAACAGCAGCTACAAGTCACCGTCCACATTTATCCCTTTTAACAGGACTTTCTCCTTCATTTCTGAGCCTCAGAACTTCATCAGTCCAGCAGACAGACTCAGGATGTTTAGGAGGAACGACACGTTGGAGGTCTGGTAGAAAAAACTGAACCCAGATCAACAGAAACAGAGACGAAGATACAATAAAAACACCAAACTAAAAAACCACAACAAGATGCAATGAGTGTGTTTGTTAGTTAGTGTGTGTGTTTGTTTGTGTGTGTGTTTGTTAGTGTGTGTGTTTGTTAGTGTGTGTGTGTTTGTTAGTGTGTGTGTGATGTGTGTGTGTTTGTTAGTGTGTTTGTTAGTGTGTGTGTTTCTTTGTGTGTGTGTTTGTTAGTGTGTGTGTTTGTTAGTGTGTGTGTGTGTTTGTTAGTGTGTGTGTTTGTTAGTGTGTGTGTGTTTGTTAGTGTGTGTGTTTGTTAGTGTGTGTGTGTGTTTGTTAGTGTGTGTGTGTTTGTTAGTGTGTGTGTTTGTTAGTGTGTGTGTGTTTGTTAGTGTGTGTGTTTGTTAGTGTGTGTGTGTTTGTTAGTGTGTGTGTTTGTTAGTGTGTGTGTTTGTTAGTGTGTGTGTGTGTGTTTGTTAGTGTGTGTGTTTGTTAGTGTGTGTGTGTTTGTTAGTGTGTGTGTTTGTTAGTGTGTTTGTTAGTGTGTTTGTTAGTGTGTGTATTTGTTAGTGTGTGTGTTTGTTAGTGTGTGTGTGTGTGTTTGTTAGTGTGTGTGTTTGTTAGTGTGTGTGTTTGTTAGTGTGTGCCTGTTAGCGTGCGCTCTGCAGCGTGCGTGCCTGTTGTGCGCCTTTGTTGGCGTGCGTTTGTTAGCGCGTTTGTTAGCGTGCCTGTTAGCGTACCAGAGTTGAGGTGCCTGCTTTCAGCGTGCCTGCCTGTGCGCCTGTCTGTCTGTACCCTGCGTGCTCCGCCAGCGTGCTCTGCCAGTGCGCCTGCCAGTGCGCCTTTGGTGCCAGCGTGTGTTTGTTAGTGTGTGTGTGTTTGTTAGTGTGTGTGTTTGTTAGTGTGTGTGTGTTTGTTAGTGTGTTTGTTTGTTAGTGTGTGTGTTTGTTTGTTAGTGTGTGTTTGTTTGTTAGTGTGTGTTTGTTAGTGTGTGTGTTTGTTTGTGTTTGTTTGTTAGTGTGTGTGTCTGTTAGTGTGTGTGTGTGTGTCAGTGTATATATTTGTGTGTTACTGTGCGTGTTTGTGTTCGTGTGCTACAGTGTGTTCTTGTTAGTGTGTGTGTTTGTTAGAGTGTTTGTTAGTGGTCATGTGTTACTGTTTGTGTGTTTGTGTTAGTGTTTGTGTGTTTGCTAGTGTTTTTGTGTGTTATTGTGTGTCTGTGTGTTACGAATACGAATACGAATACGAATACGAATACCTTTATTGTCATTGTACTCAGAGTACAACGAGATTGGGTTGCTTCCCCCTTTGTGTGTGTTTGCTAGTGTTTGTGTGTTAGTGTTAGTGTGTAGCTGTGTTTGTGTCTGTGTGTTATTGTGTGTTACTGTTTGTTATTTTTGCTAGTGTTTGTGTGTTACTGTGTGTGTTATTGTGTTTTACTGTGTGTTACTGTGTGTGTCTGTTAGTGCTTGTGTGTTACTGTGTGTGTTACTGTGTGTTACTGTGTGTGTTACTGTGTGTTACTGTGTGTGTTTGCTAGTGTTTGTGTGTTTGCTAGTGTTTGTGTGTCTGTTAGTGTTTGTGTGCAGCTGAGGGACTCTGGAGGATTTTTCCTTCCTGCAGGTTTTAAACTTTTCCTCCTCCTGCGCCTGAAGAAACAACCTGAATGAGAAAAACACAAAAAGCAGAGAAGCGACGAGAAAGAAAGAAAGAAAGAAAGAAAGAAAGAAAGAAAGAAAGACACCCAGGAAACGAGTCTCAGCGGAGGATCAGGTTCTAGTTTCTATCTGGGACTTTAAAACCAGTAAACTGGAGTTTATTTCTACAGATATTTACTAAACTGAAGGAGAAATCAGAGCTGAATGAACTATAACAGGAATCCATCACTTTCTGTGGTCTTGATCAGTTTTCTGGACGTTTAGTTGTTTAATTCATGACAGATCCTCTAATTTCAAGATTAAAATCAGCCTGAATGTTTAATCTCCACCTCCTGCTGTGATATTTCTACCATCTGAATTGGAGTTCTACTGATTAATCTGTCTTTTGATTGTTCTGAGTCGAGAAAATACGTCTAAATTCTCTGATTGCAGCTTTTTAAATGTGAATATGTTCTGGTTTGTTCCCTTGTCTCCAGTAAACTGAATACTAGTTGTTAAAATGAATTTATTCAGTCCCTCCAGGTTTTCGTGGGTGTTTTTCCAGATTGTTGCTCCTAAAATGTCTGAATTCGCGGCAGCTTTTCTAAAAAATTGCGATGTAAGTTGCGATGTTTTAAGCGTATTTGTTGCGTTAAAATTACCGGAGACAGTAAAAAAATTGCTAAAAAGTTGCATTTTTTCTTTGTTTTGTATAATTCATTAAAAATTGTAAAAGTATTCACACACACACGCTCACAGCTCGTCACGTCAGCTAATGAATCTAACTGACCTTCATTGTTTCAGTGCTGCCACAGATCTGGATGCAACAGCTTCATCACGGTGGTTTGTCTGGTCTGTGGTCCGCTGGTTTCACCCATTCTCCTGATATGTTTACGGTAGAAAAGTGTTTGTCAGTGGATGGTTTTGGTTTGTGTTCCACCTCAATATTCCACGGGGTGAAAACAGTTTAGCTCCGCTTTGGTGAAGAACATCAGGGAATTGTTTTGCAGTAGTTTTTGTTGCTATGTATCTGCATCTTCAAACCATAAACAAGGAAGTGAATCCGGTGACGTACGTGCATTACTGGGGACTGCTGTGATTGGTGGAACTCACGGGAGGTGGGACAAAATTGCAGAAACGTCGCGGTGATTGGACAAAATTGAAAGGTCGTGCAGAATTCATGGAGATTGGTTGATTGGCGTTAATTGTTGCGATCGCAACATCGCGAATTCCTGGAGGGACTGATTTACATGACTCTCATCTGTTTTTGCAAACGCAATCTTCAAATATAGGCTGCACAGTGGCTCGGTGGTTAGCAGCGTCGCCTCACAGCTAGCTACCTGTGTGGAGTTTGCATGTTCTCCCTGTGCAGTGTGGATTTTCCTTTGGTACTCCAGCTTCCTCCCACAGTCTAAAAACATGCTGAGGTTAACTGATGATTCTCAATTGTCCGTAGGTGTGAATGAGAGTGTGCTTGTTTGTCTGTCTCTATGTAGCCCTGTGATAGACTGGAGACCTGTCCAGGGTGTCTCTGCAGAGGATTAAGCAGTATATAGATAATGAATGGATGGATCTTGAAATGTTCTAGCTGTGAGGTGACGTGCTAACAACCGAGACACACACACACACACACCTGCCGGGTCACTTTAGCAAAAATGGTAAAACTTCACCAGAAGGATTTAGACATGATCTTAGCATGATTTAAAGCATGAGAGAGGGGACCGGAAAAATGTCCCACGACGCCAAAGGCCACTGTTGGATAGGAACGCAAGTGCACACACACACACACACACACACACCTACACACACACACACACACACACAGTCCTCTGTTACCTGTCGGCTGAAATATCACCTCGGCTGCAAGGCAGGTTAATTTCCAGCCTCCATTTCCTGCTTCCATCTGCTGGGGATCAACTCAGGTGTGTGTGCAGTGAAGTGTGTGTGCAGTGCAGCGTGCCGTCCAGAAATAGCCTTTATTCAGCTTTAAAAATGGAATGAATTAACAAAGTGAACGCATTTTCTTTGCTCTGAAAGTTTATGGAATGTGATTTTTCTGCACCATTCGTTTCCTTTTCTTCAGATAATCAAGACGACAGAATAAATCTCAACAGAAGAGCAAACGCAGCATTTTATTTCAGTATCCTATTTAATTATCCCAGTACTGAAGGCATCATAAAGGTATACCTTTATGATGCCTTCAGTAAATCACACATTTTGTTTAATTTTTGAAATGAAAAGAAGAAAAAAAGACACCCTGCCTTAATGAGGAGCCTTTCTACAAACTACATTCTCTCATCCGAGGTATTTATCTCTACATCAATCTAGTGGACTTCTTTATAGCACTCGGCCCTGTTTAGTTATCACCTTTATTTACTTGTCTGTATCTGTAGTAGATAAAAGAAGCCATCTGAAAGTTTTAAGGTAATTTTATAGAGAGAAAACTTTAACTGTATTATAATACCTCAGTATAATACAGCTGACAGAAGATGCTGTTGACTCTAATTTTGATTCGACATGTTGATATTTAGATTTTTGTTCTTTTCTAGTTACTGTATTTACCTTTGTGTTGCTTGTGAGCTTCAGAAAATTACATATTTTGCTGATTTTTGAAGACAAAAGAAGTAAACAGCAAATAAGATGCACCTGACCCTTTTTTGGTGTGTATATAAATTTTTTAAATTTCAAAATCTTACATTTATTTATAAAATGCAAAAATAAAAACAAAAAAAAAAGTTATATACATACATATTTGTATTTATTTATTTATTTTTTGTTTATGAAATAGTTATATTTTTATCCTTGCTTTATACTATTTATGTCATATGTATATAAAATATATGTACATTAAACATTATCATTGTTATCTTTGTATTTCCTCAATAAATATATTTTTTTATTTACATCTTTTAAAAAATATATGAAAAAATGTATAAATATATTTTTTATTTATTCATATAATGTAAAAAATAGAAGCATAGAAGTGTTTTATAAACGCTCCAATGTTTATTTGTTTTGTTCCCACTGCGCATGTCTGTTCGGAGTCAGGAAGTCGATAAAGTTTATTGAAAAGTTTGAAGTCACCTTTCCCCGGACTCAAGATGGCGGACGGAGAAATGGAGCGGGAACGTCGAGCGGCATCTCTTTCATCTGAGTCTAGCAGCTTTTCAGCTTCTAGGAGGAAAACGGTTCGCTGGATAAAACTTCTGAGGAGTGGAAACGTTTGGCAAAATCCCGGCGAACCACCGGAAGAAACGTTTTTGGTCGGTAAACACGGCTTCTGTTTGTATCGATGCAAACTCTGTTTAACGTTAGCTTACAGCTAGCGCGCTAACGGCATCGCTAACCTGAGACTCCCTGAAGCTTGAAGCCAGAAGAACCTCTGCTGCGCGGATTATTTTCATGGATTTACAGAATCTGAGCGGTGATGGAGATACTGGAGATGGTATAGAAGAACACTTAGATGCCACTTTTTATGTTTTCGTGACAGAAATGCTGTTTATGAAGAGAATCTGAAGCCAAGCTAAAGGAGTAGCTGCTCCACATACAGGTAATTCTAATGAACTTGCACTTGATGGGCAAATATGTCACTTTTTACTCTGCTATATTTATTTTAAAGCTTTAGTCACAGGCTACTATGCAGATTATAAATTACAGACAGACAATATATATACTAAATTCACAACTTTTCTGACAATATGAGTATAGCATCAGATTGCACAGGTGTTTCTAATTCACTGTTTGGTCAGTATAAACATTTACACACCTTTTAAGATGGATTACTTTTTTCCTATTGTTGATTAATCTATCAGTTATCGTTATTTGGTGAGTAAAATATCAGAAAATAGGGAAAAATGTCGACTGGTGTTTCCCAAAACCAGACGTCCTGTTCTGTTTATAACCTCCAAAAGTCATAAAGTGACTGTCACTAGTTTGAACATGCTACTGTTAAACTTTGTAAAGGGCTAGAAGAAGGTATTCAAGGTTTTGGACATTTATTAGTATGTGTATTTACTGGTTACGTTAAAATATGTGAGTTTTGTTATTAAATAAGTAATTGAATAAGAGAAAAATGTCAGAAAAGGGTGGTAAACATCTGTTATAATTACCTCTATTCCTAATTAGTGTTCTCAGAGGGCTTGTTTTTAATCACACAGCACCAAAACATGACAGTTTTGTTGGCTCCAGAGCTGCAACTGAGTGTTAATTTTATTGTCGGCTAATCTATAGAAACAATAGATGAGTTGTTCTTGATGAAATGTAAGAAAATTATGAATAGTCTTGTTTTGTCTTTGTTGTTTACTGTCACAGAGGAGGAAAGAAAACAGGGAATATTCACATTTTAGTTGCTGCAATCACAGAATCTAGACTTTCTGTGTTTAACAAAAATATTTAAACCAGTTGTTTAATTATTAGAATTGCTGTAGGTTAATTTAACAGTTGACAACTAATTGATAAATTTTTGCAGCTCCAGTATTAATGCTGATTCTCTCCTTTTAAAGCTTTAGTCAGAAGACGCTTTGCAGGTTATATACTACCTGCTGCAACCTTTAAATTAAACATTATATGCAAAAACTGAAAGCGCAGAAGCTGTACAAGAGTAGAACATAAAGCAGAATTAGTTTGCACAAATAATCTACTTTTCAGTGAGTTTAACTGTGCAATGAGTCACTCTGCACACTGAGTACTTTTACTTCATGTACGTGACTTCTAGGGTATTTTGGTCTAATTGGTGCTTTTATAAGACTGAAATATCTGAGTACTTCCTGGGTCGCTGCACCTATTACCTTGATTTTCTGCCTCATGGTTACACCTGTACAATCTAACCCACTTCAGCCTCTGCGTTAACGTCTGCTTTTATGACTCCTATAAACCGCCGTAGATTATGTGGCTTGGCACTGAGGCTGCAGTTAGCGGCGATGATGTACTGGAGGACGTTGTGTTCCGACGCTGTGTTCACTTTGTCCTGCCTCTTGCATTATATGGAGCTAAAACAAGCCATCGGAAGACATTAGTGTGGAATTAAGATAATAATATCTGGTGTTTATCACAGTAAATGCGTGTATTGATCATAAAAATAATTGTTGCATTTTATTCTGTGCACTAAAAACATATCTCAACAGGAGATCCAACTTAATATTTAAGAATCTCATGTCAGCGGGCGATTTTAATGTGATTTATGGAGCAGTTTAGAGACAACCATGACAGTAATAGGAAGCCTTAAATCACGGAGGCGTTGCTGTTTTGAGGGGTTGTCAGGCTTTCCACACGTCTTACTACATTTCTTTTTACTACCCGTGGCCGGCAACAACAACAGCAGCACAGTAAAAATATTAATTCAACTTTATCTTTTCGTGAACTTCAATTACATAAACTGCTCCGAAGGCGAACTTGTTGTTGCAGAAAACCGTGCAGCGCCGTTGGCCTCACATCCACATGCACCCAAATATAATTTAGTCGGGAGGTGTAAAGAGCTTCCAGCGCCTTAAAGTCTGCTTTGATTGGTAATTAGCCGAGCCGCGCAGGAAGGAAACATTGATTCGGCAACTTAATCACACATCTGGAGATTTGAAGCGAGTTACATGAAATGAAAACAGCTTTTCAGATGAAAAATAACCTGCAATCATCCTCTTGGCAAATGTGTGGGAAAAAAAAACAAAGTAAAATCAACCCTTCATTTCCCTCTTTGGTAAATTCTGCTCAGTCATCGCAGCGAGAGCCTCTTAAAATGTGCATGGGTTTTCTGGGTTTGTCGGCTTCCTGTGCTCACAGGCTTTAACGTACAGCTCAAATTATTATTGGATTAATCAATTAAGCGACGGAAAAGTAAATGTGGATAATGTTTTAAACAAAAATACCAAAATTCTCTTTTTTTTCCTGTGCTGCAGCGACAAAGCAATGAATCAGCTAGCTGTGGTTTGAATCATTTTTAAGGAAATAAAGTCTGAATTCTTTAATTGCAGCTTCTTAAATCAGAATATTTTTTGGTTTCTTTTCTCCTTTATAACAAAAAGCGAAATATCTTTGAATTGTGAGTAAAAAAAAAGACATTTGAGGAAAAACTGATCAATATTTTTCACCATTTCATGACTCTTAATAGACCAAACAACTAATTGGTTAATCCAGAAAACAGTTAACAGATTAATGGATTAATTGACGCTGTTGGATAAATCAAGCCATCCCAATACATTAGTTTGGAATTTATAAAAGGTAGTTTTCACGGTGTTAAACTAAACAATTTATTAATGAATTAAGGTAAAAATCAGCAGAGATATTTGTCAAGAAAGCAATTGTTAGTTGCATGGCTCTTTTTATTCCTTATTTGAGTAATAAACATGTTTTTTTTTTCTGATTTAACAAGCAAAGCTAACATTCTTTGATAATAAAGTGCAAGTCTTTCTTCTAATAAGTGTCCCTCTTCTTGTAGACCTTTGCTAAGTTGAAGGGTAGCGTCTCCAAATTAGCGACATGTGAAGTGTTTTCTCACTGAGTGTTTTGTCTGGGAGTTGAAGTAGAAGTCAGCAGATATGTTGACCATGAAAATTATTGTTAACTGTGTGGCCTTGTTGATTTTTTAAAAATGTTTTATCCCGTACTTGATTAATATAAACATTGTTTTTCCTGACAAAACAAGCAAAGCCAGTGTTTTTTAATAATAATGTATTTTGATTAATAACAGTGAACTTAAGTGTCCTCCTTCTTCTAAACCTTTGCCTTGTTGAAGAGCAGCTCGTTGAAATTAGTGACACATCCAGTCACTTTATGATGCTTGTTTTGGTGCGTTCGGATGCATATTTTATATTTGTGAGGGTGTGTTTTCAAGCTAAGACCTGATCTCAAGTTCAATTTGCAGTTAAAATCTTTTGTTAACAGCCAGACGAGTTCATTTTATAACATTTTCCTCCTGAAAGCTGGCACTGACCATGTTCACAAACACAAAACTCTGTTCTCCCACGCCTCCCGTGTGTTTGAAAGCAGCACACCTGAGCAGGTGTTTCACTTCGACCAGAATGCTGCAGAATCAGTCATCAGAAAGAGAAACTTCCCTCAAAGCTCCACAGAGTTTTGATGATCTTTTTTGCTCTGAAACAGAAACGCTGAAGAGAAGCTGAGCGACGCAACAAGACGAAGAGTTGGAAGAAGCACGACGACGCCGTGAAAGGTAACGAGGCTGCTGCTGTCGTGTTCGAAGGCTCCTAAATTAGACTCCGCTGCTGTTTGTGGTTGCTGTGATTCTTTACTCGGGGTTTTTGGAACACAGATATTGATTATACGCGCCAGAGGATGTTGCTGCTTTGTGGTTCTGCTTGTGTTGCTGCGGCACCGACTCGCTGTTTTCTAAACTGTACATCCTGTGAAAACGGGCTGTGATCAAAACAGCACAGGTATCGGCACCCAGAGAAAGCTTGTGGTTGTTCTCCTTTGCCGTGTTTGCTGTCGCATTTCTATAGATTGAAGCGTGGAAACTGTATGCTGAAGTGATTAGCTGAAAGTCGCATCGCAAACTCAGAACACCCAAAACAAACTGGAAGCTGAAACGCTCAAACAGATTTATTATTATGTGTACAGATCTTATAGCTGCTTCAGTATCAGTATATATCTCAGCTGATATTTAACCAGAAATGCTAACAAAGGCTAATCAAACATCCTGGCTAGAGCATTTAATTTAGGATGAGTTCCAGTAGCATTTTATTAAGTCTCGACCCTTTTTATTCTGATTTATTCGGCGGCGAAGAAGCTCCAAAGCTTCACAGATCTGTTTTTTGCAACCCAACATATAGCTTGATATTTAAGACGCTACGTGTCTTAATTTTAATTGTGACTCGGGGACCAATTAGCAGGCAGCGTGACACCGACACTTCTGTCTGCGAGGGGAAAAAAGCAGCGTTCGGTGTTCGCTGGGGAAGGTGAGGTAAAAACAACGCGGCGAAAACTCAGTGATTAACAGTGAAGGAAATCCCTGATGTTTTGAGAGAAGCCTTACCTGAAGGTTTGTTTCGCTGCTGTGGTGCTGCGGAACGCCGAGGCCTCAGCTCTCCCATCTCAACTCATCAAAAGTTTAACATGTCGGACGGTAGATATTTAAGGAATCAAAACATAGAATTAATACTGAATGCAGTTGCATCTTGATTTAGCATCTGGGTTGTTCCATCTGAAATCATCGGGTGCCTTCTGCTCTGCCACTTCTGATTTGTTTAGATATTTAAATTGACATCTGCGAAACTGTAGCTTGATAAATCAATCAACTTGATAGATAATAGATGATAATAAAAAAAAAAACAAGCAAGGTTTTTTTGCACGTTTAATTTGAGGCCGTTTGAACGACAACATCTCAGGAACCATTGAAGATAACAACCTGAAATGTTCTCTGTTATTTCCCATCATGTCATTGATTCCGAATCTGTAATGTTCAATAGTCCTTGAGCAAATATTCACAAAACAATTGATAATGCAGAATAATAATAGCAACAATAAATGTTGTTATAACACACTTTTTATTTGAGGAAATCTCAAAGTGCCACAGCACACATTAAAAAGGAACAGTACAAACATAAACATTTAAAAAGAGTGCTTAAAGTGAATTAAAAGCCTCTTTAAGCCTCTGAATCAGCTGCAGCTTGTGGAGGCTTTTGCTGGGGGTCCCAGTGAGGAGGGCGTTGCAGTCGTCCAGCCTGGGAGGAGATGAAGATGTGGACGAGCTTCTCAGCAAACGTCTGCTAGGGATATTTTCTGAGCCACATGTCACAATAATACAAAACTAAACACATAGAATACTTTTAATATGAAATACTCGGCCACAAAAATGAATGAACTTCCAGAAGTGATTGACAGGATTCAGATTCTGGATCAACGACATGATGAGAAATAATCTTTAGTAGGTCCTGAGATATTGTTGTCCAAATAATCCCTCAAATTTCAGTGTGACAATTTTCAAGATGGCGGATAGTGTTGTCATATTTGAATATGTTTTGACTCGGTTATATGATTTTTATGATATTAACAGTGTGCTGTACTTTTTTTGACTGCTTGGAATTCAGTTTTAGCAACAGAAAGCATCTATGAACCTTATAAAACAGTAAAATCTGGCTGATTCAAAGTCAGAATAGAATAGCAAATGTCTTTTTACCTTCGCAAAGGAGGTTATGTGATGGCCGGCTTTGGTTGGTTTATTTGTTTGTTTGTCTGTGTTCAGAATAACTCGAAAACTCATGGACGGATTTGGATGAAATTTTCAGGAAATGTGTGAAATGGGACAAGAAACTAATGATGACATTTAGGGACTGATCCGGATCACCGTCTAGATCCAGGAGTTTTTTTTAATCTAAGTGTAACCAGGTGGACAATTAAATGTGGTTTACTCTAAAAGCCACCAGAGGGCACTCTTGTTTTTGGGGTAACCCCCTCTAACCACATGACATTTTGGGTCTCCACGTGACAGACAGCGACAGTGACGGAGTTCTCTTTCCTTCCTGAGCGACATACGCACGGTTGGGCCGGCATTCTTATCTCCGGTTGTCTAAGAAGCTGGGAGGCTGTTAGGAGCTGCCGCGCTAGAGGCCGCGCCTGTTCATTAGGTCGGATGGGGTGAAGGCCGCATTGTCAGTAGGACATTTGAACTGTCTGTAATTACATTTGTATCTGTAACGTTCCATACAAAATATGTGAATTAGGAGATTGTGTTGGGGGTGGACTGAAGCTCCTTGGCGGAGGTATGAACTCTCTGAGGGCTTTTCTAATTATATTATGGTTTTACTGTAGTTGGAAATGTTCACATTAACAGTGACACATCCTTTTGGACGTTGGGTCAGTCCGACTAGTGCCAGGAGTTGATTCAGAGGATATAGCTGAGCTCTGTGGCAAAAACCTCCACACCCCATGCATGTTACATCAGTAGATTGCCAAACATTAATGCATGTTTTCAAAAGAAATGTGTAAAATGTGTAAATTGAGGCGTTAGAACATGAAAATTTGCAGTCTTCATGCTAAATTGCGCACAGTTTGATGCCAAAACTAAGTGAATGGCTCTGGAGGATCATGCTGCGTGAAAACGTATGGGATTACATATTGCAGATTTAATGAAAACAACCCTGTGGTGGACACACAGGACAGTTCTGGTGCTTTTAACAAAATACATGCTCTGATGTTTGCACCACTACATAGATCAGCCAGTTGTGCAAGTTTATTTGTGTTTGAAGCAGTAATAATGTGTTAATTTACTTCACGTCGCGCCCCTCTCAAGTGTACATTGGATGTCGAAGTGATGTATTGTGCAGCCCGAGCTTACTCCATGTTGCTCTTGAAAAATTAATATCAGAATATGCAGTTTATGTGATATTTAAAAGTTCTGCGTCGGTGGATGTGAATTCAGTCCGTGCAGCCACATATTGTCAGCGGAGCTTATGCTAATTTTATCGTCGGTAGAGATTAAATCAGGAAATGATGGCACGTTTACCATCTAAAAAACCTTCCTCCTGCTTCTCCTGTGCAGGTAGTAAACACTAAAACAACACAAGGTAAATTCTTCCTGCTTGTGCCACTAAATATGAGACGCATGCTGGTGCTGCTTGTGTGGTTTTGACAAGTGTTTTGTGTTTACTGGATGAGGAGTGTCTTCATTAAGGTGTTAAAGTGGGGTATCGATCCGTTTGGACGGAGGCGAGGCTGTTTTGTGCCTTTCGATTGTCTTCCTCTGACACTCGGCGGTTTATTCTCCTGCCCTGTTGCGAAGCGCATGGGAACGAACACGCGTGATGACTCTGCAGGGACAACATGGGCCCTGTTTAATGTGAGCGCGCCGTCTGCGGTTTACATTTGATTTACATTTAGATGGCTGCTGTCGCTGCTTCATGCATCGCGCGCTGCGACTCTGCTGCGCCGCCTGCTCATTGTGCAGGAATCACCCTGAGTGTGTTCGGTAATGATGGAAACACATGCAGCGCTGCTCCACGACAAGTGTTTTGCTCCGTGTGCATCACATCGATTTTTTTCTTTTCCCCTCTTGAGGTCGGAGTTAAAGCCTTCTCCTCTTTTGCATCACGGCTGCTTTGAGTTTGCAGGTTTTAAAAGCCTCACAAGAATTAAAATATTCATGTATATGTATTTATTTAAAGAAAACTCACCCTGCTATGATGATTTTTCTCGACTACATCTTGTTCATTTTGTATTTATTGTCGAAGAGTCAAATGTTCATATGATTATCTGCTGTTCCATGATGTCTTCTGAGTGTGTTTCAGTTGTTGAATCAAAAAGATACTGACAGTTTTGGTTGCGGTTTCTTATTTTAAACACCAGAAGGAGGAAATTTGAAGAAGAACGTAATTGTGACTGCAAGTAATTAAGACATAGATGATACTTTTTTAATGTTTACATCCATATTTCAGGGTAAAAGAGGTGAATGTCCGTTTCGTTGTCATTTTTATATCTGAAAATTAGAATTTGTCTGTCCAGGGCTGGACCTTAACATTAAAGGAGTTGTTGAAGTCATTGTTGTCGCCAAAATAACACAGTTAATAAAACTTGTAATGGCCTCATCCCAGCTTTTCTATTAGAAAAAAGGCGTTCTCCGGTCCAAACAGTCCATGTAGATGATTTCATTTGGTTTTAGCTTGGGCAGAATTGGCATTATAACATCTTATTTCACTATTTTCCAACGATTTTTTGGTCTCACGCCTGTCTGAGTGCGCTACAGCTGCACTGCAAAAAAAAAAAAAAAGAGAACTGTATTTATTAATTACAGTTTTTCCACTAATTTTTTGAGCAGTTTACATGTGTTTTTTCCTGTTTTGTTAAATCACAATAATCTAAAATTGACATGTCAACCACAAACAAATAAATAGATAACGTCCACATCAAAAATCTGTATTTTTACAAATAAATAAGTTGTTCTTTTACCGTGTTTGTAAAATACACCATTTTTTACTGTATATAAATCAGCAAAAGCATAATTATATTGCAGATAATTGCTGTTATTTGAAAGGAAAATTTTGTATAATAATGACTGAAAATAGTCTCCACCTCCAGCCCCTGTATTTTTCTTTATTTTTACAAATAGTAATAATTAATTTATAATATCTTCCTGTAAATGTACACTTTTTTTTAACTATATTTAAATCCACAAATGATGTTGTTTTTTTAGATATTTGCTGGTATTTTTATTTTTTTTTCGTAGTGTTGATGGTTTTTGTTATATATGATATTCCACAGTTTTTAATGTATTTTTTCTGGCATGCTTGTTTTTTATTTTTAATTTTTTCAGGAATTTTAATTTATTTTTTATTTATTCATTTTTTATTTTTACACTAATGCGTGTTCCTTAACCTGCTTGTGAGGCGTTCAGGGAACAACTGTAAATTGTACTTCCTGTCAGAGTACAGATGTTCAGCTAGTGAGGGTCTATAAGAGTGACATCACAATTAATGTATTTTCAATTGAGGAAGTTAGTCGTTAGCTGGAATCCAGGTTATTATATTTACTTTCCAGACTCGGTGAGATGTCAGGCTGGTAAAATCAACGCTTCGAAACCACTTTGTGTAACAGATTCACCCTTCTACCTCAGAGGGCTTTATTTGCCGACGTCTGTGTTTGTTACGAGAAGCAATTTAAACGCTGAAATGTGAGAAGAGGCCAATTATTTCTGAACGTAATCAGACTTGCGGAGCGTCTTTCTTTTAAAAACAAATGCAGAACCAGCAGTTTGGATTCTGGCAGGAAGTGTGTTTTGGTCCTAAAATGATGATGGTGATGTAACGGCAACGGAGAGGAGCGGCGCTTAGATTGGAGTCTGATTGTGTGATGCTGAAATAAACAAAGCAGATTGTGTGTTTGTGTGTGTGTGTGTGTGTGTGGTCGGCAACCGCCACAGGCAAGGTTGACCGAATCCCAGCATCTGTAATCGCATCTTTATGTATGTAGCTGCTGCTCCGTGTGCACGTTTTTCTCATGTTTTGTCCGTGTCTGTGTGTGTGTGTGTGTGTGTGTGTGTGTGTGTGTGTGTGTGTGCGCGGGGTTGCTTATGTTGTGGGGACCTTATAGTGGCACGACAACTTCCTTCTGGGGACAAAAAACAAGTTTCTGGAATGAAAATCAATAAATTCCAAGGTGAAGATAAAGTAGGGAAGTAGTTGTTGTGGCTGAGGTTAAAGTAAGTCTCCACTGAATGCGAGCCGGTATATTGTCCTCTGAAGTGTGTGTAAGTGTGTGTAAGTGTGTGTTTGCAGTAATGAATCTGCAGTTTGTGACTTATTCATGTTCAACCTTCTGTCTGGCAATCTCCATTTTTATTATTTTTTGCTTGAATTTTTCCTTTAACAACCTCAGATGGCGTGATGATGACCGAGGAAGCGTGTGCGCGTCTGTGTGTGTCTTTGCGTCTGTGTGTGTGTGTGTGTGTGTGCGGTGCAGCTGCAGCCAATCATGAAGGCAATCTCTGGCGCCCGTCTTTCCATCAGCGCGGCCATAAACGTCGAGGTGGCAGTAAAACGGGAGTGACTGATTTAAGAGCCGCCACCGCTGATTTTTATTGCCGCCATCTTTGTTTTGGGTGGCGCGCTGCACACAGATTACATTAGCGACATGATCGGGGTTGTGTTTGTGTCGTCCTCTTCAGTGCAGCATCCTTCATCTCACTTTCAGTCTCTGTGAGATTCATTTTCAACGGAGACGATAGAACCGACCAGAACTCATCTTACTCAGCAGCATGTTGGCCGTTTTAATTTAATTAATTGTAATAAACTTTAGCTTTATAGCATCTTTCATGTTATAAGTTGCTCTACAATAGAAACCATAATAATAACATGGTTTCCCCCAGAAAACTTGCTAAGCCTGGTGGTAGAGAAGCCCACCAGCGGCCCACCGTGTTTTTGTTAAAAAAAAAAAGTTAAAAGTTGACAGGAATTTTGAAATTATGACTATTATGTGTTATTATGAGACATTTGTTAACAATACTTAAACGTAGAGTCTTATAAAAAGGCATAATCTTGAAATACGGTTTTAACAAACACAAAAAACACAATTAAAATAAATAATATCAGTTGTTTTCACTGAAGTTACATCCTAGTGAATCTTAAAACAAGCCATTGCTGGTCACATTTAAAAGTAAAATAAATTAACATAAATAAAAAAGTACAAACATGGCCAAGGGGTAAAACCAGGGAACTCAAAGGCTGAACAGGTCTGCTGTGCTGTGTGACCTCTACTACTTATTGCTGCACATGGTTCAGGTTGGATCAGTGCATCAATCTGTCTGGGTTTACCATACTGGGTCTGGTAGAGACATCCGCTAAATTTAGGGTCAGCTAACCATTTTGGATTAACTCCACTAGTTGGATGTTTACCATCGCGGCTCGCAGAAGGCTGCTCCGACGACATGCTAACATCCGTGCTAACTCCCACTGGCTTTGCCTCATCATGGAGCCGCGGCTCGGTCGGCTCTCCGGGGATGAACTCCCCTTGGCCTGGGGGTGAACGAGCGGCTCATGGTAGAGGTTTTGGGCGTTCAGATGATGGAAAATACACCTGACCTCTCAGCCCCCATGTGTTCAAGTGTATCAACCTATAAGATGTCGCCATTACGCTTTCAACCGTATCACCAGATGCGGTTAAAACCTCTGTATACCGTCTTTGCTATCACTGTTTTGGTGCATAAAAAAACCTATTTAAAGAAAGTAAAGAAACAAGACTTATAAAGCACTGGGGGAAACCCTGAATAACATAAACACAACTCAAATAAATACAACAGTTACCATGGTAAAAGCCTGGCATCAGTGTTTAGTATCAGCTGCTGGTAATGGTCGAGTCTAGAAGTGTTATTTCTTAACTGTTAATCAATTATAATTTAACTGATTAAAGATATAAACACTGAAAGGGAGAAAGACTGTGGCAGTTCCATGTTTGCAAGCAGAGAGCGGTTAGGGAGTTTAGCCACACTATATGAAATGAAAATGTTTTGATTGACAGTGTTTTTAAGGTTGGACATGTGAATGAATACTTTTTTGGTTTTACTTGTTAAATCTATTCATCCAGGTACTGCGGAGGCAATTTCTGTTGAATGAGACTTGAATTAAACTTACTTTCTGGAGGTTTATATTCAGCGTCTGTTCAGAATAAGCTGAGGAGGAGGAGTGAGTGAAAGAAAACGCTACAGAAGGTTTAATACAGTCAAGGTCATGAGGATGCCAGTTAGTCGTTGTCCTGAGCGGATAGCTTCATGCTAAACATCCTCCATCCGTAAAGGCTCTTTGTTGTCATGTTTCTGTCCTTGCCTGGAGGCAGAGTGAAGCCAACAGGGCTACATTTAAGTGTTAAAGCAGTAAGCTGAGGGTTATGTACAAGTCAGAGTACAGCAGATGAGTAGATGTATGGAAAAGTTAGCTACGGTCACTTCTGTTTGAGCTAGTCGGTTGGAGGCCAGTGTTTATAAGAGTGTGGAGAAGGTTTATAAAGCCTTATAATAAATATAAATAAAATAAACATAAGGTCGCTATTTCGTGGATTTCGTCTATCGCAGGGGGTTCTGGAACCTAACCCCCGCGATAGGTGAGGGATCACTGTACTTAATCACAAAAATGAAAATAAGTGAGGATAAAGAAACAATAACACACGTTAAAGTAAGGTTTCGGTGTTACTGTGACTACTGATTAAGTTTCCACCGCTGCTATGACATCCAGGTTTAGTGTGCTGTCCACGCTAAAAACACAAAATGAGTGGATGTTTATGTTTTTATCTATATAGCTTTTATTTTTATTATTTTTAACCATTTTTCCTTGTTTGTGTGTACAAACCTGGCCATTAAAGCTGATTCTGATATTATTAAATAACGTCATATTATTAAATATGAATTTTTGATGTGGACAATATGTGAAAATATCTATAATCTATATTTTTGTCCTGTTTTTTTTCAGGCATCATGTAATTTAATGCTTTTTCTTTGATACATAACTAGATGTCATTTCTGTGATATATTACTGGATAATATTTGTAATTGACCAAAACTGAGAAAATATATTAAACAGTTTAAAAATTATTTCTCATTTTTCAGTCTTAAATATACTTAATTTTTCTCTCAAACAATGGCAAATTTTATATTTTTGTAAATTACTGAAACAGGAAAAATGTGTGAAATAACGTTTTAAAAAATTATTTCCCATTTTTACAGTATTTTTTCAGATTTAAATAAATATTAAAATAATTGTTTAATTTCATAGTCAAAGATTGTAAGAGAACAAAATGCCATTTGTAGAAATACTGAATTTTTGATGTGCAGTTTTTAATCATTAACATGTAAATTAATGCATTTTTTTGTGGTTTTGCTAATTATAATCTGTGATTTAACAAAACCTGAAAATCTGTAAAATTAAGGTAAATTAAATAAATAGTTTAAAACTGTTAAATTTTTCGTTAAAGCGTGTTGTAATTACCAACATTATTATACTGACACAACTTACCGAAACAATGTTAAAACAGAGAAAACATGTCAAATATAATTTTAAAAGAGTTATTTCCCATTTTTAAGTCGTAAATGCACGTAATTTTCCTTTAAAATAATGGCAAATATCTGTAAATAAACTTTTTCGGGGGGCTAATTTACATAAATTTCTAAAAGAATAGTGTAATTTCGCAGTCGGCCGTTGTAATCACAATATGCTGTTGATAAAAATACATAATTTTTGATTTTATGTGGAAATTATTTACGATTTTTCCCCGTTTTTTTAATTGTCAACATGTAAATTAATGCATTTTTTTCCCTGTTTTTAGTAGTTTTATTATCTTTAAACTAACAAACCTTGTAAAATCGGTAAAATTACAGTGAATTATTAAAGAATTAATGTTAAAAATTGTTTATTTCTTCAATAATTACTCACATTATGTCGACACAACTCACCAAAACAATGTCTGAAACTTAAAGGTTTGTCAGATTAACTTTTTCTCTTGGTGCCCAATAAAAATTCGCAGTAATAATCGTCAGTGTCGCCTGAAATTAAGCATTTCACTGCGGTGTTCGTTTCAGCTGCATCACCCAGCAGCGCTCCTCTTTGTATTTGAATTAAACACGGCTGCTGTCGGCTTTAATTTGGGGCTGTTCTCGCGTCGCGGGTCGGAGGTGTGAGCTGCAGTTTGCATCGAAGCAGCTGAAGTCAGAGCTCCAGTCAAATCCGAACATATTTTTCAGATTCGCTGTGACTTGCACTCGCGGAGCTCGCCACAGCGTCTCCTCTGGGAATAACGTGCGTGGAAATGACATTCAGAGACGCTCCATATGGCTGCAGAACTTGGCTGAGGAACATCACACGTTCTGCGGTGGTAGTTGTCTGTGTAAAGAGCTGCTAATAGCTCATTTGGCAAACCTTTAATTTGCACTAGTTTGCCAAAATATGTGGCTTAAGATGGAGCCTGCAGCGTAACGTGATAATTAATGTTTACACCCCCCATATCAGTGTGTTGGAGGAGGTGCGACTGAATCCCTCTTTTCACCTCGACTCCTTCAGATGTAGGCCTCAGAATGTAAACAAATGAACACACACCGCTTCCTGTGATCCCCAAGTGAAGACACACACACACACACACACATGCTGCGACACAGTGTTTAAGTGGACAAGCTATCGCTGAGCTAATCACCGGCCGCTTTGTGTAAAGGGATAATCTGCTGTTCTTTATCTGCCGCAGCACATAATAGGATTTAGAAGTTGAGCGGGCGCAAACACAGTCACACTGAGTTCACTGTATCAGTCCTGTCGTCCTGAGGCGAAGCTTTCTGTGTTAATCCTTCATCTGTTGATTAGTAAATCGCACAACTCAATGTGTATGTGGTTCAGAGATTCCCCAAAACCATCTGATTCGACCCGAACTGGTGCTCGGCTCTGATTAAGACTTTCAAAAATCCTGAATAATGAAGAAAAAGAAAACATGCATGAATAAGTCAACAGAACTGAATGAGTGTGGGAATAACAACTTAATAAGGAAGTCCGGTAGTTTCTAGGGCTCGTCCCGAGTATTCGAATATCTTAATATTCGTTTGTTGTGGCGGTATTCGAAGAATAATTTTCATATTCAAATGTTCATGTGCACTGTCGCTGGGCGCCACCAAGTGTTGCCGAGGCTGCAGTACGCTGCAGTACGCCATTGCTGAGGCTGTAGTACATAGCTGAGCGTCGTCAAACGCTGCCGAGTGTTGCAGAGTGTTACCAAGGCTGTAGTACATAACCGAGCGTCGTCGAACGCTGCCAATGTTGGCGAGCGTTGCTAAGGCTGTAGTACATAGCCGGGCGATGTCGAACGCTGCCGAGGCTGTAGTACATAGCCAAGCGTCGTCGAACGATGCCGAGCGTTGCCGAGGCTGTAGTACACCGATGAGCGCTGCCGAGTGTCGCCGAGCCTCTAGAATGCCGCAGTGGTTCTAGTACGCGGACCTGCCAACTCCAGTGTGACGCTACGGTGTCAAACCCCCCCAACATCGCGGCACAAACCGGATATTCGAATATTCAGCGAATATTGGATCTAATTCAATTCAATTCAATTCAGTTTTATTTATATAGCGCATATTTACAACACAGGTCATCACATATCATAATATGGAATATCGTAATTCCAAATATTTGTTAAATATTTGGAATTTAACAAAACAGGAAAAATGTGTGAGATAACAGCTTGCATTTTTTTCATTTTTTAATCATTAATATGCAGATATTAATTAAAATAATGACAAATCTCTGTAAAGGGTTTTATTTTTGGTGATTTAAATATATAGAAAAATAATAGGGTAACTTTACAGTCAGTGCTTTAATAGAATAGGTTTTTGACGTGGAGATTATTTACAGTTTTGGTCTGTTAATAAATTACAGTAAAATTTTATTCTATTTTTTTAAGTGTGGCGTAATTTTTACAACACAGCAGTATCTGCAAGTTTAGAGGTTTGTCTGTGTTAATAAATTGGAATTTTTACTTTGCAATCATGCTTTTAATTGATCTGTGGTAACAGGAAGAAGAAAGAAATGAACTATGATTTATGCAAACATTTGGAGACCAGCAGGGATGTCGTGTAGAAGGGAAAGCAGTGCTGTGTTTATTTAAATGCAGAAGTACAATAATAATATTTAGCCTGTAAAATATATGAATAATGATGATAAACAATCTCGGTGTTGACCTTAATTATGCAGCCCTAATTGAGCTCTTAATGGGGAAATATGTGGGGTTGAGTTCTTTATTAAAGCTGTGTGTTGTGCAGTTCTCTCTATTTAAATGTGTGTTTTTTCCACCTGAGGCACAGATGAGCTGAAAGTGACATTTTCCAGAGTGAAGCGTCGGTCTGACAGCTCACTCTGGGGGGGGGCTCAGATTGTCCCCCGAGGGCTTCCGTACCGCCAGGCGCCTTCGTTACTCCTACAAGTGGCTGAGCAGAAGCCACACGAGACGCAAATAGGCGGCAGTTTGAACCGAAACGGGTGGAAAAACATCCACTCAGGCGGGGAAATAAGCAAGAAAACAAACGGATGTGGAATTATTTGTGAGGCCCGGCAGATCCGCAGCCTCTTAGATTAATCTGTTAGCTGTCACCTGCACTGAGACGGCAAATGAAGTCGGTGCGGAGGCCGCGGAGATGGAGACACAGTCTGTCCAAGCTGGATTTGATTATCTTCTTCACTGTTGGCCTGCAGAAGAGGGAAAACTGAATCATCTGTGATTACCGAGGAAATGATTCAATTTGACTGTGTTGTACACGTTCAGACGTTTGGTTTTTTTACCCTCCGTGAATGGCAACGACGGAAATTAGGTTTGGAAGTCGTGACTGACGAAGAGTGAGAGTTTTTAAAGACCGATGCTGGGAAATAAATTAGCTCCAACGTTGGGAATTTGGGCGATTCTCTGGCCTGCAGGGGGCGATAGCATGTCAGCGAACAGACAGCTGGTAGTTATAAAGGAGGGAGTGATCCATCACTTTAGTAACTCAAGAAAGAATTATTTTAAGTTGTTAATTTACATAATTTTGCTTTCAAACAACGACAAATATCTGTAAATTAACAGCTGATTTATATAAATATTAAACTAATAGTGTAATTTCACAGTCCGCCATTTTAACAGAACAAAATGCTGCTGGTAAAAATACAGATTTTTGATTTTATGTGGAAATTATTATCCAGTCCCTCCAGGATTTCTTGGGCGTTTTACAAGATTTTAGCTCCTAAAATGTCTGAATTCACGGCAGCTTTTCTAAAAAATTGCGATGTAAGTTGCGATGAAATTGCGGGAGACGGTAAAAAATCGCTAAGAAGTCGAATTTTTTTCTTTGTTTTGTATAATTCATTAAAAAAATTTTAAAGTTTAAAAGTTAATTCCACATCCTGGCACACGCGTGTTCACACACACACGCTCACAGCTCGTCACGTCAGTTAATGAATCTAACTGACCTTCATTGTTTCAGTGCTGCCACAGATCTGGATGCAGCAGCTTCATCACGGTGGTTTGTCTGGTCTGTGGTCCGCTGGTTTCACCCATTCTCCTGATATGTTTACGGTAGAAAAGTGTTTGTCAGTGGATGGTTTTGGTTTGTGTTCCACCTCAATATTCCACGGGGTGAAAACAGTTTAGCTCCGCTTTGGTGAAGAACATCAGGGAATTGTTTTGCAGTAGTTTTTGTTGCATCTGTATCTTCAAACCATAAACAAGGAAGTGAATCCGGTGACGTACGTGCATTACTGGGGACTGCTGTGATTGGTGGAACTGACGGGAGGCGGGACAAAGTTGCAGAAAAGTCGCTGTGATTGGACATAATTGCAAGGCTGAGCAGAATTCACGGAGATTGGTTGAATTTGTGTTTTTTGTTGCGATCGCAACATCGCAAAATCCTAGAGGGACTGATTTACGATTTTTCCCAGTTTTTTTTAATTGTTAACATGTAAATTAATTCATTTTTCTGTGTTTTTAGTTGTTTTATTATCTTTACATTAACAAACTTCGTAAAATCTGTAAAATTACAGTGGCTTATTAAAGAATTAATGTTAAAAACTGTTAAAAATTGTTAATTTTTTTTAAAAGGGAGATGTAATTGCTAGCATTATATCGACACAACTCACCAAAACAATGTCTGGAACTTAAAATGTGTGTCAAAAATTCACATTTTCTCTTGGTTCTGTAAAAATACTGATTTTTGATGTGAAGATTGTTTACAGATTGGGCCTGTTTTTAAAAAAAATGATAGCTTGTAAATTAGTGCCTTTTTCTGTGATTTTTACTAGTTATTATCTGCAGCTTAAATTGTTAAAAAAATAATGTAATTGTTTATTTTTTAGAGGGTGGTGTAATTCCTAACATTAAATCAGCAAAACAATGTTTGGAACTTTGTCGAGGTTTGTCAAATCAAACCTTTTTTCCCTGATCTGTATTAAAAATGATCAATAATATTCATCAATATCGACTTAAATGCAGCATATCATTGGAACTGATGATACGTCGGCAAAAACGGGACAGACTGCAAGCTGGTAGTCATAAAGGAGGAAATGCATTCATCACTTTTCTATCTCAAGGATATACTCGGGCTCTCAGGTGAATATAAACCTAACGTTTGTTTACAAGAAAGCTCCGCTGGACGCCTTTAATCCTCCCAAAGTTGTTTTCCCCCCTCTGCTGCCTTCTCCTTGTGAATTATTCCTTCTCCTCTTCCTCTTCCCACCCTCACCTCTGGAGATCCACACAGCTGGATCACCTTTGATCACCTTCATCCCGCCTTAAGCCTCTTCATTTCTGATCGTCCAACCGCAGAGCTCGGCCTCCTCCTCCTCCTCCTCTTCCTCCGACCAGTCCCCTCTGCAAACGCTCATCCAATAAAACACCAGAGGAGAAGCTCTTTATGGAGGAAAGAAAACCCATCTTCAAGGCCTCTGTCTTGTTTGGATCATCGGCCTGGATTATGGCCCGATGAGAGCCGGTTACATCAGATCCTCGCTGTTTGAAAATGTACTTAGGGCCGGTGTTGTTAAGCCTGTTTTAAACCCGCCGCGCTTACCGAGATCCAGATTAAATTCTGGGAAAATACACACATGTGTCCGCAGTGAATAGCGATGTAACACACACACATGAGAGGAGGAGATTTTCTAGGTATCAGGTGTGTGTGCAGAAATGTGCACATGTTCCTGGAAGTGTGTGCTGCAGTTATTAGCCCAGATGAGTCACCTAAAAGCCTCTGAGTGTTGAAGGCAGGCGGAGGGAAGCGGGTCAGAACCCCTTTAAAGTCCAAAGTAAAACTCGGTGACCTGTTTTACAGAGGCAGCAGGAAAAACCACTTCCTCAGCACCTCCTGTTCACTCCAAAGGAAGGCGCCACGGTGACCTGTGTGGTTCACATTCTGGGTTTCCTTTGATTTAGTTTTCAGCTTTGTTGCTCTGCTCTCACTGGACCCTTATTTCACGTTATTTTTGTATTTTTTTTTTTTGTGCACCGTGTCTTCAAAAAAAATTGAGAACACTCGGGAGCGTCTCAGTGACAGCATTGTGTCTGCACAGTAGGTGTGCTCGTAGAAATGGGAAAATTAAACCTGCAGAAGTTTTGCTGCAGCCCTGCCTCCTAGAAACTCCTGTCTGCCTTTTATTGTTAGCATAACAATAATAAGCTGCAAAATAAATTAAGTAGGAGGTTGCAGAAATTAAATAAACTGTCACAAACTCACGATTCGGGATAGGGATGCATATTCTAAACATTTTTTAATGTTTGGTCACGTTATCAATCAATAATTAGTGTGACTAGCTGGATGTTATTTGCACGTCTCAGTCTTTCTCCTTTCTTTTCTCTATGTGTGTGTTACTGTTGTCAAACCTCCCCTTCACTGTGGGAAACAACAACAACAGCCTTCAAGCAGCAACACTGAAAATTTGAAGTTTTGCTGAAGGTTTGGACCGCACGGAAAAGCAGCCCGACGACTTTTCTTTTCTTTTTCCAGTTTTTTCATCCATTTTATTGACAGTTCTCTCCTCGTTGTGCGCAAACGTTTCACCAAAACAAATCCCCAATCCCCTATTTTAAGCGAATGTTGTCAGTGCATCCTGGATCCTGGATTACTGGAGAGTAATCTGACAAACAAGACTAATAATCAATTATTCATTAAAGCGAATTAAGTGCAGTAGGTTTTTATACGCGTCTTGATTAAGCCATTTTTAATCCTGGATGCTTCATGTTTGCTGCATAATTGATGCATCTTTATTAGCCACTCAGCTACAGGATTGCTTTCCTGGTAAACTTGGGCTTGTTTTCTACGCAAGAGCAGTGGCCGATGGGTATTAACCGCTACAGAAGTCTCTCTCATGGTGGCCAGTAGCTAGCTAAACCCTGTCGATGCTCTCAGCCACACAAACACCGATTTAAAAATATATTAACTCGGGATGCACGATAATGCCAATTTCAACCGATTCCGATAACCGATAATTTTATGCTTCTTGCAGCCGATAACCGATAATGTCAACCGATTGCGCAACGGAGCGTGACACCGGAGTTGTCAGGTCCGCTACTACAACCACCGCAGTGTTCTAGAGCCTCAGCGGTGTACTGGAGCCTTGGTGACGCTCGGTTGTGCCCGGTGGCACACTGGGGTTGTCAGGTCCGCTACTGCAACCACTGCGGTGTTCTAGAGCCTCAGCAGCGTACTAGAGCCTTGGCGACGCTCGGCTGCAGCTGGCGGCGTACTACAGCCTCGGCAACGCTCGGTGGCGTTCGGCGGCGCGCACGACTTTTTGAGTATCAAAGTTATTATCCGAATACCACCACAACGGACAAATATTCGGATATTCCAATATTCGGGACCAGCCCTAATGAAACGACTTCTTCAGACACGGTAAAGAAAGTCCACACTGGTCAGTGCCACGCCATGCTGCTTGTTTTTCTCTGCCCGTGCAGTCTGATGACATCACACACATGCGACAGTACCATCGGGGAGGGGAGGGGTTGAGGAGCCAGGCATGAACACAAACCACAACACACAGACCAACGGCAAAAACCGAGATTCCAAGTCTTTATTATTATCGAAATGACGTCATAATTGCCGAAATTAACCGATAATTACTGGACGCCAATATTATCGTGCATCCCTAATATTAACCGATAAGGCAGAAGAAGAAGAAGGTCGTGCGTGTCAGAAAATGTGTTGTATATTAGCTGTAGTATCTGACTGTTCCGCCAGGTGGAGCATCTTACTGTTTAATACTGTAGAGACCAGAGGAGGCGTCACTCAGACTACATTTGACTCTTGTTGGCAAGCAGAGAGCATTGTGGGGGTTTAGCTAGCAGCGGGCACCATGACAAAGACTTTAGTGACTGTTAATGGCTACCAGGGAGAGCATGAACACACAAATAACGTGTCAGTTATCAAAAAAGACTGTCAGTAGATGGAATAGTGTTTGCAGTACTATTAGTTATTTGATTGATAACGCTGCTGACTGTTTGGTCAAGATTTTCATTTACAGTTCATACTTCAGTGCGGTTTTAGCAGGGTCCCCCTTTAGCCCAGCGGTCTGCAACCTTTTTTGCACCATGGACCGGTTTCAAGCAAGACAGTTATCTAGGGACCGGTCGTCGAGCGCAATGACCGATCCGATAGATAGTAGTTTTGCTTGAAACCAGCGCAAAAATCATTGCAGACCACTGGAGTCGAGGACAAAAAGACGAAGAACAGCAAAGAGCAGAAGTAAAACAGCTGCTCTTAAAGCATCTCCCACAATGCTGCGTGAATATTTCATCGTCTTGTTTCTGCGGGGCCGGACATGTTCTTGCTCTTAACACAACACTCGCTATGCACGTTAGGAGTCAACCTGCGCTCAGTCCGGCTGCAGCGACACGTGACTGGGGCTGCTTAGCATTGCAGAACAGATGAGTAACCATAGCAACGCCGAACGCTCATGATGTCTGCAGCAGCATCGGCCTGAATGAGTGAGTGAGTGAGTGAATGAATAACACGAGCGGCCTCTCGCTCCGAGCAAACTGTGCATTTGTATTTCTGTGATGTTTCTGGTTGTTTGTTCAGGTGTGTCTCCAAGCTCACTTTTGAGTCACTGGAAGGGGAAACCACGTATCTGCAAAGTGCCTCAGATTCAACTCTAACGTGCAGGATCCCGTGAACACAATCCAGAAAACACAAAGCAGACGCTGAGAGTAATGTTCGGTTTTTATTGACACTCATCTGTGCTGCTTTCGTCCACCATCATTTCACATAAGGCGTCCATTAACTCTGCTTTACGGCCGCCATAAGGCACTCGAATGTCCGTATTAAGTAGCCGCAATGAGCAAATCTGCTTGTTTTCCCAAAAGGGACCGGTCATAAAATTGTGCTGTGAAAGTATCCATAACGGCGTCCTTACTGTCCAGAAAAACAGAGTTAAAACGACTGACCGAGTTTGCTGTGATTTGAGGTGAGAAAATAAAAAAGACGAGCCCTCAGTTCGTGTTCTGTGACCGAGCATAAAAGCGACCCCTCTTTCCAAGCCGCTGCAGAACCAGACATTCGATAACTGCTCTCTTTATTCACTGCGTGTCGTCAAACTGACAGAGCTCCGGGGAGGCCGAGGCCAAAATTGCAGACAAATAAATTCATCCGTGGAAGCACGACAGTCGCATCTCTGTCAGAGACGAGGTCGTTCTGCCAAGGCTGTTCGTCGTTGTGTTGGATTCTCGGACACAAACTGGTTGTGAAAACAGAGGATAGTGGGAAAATCAGATTAGAAATAAGCTCTTCTGAAGTTAGCTGGTTATATATTGATATAGCAGGTAGCTGAGCTGATGGCTGCTGGTAAACATACAGGTAAATAACTGATTAGAAATAAGCTGGTTGGCATCGAGCTGTTTGCAGTGGTTGGCCAACGGTTAAGTCTCTGACACACGACCCTACAGAGGATTAAGCGGTGTATGGATGGATAAACATATAGATGTGGGTATTCAAATATTCACTAGGGGTGGGAATCACAGGGTACGTCACGATACGATACGCGATGCTACGATAATCGATATATTGCAGGACGATCACGTAACGATGCATCACGATACCTCCAACAGAAAAGCACAAAACGCCTGTAAAAAGATTAAGTTCACTATCTCTTCGTGAAGCAAACAATGTCAAGAACATCACATAAGTCAGAGCGTTCCCTTTTTTGTCCCCAGGATGATGTTTTTCTGAAGAACACAGAGGCACTAACCTAGCACAACAGAACAGTAGGGGTAGCAACGGTCCGTGTACGTCGCGGCCATTCGTTTTCTTATTTTGAGATTTCAAAATAAAAACGAAACATAAACCGTTTCCTGTTATTTTCAGTGATAATACAAAATGAAAAACAGAAATTACAATTAAAATACACCCTTTGAAAACTTATTTCTCTACTTCCTGTTGGTTTTGGCTCCGTGACCCGTCTGACTTCTGATGAGGAAGGATCTGGTATCTAAAGCTCCAGTGTTAGCTCACTGTTAGCTGTGTGCCGTGGCCTGATGAAGACCCACTGTGGGGTCCAAACGTTGCTTGGAACACATTGTTCACTATTTCACAGTGGACTTTTCACCAGCGTGGGGTTTATTTGTCCCTTTGGAGGGACCTTGTGGTGCCGCTAGCTCTGCCACTAGCGCTAAATCGCTAGCTCCTCTTCAGAAGTCAGACGAGTCACGGAGCCAAAATGAACAGGAAATAGAGAAATAAGTTTTCCACAGGTGTATTTAATTTTAATTTCCATTTAAAAACACATCTAATTAAATCGTATAATGGATAATGGATAATGAATTAGGGCCCGTTTTCCGTTTTTCATTTTGTATTATCACTGAAAAAAAACGGGAAACGGTTTATTTTTCGTTTTTATTTTGAAATCTCAAAATAAGAAAACGAATGGCCGCGACGTACACGGACCAGCAATGAACCCGGCTACACTCCACACACTTGGTGCTGGCATTAAAAAACTCCCATAATGCATTGCAGCACGCAATTTAGTCTTTGCTCTTGGCTCCGCGATCGCTACATTTATTTATTGCAATTTGGTGTCACTTTCACAGGATTTGACACAGGATTTGGACGAACCACTGAACAAAAACTGCCTGTCGTCTTGCCATAGGCCTCTTTTACAAACACGCTGACTGTAACTTGTCAATTTATACATGTGCCATCAGAAGCATCGGTGTATCTCAGTCACTTACTGTGTTAATAAATAAAGAAACAAATAGTTTGTGTACATCACTAGGAGGAGTTCAGGATGGTGGTGTTGCCTGTGTACTTTACTTTTGCGAGGCAGTTCTTCCATATGGAATCGTCTTTGTCCAGCTTGCTTGCGTCTCTTACGGTAGCGTTGCTGCCTGCCGTTATACTGGTACAAACTCTTCTTCGGCCAGTCGATCTTCGCTCAAGTCTCTCTCATTCATGTGATTAGCGCCACCGTGTGGAGTCATTAAGTAGTGACGCTGGGGAAATGGCAGGGTTTAGAGCGCCTTATTATATAAATTGAAGCATCGATATTTGCCGTCAGCGCATCGATACTCATATCGCACGAGGAGGGACGACAATATATGGCTGTATCGATATTTTGTCCCATCCCTAATATTCACCTGGTCTTATGTGATGTAATCAAACATGATGCTTTGTCTATCAGTCAAAAAACTCAAACATATTTAGTCCAGTGGTTCTCAACTGGTCCAGCCTCAGGACCCACTATGTCTCTATTAATAACAGTCGTGACCCAAATTTTTGAAGTTTGCTGTTCCTGTTAACAAATTAAGGTTTATTTGGGTGTAGTCTCAACGCATTTTGATAAAACTTTGGTAAATTTTGCCTTATTTTTTGCTCATTTTGGTATATTTGGACACTTTTGCCAAGTTTTGGGCATATTTTGGCCCATTTTGACAGATTTTAAGCACATTTTGGTTCATTTTTGGGACGTTTTAGCTTAAATTTCTCCGATAAGCTGGCAGAGATAAATCTAGAGGTTAATAGTAGGCAACTACTGGTGTCACCACCACTAAATATCCTGCTGATGAAAGCAAACTGTGTCATAAGAAACACTTCCTTTAACATAAAAGACTTTCTACCTCTATTGGGGGGAGGAGGGTTTCATGCTTCTGCGACCCTCTAAAAATGGCTTCGCGACCCACTTTTGGGTCCCGACCCACCAGTTGAGAACCACTGATTTAGTCTATTGTGACAGAAAAACTAAGAACAGCAGCACATGTTCACGCTGACAAAGCAAGATCCGGGGAGCATTTGGTATTTCTCTTTATTCAACAACACAAAAGGCTAAGATGTGTATTAGAATCGATTGATGTATCATCCAAAAGGCTTTTCTAAATCAGTTTTTGTAGCTCATTTGTGTCTTTCTGTAACCTGCGTGTGTCTAATGAATAGTTTAGCGGGCTGTCAGTGTGCGGCAGAGATGAAACCAGCAGCCGGATGCGAGGAGGAATTGATCTTCATCCTCCGAGCAGCACTTTGGCAGGAAGAAAAAAGGCCACTTACAGCTCGACTTCATGAATAATATTCAGACGGTGTCAAGTCAGGAGGCGCAGCTGACCCTCTGCTGCTCTTCTTACCTGTATGATGCGAAAACAACACGCTGAGGAGGGCTTCAATTTTTCATAAGGTTGAAGAATGCATTTCAGTGTGTGATTCAAGGGAGCGCTAACCCGGCCAACCTCACCTGGCAATCTGATCTGCTATTGTTTACTGCTTGATAAGATGTTTGTCTGCAATCTTTGCGACTGTACGCGCCATCTTCTGCCGTCTGAAAGCGGTAAATGTCAGATAAACAGATGTAATGTATGCCGTGATGGAAAAACCTCCAGCTTGGTGGTGTTTAAGCTGACAGCGAGGCCACATTACAGCGCAATCCTCTCCCACTTGAGCAAAAACAAGGGATGCAGCTTGAAATCAGAATAACTGCTCAGCAAGAGGTTTATGCTTTTACACGCCTCCTATAAATCCTCCTGATTCATAAAACACACGGCGTGTCTGCGTGTCCACGCCGCAGATCTTTTCTTAAATGCGTTTTGTCATTCTGTGGAATATTCCGAACTGATGTGGGCGGTCGTAAATGATTTAGCTCGGAGAATATCGGCTCAGATGAGGTTCTTTTTATTCACAGAGTGGAATGAATTCAAAAGGATGTACTGGTTTGAACATGCGCTCGCTGGTGAAGCAGGAGTAGAGTAGGAGATGACTTTTAGAGCAATGAAGCTGATTCATGTTTCAGTGTTTTGTCTGCATAAATGATCCAGTTGTACAGTTTGCTCTTAAACACTCATCCTCTAACCAGTCCCTCCACGATTTCGCAGGCATTTTTCCAGATTGTTGCTCCTAAAATGCCTGAATTCGTTGCAGCTTTTCTAAAAAATTGCGATGTCTTAAGCGTATTTGTTGTGATGAAATTGCTGGAGATGGTAAAAAATTGCTAAAAAGTTGCATTTTTTCTTTGTTTTGTTTAATTCATTAAAAAGTTTAAAAGTTTAAAAAGTTAATTCCACATCCCGGCACACGCGTGTTCACACACACACGCTCACAGCTCGTCACGTCAGTTAATGAATCTAACTGACCTTCATTCTTTCAGTGCTGCCACAGATCTGGATGCAACAGCTTCATCACGGTGGTTTGTCTGGTCTGTGGTCCGCTGGTTTCACCCATTCTCCTGATATGTTTACGGTAGAAAAGTGTTTGTCAGTGGATGGTTTTGGTTTGTGTTCCACCTCAATATTCCACGGGCTGAAAACAGTTTAGCTCCGCTTTGGTGAAGAACATCAGGGAATTGTTTTGCAGTAGTTTTTGTTGCATACGTATTTGTATCTTCAAACCATAAACAAGGAAGTGAATTCGGTGACGTACGTGCATTACTGGGGACTGCTGTGATTGGTGGAACTCGCAGGAGGCGGGACTAAATTGCGGAAAAGTCTTGGTGATTGGACAAAATTGCAAGGTCGAGCAGAATTCATGGAGATTGGTTGAATTTGCGTTAATTGTTGTTTCGATGATGATGTAGTTGTTGTGTCTCTGGAGTTTTGTTTTGCCTTTGTTTTGGTTATAGACCCAAGAAATGCAATGAGAAAAGAGGAAGAGGAAGGATGAAGGCCAATAGAAGTCTATGGACATGTAGTTAATAAACTAACCTATAAATAAGTCAAGTGATTTTTATCGTTTATTTGAAGAGAATTATACCTTCTTGTATGAAGTGTCTGGTGTCCTGTTCTGATAGGGTTGTTGGACATTTGTTGAGATGGAACAATCCTTTATACCAACACAGAATGCGAGGACATGTTTGCATGGCATCGTCTGTAGATATCTGAAGTCTGTGTTGTCTTTGTTGACCATCCAGCCTTTCTTTAAGTGCCACCTTTAGACCAGAACTTTTAAATAAGCTTCCGTGAAATTTGCTGAGCACATTCCTGTTCTTTTGATTTTAATCACCTTTCCTCTTGTGCCAAACTTTGCTTTGATACCGGTCTATTAGGACTAAAAAATAAACCGTTTGTGCAGCGTGGAAGGATGTTTTATTTTTATTTTACGCGTACTTCAGTGGTGTCCGAGGGTTAATGCAGAGTTCTGCTGTAATGTGCTGAGGTGTTTGAGTTAGATAGAACAGAGCAACGCTACATTAACTGGGCTGTGATGGCATGTGGGTGTACCAGAGTGCTGGATGTAGAGCGAAAACAACTCCATCTCGTGGTTTTACGGTGACCCAGTGGCGTGGCTCCAACTTGACTCCTTGTCAATGGAAAAGCAAACAGGTTCTTAGGAGGAACCAGATTAGAACCAGCTAAACACCAGGGCCCGTATTCACAAAGCATCCTAAGGCTAAAAGCAGCTCTTAGTGATGTCATTCTTAGAAAAATCTTAGAATTTCTCGAATTCTAAGATTTTTCTAAGAATTTTCCCCTGGTGAGATAAAAGTTATTCACAAAGCGTCTCAGGCCTTAAGAGAGCTGCTAAGGTGGGAAACAGTTAGGAGTAGGGAGGAGGACTTTTAAGAAGCCTAAGAGTGTCTTAAACAGACAAGATGGTGGAAAAACCAGAGGAAGGAGAGATATTCTCTGTACGTTAAAAGACGTTAAATGACAGTGATTTAATAAAACGCTATCGGCTCGATCGTGCAGAAATAATGTTTGTGGTTGACCTAGGGCTGCACAATTAATCGAATTTTAATCATGATCACGGTTTTTGCTGCCACGATTAAACTAACCTGATCGTCGGCGATATTTACATTTAAAATGCGGCTCTGCTGCAGAGCTAATCAAGCACTTTCTCAATCAGTAGTCAGCCAAACACCAGGGGGCGAAAACATGCTTGAGGCTTTATGAAGCTGCCAAAATAACAAGGGAGGGCACCTGCAGCGGCAACCTGAAGTCACTCGGTGGACTGGGACTGATGAGAGTCATGTCAACAGAAGAAAGTAGGATCATCATGGTGAGGAGCTACTGCCTCAAAACGGATCAACATCCATTGTCTGGACTTGTTCGGATTCAGGGCAAATGACGTTAAACAAGAACAAGTCATATGTAAAGAGTGCGGCAGAGTTGTGTCTGCCCTGCAGAGTAACACTACTAATCTGTTCAACCATCTGAAAATACATCACAAACACAAATACGAGGAATGCATGAAGGCTAAAGCTAACGCTGATTCACAAAATTCCCGTCCGTGTCCAGCAGCAACCCAGACAACCATAACAGCGAGCCTGCACCGGGCAACACCGCATCCATCTACCTCCCAAAGACACGCAGAAATAACTGACGCAATATCGTTTTATTTGGCCAAAGACGTGTGTCCACTAAATACAGTGAGCAACGAGGGGCTTCGGAAAAATGGTCAAAACACTGGACAAGAAATATGTGATCCCCTTATCTCTCAAACCACGCTCAAAACGATCGCAATAAAAGTTAGCTAGCTAGCTAGCAAGTTAGCAAATCAAACAGATCTTTATTTATAAAGCAGGTTAGTTCTCACCTAACCTGCTTTATAAGGTCAGGTGAGAACCTTATAAAGCAGGAGGTAGACATGAAGAATCTGGGAACGAGGCTCTGCTGCTCCCAGTTGACCCAGACGGCTGCCGATCATCTGAAGAATCTGGATCAGGTTCTGAATTCATCCGATCCAGATTATTTAATTATGTTATCATTTATTTATTCTTATTTAAAATTTCATTTAGTGCTGAAAACTGTTCCTAAACTGTATTGTTTGCTTAGTGCAATAAAAATACAGGTATTTTTCTAACATAATGAATAATCGTGATTAATAATCGTGATTACAATATTGATCAAAATAATCGTGATTAGCATTTTGGCCATAATCGTGCAGCCCTAGGTTGACCTCATCAGGGATGAGTTTACTGTCCCACTCAGCGCAGTAACGCAATAACTCCTGAGATGAAAGTCATCACAGCATTGTGATACCTGGCCACAGGTAAAATGCACCAGTGATGACTTGGGTCTGTCACAACCCTCTGTCAGCACAGAGACCAGTCAGACCAGTCAGACCAGTCAGACCTTTACGGTCTTTCACAGCCTCGTATCGTTGCGCAATTTATTAATTTCAATCTCCTCTCCTTGGGATTACAGCTCGTACCAGCGCTTCTCACAGCATCACAGGACCTGCTGACAGCTGAGTCTGAGTCCACCATTAATATCAAACACATTAAGTAGTAAATGACCAACATGGACAGTAAACATAACAATAAGCACATCAATATAATCGGCATGTTAATGAGGTACGTTCAAACATTTGAAGCTGTGTCACAACTAATTTAATTTTGCCAAGTTTCATCATCCTGGCATAAAATTAATGTCAAGATTACACATTTCTGAATACAGTCCAAGTTATATGATTGGTTTATTTACTGTCCATTCAATACGAGGAGCGCGGAGCTAATTTTTCTTTTGTCTTTCCCCCTTTTTGTAACAACCAATCACAGCCTTTAGACTGCGTCACACATATCAACAGGTCAACCACACCTCCTCAGTAAGATAAAAGTTTCTTTTCCCTCCTTGCTCAGAGTTGCTCTCAGAAACTTCCTGAATCACTCTTAAGCTCAGATTCCTTGCTAGGAATTTTTAGGCTAAGTTAGGAGCTCTCTTAGAAAATTCTAAGACGCTTTGTGAATACGGGCCCAGAACTAGAACCTGGTTCTTCTTGGTGGAGAAGGGGTCTGAGAGAATTGGTACTCGTAAACTAAATTTATTGGCTTGGTGGTGTGACACTTTGAATCAAGGTAAATACAGTTAACGCTGCAGAATAATTAAAAATAAATTGCCAGTTTTTACATTTAGATTTTCGTCATCAGTAGATGGATGTTATAATACCGGATATAAAAATAGGCCTGTAAAATAAATAGAAAATGACGGATCTTTGATGATGCATGCTCTGCTCTACAATGTTAATAGAGCGTCTGGGTTTGAGAATATTGTGGTGTGGTCCAAATCTAATCTGATATTCACATTTTCTGACACGAGTATTTGATGTGTTCTCCTCCATTAATGTTGCATTTTCTCGTTAAAACACAGATTTAACAGCTGAGAAACATCCAGTTGTTTAATAATCGCCCTTAATATGGTACCACAGGCCAGGAAAGTTTTGAGAAACTCCGCGCTATGCATCATTATACATACAGCTGACACCGGCTTCTCCCTGCTCTTCACGCCCAAGGCTTTACAAGTCCTTCAGCCGGCTGCCGTTTACACCCAAAAGGGATGAAAGCCTTCAGCTGCTCAGCCTCCTGGAGAGAGGAGCTCGTCCTCATGAATCTCTACAACCAGGAGATTCTGGAATAAATTGCTCCGTTCAGTCAGACTCCCACTACCTGCCTCGCCTTCCTCGCTTGCTTCTCTTGTACAGAAAGTGCGGCTTTGAAAAATGTTTGACAAACTTCAGCTCCTATTTGAGAAGTTGAGTGATTTTTTTAAGCTGTCGGAGGGAAACTCTCCCAGAGTGCAGCCTCGTTTCCTCCCCGCCGGCTCGGCCCGTCCTCTTACATTCACCGTCGGCAAAGCAAACAGCAGGAAGCTCTTCTGTCACAGTCGGTCTGTCGCCGCCCTCAAACGCACTTCACATCCAGGCCGCCTATTACCGCCTCGCTTTGCAGCTGCAGTAACGCCAGAAGCTCACATCTCTCATCAGGAAAAGAAAAGGCGTTCCTGAGCTGTGAAGGATTTGGGTTATTCTACGCATGCCGGTGTTTTTTTTGTTTTTAGACATTTCTGCAGCTTTCAAGGACGCTGAGAGTCACAAAACTCACATCATGGAAACTTTGAGCAGCTGCAGGAGGAACGCTGAAGGATGTCATCGTTTTACAGTAAACGGCTGCGTTTATTTTCAGACTGGGAGTGAAGCTGAACCCCTTAATTATGAAAAACGTAAAGCTTTAATGGTAATTAAACGTCTGAGTTCTGCAGAAATCAAAATCACCCCCATATGGTTGTCTTGAATGGGGGAATTAGCTACAGACGGCATGTTTTCTATTTCTAATTACTTGACATTGCTTCATAGAACCCATTCATTCATTTTTACATGAAAGATTCTTTTCTTTTTTGTAAATTCTTGTTGGAAAAAACTAAATTAAATTGAACATAATCGAATGGTGAAAGGCAACAACAGGAGAAAGCGTCCAGGGGATGACTGCTTAATAATAACAGCTTTTTGTACGAGGCTGTAGACACGTTAATTTCTGCCGTAAAGTTCGTATTTTATCATGAAAAAACCCCCAGAATAGACGACCGCAAGTTGAACTGCTTTGATTATTTATTTTACAAACACCGGAAGAACTATAATCAACATTTTCCAGTTGCCCACAGGTGTTGGCAAGACGAGAGAAAGGAAAGAGTGGCTGAAATGGAATAAATAAACGGTCCAGTTTTATAATTCGTTTTGGTTAATTTACCTGACGGAGCCACGCGTCACATGATTAGTTCAGTGACAACAGAAGGTTAATTTTTTAAAAATGTTTGTGGTTGATAAGTATGGAATCACAGGAGTGCCACATTAAATAAATAAATAAATAAATAAATGTGGAAATAAAAAGATAAATAAATAAATAAATGTTGAAATAAAAAGAGAAATAAATAAATAAATAAATAAATAGAAAGGAAAAATAAGTAACGAAAATTTTCTTTTTTATTTATTTATTTCTCTTTTTATTTCAACATTTATTTATTTATTGATTGATTGATTGATTTATTTAATGTGGCACTCCTGTGATTTCATAGATAAAAAGTATAATTTTGTCATTTAAAAAAATAAAACTCGCCATCAGGATGTGGAATTTTTAACTTTCGTGTTCATTTTTATTTTTAGGAATTCAACATTCCTTTATAATGAATGATAAAACCACAGAAAATGGCTAAAACAGGCCCAAACTGTAAATAAGAATAAGAATAATAATGTTCAAGTAAAAAATGTGTTGTTTTATGAATATTAATTTGTTCTTTTACAGCATTTAAAGTATCAAAGTTACAGTACAGTATTTTTACTGCATTTAAACTAGGGATGCACCGATCCACATTTTTATACATCCGATCCTGATACCTGAATCTGGATATCTGCCGATACTGATACTATTCCGATACCAGAGCTCTGTTCGCTTTAATATTATTATTGGGGAGGTTATGCGATCATGGAAATCCAAACATCTCTAGTAAAGCTCAGGGCTGGAACTCTTTTTAGCTTCTCAGCTAACTTGGTCAACACTCGGTTCTATAGTTCAGGGAGCCTCTGATAAATATCTCCTGGATAAACTAGATCTTGGCTGCAAGTGTTCAATCAAATCCTTGGTTTTCTACAGCTGATAACGGTTGGTCATGGAGGACAATGAAGCTGAGCAGCTTCTCGGTGATCCCTTTAGCTTTCACGTTGTCTGGAGGGAGTTTACCTTTTGGAATGACTCCAGAAGAGATTCCTGCCGGCTCCTTTCGTCTTTCTGTCCCGTGGCTAACAAACCGCCGTGCTCTTTACTGGGATGCTTTTCCAAATGTTTGACTAAGTCTGTTGTATTGTAGGTCACGACGGAGCTTCCGCCTCTCCGTACAACCGCTCTGCAAACATTGCACATTGCTGTTAGCCACAGTGCTGCTAAATGCTCGCTTGCTAGCTGGCTGCAAACTGTGGAGTGGATTTCCTGAATGGAGGCGTGTCATTACTCCGCGTTTCATCGAAACACGCCTCCGGTCCGTGTACGTCGCGGCCATTCGTTTTCTTATTTTGAAATTTCAAAATAAAAACGAAAAATAAACCGTTTCCCTTTTTTCAGTGATAATACAAAATGAAAAACGGAAAACAGGCCCTAATTCATTATCCATTATCTGTTATCCGATTTAATTAGATGTGTTTGCAGACTTCTGAAGAGGAGCAGATATATGCAGCTACTTGACAGAAAAAATATGGATATTAAGGATTTGAAATGGTAAATAATTTATTTTTTTGTTGTAATTTTCCCTGTTTTGTTGCATCACTGACAGTATTCTGTAAAATCAGAGAAAAAAGTAATAATTTACAAGGAAAACCAGACCAAAACTGTAAATCACATTCTTATTAAAAACATCTGCCAATGGTAATTTGTTCTTTTCCGATGTTTGACCATATAATCACAGTTTTCTTGCACTTAAATCAGCTAAAAATCTAATTATTTACAGATTTATTAATTTTACAGTCGTCACCAGCTTGTAGCTTGTTTTTCTGGCACCCTTGCTGTCTGATTTTTCGCAGTTTTCTGTACATATTTTTCTTTTTTAAACTAAATTTAGTCGAGTAATGTTGGATTGGATCTACAGGAACCGACACTCGGCCCGCTGAGGGCTAATAAATGGATGAAGAACTGTTTTCAGGAGATAAAAATCAGTTCTGAGCTGACAGTAGCTGCCCCTCACAGCGCTGCTGGCTTGTTTATTAAAATTCAATAAGAAAAAGGCCAGAAAGGTCACATTAAACATTACAAATTTGCTGCTTTGCATGTTAAAACACCGCAGGCGCCCGCACGATTAGCATTCACTAGCAGCCACCAGTACCAGCGTTTGTCATATTCCCATCAGCCTCATAATTGGGATACTCATGTCCAACGAAGCCACTCGGGCGGAGCGCCGCACAGCCAGCGTTCAGCATCGGTAATGTCATTTCAGCTGCCGTGCTGACCTCTGGCCTCCCTCTGCCTACCCGCCCCTCATTTCCAAACAAGATAAGAAACCCTGCCACAGCTTCATCAGCCCGAACCTTGATCTACCTTTCAGCGCCGAGACGCTGCTCCAACGCCGACGTTTCTGTTCGAGGAATACATTTCCGTGACCTTCTGAACCGGCCGACTCGCGCTGAGATTCGGCCTTTAACCCCAATTTGTCTTCCACAGTGGTCTTTGTCTCGGATACGGCGCCTCTCTCTTGTCGGCTTGTTGTTTTTCTGACAGAGTTTGAAACTTTCCCAGGCTCCCGTGTGCTCGGGTTTGGTGAATCATTAAGGCAGAGAAGAGACGCTCGGCTGTGAAATACAAGACACTCGAATCGTTTCGTATACCTCAGAGGAATCCGGTCCCTTCTGCCCGTCGTTGCCGTCCTGTCTGCTTCGTTTCATCTCATCTTCTACTAAATGTGGATTTCAGTTGGAGCAGCACCGAACGTGTGTCTAAATCAGTGGTTCTCAACTGGTCCAGCCTCAAGACCCACTGTGTCTCTATTATTAATGGTCGCTATACTGTCCTCGCTGAGACGTCTGTGTTTCAACTAGACAGCTAGCTAAACTTTTGACTCAATGACAAGACGTGTCCTTCTTCGAGTGGCGCTTTAATACACAGGCTTGCCATTCTTGAATACAAAACAATGTGAAACTGTAAAAAATACAGAAATAAAAACACCAATTAGCTTCTCCGCATAAAATGAGATGACAGAGCTTAAAATAGCTGACAACAATTGCTAGCAAAACATTCCCCATAAAGCAGCTTATTTTTAAACAATATTTCCCCAAATGAATTGCAAACTTATTTAACCGTAATTTATAACCATGACAACGTATCTTTCAATACAGCATTTAAAATGTCTAACATGTGTGTGGCCTAACGTCAAAAGTTACGTTTTTATGTACGGACAAACAGTGAATTAACCTAGCAAACTATCGCTAAAACTTAAGAAATACTCACAGGCGTTGCTTCTCCAGGAGTAAAACAAAAAAGGCATGAAACGTGTGCGAGTTAGCAGCTCTCTGCCGTCTCTCTGTATCAACTTTGCATTGCCGTGCCCCGGAGGAAAAACCCAGCAGCACATACGGTGGAGTGACATGTCAAAATAAGAGCGCTAATTTCACAATAAAACTCTCTATATTAAAATGCATTTAAACACGCCTGAAAGGCAGAACAGTCGCGACCCAAATGTTTGAAGTTTGCTGTTCCTGTTAACAAACTGTTAGGTTCAAAACCTGAAAATACACACAGCACAGGAAGGAAGGCAGCACTCACGAGCTCAGGTCTTTTACTTACACAAGGAGAGAACGGACACTACAGCTCTGCAGTTTGCATCACTACATCATTCCAGCTCTCTGGTAGTCCTTCTGTCTTTGGCTCTTTTTATTTGGTAAACAATCAGCATAAGATAAGTGTCACTTACACAATCTTACTGGGTCAGTTCTCTGTGTTCTTTACTGTGAGTACATACAGCTTGGAATGTTTTATGGTGATTCATGGTTGCTGACATGTAGACTTTAAAGTCCTGACAGTCACTCAATTTAATAAGAATAATTCTTAACGTAAGCACAATTCTTCTAACACAAATTAAGGTGTATTTGGGTGTAGTCTGAACGGATGTTGACACAATTTAGGAAAAATTTGGCCTATTTTTTTTTGCTAATTTTGGTATATTTGAACGCTTTTGCTAAGTTTTTGGGCATATTTTGGCCCATTTCTGAGCACATTTTTGTGACATTTTAGCATAAATTTCTCCAATAAGCTGGCAGAATCAAATCTAGAGGTTAATAGTGGGCAACTACTGGTGTCATCACCATTAAATATCCTACTATTGAAAGCAAACTGTGTCATGATAAGAAACACATCCTTTAAAATAAAAGACTTTATACCACTACTTTTTGCTTCTGCGACCCTCTAAAAATGGCTTCGCGACCCACTTTTGGGTCCCGACCCACCAGTTGAGAACCACTGGTCTAAATGATTTTGAAAACGAGATGGCTGTGTTTGTTTTCCTGGTAGGGGTCTCGTAAGGGTTGTGTTTGACGGCATTTTTAATCAGCATCTTACTGAGTGCAAATCCCTTCGAGTAGCTGCATCTTTGTTCAGTACAGCTGCGTTGAATGTTGACATCCTGCAGCTGCAGCGAGTCGTCGTAGCTTTGGCAAATGTTAATCAATTAAAAATAATAGCGCTCCTTATTCAGCAGCTGTTAGACTGATCTATTTTTGAGTTTTATTAAGGTTTAATGTCACTGAGAGCCTTGCAGGAATACTGGAGCTGTGTTTTATTAGTAAGGTCAGGGTTAGTAGTTCATTCGATTATTTATGGTAGAAAAATCTGAAAAACCTGCAGTCAACATGTACAAGATTGTTTTAAAGCGTCTACAGGCGTCACTAACGCTGGAAGAAAACTGTCGGCTCTACGTGCTGTAAATATTTAAGTATTTATGTTTTTAAAACCTCTACAGACTTGTTGTTTTTCACATCAGCTGTAGGAAGATGTTTCCCCGTACTGGATGTATCTTCAACAACTTGCTCCTCCGTTTCCTGTTTCTGAGCCGTGCCACTTTTTAAATTTTGCTCTCAGTGCGAATGGTTTATTTTTGCAGAATTTTCAAGTAAGACATGTAGAATAGCAGCGATTTTAATGAACTTAAGCTTCGATTCAATTATTTTTTCATAAGGAAAACAAACAATTAGTTCTTAAGACTTTTGTATTAAGTTGAAAATCCACCGATTCTTCCTGTTTTTACAGCTTCCTGCTCGGATAAAGTAGTAGCAGCTTTATTGTCATTATATTGAGTCTATGAAGAACTTTGGATAGTTTAGACCAGTGGTTCTCAACTGGTGGGTCGGGACCCAAAAGTGGGTCACGAAGCCATTTTTAGAGGGTCGCAGAAGCAAAAAGTAGTGGTATAAAGTCTTTTATTTTAAAGGACGTGTTCCTTATGACACAGTTTGCTTTCAATAGCAGGATATTTAGTGGTGGTGACACCAGTAGTTGCCCACTATTAACCTCTAGATTTGTCTCTACCAGCTTATTGGAGAAATTAATGCTAAAACGTCCCAAAAATGAACCAAAATGTGCTCAGAATCTGTCAAAATGGGCCAAAATATGGCCAAAACTTGGCAAAAGTGTCCAAATAAACTAAATTGAGCAAAAAATAGGCCAAAAATTTCCAAAGTTTTATCAAAATGCATTGAGACTCCACCCAAATAAACCTTAATTTGTTAACAGGAACAGCAAACTTTAATAATTTGGGCCATTATTAATAGAGACATAGTGGGTCCTGAGGCTGGACCAGTTGAGAACCACTGACCTACATTATCTTCATGTCTGTGAAGATCCTCAGTCATCCTCGTGGTTTCAACTGTAGCATCTGGACTAGCTTGAGTTTCTCGTTCGATTATCTTTCTTAGATTCAGGTGTTTCTGCTTTTCAGTCTGGATAGAAACTCGGGATTCTTATTTCTCAGAACTACACAAACTTCAAAAGTACCTCAGAACATCCAAGTCCTCTTAAAGCTGCACATTTCAGATTTTCCTGTCCCCTGCCTTCCTCTTTAGCGCTTAACTAACATGCCTGACAGATATAAACTCATATTAATGTGTCGATGAAGCTGGTGAGTCCGACAGCAGAGCCAGTGTAGTAACAGAAAAGTCATTAGCTGGTCTCGTCGATGAAGTCTGCACTGTGAGTTAATTAAACCAAGCAGGTCATTAAACACAGCGAGTGTGTGCTGCTACAGGCCGATATATCAGCCGGAATACGGGGAAAACAAGACGAAGGAGAGGGAAATATTTCTCCTCGACCGTGGAAATGAAGCTCTCGGACTGTAAAATTAAATCTTCTGCATGGGAACGCCGTTTGTAAAAGCCAACAAACAAAAAACAAATGAGGACGTTGTTTGAGATTCATTACTAACCAGCCAAGTGTGGGAGCTCGGCAATAAGTTCCTCGCAGACGAGACTTCAGCTCTCCGGCTTGTTGCCAGCGTTTTTAGTCGACGGTGGTTTTGTTTTGTCTGATATAGAAACACGAGTCCATCACAGACCTGGCACCAGAAACAAAGACGGCATCATGCATCGTATTTGAGTATTAATCTGGATCGTCTGGTCATGATTTATTTAGTAGCATTTTGCTAGCTGATTTCCGGGGTTAAACTTAATGTTAAGGGCTTTAAAATAAGGTTTAATTCATTTAAGGTCCTGAATTGGGGACTGTAAAGTGGGGGACTGGGGTTCAATAAAACGTAGAATATTTTCATGTCATAGGGGTTAAGAATTCACTGGGTGCTCCCTACTTTCACAGGGATTTCATCTAATTTTGAATAAGTTAAATTAAAAAAAAAGTGGAGACAGCACTGTGGGGGTTTTATTTCATTAAGGGGTTTGTTTGGAAGTTTTTTGTATTCATTCACCACTTTTCTGTTCATTCTTGGCCTTCAGTTCATGAGCATTTGCAATCCATGTCCTCATGTTTAATAATACACACCACTCCTTATTGTTTATGCTACAAAGCTCACAGTGTAACACAGACACAAGACAAGAGACACGCCGCATTTGAACTGTATGTAATTACATTTGCATCTGTAATGTTCCATACAAATATGTGAATTGGGAGATTGTGTTGCTCTCAGTGCTTTTCTGTTTTTTTTTGCTGTTGTCATTTAAATGCAATATTTGTCAGGAATTGTGACTTTATGTTCGAGGACTATGGAGTATGAGGTTACTACCACAATGCTGTCATTCATTATCTGTTTATACAGCTGCCTTCACTTCCGCGTGCAAACAAAAGCAGTTGTTGACAGATGCGTTGCTGCTCATGAATGCTAAAAACGTGGGCGCCGTGCGAACACGAGGCAGGTAGCTCGCAGGCATCGCTTGTTGAAAGAACAACCCTCATGTCGGAGGCTCATCCTCTGTGTGAAGCTCAGCTGTTTGTCTTGAGCTCACCTTTGTTTCTGTGTCAGGTCTCCGTGTCTCATCTATCAGTTTTACATTTATTCAAATGCTCTTTTGTGCTGCTTATCTTCAGCAAACCGCCGTACTTTCCGTCTTTGTCTGGGGCTCGTTCCCCCCCCCCGCCGCGTCGTCTCTTTACGGTTTCTCCGACTTTCCTCCAGCTTTATGGGTCCTGGAATGGGCCCGTCTCCACAGTCAGGTGTCCTTTATGTGTCTTTGGACCTATAGCGCCTGTCACAATTTACGGCAGATGTCTTGTTTGTCCGTGTAGCTTTCACAAGTTGGGTGATAAATGTCTGCATGTTCGAGTGCTCTCCCTCCTTGTCCTGCCTCTCCGTCCGCCCAAACTTTATGGTAAAATTTACAATGGAGACAGATGTACTCTGGTCCCTCTTTGCACAGTACTTAATGTACATTTATCATCGTGCCTTTGAAGGACCGACAGATATTAATCCCTTTCTGTTTTACTGATCAGACCCACGACACTAGAAAACCAATTCATAAAAGAGTACTGTCTTCTTCTTGGCCCTGACAGCGACTGACTGAAACCTTTTAGCGAGGCAGTGAAATTATTTTAGGGTCTTTATTAAAAGTCGTAAAACGTCCGTGCTAGTTTATATTGTGATGAACCTCAAATGTTTGGGCTCTCGTTCCCCAAACGGCAGCATTCAAGCTGTGGTGCTTGAAATTAGTTTTACTCATTCCTCTCCGAAGCAACATCCATGTTTGCTTGTTGTTTTTTCTCCTAAATTCATTGTTGTCAGAACTTTCAGCTCACAGTGCTGGGAAGGATGTCCTTGGAGCTGAATGACCGAACATGTTGTTGTCACCTTCCAAAATGACAAATGTGAGCCGATGCTGTTTGTCCCGGTCCTGCAACATCATTTCAGATAGGATGACTGATGTGTTTTCTGATGTGACACGGCGGGTTAAAGCTCGGTTAAGGCTATCGGGAAACATAACAGTCATTATATGACACATTATTGGAATCTGTCTTGCTTTACAAGATGAACGCTATAACAATTTACTGATTTGTGCTCCAGTAAAACGTTAAAAGCGAGTAGTTGGACGTAGAGCTGTAACAGTGACAATAACTAAAACGTTTTCAGACAAACTTTAAGTGTACCAAGGCTCCTGTTATGGTATTACCTTCTAGTTAACTTCTGTTAGCTCCAGATAGCTCATATTACCCCCTGATGGATCCTGTCACTTCTTGTTAGCTATACATCAGTCCCGTTAGCTCCTAATGGCTTTTGTTAGCTCCCTAATGCTAAAGAGGACTATCACTTGCTGCACTGAGCCCCACATAGCTTCTGCTAGCTCCTGTTAGCTGCAGGTGGCTCATTTTGGCTCTTAATGACTTTTGATAGCTCCCTAAGGCTAAAGAAGACGGTCATTAGCTGCACTGAGCGCCACATAGCTTTTGCTAGCTCCTAATAGCTGCAGGTGGCTCATGTTAGCTCCTACTGGCTTTTGTTAGCTCACTAATCCTAAAGAGATGCACTGAGCCCCACATAGCTTTTGTTAGCTACTATTAGCTGCAGATGGCTCATGTTAGCTCCTAATGTCTTTTGTTAACTCCATGAAGCTAAAGAAGACAGTCATTAGCTGCACTGAACCCAGGATAGCTTTTGCTTGCTCCTGTTAGCTGCAGGTGGCTCATGTTAGCTCCGTAAGGCTAAAGAAGATGGTCACTAGTCCCACATAGCTTTTGTTAGCTCCTTTTAGCTGCAGATGACTCGTGTTAGCTCGTAATGGCTTTTGTTAGCTCCGTAAGGCTAAAGAAGATGGTCACTAGCTGCACTGAGCCCCACATAGCTTTTGCTAGCTCCTGTTAGCTGCAGGTGGCTCATGCTAGCTCCCTAATGGCTTTTGTTAGCTTGATAAAGCTAAAGAAGATGGTCATTAGCTGCACTGGGCTCCACATAGCTTTTGTTAGCTCCTTTTAGCTGCAGATGACTCGTGTTAGCTCGTAATGGCTTTTGTTAGCTCCGTAAGGCTAAAGATGATGGTCACTAGCTGCACTGAGCCCCACATAGCTTTTGCTAGCTCCTGTTAGCTGCAGGTGGCTCATGCTAGCTCCCTAATGGCTTTTGTTAGCTTGATAAAGCTAAAGAAGATGGTCATTAGCTGCACTGGGCTCCACATAGCTTTTGTTAGCTCCTGTTAGCTGCAAATGGCTCATGCTAGCTCCTAATAGATCGTTTTAGCTCTTAGCAGCGACAGGAAGGGTCAGTTAGCTCCTGATAGCTGCTATCTGCTCTTGGCATCCCCTATTGGTTCCTTTTAGCTGCAGATAGCTCCTGATTGCTCGTCTTAGCTCCTGTTAGCTACACTTGCTTCTTGTTAGCTTATCTTGGCTTTTCTTAAAGGTCCTATCCTTTTTTTGAAGGTCCTTTGTTAGCTTATGTTTGCTTCTATTTGCCTCTGTTTGTTCTTCGTCTCCTTGTTAGCTACAGATGCCTCTGGATAGCTTCTGTTAGCTCCATTAGCCTCTTGTTAGCTTTATTTTCGGTCCTGCTGGCCTTTGTTAGCTTGTGTTTGCTTTTGTTTGATCCAGTCAACTTTGGTTTTCACTTCTAACTCCAGTTAGCTCCTGATTGTTCCTGTGAGCTCTTAGTAGCTCTAAATAGCACCTGTTAGCTCCTATTAACTGCAGTTAGCTCCAGTTAGCTACCATCGACTGTTGGTACTTCCTTTTCTTGTCGGCTACAGGTGACTTTTGACTCTTGTTAGGTTCTATCTCTGTTAGCTTTTCATTGGTCTTGTTGGCATTTATTTGCCGCTGTTTGTTTTTTTTGTTCCAGTTAGCTACAGATAGCACTTTGTAGCTCATTATTGCTCCTGATAGGTCCCATTAGTTTCTATTACATTCTGTTAGCACGATGTTAGCTCCTGTTAGCTCGTCATTGTTACAGCCATGTAGGTGCAGTGGAATTAAGACTGCAGCAGTTCTAATAATAATAATATCTTTCTTTTTATAGCACTTATCAAAACAAAGTTGTGCTGATAAGTGCTGTCCTTCAAATGACAAAACCATAGTATAAAACACAGTAAAAATAGAGTACAATCACTAAAATCAAACAGCAAAACAACCAGAATCAGATAAAATTAGGGAAGCAAATGAAAAAAGTAAGCTTTAAGTTTTGATTTAACAGAAGACACTGACTCAGCCGGTCATATTTCCTCAGGCAGGCTATTCCTGGGCCTCGGGGCTGTTATTTCTAAAGATATGCGAGAGTCTGGGACAGATAGCAACCCTGTCCGAGGATCTGAGAGCGAGAGCAGGGTTGTACGGGGACAAAAGATCAGAGATAAACCGAGGAGTCGGGCCGTGTAGCGGTTTGTAGGCAATTAAAAGAACCTTAAAAGTCAGTGTAAAACGTCCTTGAAGGCAGAGTAGAGGGTGGAGTGGAGTTCTGCTCCGTCTGTAGCTGGTCTGCAGTTTTATCATGTAGGGATTTAAAACGGCAGGTACAGTAGTCCAGGTGTGATGTGATAAAGTATGTGAAACTCTCTCTGAATCTTTAAATCTTCACTTTAGACGCTACAGGCAAAAACATGATTTCATGCACTGGTCAGTTTAGATGTTTTGGGATATTTTGCCTCTATAACACGTCTTTTTTCAGATTACTGGAAAGAAAACATCCAAAATAAACATTTAGATGTTTATTTTAATACTTAAATTACAGACAATAGCTAGTAGAGTCAAAGAAACAAAAGCCCTAATTTGTTCTATTATGTTTGTTGTAAAATTTCACTTATTTCATTGTATTTATTTCAACAAAAATATCGTTATTTTACAGATATTTGCAGTTATTTGAGAGAAAAACATATGTATATTAGGGATTAAAAATTGATGCTTTTTACACATTTTTTTATTACTGAATTTAAATCTGCTGAAAAATATGGCCTCCTGTGTAATTTTACAGATATTTGCTGTTGTTTTTATCATTTTTACAGTTCTTGAATGCTCCAGTAGTCCCCTTGTTTTTTAATCTATTTTTTCTTTCGCTCTTGTTCCCAGATTTTCACCATTTTGTGTGGGATTTGTTAGTCTTATTTTATTTTTACAGTGCACATGCATGCAAATAAATGCATAGTTAATGACATCATACTTAATTTGCACATTTAAACTCACAATTTCAGAAAACTTATTGAAAATAATCAACCGGGAAAGTTTCATGTTGGTGTCTGTTAGTTAAACTAGTGGCTAGTGGAAGTAAAATACATTGAATTTAACGTGTCTGCAAAGTTTTCTCAAAATAAGTTTTCCCTCAAACTCTGAACCAGGATTGTTAACTTCAGCAGATCTTACTTTTTTACCAATCTTTAAAGTTTTATTCTTGTCTATATTCTGAAGGTTTTTACAGAAAGGTTTGTTCATATATGATTCACAGACGGATTTTTAGAACAGTTTCTCCCTAAAAACATGGTGGAGGTGAATTTTTTTTTCTGGCTGTTCACAATGTTTTCTAATTTATCCCTCTGTAAAAGTCTTAAACTTTAACGTGTTAACAAAATGAAATACAAGCTGATTTTTTCCAGTATTCAGACTTCTGTTCTGGGAATAAATGCAAACAAGATTTTAATTAGGGTTGGTCCCGAATATTAGAATATCCGAATATTTGTTTGTTGTGGTGGTATTCGGATAATAATTTTGATATTGTCAAAATATGTGGCTCCCACCGAGCGTTGCTGAGCGTTGCCCAGCGTTGGCCAGTGTTGCCGAGGCTGTAGTATACCGCAGAGCGTCATTGAACGGTGCCAAGCGTTGCCAAGCGTTGCCGAGTGTTGCTGAGGCTGTAGTACACTGCCGGGCACTGCTGAGCGTTGCCGAGGCTGTAGTGCGCTGCAGAGTGTTGCCGAATGGTGCTTAGCGTTGCTGAGTTTGGCTGAGGCTGTAGTACGCCGCCGGGCACTGCTGAGTGTTGCCGAGGCTGTAGTATGCCGCGGAGTGTCGTCGAACGGTGCCAAGCGTTGCCAAGCGTTGCCAAGTGTTGCCGAGTGTTGCCGAGCGTTGCTGAGGCTGCAGTACACCGCCGGGCACTGCTAAGCGTTGCCGAGGCTGTAGTGCGCTGCAGAGTGTTGCCGAACGGTGCTGAACGTTGCCGAGTTTGGCTGAGGCTGTAGTATGCTGCCGGGCGCCGCCAAGCGTCGCCGAATGATGCCGACTGCTGCCGAGTGCTACCGAGCGCTGCCCAGCGTCGCTGAGGCTCTAGTACGCCAACGTGGTTCTAGTATGCGGACCTGCCAACTCCAGTGTCAGGCCTCCCCACCCCCCGGCCGACACCGCGGCACAAACCGAATATTCGGCCATTATTGGATCCAAATATCCAGAGCACAGACATTGCTATTCGGACCAGCCCTAATTTTAATATTTATGATACTTATTTTTACGCATAGAATGAATTTGTGATGTGTATTAGTTAACATTTCCCCTTTAATTCTTCTGGAGTGTCTCCCCTTATTAGTAAATTTCCATTAATATTCATTACTTGGTTAAAACAGCTACTCTATCAGTATCAGTTAATGATAATTTTTAAAGTAATAATAGTGAAACATATAGTTTTTCTTCATCATAAGTGACTTTAAATGGAATATTTGGGTATTTGGTGTCTCCTTGTCTTCAGCTCACGTAATGTTCTTGGCAGCTCTTACTATACCCTGTAGAACAAAGCATTGATTAACCCTCGGATCACTGATAATGAAAGTGATCATTAGTTGCAGCACTAAGTGGAATTCATCTCCGTGTTGCATGTCGGGCCGATGCAGGAACATTGGTCCTGGTTTAATAATACCATGAGTGAAAGGATCTTAAATATGCTGCTTGAAAAACCGATATTCACCAAATAAAACATGAGAGGGGTGAAATGTGAAGACACTCGCCTCGGGCCAAATCATTTCACCGTGTGCAGCGTGAAAGCCGATATGTAGCAGTCAAAAGAGACATTTTTACCGAGCAGTGGTCTCATTTTAAACAGTGTTGGAGATTATAACTCTAAAAAAGGACCTCAGTGTTGCATAAAGATCAGCCACATTTACTTTTGTGTGTTTATTTCCAACGTTTTTAAAACATTTTTTCAGACACTAGTGTCGTCAGATTTTCAACGTTTGTTTTTTTTTTTTGGTAGAATGTTTTTTACAGTGCACATGCTTCCCGTTTTGTTGTGTAGTCACCCCCCAAAGGTCCAACTTATGACTGTTTTATTTTTATCGGTGCAGTTGGTGAGAGGCTGGGGTAGGTGATAGTCTCCTTGTGTGTGGTGAGTTTCTCAGTCGTATTGAAGCATTTTAACTGTTAGCGGTTAGCATTAGCATCGAGCATTTGCACTAGCTAAATGGTAGCATCAGCACTGGAGCCTCTCGTAAGCGGACCTGGGTCAGTTGAACGTGGCAGTGCTGGTTGAATTAGCTGTTAGCATTAGCATTTAGCAGTTAGCTAAATGGTAGCATTGGCACTGGGTCCCTACCTGGAGCATCTCCTAAACGGGCCTGGGTCAGTTGAACGTGGCAGTGCTGGTTGAATTAGCTGTTAGCATTAGCATTTAGCAGTTAGCTAAATGGTAGCATCGGCACTGGGTCACTACCTGGAGCATCTTCTAAACGGGCCTGGGTCAGTTGAACGTGGCAGTGCTGGTTGAATTAGCTGTTAGCATTAGCATTTAGCAGTTAGCTAAATGGTAGCATTGGCACTGGGTCCCTACCTGGAGCATCTCCTAAACGGGCCTGGGTCAGTTGAACGTGGCAGTGCTGGTTGAATTAGCTGTTAGCATTAGCATTTAGCAGTTAGCTAAATGGTAGCATCAGCACTGGTAACTCCCTGGAGCATCTCCTAAACGGGCCTGGGTCAGCTGAACGTGGCAGTGCTGGTTGGATTGTGTAGGAGCTGGGTGAACTGGAACTGGGGGGGGTGACTCTGGGACGCCAGAGTTCACCTCCTAGCCTCCTGGAGGTGTCGTGGGACTAAGTAGGAGAAACAGCGTTGAAGGGAGGTTTCCACCTGATGACCCCCAGAGACGTGTTAGGAATCACTGCTCACTGGTAGCTATAGAGACAGATTAGGGATCCTAGGTCCTTCATGGAGGATGAATCCTTTCTTTTTGAGCACAAGTGTTAACTGAAAAATGCATGTAATTAACTCAATTTTGCAAAGAAAATTTATGATAATGCAGTGCTAAATGCTAATGCTAACAACTAATTCAACCAGCACTGCCACATTCAACTGACCCAGGTCCGCTTATGAGATGCTCCAGTGCCGAAGCTACCATTTAGCTAGTGCAAATGCTCGATGCTAATGCTAACCGCTAACTGCTAAAATACTTCAGGTTAAAACAGAGTGTCTGAGTATTTTTAACATGAACACTGCATTTCTGCTGTTTGTGTTGTGATCACTGTGATAAAAGTCAAATAGGATGAAATTAGAGGCTCCATGGTTGCTCTCCTGTGTACCACCTTAAGCCTTTAAATAATTAACTGGACCTCCTGGATCTGATTCCATCGTCTCCCTGATGCCTTCGGGTCGGGTGAAATAAACAGATGTCATTTTACGACTTTGAGCCGGCAACAAATGCTGGTTTTCTGTCTCGTTGTCCTTGAATCAGCACCTCAGGAGAGACGAGAAACTGTGCAGTAAATGTGACGACGTAATGAAGCTTTGACAAAGAGCGGAGGGGCTGGGGGTAATTACTCACCAAGATGGTTTATCTTTCTAAAGAAAACCTCAGCAGGGGGATTTTCACTGGAATAAATTGAAGCCTGCCTGGAAGCAAGAGAATTAATTGAAAAACCGATGGTATAAATTTGTACAATGGTCATTACGGTAAATGAGAAATCAATCCGAGCCGAGCTGACCCCCTCAGAATCAGCTGGCTTTTTTATTTAGTATTTTAACGAAGCCGTGCAACATTTCAGGGTTGAAAAAACACAGTAGGGTTTCCTTAAAAACTGCAACCAAATCCATTTTATATCCATTACAAGTATCACAGTCCAAAGACGGTTTCTGTGTTCAGTTTTTCCTGAACCGTTCTTTAGATTGTGAATCAGCGAAGTAGCTGGAGTAGAATATTGAATCATGTCTTTAGATGATACTTAAAATGATCCTTTCATTGTCTATAATTGTTCTGACCAACCACCTATCAAACATGCTGATATGAGCCTCAAAGTTTACCCAGAATGCACTTTTTGTAGTTTTCTCCAGTCTTTTATCATCACACCATCACCTTCGTGCTTCACTGTCAGGACCATGCATTCACTGTGGTAGTCCTGCTCGTAAGAGAGGCAGGACAACCACAAACCAGCACAAAGAAACACAAAACCCACCACGAAAGTTTACCCAGAATGCACTTTTTGTAGTTTTCTCCAGTCTCTAATCATCACACCGTCACCTCCGTGCTTCACTGTCAGGACCATGCATTCACTGTGGTAGTCCTGCTCATAAGAGACGCAGGACAACCACAAACCAGCACAAAGAAACACAAAACCAACCACGAAAGTTTACCCAGAATGCACTTTTTTGTAGTTTTCTCCGGTCTTTTATCATCGCACCGTCGCCTCCGTGCTTCACTGTCAGGACTATGCATTCACTGTGGTAGTCCTGGTCAGAAGAGACGCAGTACAACCACAAACCAGCACAAAGAAACACAAAACCAACCACGAAAGTTTACCCAGAATGCACTTTTTTGTAGTTTTCTCCAGTCTTTTATCATCTCACCGTCGCCTCCGTGCTTCACTGTCAGGACCATGCATTCACTGTGGTAGTCCTGGTCAGAAGAGACGCAGTACAACCACTAAACCAGCACAAAGAAACACAAAACCAACCACGAAAGTTTACCCAGAATGCACTTTTTTGTAGTTTTCTCCAGTCTTTTATCATCGCACTGTCGCCTCCGTGCTTCACTGTCAGGACAATGCATTCACTGTGGTAGTCCTGCTCATAAGAGAGGCAGGACAACCACAAACCAGCACAAAGAAACACAAAACCAACCACGAAAGTTTACCCAGAATGCACTTTTTGTAGTTTTCTCCAGTCTCGTATCATCACACTGCCTCCTCCGTGCTTCACTGTGAGGACTATGCATTCACTGCGGTAGTTCTGCACAGAAGAGATGCAGGACAACCACAAACCAGCACAAAGAAACACAAAACCAACCACGAAAGTTTACCCAGAATGCACTTTTTGTAGTTTTCTCCAGTCTCGTACCATCACACCATCACCTCCGTGCTTCACTGTCAGGACTAGGCATTCACTGTGGTAGTTCTGGTCAGAAGAGACGCAGTACAACCAAAAACCAGCACAAAGAAACACAAAACCAACCACGAAAGTTTACCCAGAATGCACTTTTTGTAGTTTTCTCCAGTCTCGTATCATCACACTGCCTCCTCCGTGCTTCACTGTGAGGACTATGCATTCACTGTGGTAGTTCTGCACAGAAGAGATGCAGGACAACCACAAACCAGCACAAAGAAACACAAAACCCACCACGAAAGTTTACCCAGAATGCACTTTTTGTTGTTTTCTCCAGTCTCGTATCATCACACTGCCTCCTCTGTGCTTCACTGTCAGGACCATGCATTCACTGTGGTAGTCCTGGTCAGGAGAGACGCAGTACAACCACAAACCAGCACAAAGAAACACAAAACCCACCACGAAAGTTTACCCAGAATGCCCTTTTTTGTAGTTTTCTCCAGTCTCGTACCATCACACCATCACCTTCGTGCTTCACTGTCAGGACCATGCATTCACTGTGGTAGTCCTGCTCATAAGAGACGCAGGACAACCACAAACCAGCACAAAGAAACACAAAACCCACCACGAAAGTTTACCCAGAATGCACTTTTTTGTAGTTTTCTCCAGTCTCGTACCATCACACCATCACCTTCGTGCTTCACTGTCAGGACCATGCATTCACTGTGGTAGTCCTGCCACAGTGAATGCATAGTTTTCTCTTTTAAAGTCTGTTTTTTGATGTTTTGTCCTCATCTTTGTAATTTTTTGTCTCCCTTCTGTCATTTTGCATCAGTTTTGTGTTGTTTTTCTATGTTTTTTTGGCTGTTTTTCTCTCGTTGTGGTCATTTTTTGTCGTTTTGCGTCTTATTTTTCTTGTTTGCCGTCTCGCTGTTTTTGCTCTGTGTCTAGATTTGGGCATCTTGTGTCTTGTTTCTCTTGATTTTGTCGCCTGGTGTCTCGCTTTTGTCGTTTAATGTGACGTTTTGATTGTTTCACGTGTCTTTGGGACGGTTTTCTCTCTTTGTGAAGAAGAGAACTGCAGAACTTTACTGGAACAGAACCAGAAACTTCAAGCTCAACACGGGTTGTTCACCGAAACACACACACAGCGCAAACAGCAGCTTCCAACCATAACATCACACAGCAGAACATCAGTTTGATTTGATAGAATACACCCCTAACCTATCATCATAACATGTAATTTCAGACAATGTTAACCGCTGACAGCATAACAAGAAAAGGAGGAAAAGGGGTTTGAACTACAGTAAAATAAATAAATAGATAAATAAAAATACATATAGATTTGTGTGATATTTGCTGATATTTTACTACAATCGAATTTGAACGTGAGAGCCGCAGATGTTCCACAGGTTACGACGCGGAAGTCTGAACGTGTGTTTTCAGTGTCTTCTGAGTGAGCAGTTTTGACGACGTGAGCGTAGTTTGTTCCGACGTATTCTGTCAAATCAAACTGATGCGATGCCGCGTGTCGTCATGGTGAATGATCGCCGGATGTTAACAGCCATCCTGACGTTTCCAAGAGCACCTGGCCGCAGACCTCCACTGTGAGGACAGGAAGTAACGGGTAGAGAAAGAGAAAAGGACGTTTAAAGCGTCCAGTCCGGTAGGTGGCGGTGACGCATGTGAAGTTGGTTTGATAACTACTAATTAAAGCAAAAGAAGAAGCAGCCAATTAACGAGTGGTTGAGGCTGTTTCTCAACATGCGGTACTACTGTGACTGTGACACAAAATTTAGTTTTAAGATTATTTGAGGCGAGAAAGTGGTTGTATAAACATCAAATCTGTGGTCAACTTATCAGATTAATTGTTTAAAAATTGACTCCAGTGATTTCTGAGATGTAAGTGTCCCCGTTAGACAGCTACTACCAGGCGGTCAGCGCTCACAGCTCCCCGCTGACAGCAGCCTTAGCTCGGATAGACTTTCTGAAATCTGCCGCTGGCTCTGACGGTTCTGTAGCAGGATAGAAGTAGTTTTACGGGAATCTAACAGGCACACTTTTGTTATTTAATGTCCCCGGTCGCCGACTTTATCTTTAAATTAGTAATTATTGTGTTGTCTTCATTACCTGTAGCACGTCTTTGTTCTATTCTTATGACTGTAACTGTGCATTAAAAATAACATTTAAGGATTATTATTCTGTTAGCAGGAATAAAACTCACAACGGGGCTCATTCTCAAAATAATCACAAGTTTAATATATAAATTAAAAAAAAATATATTATAGACAATGGTCTAGTAGATTTTACGTTGTATTGCTAATGAATTAGCAACACTACGCGATTTTATTTTGTAATGCATCCTGTGCATTTCCTGTCCTCACAGTAGAGGTCTGCAGCCAGGTGCCTCTCGACATTTTACAATTACGTCATGTCCCAGCATGTAGCCCATTGTAGGTTAAAACAAGTCTGAGGAGGTCTGGGGGGAGCTTTATTCAGGTTTGGTTGATTTTATTCAGAATGATCCTGAATTGAATCCAAGTCTGTGATGGTGCCAGTTTCTAAAATATGAGAAAGGGCTGCTTCTTTCTGTAACGGCCCAATAAATTGAAAATATCTGAGCAACGTTTAGGTAAAGCTGGTAAAGTCCACAGTTTGCCGCAGGCTGAACCATCATCCTTTACTGAGGTATTCTGAGGAGATGTCTTAAAGTTTAGTGCAGACACTAAGAGCTACAGCCCTCCTGAGCTCTTTTATTGGACTTATGGGCCGCTCCTGTTGCTTCACTATCACAACCTTCATCATCGCAGTTTAAAAAATGGCCTCCTGGGTGTTACGGCTCCAATATCAGAAATGAGAAACGCTCTCCTGTCGGGAGGAAGCCGCGCTCGGCAGCATCAGGATGTGAAATCACACCGAGTGGGAGGACGACCTTTAGCACAGGTAAATCTTCCTTTGGTTTGGATGAGGAGTGTTTCAGCTCTCAGAGTCTGACTCCTCTGCTGAGGAGGTCGTCTCTGAGTAACACAAACCCTTCGGCGTGACTCGCCTCCACTCGCCGCAATCAGCAAACCTGCAGTCTGGACGTGACGCTCGGCTTTCTGACGCTCCGCAGCCCCGTCTCCATCTGTTAGCTGCTCCATAACCTCTCTGACTGGCGAGGGAACCCTGCAGATGTGGCACGATCGCATCTTTATCCTTGTTTTCCACCCGTTTTCTGCCTCCCACCGAACCTCCGCCGCTCTGAAGCGCTGCATACAGCCTCTTCATGATTCTGTCTTTGTCTCAGAGTGTAAATATAAAGAAAACCCTCAGTTAAATCCTCTGAAGGAAAATCTTAAATATGATTAAAACGCCAGATGGTTGATATTTCTGCTCCTTGGAGGGGAGAAAACCAAAGCTTTCTTTAAATCTATGATTGCTTCAAAGATGTTGGACATTCTTTTCCATGTGTTCGTCTATTTATTACAATCCAGCTCTTTTTTAAATTAGAATAATTCCACACACAATCAACCAAATCTGAGAAACGTTTCCACCTGAGTCAGCTCAATTACTTTAGTAAATGTAATGAAGCCAGGTTTTACCTTCATACTGTTAATATCTCCTTGAAGTCCATGAAGGTGGGTCCACATTTATCAATTTAATGAACCTCAGAACTTCATCAGTCCAGCAGACGGACACTTAAACTCAAAAACCAGATCAGTTTTACATCCATCCAGGTGTCACAGTATAAACACTACATCTGGTTTCAGCTTTGAGCATCAGTCTTATGGAATGTATCACAGTTTCATGTCACAAAGAGAGAAAACCGTCCCAAAGACACGTAAAACGATCAAAACGTCACATTAAACGACAAAAGCAAGAAAAACTAGAAAAGCGCTCAGAGAGCTCATACCTCCACCGAGGAGCTTCAGTCCACCCCCAACACGATCTCCCAGTTCACATATTTTCTATGGAACGTTACAGATACAAATGTAATTACATACAGTTCAAATGTCCTACCGACAATGCAGCCTTCACCCCATCCGACCTAATGAACAGGCGCGGCCTCTAGCGCGGCAGCTCCTAACAGCCTCCCAGCTTCTTAGACAACCGGAGATAAGAATGCCGGCCCAACCGTGCGTATGTCGCTCAGGAAGGAAAGAGAACTCCGTCACTGTCGCTGTCTGTCGCGTGGAGACCCAAAATGTCATGTGGTCAGAGGGGGTTACCCCAAAAACAAGAGTGCCCTCTGGTGGCTTTTAGAGTAAACCACATTTAATTGTCCACCTGGTTACACTTACATTAAAAAAACATCCTGGATCCAGACGGTGATCCGGATCAGTCCCAATAGGTCATCATTTGTTCCTTGTCCCATTTCACACATTTCCTGAAAATTTCATCCAAATCCGTCCATGAGTTTTTGAGTTATTTTGCACACAGACAAGCAAACAAACCAATGCATATAACCTTCTTGACAGAGGTAGCAAGACATGAGATGTCTAAATCTAGACATAGAGCAAAAACAACAAGACACCAAACAAGAAAAACGAAACGCAAAACAAGAAAAAAGAGACGCAAAATGACAAAAAATGACCACAACGAGAGAAAAACAGCCTCAAAGATGCACAAAAGCAACACAAAGATGAGGACAAAACACTAAAAATCAGACTTCAAAAGAGGAAACTTCAACAGGTGACTTCTGGGTAAACGTTCGTGGTTGTCCTGCGTCTCTTCTGACCAGAATTACCACAGTGAATGCCTGGTCCTGACAGTGAAGCACGGAGGAGGCGGTGTGATGATAAAAGACTGGAGAAAACTACAAAAAACAGTGCATTCTGGGTAAACTTTCAAGGCTCATATCAGCATGGTTGATAGGTGGTTGGTCAGAGCACTTATAGACAATGAACGGATCATTTTACACACATTTAATATCAGGATCTAGTTGCATTTAATTATAATTATTATTTGATTTAAGTGGAGATCATAAGATTTTCAAACATAGCTGATTTTTTATCTACTTAGTTTATATTTCTTTAAGTGTAAATACATGACGGCTTCACTGTAGAGCTGAAGAAGTGGCAGTGATGGTGTCTTTGCTTTGTGCGTCGGTGTACCTGCACTGTCGGGTGTGTTTTCAGTGCGTCTGCTGGTTAAACCATCAGCAGGGAGAATGACTTACTGTATTCCAATAATGAAAAACAGTTAGCGGCTGGAGCACAATCGCTGGCTCTCGCCTTTGACTCGAGAGCTTAATAGGTTTTCTGCGGAGCTGTCAGGAAGAGAAAGAAGACGGTGATTGGTGTTTAAGTGGTTTTGTGTCTGACTGGAGGTCGGCGTTTTCAGAAAGAGGCTGCTCGCGTCGATGTAATTCACAGATGGCGGCCGTTGTCAAGAGGCTTCAGATGTTGTTAAAGAAAACCTCTCTTGTGTCAGTTCTGACTGATACACTGCAGGTGTGTATGAACAGGTGACCAGGTGAGAGGGTTTAATGTGCTGCTCTACTGGTTTCACTGTTTCACACATGAGAGCTTCATTGATGTCTGACACTGATGCTGGCAGATAAGTAGAGCTACAGGAAGCACTCAGCTCCTCTACAACAACGTAAAAATGTTTCGTTACAAACACAAATACTGCATTCAAAACCCTACTTGACTTAAAGTGTTCCAGGCAAAATTTACTGTTTGTTCTGCTGTTGGATCGATTTGCATTGATTTTCCTTTGAATGGCCCGATATCAATTCATAAATTCTTAAAATCGATTATTTAATACGTCTTTTCTACCGTGTGTAATGCAGCCTGCGGTTTAAAGTAGTCTTGCATGGACAGCCAGAACATTAATCAGTCCCTCCAGGAATTAGCGATGCTGCGATCGCAACAATTAACGTAAATTCAACCAATCTCCATGAATTCTGCGCCACCTTGCAATTTCGTCCAATCACTGCAACTTCTCCTCAATTTTGTCCCGCCTCCCGTGAGTTCCACCAATCACAGCAGTCCCCAGTAATGCACGTACGTCACCGGATCCACTTCCTTGTTTATGGTTTGAAGATACAGATACAACAAAAACTACTGCAAAACAATTCCCTGATGTTCTTCACCAAAGCGGAGCTAAACTGTTTTCACCCCGTGGAATATTGAGGTGGAACACAAACCAAAACCATCCACTGACAAACACTTTTCTACCGTAAACATATCAGGAGAATGGGTGAAACCAGCGGACCACAGACCAGACAAACCACCGTGATGAAGCTGTTGCATCCAGATCTGTGGCAGCACTGAAACAATGAAGGTCAGTTAGATTCATTAACTGACGTGACGAGCTGTGAGCGTGTGTGTGTGAACACGCGTGTGCCAGGATGTCAAATTAACTTTTTAACTAATTAATCAACTCTTTGACGATTCTTTACTGTCTCCCGCAATTTTATCGCAACAAATACGCCTAAAACATCGCAACTTACATCGCAATTTTTTAGAAAAGCTGCCGCGAATTCAGACATTTTAGGAGCAACAATCTGGAAAAACACCCAACTGCCTTGTGATTTGATTGGATTTAAATTATTACATTTTTGTTTTGGTCAGGTCATGTGTAATATTCTTAATGTAGACGTTAATATCTTAAATAGTGCACCAAGTTAAAGTTAGTTTCTACTATTTCCAGCATTGGTTCTCTGAGAATCTCTTCCATATTCAAGTAAAATTGATACTGTGACTGAAATATCCTTACCCGAATCGAATCGGGCCCTTGTGAATCAAATCAAATCGACTTGGGAGATCTGAATCGATTCCCAGCTCTACTGTTAGATATATCAGTCCAATGGTTCCAAACCTAGCGATCGGACAGAATTCATCCTCACTCTAAAATCTACTGGATGGGGATCGACTGATTAGAGGCCCAGCTGATTGTTGATGTCAGTATTCGGAAGAAGAAACCTTTATTGTCACGAATACATGTTCACAGTATTATGAGATGTTGTTTTCGCATATCCCAGTTGGGGTCAGAGCGCAGGGTCAGCCATGGTACGGCCCCTGGAGCAGGAAGGGTTAAGGAGCTCAAGGGCCCAGCAGTGGACGCATTGGGGTTCGATCAGAAGCCCAGAGACTTAACCGCTGCCCCAACATTTGGCATTTGTAGATTACTGGTATCGTTATTTTTATTGACTGATGATTGCAAAATAAATCAAAAGTCCTCCTTTGGCTCTGATGCAGCAGCTCTCTCCGCAGCCACTCTGTCCCACCCCCAGCTCTATCTGATTTGCTGCTACATTCGTTAGCTGCGCCTCTTAGCCTGCAGCTAGCGCTATCTGGAGCACCGCTGTGTTTTTCTAAAGTCAGATTGCCTTCAACGCTCTGTTCTAACTGGCAGACACAGCTGTCTAGCAGAGAAACAACCTGCAAAGCCTGAACAAGGAGCTGAGCATCTCCACCAGTCAGGACACTGGCTGATTGTGGCTAAAGCTACGCTAACAGCTAGCTGCTAAGTTAGGAGGCAGCCATAGATTCAGCTGAAACAGAGTCCAGAAAACAATAATTAATGACGCTTTAAGATCTGGAACCTTGTGGACGATAAAAGTGATAGAATAGAAAAAGGTTAACAAAACAGACAAACTAATTGATCTCAATCAATTGATCGGTTAACAGGAGAGCATTTTAGCATCATGTGACGCTCAAACATCATCGCTTCTATTTCTGTTGTTTAGATTTACAACAAGTCTAGTTATAAATGACAGGCTCTCTGCTATCACATGCTGGTAATAGATAACTTTGAATGCATGTCGGTTCCAGATATTGGTTATTGGCCTTTCTTGGTCACCAATAATCGATAGCAAAAACCATATCAGTCGATCCCTACTGCTGGAGGCGACGAAATCGAAATTTAAAATGAGGATGAATTAATCTGTCTTGGAACTTTTGCTCACAGAGTTTGGTTTTATGAAGGTTAATTTCAGGTTTGCATATTTTGACTGTTCATTTATTGGTCAGTTTCTTTCTGGATCAATCGTTCTGTAGCTTTTGGTTTTCCTTGAAAGTCTTGTTTTGTCCAAAGATATTATTGTTGTCCATCAAATCACTCAAACCAACTGAGTAATTATCAAAACAGGCGGCGATTCAAAGACAGAGAAGACTTCTCTTGGCTGGATCGATTGAACACAAAGAAGTAGAAACAGATGCAGAACCAAAGTACTGGGTTGCCTGCATCCAGACCATGGTGGTGGCAGCATCACCATGTGAAGCATGGTGGTGGCAGCATCATGTGGGGATGCTTCTGGGCTGGCCCTGGTTTCAGGCAAGACAACTTTTATCGAGTGCAGTGACAGGTCTGTAGAAAATTGTCTTGCCGTGGTGCAAAAAAGGTTGCAGACCGCTAAGTTAAAGGACAGTGCAGACTTTTTTGAGTCTCTCCGTCTTTTCAAAGTTTGTTTTTGATTAATTTTGGCGGGAAACGAGCGCAGACGGAAGTGGCGGGAAGACGATGTAGTCATTTTTCAAAATAAAACACCCCGCGGACTCCGCCGGAAACAAAACGTTCTTATTCTTTCTGTGCGGCCCGGTACCAAATGACCCGCGGCCCAGTACCGGTCCAAGGCCCGGTGGTTGGGGAACCCTTGCTTTAGACCATTTAGTGCATCTGGGGCCTTTTTCTTCCCTATTTTTAATTTATAATGGTGGTAAATGATAATGGCCTCGGCGATGGGAGAAACGATCCATAATTCTGCAGCGCTGTTGCCAGGGACGACAGCCTTTATAAATAACAACGTTAATAATATTCGGAGCCATTTAGTTATTTTTAAATCAACCAGTTGGGCGGTTAAACCAAAAAAAAAAGGAAAAGCAATGACCATATGTTTCTTTTAGAACAACCAAATCTCCCATAATGTCAGGACGAGCTTTCAGCCCCACACAGTCTGTTCTGCTGCTGTGGCAGGCAGCCAGCCTCCACGCTGACGTCTAATTTCTCTAAATTGTCTGGTAGAATAATGAAAGTAGTCCTGGGATTCTGGGAATTATCCGCTACTGTGGCGGACAAAAAAACCCCACTTTTACTTCATCAAAAGTTCGACCCCGAGCTGCTGAAGTAAATAAAGCATTCAGGGACGCGTAACGATGATTAAGGGCCTCCTGAGTGGTCAGAATTACTGCTGAGATGAGAAACGGTTCGATCACGCCCGCCCGGAGAATTAAAGACGAGCTTCCAGGTCTGCGTCTCTTTTTTTCCGCTCCGACTCGTTTAAAGATAAAAGCCGGCAGCAGAGCTTCATTAGAGGATATCTGCCTCGGTGAGTCGGTGTTTGAAGAGCGGTGACATTGTCTAACATTCCCTGTCAGAGCTATCTTCACATCACCCCTGCTTGATATTCCTCCCGTCGGTGGCTCAGTAAAAAGGCAGGAGCCTGAATATTTCTCACCTCTCAGAAGTGAAGAGCTCTCTGGTGGCCCACACAGGAGCGAGCGGAGCTTCAACAGTCGGATATTTTCGCGGCTGTGTGGGAGGAAACTCCTCTTTAATGAGCTCCAACCGGTTAAAAAGGCTTTGGATCGTAACTGGGTTTTTAATACGAGCTCCGGCTTCACATTCTTAAAGTGTCACCGAGGAAACGAGTCGTCAAGTTGCTGCTTTGTCTTAATAATTCTTCTTAAGAGTCACTTTTGCTGACAGAGATTCCTTTTAATGTCACATTTGTACGATCATTTTTGCTCCTTAATTGCATGTAACTCCAATTTTTTTTTTACAAAATGCAGATGAATAGTGTGAATACGTACTGTATGTTTTTGTCTGTGGACACTTTACAGTGGGTTAACCTGGGGGAGGATATAAAAGTACTGGAGGATTGATCAGCTGCATTGTTACTATTGTTCGAGCACCAACCCTATTGTTATTCCTCAGGTTATTCTTATTATACAGCCTTTTGAATTGGAATTTTGAGGCCCTAAACACACTCGAAAACGCATATTAATTGGCGCGCTCACCAGACCTGATGAAAAATTCAATATTTTGGTGGAATTGAACTTGTAAGTGGCAAAATGGCTCAATAGCGCCCCCTAGAAAGTCAGAAAAATTAGGCCCCCGAACTGTGTTTCACCTCGAGCTACGAAATTTGGCACCCATATGTGCCACGTCAAGATCATAGACATATATATGTAGATGCCACATTGACTGTGGAGGGACGTGCCTAAAGCTCAGCCATCTTGGTACAGGGCTAGCAGAGGGGGGAGTGAATGTAAGTCTATGGAGGTAAGAGGTACTCCACAATCTTAAAGTAGAATTATTCACTGAATTTTCGACCGATTTCCAAACGGTTTGGTTTGTTAAAAACGTCACACATGTAGCTTTGACACAGGATGTTTTTGTTCTATTTATGTCTGCCTGTCCGTCCTCCATGTCTGACGTTTGTAACAAACAATATATGTTGACAACTGATGGATTTATGATCACTTTTATAGTGCAGACATGTCATTCCTCTATAGACGTAATGCACTGTAGGGGCGAGTGGCACTGTACCAAGATGGCCGCCACGTAGGCACGTCGGCTCCAATCGGCAGCAGCAGTCAATGCGGCGTCTTCGTATATATGTCTATGGTGAAGATGCACAAAAAAGCCTCTGTAACCCATACCCAGAATGCAACAGGATGTCTGCCATTTTGAACCATGTGTCATATTTTTGGCGATTTTGGTGAAATTTTCCAAATTTTCCAGAGCGAGCCCGTCCTCGGGGTTAACTCAGAGAGGCCTCAAATTTGGCTGATATATAAAACAGGCATTGGTGAGCGAAAGTTATTAAAATGTTCCGCACAAGTACGAGGGCGTGGCCGTGGTGACCCGCGGCGTTTCGCCGTGAAAGAAACAGGAAGTGCCGTCTAACTAGCCTGTACGTGCTCCAGTTGGCTTCAGACTTCTACAGGTGTGATTGAATCCGGGCCAGATGACGGCCACATGGCGATATCCATTCTCAGTCGCTGGCCAGTAAGGATGCGAGGGCCCGCCCGGCGCTGCTTTAATTGATTCTGTTATTGTCAGCTTAGAAATTAAGACGTCTATGTGTGGCAGAGCCTGTATTTGTGCACTACTAGATTATCCAATTAGGCGTATTTCTTGTTTATTTTTAATTTTTTCACTTTCCCATTTTCTGCTGCAGCACTCCAGATTCCTCTACTGTCTGATTTTTAAACGGTTTTTCCTATTTTACATTATCTTTCTTTAAATGCGGCCAATTTTTAAATCTGAGAACATTTTGGGAACTTTGAGCGGTTTGAGGAAGTAAGAACGTATTTGAGAGTTAGGGCGTTCTTTTAAAGGTAGGTACAGATATTAAGGAAAGTGAAGATATTTTGAGTAACCCACAGTTTTGAGAAAAGTCTGAATAGTTTTTGGAAGTTGTTGAAAAAAATCAGGACGTACTACTTTATAATAATTCACCACCTCCTGTGTGTTTGTTTGTGGTTCTGTATTCATTCATCGTGTACTCCCGTGGTACCAGCGCTGACATTTCGTGATGCTACGTGACTGTGAAGCGGTTTAAAACAGTGGAGTTGTGTGTTTCCAGTTAGTTTCTATGAGTTTTTGTCAGGTCCAGCTCTTGGTAAACTGCCAGCTGCTGGATCGGAGTTTCTGTTTTTTCTAGCGAGTCGAGTCGAGCCTTCAGATCAGAGCAGTGGGCAGCAGAAAGCAAACATCTGTCCAAGCAGCTGCTGCGATGCCCGGCCATCCGTCACAAACACCCTGGACCCGACAGTTTTCATGCTGCATGTGTTTCATCAGGTTACAGAGTCTAAACACTCTGGATTTATCGCATTCATCATTGCATTAAGCTGGGAGCCAAGACAGTTCCATATTTCCAGGAATGCACACCACAGCGAAAAGGCTCTAACTTTATTCTGAATTATATTTAAAAACCCAAAGTTTCCAACGACGCCAAACAAATAAGGATGGAATTGGTGTAAATATGTGTGTGTGGGGCTGAAGCGCGTGCAACAAATGAATATATAAAAACACACTATTGTAATATGCGTCATAACTTTAGTGGTGCTGGAAGTAGTTGACGTATTTCTTCTTCCACCAACACCAGACATTCAAACTTGAATTTCTCCGCCTGTAAACCCAGTCTGGATGTTTCCACGGATTGATCGCGCTTCTGCTTTGACTTGCGGTCGTCTTCTTGCTCTCTCAAAACATATTTAAGAGCGAACCCATCATTTAAAGGTGGGCTCAGACGTTTAGGATGGTGAAGGTACATTAAAAAAATCTGGAAAGTTGTGAGAAAAGTCTGGATATTTTATGAAACTCAGGGCATTTTGGAGAGCGATGATAGTTCAGAAAGTGCTTTTTGTGTTAGTATAGTCTTGGATTCTGATAAGCCTATAATGTTGAGCATCAGCTGATTGATATCTTTGTCTGTATGCTGTTGTCTGATCAAATTCTTATTGATTCTCTGGTCTTGCTTTCCCAAAGAGGAAAGCTCTACATTGGCAGCCTTTCAGGATCGATCCATTATTTCTGGCAGCAGGGGGAACTTTGGACCGGCTCAACCAGATGTAGACCAGGTCTAACTTATTTAACATTCACTAAATGTTTGTTTGTAGTCGGCTGGTGGGGCTTCATTTTGTTCAAACTAGGAATGTCAGTGATTGATTACTCCTTACTCAATTATTTGCTGTCACTAATTAATTCTAATCAATATATATCAAATGATGAAGCAGAAGAAGGTCGTGCATGTCGGTAAGTGTATTGTAGATCAGCTGTAGTATCTGGTTGTTCCACCAGGTGGAGCCTCTTACTGTTTAATACTGTAGAGACCAGAGGAGGCGTCACTCAGACTCCAGGCAGTTCATGATGGCAAGCAGAGAGCATTGTGGGAGTTTAGCTAGCAACGGGAACCACGACAAAGACTTCTGTGGCGGTTAATGACATCCAACCAGAACTCACATGTTTTGGACAAGCTAACCTCTGCTAGGCAACTGTTACTAGAGCCAAATGGCTGATATGACCAAGAAACCTTTGCCGTAAAAAAACAAAACAGTGCTGGCACATGGAATAATATTTTCTATTCTTAATTCATGTTAATTGTATCTGTGTTTTATTCCCCAATAGTTGTTTTGCTGCATCACCGGTCGATTTATTTTCAGAAATCCTGTGAATATGTGCGATCTGCTCTCGGGATGCATGCTAATATCGATAATTAGCGGTCAGTATTGGCAATTATGATGCCGTTCCGATAACAAAAAAACAACACGATAATAATAAAGACTTGGAATCTTGGTTTTTGCCGTTGGTCTGTGTGTTGTGGTTTGTCCTCATGCCTGACTCCTCAACCCCTCCCCTCCCCGACGGTACTGTCGCATGTGTGTGATGTCATAAGACTGAGAAAAACAAGCAGCATGGCGTGGCACTCATAGACATATATACGTAGACGCTGCGTTGACTGCTGCTGCCGATTGGAGCCGACGTGCCTACGCGGCGGCCATCTTGGTACAGTGCCACTCGCCCCTACAGTGCATTGCGTCTATAGAGGAATGACATGTCTGCACTATAAAAGTGATCATAAATCCATCAGTTGTCAACATATATTGTTTGTTACAAACGTCAGACATGGAGGACGGACAGGCAGACATAAACAGGACAAAAGCATCCAAGCATCCTGTGTCAAAGCTACATGTGTGACGTTTTTAACAAACCAAACCGTTTGGAAATCGTTCGAAAATTCAGTGAATAATTCTACTTTAAGATTGTGGAGTACCTCTTACCTCCATAGACTTACATTCACTCCCCCCTCTGCTAGCCCTGTACCAAGATGGCGGAGCTTTAGGCACGTCCCTCCACAGTCAATGCGGCGTCTACATATATATGTCTATGGTGGGACTGACCAATGTGGACTTTCTTTACCGTGTCTGAAGAAGACGTTTCACTAGGACTGGTCTGGAATATTGGAATATCCGAATATTGGTTGGTTGTGGTGGTATTCAGATAATTCTGTAATTTTGATACTGGAATAGTCGTGTCGGGCGCGGCTGCCAGGGGGTGTTGCCGAGCTCTTGAGAACCAAGGGTTGCCGAGGCTGTAGTGCACTGCCGGGCGCCGCTGAGCATCACCGAGTGCTGTCAAGCGTCGCCAAGGCTCTAGAACGCCGCCATAATTGTAGTAGGCGGACCTGCCAACTCCGGTGTCACCCCTGCTCCCTCCTCTCTGCTCCCGTCCCCCCTCCCCCAGCCGACACCGCAGCACGAACCCAATCGGTTGACATAATCGATTATCGGTTGAAATCGGCATTATCGTCCATCCCCAGTCTGCTCTGATTGTTTCGGTGGAAAGTACAAAAAGACGTAAAAATCACTACGAAAAAATCAAAATGAGTACAAAAGGTGCAGAATCGCCACAAAAATACACAAGATCACCGTAACAGGACACAAAATCACCACAACGAAAGGATGTAAATAACCACAAAAACACACAGAACCACCACAGATGATTGCAGGGATTTTAGACGCTGCTAATACAAACTACTTGTGTTGATTTGTAATTCATTCAGGCTGGTAAAGCTGCAGGTAGAGAGCACGGGGAGAACATCACAGTCCTGAAACCTGAGGATTTACCTGGAGGCTGAATGTGCTCAGAAAGTGAGACATCTTTCACAGAGTGATGGCGTTCGTATGGGGAATTAGGAATTAAGTTCCGCTATGATAAACTGTTTTGTTTAGGGAGCGAGGCTTGGTACTGTTTATTACACAGGAGATTGGCAGCTTTGTTAAATTTGTTCTGTGCCTGAAAATGTTCTGTGTCTCACTTTATTCTCCAAATTGAAAACAAGTGAAAGATTCTGAGTTAAACCTCAACGCCCACACAACTTCATAAGAAACTCTGCAGAGATTTGCTCCCACAAAAGTCATTAGAATAAACTGATTACCACGCTCTCTTTGAACGTTTAGCTGTGTTTCCTCCAGAACAGGGGATGAAAGCCCCTCGCTGGCCCCGATCCTCCACCTTTGTCCCCGCTGGAGCCTTTCGAGTCCTTTCAAGCCCGATCGCGGTCATCAAAGCTGCGATCTGCCCGGCCCATTGGCAGAAAGTACGCCGGAGATTTGGAAACAACAAGGCGGGAGCATAAAACATCAAATATTCAGCATTATCCGAGCGCTTTCACTGCCAACGCCGTTCAGACGAGACCCAGCGGGGCAGAACTGGCCCCAACACGACCATGAAGCTTTGGTTCGCTTCCAGCTAAACCCAGAGCGCCTCCCGTTTTGCACCAGTGAGGAAGGTGCGTTTGTGGTTATGAGCTGTGCGTCTTTACAATTAGACTTCTGAATTCCTCAGCAGGTCTCAGAAGAGGTTCAGAGGCGGTTTGACTCATAAAAGGAGGAGGAAACTTGGGATTCCTGTGAGGAAAAGTGATAAAACTGCAGTTAAACTTGGTAAAATACCGCCGTAGCAACTTTACTGAAGCCGGAGAGACTCGGTGATGAAATCCAGGAGGTGTTGAGAGATTCTTGTCCTTTTCTTGGCTTCAGAAAATAAAATTCATGAGCTTGTATTGAACTGATTCTGATCCTTTGCTCGGAATAATCAGAAATTTATTTCAGGCTGTCCTGTTAGTTGTTACTTTAACTACTATTTCAACAAACTTAAGCAAAAATTAAAGGGTTTCAAAGGAGTTAATAGCAGCTTTGGACTGTTGAATGTTCCTTTTAGTATTCTCTAAACCTTTCTCAGCTGGGAAAAGAAACTTAACAGGTTCAAAAATCTATATAATATATCTTCTGTCTGTTCTGAGTCAAGTCATTTGTATTTAAGCAGCGTAAAATCACATTTCACACTCACAAGGTTTTATATTCTGCACACATCCGTCCGTAAAACCTTGGTTCAAATTTGGAAAAACTCCCAGAAAATTATTTGATCTTTTTAGCCGACGCTTTAAACCCTCTGTCCTTTAAACGCTCAGTTCAGAAAAGCAAACAGCCTTGGACAGTCGGCGTGCTGTCGAAGCCAAAAGCTACTCATCCTCAAGCCAGCTGTGGATTTACAGCAAATTTTTTATTTGGACAACCACAAACGTACACAAAATCAGCACAAAGGCACGCAAAATCATACCACATAGACAAAAAGAGACACAAAATCAGCAGAAAGAGGTAAAGGTAACGCAAAGAGACGCAAAACGACCAATAACAGACACAAATCGACCACAAACGGATGCAAAATTAACGTATAGAGACCCCAAATCAGACCAAAGAGACACAAAATCACCACAAAGAGACACCAAATCAGCAGAAAGAGGTAGAGGTACAACAAAGAGATGCAAAATGGCCAGAAACAGACACAAAATTAACATATAGAGACCCTTAATCAGTACAAAGAGACACAAAATCAGCAAAAAATAGACACAAAACCACCACAAACAGACACAATCTGCACAAGGAGACCGAAAATGACCACAAAGAGACCCAAACCCAATACAAAATAATACAACATCAACACAAAGCCACAAAATCGGCACTGAGAGACACGAAATCATAGGAAATGGACACAAAATCAGCACAAGAAGAGACAAAACCAGAACGAAGAGACACAAAATCAGCAGAAGGATGTAAAGGTAACACAAAGAGACACAAATTTTAACTTGTAGAGACCCCACATCAGCCCAAAGAGACACAAAGTCAGTACAGAGAGAGACAATCTGCACAGAGACACCAAATCAGCAGAAAGTCACACAAAGTCAACACAGAGACACAAAGTCAGGACTAAAGACACAACCACTACAAAGAGACACAAAATCATAGCAAACACACCCAAAATCAGAAGAAAAAGACTCAAAATCAGCAGAAAAAGACTCAAAATCAGTAGAAAAAGACACAAAATCAGTAGAAAAAGACACAAAATGAGCACAAAAAGAGACAAAACCAGAACGAAGAGACACAAAATCAGCAGAGAGAGGTAAAGGTACCACAGACACAAAATTAACATATAGAGACCCTAAGTCAGCAGAAAGAGACACAAAACCAGCAGAAAGAGAGACAAAACCAGACAAAAGAGACACAAAATCAGCAGAAAGAGGTAAAAGTACCACAAAGAGATGCAAAACGACCATAAACAGACACAAAATTAACATATGGAGACCCTAAATCAGTACAAAGAGACACAAAATCAACACAAACGGACAAAAAATCTGTAGAAAAGGACACAATGTGATTACAAAGAGACACAAAATGAGCACAGAGACAAAACCTTCTCAAGGGACCCAAAAACAACACAAAAACACACATCATCAGTACAAAAAGACCCCAGATCAGCAGAAAGAGACACAAAAGAAGAAGATTCAATGCAGAGAGCAGCGTGTTCGCACGTATAAGAACTGTTTGATGTTTTAAAGACTGAGAAAGGGTATAGGAAATAGTTAGAATTGATCTTTAGCACGTCTGGAACAAGGATTTCCTGTTGGTCAAATACAAACGACACCTAATGAGCAACCTGCTGGTCATGTTCTGATTGGCCGGCGGTGAGCCTGGGGCTTCACCTGCAGCCAATCAGAGCGGGCGGCAGTGCCTCTTTTGTAAATATCTTGTAAATTTACAACAAGCGTCAAAAGGGCTCATGAATTCTGCTCTTTAATAGAGATCAAGCATGATGGAAATGAAGAGGAGAGCAGCCGGAGTCGCCCGCCGCTCTCACAAAGGATCATGGGAGTTAAAAACAGGCCAGAGGGGTGCAGGAAAATAAGCCGCTTCATGGGCCGGGTACTTTAAATAAACCGCACGTAAACACACCGGAGGCTGACGGGGTTCAGGAGGCGACGCTGCGCAACGTTTTATCGCCCTCGCGAGGTAATAAAAGTACAGTGGTCCGGCGATAAAGCAGGAGAGATGCCCAGGTTGTAACCGCGGGGCCGCCTCGTATAACCGCTCGGCTCGCGATTGAAAGTAACAGCGAAGACGGGCTGCCTTAAAGCGCAGCGGGCCGTATGTCAAACAAATCGATTTAACCGCGCCGGCTACATGCATAAACAAGGCCTGGCTGCAAGGATTGCCTCCGAGGGGCTTCTGGGGAAGTTCAGAGCAAGTCTACTGGGAAAGCAGCAGCAGGACATTCACAGAAGAGTCCGCAAAATGGAGATAAATCAACAAAAACTACTATTACTGCAGGAGCTCAGTGTGCACCACCTGTTTCTCTTCTTCTTATGATTTAGTTTGGACGTCTAATCACAGGTGAGAGGGGAAAAGCGACACAAACATTTCGCTTCTACTGATCGAACGCCTTCCTGTAGACGCTTATCCTGGTCTTTATGCGTCTCTGGTGTGCCGTACATTTACATAGATTTAGATTCAGACGTCCTCCACCCCCTCCGTCAAACAAACCCAGGTGGTGTCGAGTGTCGGTGGTGGTGGTGTTGTTGTTGTCGAGTGTTTTGTTGTCAAATGTCTGTAAGTGGAATCCGACACGCACTGAACTACCAGGAGGACAATAAAGAAGATTAAATTGCGTTTTTGAAAGCAGCAGCTGGGAAAACAAGCTCACCAAGCGGTTCGTTTAGTAGCTTCCACAGGTGTAGTTTAACCAGTTAAGGGACTGTTCAGATTTCCATTTTTAAAGCCCCAAACATCAGTGGTCAGAGCCGAAAGAGACTGCACTGTAAAATAAATAAAAATTATGTTCAAAAACTGTGAAAATGGCTGTAAAATTAGATGATTTAAATACAGGAAAATAGTGTCATTTTAGTGTGGCTGTCTATAAACACAGATAATTAATGTGGACACGATGTACAGAGTTTTATACAGTAAACATTAATGTTTTTTCTGTCGTTTGTTGGATATTAAAACAGACATCTGTAAGACTACAGTAAGAACACGTTTTAGAAAGATCCTTAAAAGAACCTCATGTCTTGTTCCATGTCTTGTCTTGTGTCGTGATGCACCTTGGCATGGCGTGTCTTTCTTGTTGTGTCTTGTCTTCTCTTGTCGTGTTTTGTCTTGTCTTTTTTCTTGTCATGTCTTGTCATGTCTTGTCCTTGTTGTCTCTTGTCTCATCTTTACTTGAGACATGGCATCTTGTCTTGTCTCATCTTGTCTTGTTTTGTCCTTTTTTGTTTTGTCTTGTCTTTTGTCTTGTCTTGTCTTGTCATGTCTTGTCTTGTTGTCTCTTGTCTCATCTTGTCTTGAGACATGACATCTTGTCTTGTCTTTTGTCTTGTCATGTCATGTCATGTCATGTCTTGTCTTGTCTTGTCTTTTGTCTTGTCATGTCTTCTCTTGTCTTGTCTTGTCTTTTGTCTTGTCATGTCTTCTCTTGTCGTGTTTTGTCTTGTCTTTTTTCTTGTCATGTCTTGTCTTGTTGTCTCTTGTCTCATCTTGTCTTGAGACATGACATCTTGTCTTGTCTTTTGTCTTGTCATGTCATGTCATGTCATGTCTTGTCTTGTCTTGTAGTGTCGTGTCTCGTCGTGTGCTGGGTTTTGTCTCATGTCATGTCATGTCTTGTCTTGTCTTGTAGTGTCGTGTCTCGTCGTGTGCTGGGTTTTGTCTCATGTCGTGTCTTGTCTTGTTGTGTCTTGTTGTGTCATGTCTTCTCTTGTCGTGTTTTGTCTTGTCTTTTTTCTTGTCATGTCTTCTCTTGTCATGTCTTGTCATGTCTTGTCTTGTCTTGTCTTTTGTCTTGTCATGTCTTCTCTTGTCATGTCTTGTCTTGTCATGTCTTGTCTTGTCTTGTCTTTTGTCTTGTCATGTCTTGTCTTGTCTTTTGTCTTGTCATGTCTTCTCTTGTCGTGTTTTGTCTTGTCTTTTTTCTTGTCATGTCTTCTCTTGTCATGTCTTGTCATGTCTTGTCTTGTCTTGTCTTTTGTCTTGTCATGTCTTCTCTTGTCGTGTTTTGTCTTGTCTTTTTTCTTGTCATGTCTTCTCTTGTCATGTCTTGTCATGTCTTGTCTTGTCTTGTCTTGTCATGTCTTGTCTTGTCTTTTGTCTTGTCATGTCTTCTCTTGTCGTGTTTTGTCTTGTCTTTTTTCTTGTCATGTCTTGTCTTGTCATGTGTTGTCTTGTCTTTTGTCTTGTCATGTCTTCTCTTGTCGTGTTTTGTCTTGTCTTTTTTCTTGTCATGTCTTGTCATGTGTTGTCTTGTCTTTTGTCTTGTCATGTCTTCTCTTGTCGTGTTTTGTCTTGTCTTTTTTCTTGTCATGTCTTCTCTTGTCATGTCTTGTCTTGTCATGTCTTGTCTTGTCTTGTCTTTTGTCTTGTCATGTCTTCTCTTGTCATGTCTTGTCTTGTCTTGTCTTTTGTCTTGTCATGTCTTCTCTTGTCATGTCTTGTCTTGTCTTGTCTTTTGTCTTGTCATGTCTTCTCTTGTCATGTCTTGTCTTGTCTTTTGTCTTGTCATGTCTTGTCATGTCTTGTCTTGTCTTGTCTTGTCTTGTCTTGTCTTGTCTTTTGTCTTGTCATGTCTTGTCTTCTCTTGTCATGTCATGTCTTGTCTTGTCTTTTGTCTTGTCATGTCTTCTCTTGTCATGTCATGTCTTGTCTTGTCTTTTGTCTTGTCATGTCTTGTCTTGTCTTGTCTTTTCGCGTCTTCTCTTGTCATGTCTTGTCATGTCTTGTCTTGTCTTGTCTTTTGTCTTGTCATGTCTTCTCTTGTCATGTCTTGTCTTGTCTTGTCTTTTGTCTTGTCATGTCTTGTCTTCTCTTGTCATGTCATGTCTTGTCTTCACTTGTCTTTTGTCTTGTCATGTCTTGTCTTGTCTTGTCTTTTCGCGTCTTCTCTTGTCATGTCTTGTCATGTCTTGTCTTGGTTTGTCTTTTGTCTTGTCATGTCTTCTCTTGTCATGTCTTGTCTTGTCTTTTGTCTTGTCATGTCTTGTCTTGTCTTGTCTTTTCGCGTCTTCTCTTGTAGTGTCGCGTCGCGTCGTGTGCTGGGTCTTGTTGCATGTCGTGTCTTGTATTATTGTGTCTTGTCTTCTTGACTTGTCTTGTCTCGTGTCGTGTGTCATGTCGTGTTTTGTCACGTCATGTGTTGTGTCTTGTCTTGTTGCGTGTCGTGTCTTGTCGCGTCATGTGTCATATCTCGTCTCGTCGTGTCATGTCGTCCGAAAAAACCATTGCTGTTCTTCCTAATATAGATTACAACGGCTGTAAATGTTGTTTTTTTTAGTATCTGTATGCCTTCATCCATACAGAATTAAAACGGGAAACATTTCAAAACATAAAATTAAACCATAACTTCTGCCCAGTCAGTATTTTATTCCTTGTATTTTCACATTCAGGTGGGATTGTGTTCGATATGAGTTTCTGGTCAGCAGATGTGTTAACTGATAACACGAAGCCTCAACACTCATCACCAGCATCCATATTTTGAAGGTTTGTTGTGGTAGATTGCATCATATTGTGCGCATATTTCTATTATGTTGTTTATTCAGTGTAGAGATCCACAAATACACCCTCTGTGGGTTCCGTTATATCTGCTTTAACCTTCAGTCTTTCACCACAAAGAGCGTCTGCTTTAAAAGAAACGCCGCCAGAATATTGAAGGTGCTTCTTTGGAGAGAGAAATTCAACTTGTGCTCGTCCGTGTGCTGAAAACCTCCACCCGTGTCGTAAAGAAGCTGTCTGCTAATGTTCCTGCTGCCGAGCGGTTGAGCTGAATACGAATGAGTGGGAAATATTTGCTTTTCCTCCCCTATACGTCCGTCCCTCCTGAGGTCTTCTGCTGCCTTCCAGCTCCGGATCGATAAGACTCAGCACACAGGAAACACAAAACAAAGTTCGGGTTGATTTTAGGAGAAATCTGCAGCATGTTTACGTCCCGGTTCTGGTCCGACGAGCCAAAAAATACAACTTTGCTGGTCTGTGAACGACGACAGAAGGCGATGCAGTAAAAACAGAGGAATGAGGATGGAGAAGCTGAGTCTGAGAAAATAAATGGTTTCAGAATATACAGGAGTTGTTGTTATAATTACTAAGAGAGGGACAAAATATCGATACAGCGATATATAACTGTCCCTCCTCGTGTGATATGAGCACCGATACGCTGCCGCCAATTATAGATACTTTAATTAATATAATAAGGCACTCGAAACCCTCCAGATTACCCTGCCAGCTGCCATTTCCCCAAGTTGTGTCTTCTCTGGTCTTGTTGCATGTCTTACTGTGTCATGTAGTGTGGTGTGGTGTGGTGTCTTGTCTTGTGTCGTGACGCGTCATGTCTTGTCTTGTCGCATGTTGTCTTGATGTGTCTTTTCATGTCTTGTCTTGTTGTGTCGCGTCATGTGGTGGGTCTTGTCGCATGTCGTGTCTTGTCATGTCTTATCTTCTCTTGTCTTGTTGCATGTCTTACTGTGTTGTGTAGCGTCGTGTGTTGGGTCTTGTCGTGTGTCGTGTCTTGTCGTGTCGTCATGTCTTCTCGTGTATGTTGCATGTCTTACTATGTCGTGTCGCGTCTTGTGGTGTCGTGTCTTGTCTTGTTCAGTGTCTTGTCTTGTGTCGTGACGCGCCATGTCTTGTCTTGTCGCATGTTGTCTTGTCATGTCTTGTCATGTCATGTCATGTCATGTCATGTCATGTCATGTCATGTGTTGTCTTGTCTTGTCTTGTCTTGTCTTGTCGTGTCGTGTCGTGTCGTGTCTTGTCTTGTTGTGTCTTGTCCTGTCTTGTCATGTCATGTCTTGTCATGTCATGTCTTGTCTTGTCGTGTCTTCTCTTGTCTTGTTGCATGTCTTCCTGTGTCGTGTCTTATCTTGTTCAGTGTCTTGTCTTGTGTCGTGACGCGTCATTTCATGTCTTGTCTTGTCTTGTTGCATGTTGTCTTGATGTGTCTTGTCATGTCTTGTCTTGTCTTGTCTTGTCGTGTCGTGTCGTGTCTTGTCTTGTCTTGTCTTGTCTTGTCGTGTCTTGTCATGTCTTGTCTTGTCGCATGTTGTCTTGATGTGTCTTGTCTTGTCATGTCATGTCATGTCATGTCATGTCATGTCATGTCTTGTCTTGTCTTGTTGTGTCATGTCATGTCTTGTCATGTCTTGTCTTGTTGTGTCATGTCATGTCTTGTCATGTCTTGTCTTGTGTCATATCTTGTCTTGTCTTGTCTTGTGTCATGTCTTGTCGTGTCTTGTCTTGTCTTGTCTTGTTGTGTCATGTCTTGTCATGTCTTGTCTTGTCTTGTCTTGTCGTGTCGTGTCTAGTCTTGTTGTGTCTTCTCATGTCTTGTCTTGTTGTGTCTTGTCCTGTCTTGTCATGTCATGTCATGTCATGTCATGTCATGTCTTGTCTTGTCTTGTTGTGTCATGTCATGTCTTGTCATGTCTTGTCTTGTGTCATGTCATGTCTTGTCTTGTCTTGTCTTGTGTCATGTCTTGTCGTGTCTTGTCTTGTCTTGTCTTGTCTTGTCTTGTCTTGTCTTGTCGTGTCGTGTCGTGTCGTGTCTTGTCTTGTTGTGTCGTGTCTTGTCATGTCTTGTCTTGTCTTGTCTTGTCGTGTCTAGTCTTGTTGTGTCTTCTCATGTCTTGTCTTGTTGTGTCTTGTCCTGTCCTGTCTTGTCGTGTCGTGTCGTGTCGTGTCGTGTCGTGTCGTGTCGTGTCGTGTCGTGTCTTGTCTTGTCTTGTCTTGTCTTGTCTTGTCTTGTCTTGTCTTGTCTTGTCTTGTCTTGTCTTGTCGTGTCTTGTCGTGTCGTGTCTTGTCGTGTCTTCTCATGTCTTGTCTTGTTGTGTCTTGTCCTGTCTTGTCATGTCTTGTCTTGTCATGTCTTGTCATGTCATGTCTTGTCTTGTCGTGTCTTCTCTTGTCTTGTTGCATGTCTTCCTGTGTCGTGTCTTATCTTGTTCAGTGTCTTGTCTTGTGTCGTGACGCGTCATTTCATGTCTTGTCTTGTCTTGTTGCATGTTGTCTTGATGTGTCTTGTCATGTCTTGTCGTGTCGCGTCGTGTGGTGGGTCTTGTCGCGTGTCGTGTCTTATCTTGTTTTGTCTTGTCTTATTTTCTCTTGTCTTGTCGTGTTTTGTCTTGTTGCATGTCTTACTGTGTCATGTCATGTCTCGTCGTGTCGCATCGTGTTCCATGTCTTGTCTTGTGTCGTGTCTTGTCTTGTGTTGTGACGCATCTTCTGGTGTCGTATCCTGTCTTGTGGTGTTGTCATGTCTTCTCTTGTCTTGTGTCGTGACGCGTCATGTCATGTTTTGTCTTGTGGTGTCATGACTTGTCTTGTCCTTTCTTCTCTTGTCTTGTTGCATGTCTTGCTGTGTCGTGTTTTGTATCGTGTCATGTCTTGTTTTGTCTTGTCTTGTTCCATGTCTAGTCTTGTGTCATGACACATCTTGTCATGTCATGTCTTGTCTTGTCTTGTTGCATGTTGGCTTGATGTGTCTTGTCATGTCTTGTTGTGTCGTGTCTTATCTTGTTTTGTCTTGTCTTGTTTTCTCTTGTCTCGTCGTGTCTTGTCGCATGTCTTGCTGTGTCGTGTTTTGTATCGTGTCATGTCTTGTTTTGTCTTGTGTAGTTGACGCATCTTGTCGTGTCGTGTCGTGTCGTGTCTTCTCTTGTTGTGTTGCCAGCTGCCATTTCCCCAGCGTCACTACTTAATGTCTCCACACGGTGGGGTTTATCACATGAATGAGGGAGACTTGAGTGGAAATGAATCGACCCAACAAGAGTGTGTACAGGTATAATGGAGGACGGCAACGCTACCGTCAGAGACGCCCCATCCACGTTTAAGTCCAAAGTGTGAATTCCTGTTGCATTGTGGGTATGGGTCGTTGAGGCTTTTTTGTGCGTCTTGTCGTGCTGCACGTGTGCAACGAATTTCGTAGCTCAACGTGAAACTAACTGAATATAAACCCTCATGTTTAATTCCCCCAAAATATGAATTTTTTCACCAAGTCTGATGTGTTGCCAATTTATACGCGTTTTCAAGTCTGTTTAGGGCCTCGAAGCTGCGATCAAAGTGTCGGTAAAATAATAATCCTTCAAATAACGACGTTCCTGAGCACATTTATGCAAATAATACTTTTAATTCGGACTTTTTCTCTCCTCTACTTTCACTCTTCAGGTCTCGAGTTGTCTCAGAAAAGAAGCAGAAGATGGCCATGACCTTTAATTCAGTCCCTCTAATAGCTAAATCATCAGTATGTTGCTGATACTCTCCAAACTTTCAGTGCAACCTTCAGTTGTTGGAGGTTTTTGCTTCTTTAATAGACATAAAATGCATTAAATCAAAATAAATGGGAGCAGTTCAGACCTTAAATCTGTTTGGCTCATAATTCGATAAATGCGAGTAAATGAGGCTTACAAACAGAGCTCTGGAGGTCAGCGAGCAGCTGTTTTGAGAGCTTCTCACCTTCACAGCGTCTCTCAGATAAAACAATTCTGTCGCTGAAAGTTTGCATTTAGTGAGACAAACCCACGTCCTCCCATGTCGGCCTGAGCTGGTGAGGTTCAGACCCTCGAGGCGGCGGAGGAAGGTTTGAGGAGGAAGACGCTGCTTGTCGTTTGATGGTGGAACTCGTCTCCCTCGAGTGTTTCTGATTAACACTTCCCTCTCATCTGTCTTTCACTCGGCTAATTAGCTAAGTAATTAGCAGAGTGATGTGTGGACGTAGTGGATGTAAAGCCACCCTGCGTCTGCTCTTTGAAGATTCACTTCACAAACTGCGGCTCCTCTGAGATGTAAACCGTTCATGTTGCGGCGAGGACTGACCAGAGCCGCTGCAGCACGTCTCAGCTTTCAGACAAACAATACAACATTAGCATAATGCCATCTTAAAAACAGGCAGAGCTGAATTTAAATGAGCGGGACATTAAAAATGCATGGAGCCCGGAGCCGGCAGTAGATATCAGCCCTGTGAGCTGCTTCAACACATCAAACCGCCTGAAAGCTGAACAAGCAGGGAAATGAAGGCAGCAGAGGAGGGGAAGCCGAGTTTATGGTAAATTTAGTGACTTTATAAAGACAATCAGGAACATTTACAGCTCGGAGCAGAGGCTGGAAAACATCAGAATGTTTCAGGAATGAGCTCAGCAGCAACGAATAAACAAGCTGCAAACAAAAACCGCCGTTCTGTTGGATCCGAACAGCTGATTTACGATAACAAATGAGTGCCAGCAGCTGTCAAGTGTAAATGTTCTTATTTAAATTCGCTGGTTTTACCGCAGGTGTCAGTTCTAGATAGATCTGATGAGTTGGATCAGATCTATTCCAGTCGACACCGTAACCAAAAAGATATAGTGAAAATCTGACTGTAAGGATGCAAAAACACATTAAACTAGAGGAAGACTGAAATCTACACAAACTGACAAATAATGGCAAATATCTGTAAAATAATTCCATCTGATTTAAATGAAGTGAAACTGTAATTTTATAGTCACACATTGTTATTTTAAAAAAACGCAGAATTTTATATTTTATTTACACTTTTGGCCTGTTCAGCGTGAAAATTAAGACTGTATTCTGTGATTTTATTAGATCTTGTTTGGAATTTAACAGTTTAATAGATTAAAAAATAAATGAATAAAACAAAAAATAACTAAATAAATAAAAACGCACAAAAAAACACAACCCCCAAAACAATTAAAAAAATAAATAAATAAATAAAAAATTGCATGTAAAAGAACAAATAATATATAATATAATATAATATAGTATAATATAATATAATATAATAATAATACTATAAAAATACACGTATTTGTGTGGACATTTTTTACACTTTTGGCCTGTTCAACATGAAAATTAAGACTTTATTCTGTGATTTTATTAGATATTGTTTGTAATTTCACAGTTTAACAAAAAAAATTAAATATAAATAAATAAAAAAACAACAACAAAAAAACCCCCCACCAAAACACCCCCCAAAAACAATCATTTTTTTTAATATCATGGTAAATATCTGTAAAATATTATTTTGGATGAAGACAGTAAAAAAAAATTGCATGTAAAAGAACAAATAATAATATAAAAATACACGTATTTGATGTGAACATTTTTTACAGTTTTGGCCTGTTCAACATGAAAATTAATACTGTCGTCTGTGATTTTATTAGATGTTTGTAATTTAACAATTTAACAAATAAAAAAAGCAAAATAAATAAAACAAAAAAAATAAATACACACCAAAAAAACACATTTTTTAAAAATATCATGGCAAATATGTGTAAAATATTATTTTTTGAATGAATACAGTAAAAATAAAAAGGTGCATGTAAAAGAACAAATAATAATCTAAAAGTACACGTATTTGATGTGGACGTTATTTATGGTTTTGGCCTGTTCAACATGAAAATTAAGACATTTTATTCTGGGATTTTACTAGATGTTGTTTTAATTTAACAAAAAAGTGAAAATCTGTAAAAAAAAAAAACCAAAAAAAAACGCATTTTAATTTTTTTCATATCTGTACAAAATTATTTTGAGCCAAATACAGTTAAAAATAAAAATAAAAAAGTCAATGTGAAAGAAAAATACTAATGTAGAAGTGCACATATTTGATGTAGACATTATTTACAGTTTTACACTTGTTTCTGTGACTTTACTGGATATTGTTTATTATTTTTTGTTTATTATTCAACAAAAAAAAGTGTAAATCTGTTAAAAAAACAAACACAAAAAACCCCAAAAAACTCCCACAGTTTTTTATAAATTATTTTTATTTTTAATTTTGTTTTCATATAATGGCAGATATCAGTAAAATATATATATATTTTTATCCAAATACAGTAAAAAAAATTGCATGTAAAAGAACAAATAATAACGTAAAAGTGCACATATTTGATGTGTTATTTACATTTTTTAAGCTCAAAAGCTGTGAAATAACAGTAAATTTAAAGTTCAAAATGGTTTAAAAATGTAAATATTAAAGCAAAAAAATTTTATTTTACAGATTTGTGCTGTTATTTGAAAGAAAATTATGGATTATGGATTGAAAAATGGCCGATATTCTTTTTAAACAGTTATAGAAAAACAGAAAATGTACATGTTGACTGTAAACAAACAAACAAAAAACAACAGGTCTTTTTGTACTATTACTTCTTCTTTTACATCGTGCTGCTGTTAAATTACAGTGTTTTACTGCATTTAAATCAACAGTTTTCCACCATTATTAACTTACTTTTCTAGCGCCCTCATTGCCTGATTTTCCTCGTGATTTTTTACACATTTTTTTAAATTTACAAACCACTTTTTAGTCTAATCTGATTGATTCCAAAGAGCTCGACTGAGATGATTCCTGCAGGAAGGACGTGGAGGGACCCGTCTGTAACTTTGAACGGGTCCAGTTTGGTCATGGGTGGTGTTATCAATATTATCAATACAGATACGTGGTGTAGTTTTAATCCGACTGCGCATTTAAGACGAGGAAACCACAGGAGCAGCTGTAGATTTATTGTGAAGTTGCCACAGAAAGCTTTCACCTAAACAGGATTCTTTATGCTGCCCAGTTGAAGCCTCCTTAAACTATGATTATTATTATTTTACAGACCATCTAATCCACACGTTCTCCTATTCATGTGGTTTTCACTCCCAAATAATGACCATCATCATCATGTTTTAGCTCCTCTGATTGAACATTTCTGTTAAACGTATGCAAACACAGTGAAGATTACACGCACTAGAATGTAATTTCCATCAAACCCAGACTCCGGGAACCAGGAGGCGTCTGATTGACAACAGCGATCACAACCCTTTAGACGCCGGCGAGCTCTCCGACGACCACGTCTTCTCTCGACTCGAGCGGCAGATTATCATCTTTCGCCGTCTTTGATGCCTCTCGCCGCGCCGTCGGCGGCGGAAGGGCTGCGGAGGTATCGTCTCTACTCATTCCTGCCTCCGAGCGCCGGGTAATTTATTCCATTTTAAGTGTCCGTCCCACTCCCTCTTCACACCTGCTTCCTACCGCTTCCATTTTCTGTGAAATTGCCCTCGTGCTCGGCGGGGGGATGAAGGCCTGGGAACTCGCGGCGGCCTCCAGACACTTCATCATATTTTCCTCACCTTCTCTGCCTCCGTCAGTCCCGTCTCCATTACCGCCTTTTCACTCGGCTTCACCTGACATGGCGGAGTGACCCACTGTCAAATAACGATAACACGACTCGCGCTGTAGAGTCTCAACCTCAATATTTAAACTTGTTACGTAAATTCACCGATATAGTTTCTCCTCTGGAAAGCACTTCGGCTCAGCGGCTGTTGCTCTCAGTGTGCTTCATAAAGACTTGGTGGTTCGCTTTTTTTAAAGCAGCGAAGAAATAATGCATTTTTAGGGCCATTGCACTGTAGTGCAAAGGCCCTATTGTTCCTGCCCGGTTTGTTTGTTTATTTTTCTTACCTGAAAGCCTCTTAACGTGCTCAAAAACTCCCCAAAATTGGCACACACATCAGGACTGGTGGAAAACTTGATATTTTGGGGGAATTACACATATGAATGGCAAAATGACTCAATAGCGCCACCTAGAAAACTGGGCTTTAGTGGAGTTAATACGGCTAGTTTAAAAAAAAAAAAAAAATTCAAAGAAGCTCCACGGCGCCCCCGAGAAAACGTGGTGCAAACTCCTCCTAGGATGTTTTTGCACCATCTTCACCAAATTCGCTGTGTGGCATCTAGACCCCTCCAGGATCAAAAGTTATTAAAATCTCGTGGCTACGTCACACGGTGTGGGCGTGGCAGGGCGGCCATTTTGAGCAAATTCGCCATGTGGAACGGAATGGGTTTTGGAGGTGAAGGGATCCATGTAAAATCACCAAATCCACACAAAACCTCATTAATCTCAAGAACTAACATTTGATATACAATTCAGGGATGGGCGTGGTCAAACGGCTCCACAGCGCCCCCTACACATATTCAAATACTCATATAAAATCACTACTGTATCGTACACACATGAAATTTGGTACACATGCAAAATATCCCAATACAAACAGATCTGTACACTTGAAATTCCAAACGGCTCCACAGCGCCCCCTAGACAAGGTCGTGTGGAGGCATTGAAATTTAACAAACTCCTCCCAGGATTTTTATCCCATCTTGATGAAATTGGCTGTGTGGCATCTCGACCCATCCAGGATGAAATGTTATTAAAATCTCGTGGCTCAGTCACATGGTGTGGGCGTGGCATGGCGGCCATTTTGAGCGTGTGGCCATGAAAAGTCAAATGCTCATAATTCGACCGTACATGATCAGATGTGAATGAAACTTGATATGCTTGATGACAGGCTTTCCCTCAACACTTGGGCATGGCCAAACAGCTCCACAGCGCCCCCTACAAATTTCAAAAATTCATATGAAATCACCGGTTTGTCCTACAGACTTGAAACAAGCAGGAAGAGACAAACACTTTTGGGAGTTATGGACATTCCGATTGCCTCCAAAGCAGTGGTGCGGTGAGGAGCGAGGGCCCGTCCGACACTGCTTGCAGCTTTAATTTTACTTTATATTTATAAATTTTAACATCTCAGCTCACTGAGTTCTGTAACAAAAATGCAGTCGTTGTTGTTGACTCCCTCATAGGTCTAGGATGTAGTAACCTGCTGGTTTTTCCATGGAATAACTGAGTAATCCGATAAGAAATGCTGGTGTAAGAAGCGACGGTGCATTTACAGAGAAAATAAGACCGGTATTTTAACATGATAAGTTTAAAAACTTCAAACGTTCATTGCTTCAGTTGCAAACCCTCATACCCAGGCAGAGTTCTGTGCAGACTTCAGACAGACAGACTGCAGTCTTTTGGAAAAAGTTAAAGTAAATGAGGAAGCAGATTCTGACGGGCAGAATGACAGGCTGCCAAAATATCCTCTGCAGTTATATTTTGATGTGTAAAGTAATAAAAAGGACAAGAAAGCTTGGTCGTCTGGAATCCAGGGAATGCTTGGATTTGTTGGGTTCTTGTGGGGTCATAACTTTAGTTTTAAGCGAGATAATCTCCATAATTAATAAAGCTTTAACCCTAATAAGTCAGGTTAATCTCCTTAATTTATAATACAGTAAGGTCTCCATAATGAATAATACTTAAGGGCATTAGCTGTAATATTTAAATTTGTCAGGATCAGCTCGATAATGCTGTAATGCCTTAGCTTTAATATTAAAATTATTTAGGTTGCTCCCCAAAATTAACAAAACCACAGAGCTTCTGCCTTAATATTTAGATAAGTCTGGTATACTGTGTAATGAATAATTAGCCTTAGAATACTTAGCCTTAATGCTTAAATTGCTCAGGTTAATCTTCATAGTGAATAATAATGTAGGTCCCGAGCCTTAATATTTAAACGACTTATGTTAAATTTCATAATGAATAATAATTAAGGGCCTTAGCCTTAATATTTAAAGTTGTTGGGTTATTCTCCGTAGTTAATAATAGTGTAGGGCCTTAGCCTTAATATTTAAATTGATCAAGATCAGCTCGATAATGCTGTAATGGCTTAGCTTTAATATTAAAATTAGTTAGGTTAATCCCCAAAATCAATAAAACCTTAGAGCTTTTGCCTTAATATTTAGGGTATACTCTAAAATAAATAATACAGTCGGGTCTGAGCCTTAGTATTTATATATTAGTCAGGTTAACTGCCACGGTTAATAACATTGAGGATTTAACGTTGATATTTACATTAGTCAGGTTAATCTCCATCATAAAAAATACTGTTGGGCCTGTGCTTTAATATTTATATTCGCTAAGTTAAATTTCAATATGAATAAAGCTGTACGGACTTAGCCTTAATATTTAAATGACTCAGGTTAATCTTCATAGTATATAGTACTGTAGGGCCTGAGCCTTAATATTTAAAACAGTTGTGTAAAATTCTATAATGAAAAGCACTTAAGGGCCTTAGCCTAAATATTTAAATTCATCAGAATCAACTAAGCTAAATGACTTAGCTTTAATATTATAATTAGTTAGGTTAATCCCCAAAGTTAATGAAACCATAGTGCTTTTGCCTTAATATTTAGATAAGCCTGGTAGACTGTGTAATGAATAATACAGTAGGGTTTGAGTCTTAGTACATACATATTAATCAGGTTAATCGCCATTATTAATAAAATTGAGAGTCTTGACCTTAAATTCTTAAGTAAGTCAGGCTAATCTCCATCACAAAAAATACTGTAGGGCCTGAGTTTTAATATTGAAATAATTTTAAAAAACAGTAAGTATAAGTTAAATTCCAGAAAGAATAATACTGCTGGGACTTAGCCTTAATACTCTAATTGCTCAGGTTAATCTTCATAGTGAATAACACATAATACATAATGTAGGGGCTGAGCCTTAATATTTAAATCAGTTATGTTAAACTCAATAATGAATTATACTGTAGGGGCTTTGCTTTATTATATGAATTAGTTGGATTAGTCT